>CM053403.1:131505705-131707020 GCA_028644305.1 Xerus rutilus
CAATGTTTATAGCAGCACAATTCACAATTGCAAAACTGTGGAAGCAACCCAGATGTCCTTCAATAGATGAATGGATAAAGAAACTGTGGTACATATACACAATGGAATATTATTCAGCAATAAAAGAGAATAAAATTATGGCATTTGCAGGCAAATGGGTGGAACTGGAAAGCATTATGCTAAGTGAAGTAAGCCAATCTCAAAAAACCAAATGTCAAATGGTCTCTCTGATTAGTGGATGCTGTTGAATAAGGGAGGTGGGAATGGGAAACATAAGAGAAATAGAGAAACACTGGACGCGACACGGGGGAGGCGGGGGGCAGGAAAGGGGAATGGGTATAGTAAAGATTGTTGATAAAAAATATATATAAATATATATATATACTGTTCATTGAAAGTGCATATAAAGGTGTTTAATATGAAGAATTTAATCTGCTTATAATTTTGTGCAAATTAGAAAAATTATGATTGTAACAATTTTTTTCTATTTGCCTCAACAAATGTTTTCAGTGAACAGTGCATACAGCTTCTGAAAATTTGTTTTTTTCTGTTATGTTTGATAACATGTATTAAAATGCAACTTTTGAGAAAAAATTAAAAAATAAAAATAAAAACAATAGCTACAATGTGATTCTGTTGAATATAAGTGAAAAAGCTAAAATCAAGCCTTTTAATTAAAAATGTTTTCGTTATACTTTATCTTTTGTGTCATGTTATTTCACTTTTAATATTCTTTTTTCCTTTTGCTCTCTATTTTTCCCCTGAGAAACATAATAAAAAATAAATTGCACTAGGCTAAAAAGTAATCATCAAATAATCAAGAATTTTTAATAAAAAATTCATAGTTACCTTGCTATTGTAAGAAATACGCATGTTTCCTTTATATTATGAAATTAGAAGCCAATGAACATGAAAATTGGACCAACAGAAATGCTAGAGTTGACAGTTATCTTTGAAAATTTATCTTTCAACTAGGTTAGGCTAGGGTAGCAAAGAGACACAAGCTGTAATCTAGTTGATAAATTGGTGATGTTGGGGGAGAGAAGGAAGATCTTACAGTTATAAAGAATTTGGATGGGATGTTAGACAATCCAGAGTGAGACATGAATGATGGAAATTCATTATACTAGTAGAATATTGGGAATGGGATGGCAGGGGTGAGGGATTCTTACAAATATCTGAAGTCTTTAATAAAAACCCAAGCAAGAAAGAAAGAATGGTGGTGAGTTCCAATAGGCTGTCAGGGTTCTAGACTCACAGAAATACAAAAGCATGTACCAAGGCATAGGGTTCTGCTATTAAAGAACTGGCATCTAAACTGAAGTGACTTATCTGGGAAGCTGATAAAACAGATTAAGAAAATGAGGAACATTTGCTCTGAGGTAGACTTTTTGTGAGGCTGAATTGAAAAGTGATGGACTAATTAATCTGGTGGAGGAAATTTCAAAGAAGTGTAGCATTCAGTCAATGGCATGCTGGCAGTTTTTAAACAGATTTACTATGAGAATCAGGAGCAGAAAGCAGAACTAAAGGATTTTTAAAACTGCAGTTTGGCCAGAAAAGTATAAATAAAGTAGGGAGCAACAAAATTATGCTAAATTGAAGAGATTATAGTCTATAAAGAGAGGCTGAGTACTTTGCGCAGAAAGACTAAGAAATATGCCTCAAGGGCATCTGAGGAATTTGCAAAACCACACCCATCACAAACTCAAGGATGTAAATGGGAAAAATCCCTTTGAGAAGAGTTCATGAGGTGCCCTGCTTGCACAGGGAAGGTTAGGAAGTTGATTCACCATGCTGAGATGCACAGGGAAGGTTAGGAAGTTGATTCACCATGCTGAGATGCACAGGCACTCAGGGACTTCTGCAGCCAAGATCCCAGGGCCCTAGTATTGTGAAATCTAGCAGCAGACCTTGCCATTACCCACATTGTGCTGCTTCCTTAGGAATACAGGATACTAAAGTTAAGGGGTCATGGAAGCTTCCACCATGATTTCAAAGGAATGCCTGGGAGGCCAGGCATAGTGTAGTAAAGTCAGTCCCTGTGGACTGCCCATGGAAGGGCAATGCATAAATCTTGAAGATGAGGCCAAAGCTGGAATCAAGACCCCAGGAATTAAGAGATGTCAGTAACATGGACTGTTTGCCAAGCAAAGCTGCTAACTAAAGAGAAAGCCAAGGTAAAAGAAAGCTTCTGTGCACCACAAATGGTAAGGCAAAAGGGCTGCCCAAGCCCTTTGGAAATGACATCTCACAGTCAAGTATACTAGAAGATGTACAAAGAGTCAGGGAACCTATTTGACCGGCAGTTGAAAGAACAATTGACTTCATCCATATTGTTAAATTAATTCTTGCTTAGATAAATCATAAAATCTCACAACTACTCTCTGATTGAGATTTAGGTTCCTAACTATTAGTTAGGGAACCTATTTGAGCCTATTTGATCCCATCCCTTTTTTTTCTATGCCTCTGTTCTTCGCTGTTGGAATGGGAATATTAACTCTGTGCCACTGTATATTGGATATATAAAACTTGCTTTTGATTTTTACTGGAGAACAAAGCAAGAATGTGCCCTGAGTCTCAGTAGAGACTTTGGACGTGGACTTTTGGACAATGATAAAACTGTTCAGATTATGGGACTGTTAAGACATGTTCTAAATACATTTTGCATTGCAATATGAGTTTGGGGAGGCAGAAGCAGAATGTTATGGTTTGGATATTGGTGTTCCACAAAATTCCTCTAAATGCAGGAATATTCAAAGGTAAAACTGATTAGACCATGAGAACTCTTACTTATCAGTCCACCCTAGTTTCAGTGAATTACGCAGGTAGCAACTGCAAGCAGGTAGGGCATGAGAGGAGATGGGTCTCCAGAGGCATGCCTTATATCTTTCCTGGGGCCCCTTCCCCCCATCCTTTCTCTGCTTCCTGACCCCACCATGAACTGAGCAGCTCTCCTCCACCAGGTCCTTTCCCAATTACATGCTGCCTCACCTTGGACCCAGAGCAATGGAGTCAGCCATGTATGGACAAAGACCTCTGAAACCATGAGCCCCAAATAAATTTTTCATCCTCTAACTTTTTCTTGCCAGATGTCTTGGTCACACAATGTAAAAGCTAACTAAAATACAGAACAGTTCCACCTGACTATAGAAGATGAGGCTACAGCTGAGAAAGCAAGAAAATTTTGTTCATCTGAATTTCTCCTGTGTTTAGATGAAGCATTCATTCCACAGAAAAGTCAGGACAAGGTTTCATGTCCTAAAAACTCATGTATTTATTAGTGGAGATTAAAGCAGCATATTTTTATATATCAGGGAAACAACTTGAGATAACAGAATATTGGAAACAAAAAAGGCAAATTCAAACATTCCCTATATAGGCAGTCTTATGAATTAAATGGATTTACTGAGATATAATACTGATGGCATGAAGCTCTTTAATAGTCTTACCAAGATTTTTATCTTTACTTCACCAAGATTTTTACCTTTACTTCAGCCCATCTTGAACAGCTATGGACACCTGTCACTTCTCCAGCAAATATTTTAAAGCATATTCAGCCCAGGTTAAAGCAAAGAACAATTGACTTCATCCATATTGTTAAATTAATTCTTGCTTAGATAAATCATAGAATCTCACAAGTACTCTCTGATTGAGATTTAAGTTTAATGAATTAACCAACACTAATAAGTTTTTAAAATGTGTTAGTTTTTTTTTAATATTTTTTTTAGTTGTAGATGGACACAATGTCTTTATTTTATTGCTTTGTATATGGTGCTGAGGATCGAACCCAGGGCCTCACGCATGCGAGGCAAGCGCTCTACCACTGAACTACAATCCCAGCCCCAAATGTGTTAGTTTTTATCACTGTCAAAATACCAGGGAAAATCAACTTAGAAGAAGAGAAGGTTTATTTTGGTTCATGGTTCAGAGGTTTCAATGCATAGTCACTTGGCCCTGTCACTTTGGGGCTGGGGCAGCCAGGAGATCTGAGGCCTGTTCACTTCGTGGAGGCCAAGAAGCAAAAGAGGCATAAAGGGGTTAAGACCTCAATATTTTCTGTAAGGGCACTGCCCCCAGTAACGTGATTTCCTTCCACTAGGCCTTACCTCTTCAATGTTCCACCACCTCCCATTGCACCACAGGCTGGCACCAAACCATTGGGATATGGGCCTTTGGTGGGCATTTAAAATCTAAGCCACATCATTTAACACAATTTTTCTTATGTTCAGTGGATGTCTTTGCTGATGTTTTATCTGTGTAATTTGCTGACAAGCTCTTCCAAAGCCTTAGCCTATAAAATCTAGGCAGAAGCATCCCCCCATAACCCTTTTTATAATAACTGAAATGAGGACACAGAGAAGAGGAGAAAGTAGACCACCTTTCTTAGATGCTCTATCATTAATTTGATGAAACCAAAGGTACTGGTTAATCTTCAACTGCAACTTTGGTAGCACATTGGAATCCCATGTCTCATGCAAAACAAATTCAGAATGTCAAGACATATTACCACAATGTGTAATATGTCTACATTTCCTAAGGTGTCCTGTACATCCCGGATTGAAAACACTGGGTTAAGAACTCATTATTAGGATTCAGATAGTATTGTATTCAAAGCAATATTTATCCTTTTAAATTTTCTCTGGCTTCACACAGGCTACTTCACCTAAGCTTCTTTCCTAACCTATTAAAAAAAAAAAATACACACTACCTCTCAGGGCTGATTTATGGGTTAAGTGAGATTGTCTATTTAATTTCTGTGGCCTGGTGTGCTATAAGCTCTCAACAAATGACAGGTTTTGTTTAAGTGGAATCTAAAAATTCCAAATTTACTATAATGTTATTAATCCACTTTTTGATGGTACTTAACACTAGTACCTTTTGTGAGGTTAATAGTGACATACAACCTCTTAAGTAAATTAATATTCTCATCCTAATTGACCTTTTTGGTGATCATAATTTTGGATAGCAAGGAAAAAGCAGGAGATGCTGAAAGAGAAGAGAAGCACATTATAATATACAGCATTATGTATACCAGAATTTCACTATTTAACAAAGATAAAGCAAAAGGAAAAAAAGAAAAAACCTAAAACGGGTTTAAAAGATTTCACTGCTTATCTTTAGATATAAGAGTATCTATCATACCAAGCAAAATGTTTTCTATTATATTTAATGAAAATTCATTATTCATCTAATTATAATGACATTCATTATAAGTCTTACAATCAATTGTAAGTCTTATAATCAATTGACACTCTGAGGCATTTTTGACAAAGTCTTCAAGATGAGAACTCAGACCTCAACTGGCAAAACAGAAGGCAAAATAAAATAAAGGCAGCAGATTTCCTTATGCAGTAACAACAGCCCGGAGTTGTTTTCTTCCGTTTGGTTTTGCAGAGAGAGCAACGCTCTGCCCAATTCAGCTGGAATGGAAAAGTGGATAAATTAATATTAAATTCTTTAGGGTGTTCTGCCACTCATCTAATGTCTTTTGAGAGGCTGAAACAAGAAAACAACCTTTCTGAAAGCATGTGGGCAAATGTCATTGAATGTCTACTGTACCCACATCGTTTGCACATAGACTTTCCTGCTTGCACAGTCATTTCTATGGCATTGTCTCACTTAATCCCAAAAGAAGACTCATATAAGCGAAGGTACTACCCACTTTATCCAGCTGACAGTTGTGACATTGAGAGAAGCAAGCTAATACACTCCAGTTTAGCTCTTCTGCCACTGCAGAAAGAATCAAAAACAGGTCTGCCACAGAGGAGTTAATAATCTAGGAACAGGGCTCAGATCTGCAGTCAGGACGAATCATGCACCACCAACATGACCCCTCTTGAAACTTGAAAGGATCTACATTCCTAAGAAACAGACAATTGTTTTCCTATAGATGACTGAAGTTCCTTTGTATTTTACATGAGGTAATTATTATAAAAAGACGTTGAAAAGTACAAAGCAAAGCCTATCAGTAACTCATTACCAACCCAACTCATTTTTCCTTCCTAGAAGTAGATTTTTTTAATTGATGAATAATAACTGTATAAATCTATGAGGAGCAATGTGATGTTTTCATATGTTTACATTGCTAAATGATAAAATCAAGATAATTAACATAGCTATCACTTCATGTATTTATTGTTGTTGTTGTTTTTGCAGAGAAAACACTTAAAATCTACCCTTTTAACAAGTTTGAAATATTCAGTACATTATTATTAAGTATAATCAGGCTGTGCAGGAAGTCTCTAAAATTTATTCTTCCTATATAATGAAAGAAAACATTATATTATTTGAACATCTCCTCATACCCCCTGCCAGCTCCTAGCCTCTGATAACCACCATCCTGCTCTTTACCCCTACATGGTCCTCTATTTTAGATTCCACATGTAAGTGAAATCACACAGTAGTTGTCTTTCTATACTTCATTTATTTCATTTAGAATAATGTCCTCCAAAGTCATCCATGTTGTTCAAACGCCCAAATTTCCTTCTTTTTAAAGACTGGATAGTGTTCCATTGCATATGTATACCACATTTTCTTTATTGTTGATAGACATTTAGATTGCTTCAAATTCGAAGCAATAAATATGTCATTGTAAAAATCCTCAATGTACATTGGCAAAGCTAATACTAAGTTAATTTTTAAAAAAAAAAGTTAAAAGAAAAAATCAAAAGCATACCATTTTAATTTCTCTATTTTATCTAAAAAGTATATATTTTCCAATATATTTATAGAAAACAAAAGCTTTTCCTTTAAGTATCAATCCGTTGGTTGAAGTCCAAATACATCTTTATTGTAGTTATCTATGACTCCCACCATACACCTTATTGGAATACAGTGAAAATCTAAAGAATTTGCCACTAATCAATTTGAATGAGAAACCTGGTGGGAATTTAAAACTTTCCCCAGTCTTTTGTAGGTGTCTTTTTTGCACATGATTCAACAAGATGACTTTTTGTTGCCTTTTTCACCTATCCAGCCTTCAACTTAGTCCTCAGAAGAGTAAGATGCTCTTTTTATTCACATTCAATGTCATTTGTTCCTATAAAATTTAATTACTGTCATAAATGGGTTTGAAAACCAACAGCTCATTCTTGGCAAGCAGATGACTCACTTAGTATAGAAATAGGCATGGAGACTTGGAAAGAATAACCTACTAGCTGTGAGCATTTAGTATGTCCTGGCCATACATTACAATCCGCTCCCTAGGGAATGGAAAGCTCAGATTTCAGTGAGTCAATCTTATGGAATGAAGAAAAATTTGAAGAATATTAGTGATATTTGAAGAATATTTAAACATCAATGAAATGATCACCTGCCTCTCTTACTGGATTATAAACTTCATGGGGACTCACTTTTTAAAGAAACTAACACCCATTGTTACACCTCAGAAACCAGACCAAAACACCAGTCAAAGCCGGGCGCGGTGGCTCACGCTTGTAATCCCAGCACTTAGGGAGGCTGAGACAGGAGAATCGCGAGTTCAAAGCAAGCCTCAGCAACGGCGAGGCAATAAGCAACTCAGTGAGACCTTGTCTCTACATAAAACACAAAATAGGGCTGGGGATGTGGCTCAGTGGTCGAGTGCCCCTGAGTTCAATCCCCAGTACCAAAAAAAAAAAAAAAAAAAAAAAAAAACCAGTCAAATTTTAATAAACTGTATTTAAAAAGTGGAATCATCAGAGCTGAGGCTGTGCCTCAGTGGTAGAGTGCTTACCTCACATGCGTGAGTCACTGGGTTCAATCCTCAGCACCACATACAAATAAATAAATAAAGATGTTGCATCCATCTACAACTTAAAAAAATATTTTAAAAAAAAGTGGAATCATCCATAAACCACTTGGGTGGTGAATCTATCTGACCACAAAACAGCAGGTCCCAATTTCCAAAAGCATTTCCCATCTCTGTTTTTAAACTACAAATAATGTTATGTTTAAATATGCTTTTCAAATTTATGCAATAATAAGCTTGGACTGTAACTAAAAGCAGATCAAGTCAGGTGCAGGTTTGTAAATGATCTGGAAACCTTTTAGGACCATTGCTGAGAGAACCAGCAGAGCGGTGTTTAATGAGTAAGTCATAGCTTTATTTTTAAATTAGCAGTAATGCACTAACTAAGGTAAAAGAGCATTGAAATGAAACTGCAGGAAGCTGGTGATTGTGGTGATAAAAATCATAAGAGAAGTCACACAGAACAATCTATACAACTGTTCCTTCCCTTTCTACTGTAGTTAAAAAAAGAGCAAAAGAGGATTTTCAGGAACATAGCAGAAACCTTCCAATGAGGAATACTAGAACCCCCAAGACCCCATCCCTGTGAGCTGGCAACCTCAAAGAGTGAGTGAGCCATTCGTGGCTGTAAGTGAAAAGAAGCTTTCGGCTTTGAGTTATGAAAAGATGAGACTTAAAATTAAGATAATTCAGAATGAGTTTGTTTTACACAAGTCTAGATAGATGCATCATGAGATAAATGAGAACAAGAGATGACAGGCAGAATTAGATGTTTTCCTCACTGATACTGCATTATTACATATATGTGAGATGTCAATTCTTTATTATTTTACTTAAAAATCTTTTTTTTTTGTAACCAAAATCTGCGTGGAAACATGAGTTCTTGTCTGTACCACAGTTGAGATTAGGAGCCTGACTCTTTCAAGCCATACTGATCAATGACCATCATCCAGGTGAAAGATTATCCTTATCCCCAAAAACATCATGAAAGTGAACAGCCTCTGATAAAGCATGTCGGGACAAAAGTATAAACTAACCATCAAACAGATCTTCTAGTGACTTGTCAAAGATTTTACTTTCTGTCCACATAATGTATTTGGAATTATCTTACTAGCCATATGATATCAATAACAACTATAGTCAGAGGTTAAAGGAGGGTAATTAAAGAAAAAAAAGAAGTTATAATTGAATAACTAATAATAAAAATCCTAGGAGAATTTAAGCAACTTTAACATAAGGCATATATTTGACACTTCTATTAATAAGAAGAATTGTTTTTAACACAAAGTGTTGCCTTCAGCTTTCTTATATAGCCTCAGAGAAACAACTGAGAAAAGAGGTTAAGCATGGAAAATAACATCGAACTTTATCTGGACAATCATCAACTGTATCTGGAAACATAAAACACCGTCAGATGGACATGTTTGGATACCTCCAGCATGAGGATCTGTGTTCTACCCTAAAAGGACCTCTTTAGACTCTTCTGCAAGTTGTTTTAGACAAAAGAATGTCCCCATTTACAGTACGCTCTGATTCTAACTCTACTTTTGGTGTGTAAATGAAAGACATTTTTTGATATTCAGTTGTTCCTATGAACCCATTTCACATTCAGCCCTTGAATCTCAGTGTGCACGCACACACACACACATACACACATTTCATCAAACTTAGTGCCTCCTAAAGTTCTAAGGCATGACATCTTCTTTCCATCTCTTCCTTTACATCTCCTCAATTTGTTTCTATTCCTCTTAAACTGGGGCACTTAGGACTAAAAACAATCAGCAAGTGTTGCCTGACACATGAAAAGAGAAGGCTAATACATCTCTCATTCTCTAAACTACATTTCTATTAATTTAGCCAAAGTTGTACTAGACTCTATGACAACCTTATCAGCTCAGTGATTCATTTTAAATGTATTTTCTACTAAAATCTCAGTTTCTTTTTGTAGGCTCTATTCTGTGTCTGTCTATTCTGATTTTGTCTCGTGGGACTTGAGACCACAAAGTAGGCCCTTTCATCTTCACTCAAAGTAATGTTATTAGACCACAACTTTCCAGACAACATTTTCTGTGGGTCCTGCTGTCCCTGTGCAAAATAAGCTCACTTTCCTTCCAGGCTGCACATCACATTAAAGAAAAGTTAATGTGTTTCTCCATCCAAATTAATTTTAAAACATGGTAAAAGAATGAGGACACAGCTTGCTCCTATACAAATACAACTTTTTTTTAAAATTCTGTTGACAATAGTTCATTAATAGAGATTCTATAGACATGGGCTTTTGATTATTACTCTATCTAGGGATACTAACATCTGGTTTCTTTATCTATAGCTAAACCAAAAATTTATCAGAGATAACCTGCAAAGTGTCTTGATGAAGTCAAGATGCTAAGTGTACATATTTTGTTCTAATCTATTAGTGTAGATGTCATGTCAAAGAAAATAATGAGGTAATTGCACCAATTGGTATTCATGAACCTGCAAGTAATTTCCATTTTCTCTCCAGGGGAGATCAGATTACAATTAGCAGGATACTGAATACCTGAAATAAAATAGGGAAGTGGTACTTGAAGTGAAAATAAAAAGTAAATAGGAGAAATTATAAGTCATCTCACCTACTTTGTTGTTCCACTACCATTAGCCCCACCTACCTCCCACTTTATATAGACACATGAAATCCCATACATAAAGGGTGCTTGGTCCTTAGATGCTAAATACATTCAAAATTTACTAAAAAAAAATTAAAATTTTCCATAACATACAAATCTGTATGAAATGTTAAGATAATTTTAACAGGAATGATGTTAACATAAAAATTTTGTTAACACATGCAAATACACATACACTCAGATAATTTTCTTATCTCTAAATACAAATAATTAAAAAGTTAAAAATAATCTGAGAACTTCAATCATGTAACAAGATATCTTTTGTTTTAGAAATAGAGCGATACTCATGTAGTAAAAGAAAGCCTTCAAATGGGGAGTTTATCTTTCCCTTTTTAAAATCTAAGCCAATAAAAATGAAATAAGAAAGAAACAAACTTTTAATGGCCTATAGATAATCACACCCCTGCTAAGCCACCAGTTTAGTATCCTGCAGTTTAAACAGCTGCCATTTGTCAGATAATTGCTTATGTTATTTCCTGTCTTTGCATTAAACCAGAATTCTATATTTGCATTTTTGACCCACTTTGATTTTGCAAGCAAGGTGGCCTATAAGAATCATTGATATAACCTATTCTATTATCTTCATTAGTTGGAAAACTCAACATCATAAAAAAGATATTTGCTGCACATATAACCTAATTTTCCATCATACTTCTGGAAAAAATAACTCATCACCTTAAATGTACAGAGGGATGATTTTCTCCTTCCTCCAGTCCCATCTCAGTATTCCATATTTACTTTCAGTTTACACAGCTAGTCATTCTGGCCCAAACAGTTCTCATCTTTATACCTTTTAAAAGATTTTTTTGGCTGAGACTGCAGCCCAGTGGGATATCTCCTGAAGATTCTCTGTGCATGTAGAATTCAAGGGGAAAGAATGTGTTCATTGCAGACATTTTCAAAATTTCCAAACACCAAGCATGAAAACATGGCACTGTGGCCTATTTCACTTTATATTGGACCCTCTGCTGGCTGGAGTTCTATGTGACCACCTTTCAGTGTGATTCCAGGCTCACTGTATGTCAAAGCATAATTGTAAAAATCAAGTTAAAAGAGTACAGAAGACTTTTTCAAAACTAATGCATTAGGGCTCAATAGTATTGCAAAAAGGGGAAGAGACTGAACCCAATTCCACAGAAATCAAAGGTGGACGAGATTTTAAGGATGGGGGCAAACTAGTGAAAAGCACAGGAGAACATTAGAGAGTGGTTTGTGCGTGTGGTTAGGCATCTGTTTGCTAATTGCTGCTATTAGAAGGTGGGCTCTTACTCTCACACACAGTGTAAGAGATGGGGCTCAATCTTTCTTGAGGATTATATTTCAAAGTGATGGTTTCCAGGTTCTTGATAAAGACATTCCTGGATTGCAAAACTAGCAAGAGGCTTCTTAAAAGATTCTTATGTCTAAGGAAAAGAGAAAGTTTGCAATTCTAAGTTTTCTAAAGTAAATATTTTAAGAAAGGAGGGATGAGGGCCCTAAGGTCAGTAAGAAAACTGTATAAACTTTAGTTGAGCTGATCAGGACATTAATGTTATCTTGGTTGCCTCTCATAATTAGATACACCCACACTAGAGCTAATCAAAACTCAGGGAAAAAAAAAACTCAGTGAGTTCTGGGGCTAGAGCTCATTGTAGAGCATGCACTTAGCACACATGAGGCTCTGGGTTCAATCCCTAACACCACAAAAAAAAAAAAAATTATTTAGACTGGGTGTGGTGGGGCACACCTGTAATGGCAGTGACTCCGGAGGCTTAGACAGGAAGATCGCAAGTTAGAAACCAGCCTCAGCAATTAAGCAAGTACCTAAGCAACTTAACAAGACTCCGTCTCAAAATAGAAACAAAAAAGGCTGGGGATGTGCTTCAATGGTAAAGCTCCCTGGGTTCAATCCCCTATATAAAGAAAGAAAAATGAAAAAACATGATCCATAAAATCCCCAAACCACACACCAGGGAAAAGGATATGAGAAGATAATATTCAGAAGTTTCATTCTTAGTCCTGCCTTCAATCTACTTGTCTACCATGACAAGTGAGGCCTACTTCTCAGCCATATTTCAATTCCTGTGTTTGGCCCTCCCCTTCCACTAGGCAGGTCACAGGGTCACACTCTCAGCTCTCCCCTTACTGGCCTCCTCTCCATTCTACTACCACCCTGTACTTTTGGGGGCCTGCAGTTCCCTGGAGATACCAAGCTGTTTGGAGCCTATGAGTCATGCTACTATTGGAATAATTTCATTGCTCTTCCTCTAACCAACATGAGTTTACTCTTCCAAACTGAAGAAAGGCTCACATTTTTCATACAGCTTTCTCAGACCTTGCTTTCTGAATAAATGCACCTCCTGTCTGTCTCTTCAGCAGAGAGCCAGAGATGCCACATAATTTTATTACAGCACCTATCTTCCTATACTGTAATTCAAGGTTCATTTCTCTCCCTCTAAACTGTGGGAAAATAATATAGTAATATTATTTATATAACATGAATACATCCTTCTACTCTTGATCCCTTAATGGTCATCGATTTGTTGAAAATGTATTTTAAATGTCCAAGTAGGCACAGGTCAACACCCTAAGACCCATCTCCTTCCTGTGTGGACACAGTGTGTTAGATCAGTTTTTATATTTTTCTCTTCTTTTTTTAAATATATTTTTAGTTGTAGATGGACACAATACCTTTATTTTATTTATTTTATGTGGTGCTGGGGATCGAACCCAGGGTCTCACATGTGCTAGGCGAGCACTCCGCCACTGAGCCACAACCCCAGCCCCTATTTTTCTCTTCTTAAAAGGATATATAGCTCATTCCCTTATAAAGATAAAAAAGATAAAATAATACAAGTTAATATCTTTTACAAAACTAAAGGTCCTGTAGCACTTAAGCTCATCCTTCCTTTTAAAACAAATATTCTTAAATATATTTTTTGATTTATCAAGGATTATAACTATATTAACCATTGTAGCCAATAAAAAAGGCACAGAGTTAGCAAGATGCTAAACACAGTAGTTTAATTTTTATGAAAAATAAACTTGGATATTTTGCTTTCTCAATTTAATTTAAGCATTTCATTTATTTAGGCACGTATGTATTCTATTAGAAGCATTAGAGACATCAACTATGTGAGAAATGTGTCCAAATGCAGTCTGCTACTCATTTCCAGATTGCTTTTTAGCTATTCAGTCTAAATAAAAGAAGAAATAGGGAGGTATTTTGCCATGTCTTTGTAGTAAATTATATTTTATAGAATCTAAAAATTGGAAAAAGCTCATGGGATGACTTAGCCAAGTTGCACCCCATCTGTCTTCTGTGAGATGCTTATCAAGCCCTCCTTGGACATATTCAGTCCTGACTGCACCTTCCTGCAGGAGACCTAGGGCATGAAACTGCCCAGCACTCAGCTTTGAAAGTTACCAGCACTGAAATGAAGCTGGTCTACACTGACTTCCCGTGTTATCATTATAAGAAGTCATCTTTCCATATTTCACTTTGGGCCTTTCTCTTGCCCAGTTTTCTACACAGCCTCGGACTTTGTCACTCTTTGTTTTTGTCTCTCTCTTCTTCAGGCTCTTCTTGGATTTTATCTATGTTTGTTTGGTTTCTTGTTTGCTTTTTAATTAAAATTTGTTTTCAACATAATTCCAAGAACTAAAAATGTCCTTACATTTGTCAATTAAATCAAAAGCTTTTAAATCCTGGCTTATAAGTTTTAAGGAGGACTTTTAGAATAAAAACAATATAATGATCTCCAATTCAATTCAGGGATTGAATGTTAGAAATGGGTAACTCAGGACAAATGTGATTCATACTTCAGAATATATTTATTTGCCTTCTCTCTGTTGTAAATTTTTGCTATTCATTCTCAATGCAAATGTAAAAATAATTCTTATTGTCAGAGTGAAATTGGCCCATTGGTCAACCACAAATTACTTAGTCTCTTATTTCAAGCACACAGGATTTTATAGGACAACCTGAGGGCTGCTTGCAGAAACTTGTCAAACCTGCTGAACTTACTCTTTTTTCTTTTCTTTTTCTTCCTTCCCCTCCATTCTTCCTTTTTTTCTCTTTTCTCTCCTAGTTCTTATAAATAATTAAAGTAATTGGTAAATAATTAATAGGCTTGGGGCATGTCTAGATAGCTTTTGATTATTAGCAAGCAGGTAAAACAGTTCCCCCTTCTATCTACCCAGGTTTTTATCCCTAATGACACATTGCTCCTCGCTCTGATAGGAGTTTCGAGTTGCAATCTATGCAATTGACTCATTTAAAATTGGAAAGGACAAGAGGAAGGTCTATAGTTATGATTGCATCACCTACTATCTTGGAAGATAAGGACAAAGTTGGAGGGCCCCAAATGGCTACATTCTAACCACATGGTTTAGTTTTATAGCAAACACATTTTTGTTACATGTTAGGAAACCAAGACTATAGGTATAACTTTGACAAAAAAGAATATTAATCTTACAAAGATACCTGGCACTTTAAAAACAGACATAGTAAATAAGTTGACCACTTATTGCCTGGGTATGAGGGGGTCTACACCTTAAGTTGTTAAATCAACAGAAATATATGTACACTTTAATACCCTTTTTCCCCTGAAGCATAATGTCAAATGAGCTAAGACAATGATATGCCCTTAAATTTATAAAGTATCTAATTATGAAAGTATAAATTTGAACTTGCCTACTACACAATTCCTTGGCTCACATAAGAATATGTATTTCAAAAAGATAAACCTCCACACACAAACTTGGGTATTTTGTATTGCCAGGTAAAAAGAAGTATTATGTTTCTTTTTTTCATAACTACCGTGAGCTAACTGCAGTACCCAAATGCAGGAAAACACAGGATATAATTTAATCTTTTGCTCTCATACATTTGGTAGTCATTTTACTTTTATTATTTTATATAAACTTTTAATCGAAGTATTCATATATAAATAAAAGTACAAACATTTATGCAGAACTTGATGAATTATACTGAATGATCCCAAAGTAAGCAAAAAAAAAAACCACATATAAATCAATAAATGGTGTCTGACTAGCAACTCAGAAGCCCTCCATGAGCTCCTTCCCAGTCCCAGTCATTAGCATCTACTACAATAAACTAAACAAAAAAGATTTAAAATATAGTATTTTTTTCTTCCTTTCTCTTCACACACTTCCCAAAGGTCCTTCACTATAATAATATTCTGAGATGCTTTAATGTGTAGGTCACTTTCAAATAGAAATTTCAGTGCTTTGAGGAAGTGATTTATGATCCTGCTTGAATTCTTTAATTCTTGTGTGCAATTTATTTTTTAACCTCAAATATTGCATCAGGGTTTCTTTTCTTCATTTATTTTTTGTGTTTACTTTTGTTCTTTTAGGGAAAATATTCAGAGATGGTGAAAAACCAAAGTGACATAAAAGGAGGTGTGAAGTTGAAGAAAAGAAGAAAAATACACTTTTAACTATGAAATACACTGTGTCCTTTAACAATGGGAACTTTTCCTTGAACAGGTTAATTGGATATCCTGCAGTGCTGGGGTGTTGAAGTTCATAAGAACTACTTCCTCCTGAAAAGGATATAACTTGATTTCATGATATTTTCCTTTTTTCTTCATCATGCATTTCTTTAAATTCTCAACAACAAATGTTGTCTTTGTTATAAAGAAAATAATGATTACACATATATGTCAGTGGAGGAAACAACATAGTTATAGTTTGTTTTTCTTGAAAGAGCAAATATTGTGGATTTAAATCTTAAAAGGAAATGATGTATATGTTGCAATATAGATTAATAGAATAACAAAATAATTGGCTTATTTTTCAATAAAATGCTATGCCTGATAAACAAACTTAATGGTTAAAATCTTATCTTGCTTTGGTCAACAAATATATGGAGCACTGACTATGTACCATTTACTGGTCTGAGCATTTTACAACTATATAACTCTTACAACCATACATTTACTACCACCATCAAGTCTAAAACATGATCACTATCAGATGATGTAGCAATTCCACTACTGGGTACATTCCCAAAGGAAATGAAATTAGCATATAAAAAGTGTATCTTCACTCACACATTCTTTGCAGCCTTATTCATAGTACCCAAGATATGAAACCAACATAAGTGTTTATCAACAGATGAATAAATAAGGAAGGTGTGGTATATATACATAGTGTACTACTATTCAGACTTAGAGAAGACAATCTCACCATTTGCAGTAACATAGATGTACCTGGAGGACATTATACTAAGTGAAATAAACCATGCACATAAATACTACATGATCTCATATATATGTGGAATCTAAAATATCAAACTTCTTTAAGGAAGAGAATAAAATTATGGTTACCAGGAGCTATGGACTGGGGCAATTAGATGTTAAGAAGAATAAAATTTCAGTTAGATGGGAGAAATAAGTTCAACAGACTATATCCTACAGCATGGTATCTTCACCTAGAGTGAAGATACTTAAAACATGCTGAGAGTACATTTTAAATATTCTTATTATGAAAGCAGAATATGATGTAATATATTTATCACTTAGCCTGATTTAGCCATTCCATGATGTATACATAATTCAAAACATTATGTGATACACCATAGATTTTACAGTTTTTTTCTATTTAATCAATCAATCAAGATCACTGAAAATTCACCTACTACATACTTTGCTGGTTCACACAATAGCTTATATTCCAAAATTATAAATCTCCACACACAAATCTTGGTATAATGGTTTAGTAGATAATAGGAAGTATATGGCCCTTATGGTTCCCTGCCCCCCATAGTGATCATAACCTAACTATAGTACCCACTTCAGGAAAATGCCATTTTTACACAGCAGAGAAAGATCCAATAACTTGCCTAAGGTTATACTAGGAAGCAGAAATAATCAAGATTTAACAGAGTCTTAATGTGATCTTAACCATTAAGCTATACTCTTTGGGGAGCTTTTATTAATAAGCATATGCCCTCAATAATTTTTTTAAAAACTGCCTTACATGTGTATGTATCTATTTTATGATATATGTATTTATGTCCCCAAATATATTAATAGTTTTGTAGATAACTATACTGAAACAGATTTTAATTCTAAAGTTTAATAAATGCAAATTCTGTAATATAAGTAGGAAGGGCTCAAGATATGCCCCAGAAACCTGCTACACTACAGGGAATTTTGTAGACTAATTCCTGTGAATAAATGACCCTACTTTTTCTACACACAAATATCTCAAGAAGATACCTTAAGAAGGCTTAAAATATTCCTTCATTTAAATATTTATTGAGTATTTATTATATGCTAGCTGCTGTACTAGGCACTTGGAATACATCAACAAAAATTCCACCTTCATATAGCTTTCTTTTTTTAATATTTTTTTAGTTGTAGATGGACACAATGTCTTTATTTTACTGCTTTGTATGTGGTGCTGGGGATCGAACCCAGGGCCTCAGGCATGCGAGGCAAGCGCTCTACCGCTGAGCTACAATCCTAGCCTCCTCATATAGCTTTCTGTTAAGAAAAATATGGTAAATAATATAAATAAATTCTGTGAAATTTGAAACGATGATATGTACTTTGGGGGAAAAGTAAAGCAGGATTTGGATGATTTGGAATAGTAAAGTGTGAAAGAGATCACAATCGTAAACACTGTGCTCAAAGTAGTTGTTCTAGTCAGCTTTTCACCTTGTGACCAAAAGACCTGACAAGAATAATGTAGAGTAGGAAAATTTCATTTGGGGCTCATAGTTACAGAGAGCTTAGTTCATAGATGGCCAGCTCTATTGCTCTGGGCCTAACATAAGGCAGAACATCATGACAGAAGGGTATGACAGAAGAAAGCAGCTCAGGATAGGGAACAAAGTATATACCCCAAAGGGATAATCCCATTGACCTAACTCACCCAGCCACATGCTACCTCCCTACAGTTACTATAAAGAAAACAAAAGGGGAGACATAGACACAAAGGGTAGTGGCAAAGGAGAGAAAGCTGCTCATCCGATCTGCCAGCTTTATTTATATCAATAGGTTACCTTAGGTCATTGGGATCATTAGTACATTACTGTTCATTGTATTATTAGGCAGGTTACAGAATCAGCAACATTATGTAGCTTATTTCTCAGTTACATTCTACCATTACAATATGCAATGTTAGGAGGTTTGTGTAGCTCTCAAGAAAGTCCATTGTTTGAAGTTACTGTTCAATAGGCAAGTTCAGGAGCAGCAGAGCTTGCTGAAACATTGTAGTTATCTAGCCAAGGAGTTCCTTCATTCCCAGGAGCTATGTGCCTGTGATCAAGGTTCAGGCTGATAAGACTCTAACACAGAGCCTCCTCATGGAGGGCATTGCTATAGCGCCTAAGCATCTTAGCATGTATTAATTATCTTATTAGTCCCTGGGAGAGACTGCAGGGTTTTCCAATTGTGGAAAACAAAACGCCTGTTATTCTCTGGGAGTTTGCTCACCAGAAGAAATTTGCTGTTTTGTACATTTCCGCAGCCAGAACCCTTACAAGTTACCACTCAATCAATCCATATCTATAGATAAATCTAGTGCTTAGGTTAAAGCTTTCATAACCCATTCATTTCACCTCTAAGAATTCTTGAACCTATACCAAGTAGATCTATTGATAGGTGAGATTCAAACAAAGATTTGTAAAAAGAGGTGAGAAAGTTAACCAAGGCAATACTGGGGTATGGAAAAGTGGGCAGGGGTTCGAGACAGAAGGACCAGCCAGAGTGAAGACCTTGAAGACAGATGACACCTAGCACAAGAAAGCAGGTATCTTGCCAGAAACTGTGAGGGAGGAAAAAAGCCTGCGGAGATCAGAGCAGATAAAAAAGATGAACATCCTGGTCATATACGGCCTTATAATGTACAATGAGGATATTGACTTTTACCATGAGTGAAGTGGGGGTCCCTACAGTGCTTTGCTTTATGAGAAGCAGCATTTTTAAAAGATTATTATAACTTCTGTATTTAGAAGCATCACAGATAGAAGAAAGTTGAAGCAGGAGATCTGATTGGGATCTTCATTGCTTGATCCAGGCAAGAAATGATGAAAAATTTATCAGTATGTTAGATGTTAGAAGTGATAATAAAGCATCAGATTCCAGATATGTTTTAAAGTTTCAGGCAATAAGATTGCCTGATCACTAGAAGTAGGATGAGAGAGAAAGAAGTTTCAAAGAGGAACTGTAAGATTTGAGGACACAGTGATTAGAAGGGTAGAGTTGTTATCAAATAATCTAGTAAAGCACTGCTTATGAAATCCCTTCAGGTGGGAGGAAAGATCAGAATTCAGTTTGGACGTGGTGACTTTGAGAAATTATCATATATCCAAATAAAGATTTCAATAAAAACCTTGAGTATGTAAATCAGGCCAAGAAATTCAGCCTGGAGATATACATTTGTTGTTAAATACTAATTATTCCTACACATGTAAAACCAAAATGATGAAGACAGATAATATTTTCCCATGGCTCTCTGAGTAAGATTGGTGATTTCAACAGAGTTTTGAGTGGAAAGAAATTAAGAAATGTGGTATGATTTTAGCCTGTTCACAACCTGAGGTCTGTCCAAGGCCAAAATGCCATCATGTGCATTTATCTCGATCCTAAAAGGCATGAATTATTACCAGTATTGCTTGATTGGTAATTATAACCAATATTGCATCATTGTGGTGATGGAAATCAATGGAGTGCAAAGAGTTGAGAGGACATGGCAAAATCTGCCCGGTAAGGGAGTCAGCCAGGACTTAGACTCCTGGCTCTGTCACTCTTGTTTCCCTATGTCCGCTCATGCACCAGGAAAGTGATTGGCAAGGTGCAGAAGTTCTAGGAGAGACACACAAATGAGGAGATGAAAGAATGCCTCAGCTAAGTGAGAGTATCTCATTAACTTGCCCAGCATCGACTGCTGAACACGGAGTGATCACTCAATGAGACTGCAAAGTCTCCCTTTGCTATGGATCTATATGAAAGCTATCTGTCTAAATCAGTTTAGACCAATCCTAAATAGAGTTGGGGAAATGTCTAGATAATTTACAGAAGTTGTTTCTCACCTATAAATCAATGAAGATTTATTGTGTAGCTTCCCTAATTTATATTTCCAATCAGAAAACTGCCAAGTCTTTACATTCTTTTATGTAAGCCTTTTTTTGTAACAAAGAAAGTAATACCTAGCGGAAAATTATTTGGCTTGGATAATATATGACCTATGAATTTGAGTGGTCTATATGCAATAGATTTTTTCTCATTCCTATATATTTCAAATTCAAGTCAATTAAAAGTTTATACTAAGATTGATATATATGTTGAGAATAATGTTCTATATCATGTTTCCATATATTGTTTTCTAGGAATCAGTTTTTACAGAATATAATTTTAACCAAATTATGCACTTTTAATTTCCATTTATATTTTACAAAATACCAAGAACAGAAAGAAATAATGTACCAATAAAGCAATATAAAAAAGGAAGCAAAAGAATTTATTTTCATTTTAAGGAAAACATAGCAAGTTAAGGCTTAATAGAGATCCCTAATGATGTATTTATAATATGAGGGAAAAAATATTAAAAATAAGATAAATTATGAAATTAAATATTCCAAATGTTTCTATTTCAAGTAAAATTATTTGTAAGTATTCTGACAAAATTAAAGTCATTAGTAACTGGGAATGTCTTATGTTTAATATTGCCACTAGATTTTACTTAAATATATTTTTCAAATTGATAGCAGAGCACTCATTCAATACATTCCAGTGTCAACTTATGCAAACCAAAAAATAAATGAGGAAAGCCTTTTTCCTTACATGGAAAGAGAAAATGAGCTATTCTTTTCTGGTTTTCTTTACCAAGAATATTGACTGGCATTCAAATAATAACTGCAAAAAAGGACTTACTATTGAAAGAGACTGAAACTATTTTAAAAATATGGCTAAAACACAGGAGAAAAGTAATTTCTGTAAAACCACATATAAAATAAAGTATGTCCACATGACCAGCATGGAGTTGTTACCATGGATTTGAAACTGGCTCCAAAGTTTCCTAAAACTCATGTTTAGTCTGTTGTTTGGTTTTACAAACTAATGGAGTCTACACAGAGAGACAGGGAATTTTTTTTAAGAGTTAGAAAAAGCATTAAATAAAATAGAGAAATTATCAATCCAGATAATGAGACTTCTATTCAGAGAATTCAATATAAAATCATACAACTGGAAGGACTTTCATAGAAACTTTTTTATAAGTAAATGACTTTACCTTCACAATGATAATTCAAATTTCTATGTTTAAAACTCTTCAGGGAGTCTCTCTAGCCATCCCTAATAGGGTTTAAGAGTCCTCCTTTCAGCTAAAACCAATAACTTCTTTAAAAATCTGTGAAGAAAAGTATTCCCAAATAAACAATGTTCTTCAATGATCCTCAGTACATATCAACACATAGCTGGCAAATAGCAGGAAATCAATAAATGTTAGTTGAATGATTACATGAATGAATTTATCTGCACCAATAATAAGCAAAATTTTCTTAGTTTGGGAAGAGTAGAATATATGAAAAGCAGAGGTTTTCCAAATTAAAGAATTTAATAGATACCTCTAGGATGAAGAACTATAAAGACAAACATGAAAAAAATGGAAATCATTATTCTAGAGATTCTAGCAATAGTTAAATTCTATTGAATTTTTTCTGATTTATATGATACTATATAATTCCATAAATTATTAAACTGTTAATTTCCATTTTATAAATTTCAAGGCAATAATGAAAATCACCTATTTATTTATAAGACCCCACCACTACTTTAGTTCTATGGTATTATCCCTGAGTCAAAAAGTACTTTAAAAACTTTTATCTTCTCTACTCCTGTATAAAATTATAATCACTGCAACATAGGTCCTGTTTTTAATACAGTAAATATTTCTTTATGTAAAAAATTTCTTGTGGCTTTCTGATGTCTCCAGAGCTCATCAAAATGGATCATATATTTAGTCTAGTTTCAACTAGCCTTTTCCTTTTCAGCCTCCAATGTTTATTTTGCAGAGACCCTGAGACCCTTGAGAACCCCAGTCGGGGCAAAAGACCTACAGTTCAAATGACTGAGGGGCTTGGAAGGAAAACGATCAAGCAAGGGTAGGCAGAGGGATGGAGGAGATTAGGGACTTGAAGAGGGGCATATCCTAGGATATAAGCAAACTGAAGGGAAGATCAAATCAAAGGAGGCAAGAGGAAGAGAGGGAGGAATAGAAAGATAAGAAGAGAGAGATCTTAGAGATGCTAGCATGAGATTTTCCCAAAGAGACCAATGAAATTCCAAACTATCTTTAGCAAAATTATGCTAACAAGAAGGAGCTGGGGTAGCATATCAGAAGGGATTCCAAAAGAGGGGTCTGCTCAGCTAAGAAGATCTCAAGAGCAGCAGGATCAAACAGAAGTCTCACAAAGGGCCAGGAAAAACATTGTAGCCTGTAAGTCAGGGAGTGATCCCCACTTAAGACAGAGAGCCCGGAAGAAAGACTTCCAACCTAGGAGGTGTCTTTCAAAAGAAGCCTTGATGTTAATGCAATTTTAGAGACAATAATCAAAATGATCAAGTCGGACTCTGTCCTGACCAGCTTCACTAGATGTTTGCCCAAAACAATGGTTCAGGAGTCTGAGTCACCAATGATCTCTGACCATTCAGTCAGGAATAAAGGCAGATTCTCCAAAGGTGCCCACTTGAAATCTTGAGTGAGAGTTTTTGGATCCAATGATGATTGATTCCATCAACGTGGGAACACCATAAATGAGAAAGAATAAAATTATCCATTCATTTATTTAAAATGGTAGGAAAGACATTATTGAAGAAATGCTATCATGACAGTTTATGGACCACTGCAACGGAGTGTTACAGTGGGGAAGAGAGCTCCACTCCAAATGCAGCAAGGAGGAGTGGTCACTTAGACAAGGAGCACAGTGTGGATCCTGGTATAGAAAATTGCTGAGAGGAAACATCAGGGTTAAGGAGGAATACTAGCTAAATCAATGTAGTAGGATTCTTACTGAAGGCAAGGCAGGAAGATCAGACATCACCCAGGGGTGGTAGACAATGAAAAACCCAATTAAATATTGCAGGTGAAAGATTCTGGCTAAACTGTCTTAGCAGGATTCTTGTTAAAACTGGACAATGCAAAGATGAATGTAGAAACAGAAGAAGAGCCTCATTAGAATTTGGTCAAGGAGAGAATCTGTCTCCTTCCACTCTCTCGGTGAGTCACTTTGCACAAGGCCTTATGGCCTTGTTTCTCTGCTCCTCCTCACCCTCCTGAGGGAGCCTCACCAAGCCAAGCCCTTGGAGACAGTTATCTGAAATTAAAAAAAAAAAAAATAAAAATTGCAATTCCATAGATTCCATGGCAGAACATAAAATTATGCTAAGATCAACTTAAGTGAGAATCTCTCAGTCTCTAAAATATTCTGTACTCAATTTAATTGCCTGTTGATGTTATTTTCTAATTGAGATCCACACAAACAATTCTGTTTATTCCCATTTTTCTAAATTAATAAAGATGGTTTTTCATCTGCTGTAAGTGTCCCACAGACAAGGTATTAAATGTGTGAGAGCTGACACCTAAGAACCTGAAAGAAGACAGCTGAGTCTTTTAAAAAGTGAGAAAGGAAGAAGATTGCCATAAGACACAAGTCCTGGAAATCCTCAGTTTGCAGACAGGTGAGTTAATGATCACTTTTGATCTCAGCTGGAACCATCCTGTACTTGCAATTCATTATGCAGACAATTACCAGTAATAAGAAGTTTCACCAGAAACACAGCAACTACTTTTTCAAGACTATTTTAAAGAGTAACAGCAATGGTTACCTGTCAGGAAATTAATAAATGAGTGGCAACAGGAATATATTAACAAGCAGAGTTTAAAGATGAGAGAATTTTATAAAGTTCTTTCTTTATTACATTCTTGGGGGGGATCAATATACTGTGAAAAGAGAGACAAATGTATCAACAGCGGTGATTAAGGTCCATGCTGTTCTGACTCACATGTTGTTAACCCATAGATTTATTAGTGTGGTTTAAAATACCATTCGCTCCCCTTGCAGGAAATGGTTTAATTATAAGGTTAGAGCACAGGAAACTAGCTCCACATTCCTATGTTTTCTTTCCAATCCTTTACTGCCCTCTTATGGAAACGACATAGGCCCCTGGTCCTTGGATCCTGATGTTTCATGACTTGTTTCAGCTTTATTGTCAGGAAAATAGAAGAGTTTTGGAAGTCATGAGAAAACAAGTACCATATACCACAATGTGGTCTCTGAAATCCACCTTAGTCAAGAACTTATTAGAGAATGCTATTGACACTTACAAAAACATGTGTGGTCACCAGAGTTCTGAAACATGTGAAGAATATTGTTATTATTGAGTAAGTCTGTATACCTAGGCTATCATCAACATAAAAAGGCTTTTTAGTATGCTTCTAATGCTTACATTGCAAAGAGGTGATTTGAAATATTATGCTATTCCTACTAGATCAATTTCCAAGTGTGTGAAATAGAAAGCCTATCCCAGCAGACTTCCAAAACAGCAATATTTGGAGTTTGAAATATATAAGATTACAGGCAAGTAGTCAAGTATGTACATCCTGTGCAGTTTATGTGGATAGAAAATCATAATGAAAATAGAGTAAGATGAGTGCAGTGCAGGACATATCTGTTTTATTTCTTGCTGTATGATATATGCACTTATTATCATAAGCTATAAGATGCAATGATGGCATCAATCACCCAAGCAACCTACATAGTACACACAATGTGCTGCTTATGCTATAAAATAAAATAAAGCTATTAATTTCTTTGCCTCGGTCAATGAGCCAAGACCATGAAAATGAATTGTCATTGTAAACACTTGCTAATATCACCCTCTAATATTTGTTAAAATATGTGAGGATGGCAAGTCAAACCATGTGAACTCTTGATTTTCCCCACATAGCAGTTGGCCTCAGTTGATTCCCCTTCACTGAGTTTTTTTCTATTTCATAAATTCTAACATGAGAAGTTTAACTCCAAGCAGGGAAAGAAGGAAAAGGGGAAAAAAAAGTCAAAAGTCAACATTGCTATTTGTGATGAATATAAATCTGGGTCACTTCAGCCTCACTTGGTCATGTAAGACAAAGAAACACGTTCCATTGACTCCTACTAGCCTAACCTAGTACTGTTTCCTTTAGGAATTAATGAAAACCAAGCATTTCCTGCATTATAATGACTCTTTCTCCCCAACAGTAGTGCATTCGTTGCTGTACTTTGAAAATCTACTTGAAGTTTATGGTTCTTCTACTAATACTGTGGTGAATATTTGGTATAGCATAACAAAATAACCTACAAATTATAATTTCACTTTCTGCTCTGCATAATTATAATTACTTCCCTTAGGAATACAGGGGAGCCTTTTGTCAATTTGCTATCCCTTATTATTTTCAAATGAAGCAATAAACAGATTTGAGATGAAGAATTTTGAGTGAAGAGTTTTTAAATCACCAATGTGCAAAGGCTAAAAATAGCAACAGTAGCAGCAGCAGCATTTGAAATCAGAGAAACCCAGATGAATACTCAGATATCTGTGGTTAGGGCACCTTTTAAGAAAGTAAGTTTTTGTAAAAATTTATCTCACAGCTTAATGTTCAACAATAAGAGCAACTAATAGCTATTGAGTCTCCAAATGTTCCAGGCTTTGTATTAGCAATGTAATTTACATTACCATATTTAATAGCCCAGCTATGTGTTGGAGCAAATATTACTATTGTTCCAATAGTGTAGATAAAGAAATTAAACTTATCAAGTTTGTTTCACTACAGAGGTATTCTGATGAGGGGTTAGTGTAATCATCATTCAAATTGTCCTCCCATTCCTATTTCTATGCATTCACTTCTATCCCTTAGAAAGAAGAAACCAAAATTAGAAAATAGTAAAAGCTAATATTCAAAATAACAATCTGATTTAGGATGGCTTAGCCTACCATACTTTGACCTTACAATGATATGAGAGTGATTCACATTCAAGATAAACTAATTTTTTGAATTTTGACCTTTTTCCAGTACTTTCTGCGATGCTAGACAGTGGCAGTGAGCTACAGCTCCCAGTCAGCAACGTGACCACAAGGGTGAGCAACCCATACTTTATAGTGTTAAATGTTGTGAAACTATGGGATTTTGTAGGTTAAATACTTTCAAACTTTTGATATTTTCAACTTATAATGGGTTTACAGGAATGTGACTCCATTGTGAGTTGAGGTACACCTGTGTCTATAAACACCGAAAACACATAGCTGAATTTCTCTGAAGCCTCTTAAGCATACAGTGTAGTACTGGTGGGAGACACTGTTGGAGCATGGAAACCAATGGGTTAGACCAACTTCAAATATCCTACACCTAGAATGAAGAACAAGGATGAGATAACATGGGCAAACATAAGCATCTTTCTGAGACACCTGTCTGTTACCTCAACTGTCTAAGTCACCTGTCAACCTCAATGATCTTTACAGAGAGTTAGAATAAGAGAGGAAGAAAATTATACATACCGTAGGATAAATGATAGGACTGCTTGGTAGTACATGTTATAAAATTGACAAAAGGACCCTCAGATATCATGGGAAAAAGTTAAGGTAATGAGTTTCTTATTGAACACAAGGACATAAGAGCAAAAATATGAATATTTTTCAGTTTCTTTATTGAGATCTGTTCCAGTTACTTTGGTTGAAAAATAAATCACCCAAGGCTTCAGGCAGAATCTCCATTTCCCTGCAATTTGCACAAATGACAAGCAAAAAGAAAATGAGAGGAGGCACCTACTGTGTGTTCTCTAAGCCTTTTAGAAAATATAGAATTGTTCCTTTGGTCACACACATAGAAATGTAGGAAAAAATGTAATGTTGTAGACATTTAAAAAAGAGACACTGTTCAAAAGAGAATGCCCCACAACATTACAGTGTCAAAATTGAAAATGACAATATTACCCAGCATTTGGTCAGCATTACTATAAACCAATCAGCTAAGGGCAAGACTCTTGCCAAGAGAATTAGTGCACATATTGAGAATATTAAGTATTCTGATAGCCAAGAGAGCTTGCTAAAAGTGTGAAGGAAAATGACCAGAAAAAAAAAATACAAGGAGAAAAGATATGTGGATTCAGTTCACTCCACCCAGGGAAACACTTTGTAGGAACCTATAGAAAAGAGCCTGAGCCAGTGGAAACCAACTCCTATAAATCCATGGCACAATTAGTGTAAAAACAAAATAATAAAAGAATTTTACATGGTTAAAAAATTATTTTTTAAATCTTTTATGGCTTCCATGGATCAGATATTTGGAGATAACTGGACTAGATGGCTAGGGCCTTCCTAGAGCTCAGAGTAGAGGTGGGGCTGGAGCAGCCGGGGACTAGCTGGGCACCTCTCTTCAGAGTCTTCAGCCCTCTCTATCTGGCCCATGTGCACTGACTTGGATTTCCTCATACTATGGCAGCCTCAGGGCAAATAGACTGCTTACATGGCAGGTAAAGGTTAAATATGCTAGGAGGTAAAATGGGAGCTGCATCACCGTTCATGACCTGGCTTAGAAGTCATGCAATGACAGTTATGTCACAAGCCAGTCATTAGTCTACTCAGATTCAAGAGAAGAAAATTTAGACTCCTCATGGAAAGTGGCACGGTTCTAAAAGAGCCCATGGCATAAGAGCTGTTGTTGCTTCCATCTTTGGAAAATCCAACCTTCCACAGGCGGTTACTGTCACTGTCAAAGTTATGGTAGACCGAGATATATGAGTTATAAATAAACGAATTTTAAAAACCATTAAACATACCCCTGCAATCACCACAACAACTCCTCATTCTCCAGATTCACTTATCCCTTTTCTTCCCCTGTATTACATAGATGTTGCTATTTATGGCATAGGTGATAAGATCTCTCATTCTATCTGTTATTGAACTTCTTCCTTCATTATCCTAGGTCTGGGAGTCCTCTCAACTCCAGATTTTGTATTTGTCCTCTTTAATGTCTCTTTAGAAATCTCATCCACAATTTCTCCTCCATGGCTTAAAAATCCATTTTACTGGCATAATCTTTCTCCTAAGCCCAAGATACAGTTTTCACATTCAATATTGAATACCTATAACCAAATGTTCTGGCAGTATGTAACACTCAATATAATCCCTTAATAAGGTCCTTCTTTTGATTGTCCTTTCTTTATTGACATCCCTATTTCTATAATAATTCAGAAAGATATGGCAAAATGCTATATAGGAAGGACATCTACACTCTGCTACCAAAATCTCATTTAGTCAGTTTCCAAGCCCTATTGTTTGTTTCTGCAACCACTCATAGTTAGATCTATGAGTATTGTACTACCAATACTTCCACCACTGTACATTCCTGTGGCTAACAGAACAGATAATTTCCTCCTTTCTAACACATGAAAAATTGTCATCTTCTTCCCAGTGGTTTTCCACCACTAACATATCCCATCGAACCCATCCTAATATATTACAATGAGTCTACACATTCAAAAGCACCATGTTCATTAGGTGACATTGCTTCTCAATCTTCTTCAGTGATCCATCTTGTATCTTAAGTAGAATCTTTCATATAAACTTTATTCTACAGTTCTACTTTATATTTCACTTCTTCCCACATCTAACGCAAATAATTTTCTCTTCTTTAAATTTATTCCAAGTTCTTCCACATTTTGTTCTACCAATACTTCTATTTCTAGTTCAACTGCCACCATGACTGCTTCCCTAAAATAGCTAGATAGAAGTAATATCATAACCTAATCATTATTAATTCATGTATGTATTTATTCAATAAATATTAATAAAGGCCTAGCTCTGTACCAGGAATGATTCTAGAACAAGGAATAAGCCTAGAGTAAAAGGCAAGATTTTGCTTCCTTAGAGTTGATGTTCTAGTTTGAAATGGGAAGAGAAAGAGACAAACCACAAACTAACAAATTAATAAACAATGTATTATCTAATAACAAACACTATAGTGAAGAAAACAGGATCATGTGAGCATGACCAAGGTGGACAGGGGGACTACTTCAAGTAGGAGATGCCATTCGTGCTGAGATGACTTTGTCACTGAAATAAGGAGACAGGCCTGGGTGTGTGGCATATGTCTGCAATCCCAGCAACTCAGGAGGCTGAGGCAGGATCAAGACCCGCCTCAGAGGCTGGGCACGGTGGCTCAAGCTTGTAATCCCAGCACTTAGGGAGGCTGAGACAGGAGGATTGCGAGTTCAAAGCCAGCCTCAGCAACAGCGAGGTACTAAGCAACTCAGTGAGACCCTGTCTCTACATAAAACACAAAATAGGTCTGGGGATGTGGCACAGAGGTTGAGTGCCCCTGAGTTCAATCTCCAGTACCAAAAAAATAAATAAAAAATAAAAAAAAAAAAGACCCGCCTCAGCAATTCAGCAAGGCCCTAAGCAACTTAGCAAGACCCTATCTCAAAATAAAAAATAAAAAGGTGCTGGGTATATGGCTCAGTGATTAAGCACTCTGGGTTCAATTCCTACTACAAAAAAAAGAAAAGAAAAGAAAAGAAAGGAAGTAGGTAAGCAAGGAAGGAAGGGAGGGAGGGATGGAGGGGAGAGGAGGAGACAGACAGCAAATCTAAGATTATTGTATAAATGAATCTAGGCAGAGAGAGCAAGTGTAATGACCTTAGCCTGCATTTACTATGTTTAAGTTTGCTGTGCTGGGTGAAGAAAACCATAACAACAGCACAGTACAACTAGAGAGCAATGATTAGGGAGAAGATTGTAAGGAAGTGTAGATGTGAGGCGTGTGTATTAGTCAGCTAGGACTTCCATGACAAAGTACTACAGGGTCGGTAACTTAAAAAACAGATATTTTCTTTATCTATCTACCTATCTTTCTATCTATCAGTTCTGGAAGCCAAAAGTTAAAGATCTAAGCATTGGGAGGGTTGGTGTTGAGTTCTCTCTGGTGTGTAAGTGGGTGCTTTCTCCTTGTCTCCCACATGGTGTTCCTTCTGTGTGTCTGTGTCCTAGTTTCCTTTCTTATAAGGATACAAGTCATATTGATTGAAAGCCCTAGTGACCTCATTTTAATGTCCTCTTTAAAGATTCCATCTCCAAGTACAGCTACATTCTGAAAGACTGTTAGGACTACAACATATGAATTTGGAGACAAGGGGCACAATTCAAACCACAACAAAATGGTGTATTGACTTACCAGCCATCATAAAGCATGTCCATTGTATTCCAAATGATGCAAGGGAGTCAGATAATCTGATGTACATGTTTTAAAGAAGACACCAGCTACCATGTAAAAACTAGATTTTAGAGAGGCAAGAGCAAAAGCATGAAGTCTAGTCAGTAGTCTATCGCAAGAATCCACATGAGAACTGATACAAGCCAATTTGCCTCAAACTCTGCTTTTGCATTACAGATGATTCCCAATTTTAAATGATTCAGCTTAGGATTTTCACCATTAAAATGGTGCAAAAAAATAAAAATTTAAAAAATTTTATAAATATATGCATTCAACAGAAACCATACATCAAATTCCAAAATTTGATCATTTCCTGAGCTAGCAATATGCACTAAAATACTCTTGCAATGCTGTGCAGTAGCATTGAGCAGCAGCTCCCAGTTAGTCCTGCAATCATGAAGGTAAACAATACCCTACAGTGCACTTGATTGCTGTATGGGTTTGTTACTATAATGAAATCTCTTAGGCAGAATAACTTTACAAAGAAAATAAGTTCATTTAGTTCACAATTAAGGAGATTAAAAGACATGGCACTGGCATCAGCTCAGCTCTGGTGAGAGTCCTCTTGGATATATCACATCAAGGTGGGAGCACTCGATTGAGGAAGAGATCACACCTCCAAACAAGAGAGACTGGGATCTCTCGATGTCTTATGAGGGCATGCCAACAATCAACCTAAAGACCTCCTTCTAGGTATACCTAGGTCTTAAATTTCCACACTATCTCCCATACCATCACCCTGAAGACCAGCATCACAATACATGAACTTTGGAGGACAAACCACATTTAAACTATAGCATTTGCTAAGTTCTAATGTTCACTTGGTTAAGTGTATTGAATAAATTTTCAGCTTATGATATTTTCAACTTGCAGTGGGTTAATTAGGACAAAATCCCACTGTAAGTTAAGGATCATCTGTACAATCACATACTTATGAAAAATATTAGATATGAGCCATACAGTATTTCTTTATTAGTATTTTTCTTAACAATTTTGATAAAATTATTGCTTTATCAAATGTATAAGAAAAAATTTCAAGGTAATATAAATAACTGGTACTTTAGTACCATATGACTTTATACATCCTCAAAATACCATGTTTCTACATGTTTAAAAGAAAAGTTTAAATTAAATGATCTAAGAAGTTTCCTTTACTTCTGAAATTGTAAATTTGAGCTAGCTTTAAAAAAAAAAGAATGATAGTTATTGGAATGTCAAGCCCAAAATTATTTGAAACATTCCATGAATGTTTTAATCAGTTTAATATCAAATCTAGACATTTTGGACCAGGAGTTCAGCGATAACCTTGAATTAAAATGAATACCTTTCAAGAAATCTGTAGAGATCATTATAAACCATTGTTTCAGTCTCACAGAGAAGAGGCTTTTTACAGCTTTTTAGTTTATCATTGTTCAGCTCCTGAATCTGAAATGGACCCTTCAAACTCATCTCTCAACATATCAGAAGCTGTGCCTGTTTTTAGACTTACATCTTGTCCAGACCATTAAAATCATAGTCACAATCACAGACTTGACAATCATGACTAGTCACTCATCTTTTAAAACCCTCTCGTAAAGACAAATTACAGCCTTCTTCCCAACTGTACTTGTGTCCCTGATGATACTGTGCTCTGGGAAAGCCTACCCATTTCCAGAAGACTAAATTTACCCTAACCCTATGACCTCTCCATTTGTTGGCATCAGCCAACAAATTCAAAATTTAGTAGATGAGACTGATCAAATACAACCAATGCTGGTTAAATCATTAATTTCACTGGCCTGAAGAAATCCTCATACCCCATTAATAGCCATAAGCAGAAGAAAAGCAAAAAGTTATCAATTTCCCTTCTCCATAGTCATCAGCTACTCCCCATAGCCAGGGTACACAAAGGAACACTAATAATATTGTCACATAGGTGCCACTTAGGGTAGTCGCTTATTTCAGAGACCTATTCTACTTCTGAAGAAAGATTTGGCCAATTAGACAACTCCCTCCTCAGGAAAAATACTTCCTGTCATTTATCCCTTTATTCTACAACCAATGTATCTTGCCATTAGATACAATGACATTACAAGGATTTTAGTTAACATAAGCTTTTTTCTGTTGATTCGGTTGTTTGCACTACAGTTTCTCATTATTGTCCTGCACTATCAGCCACTATGAGTATTTCCTGGATGGTCATAGCCAGAAAATGTTCTTACTGAATAATAGTGAATAGTCAGCAATCAGAAGTGATGGGTCCCAATAGAGATCTTCTTCAAATGCAGAAACCACACATGGAGACTAACCTATAGAAATATTAATGAGCACTCTCAAAACCTATTTCAAGGAAGTGGAGGTGAACCCAAATGGAATTGTTAGGAAGAATTAAAACTGAAAGGCAATAGCCTTGGTGCTGTTTTCAGTGGCTGCTTACCATAGATTTAGCTTCATGCTTTCCCCAGAACCATAATAAGCTCCTAAGGTAGCACACCAAAATAGGTTTTTCTGCTATCTGGCATGGCAGGATTTCTCTCTCTTCTAGCTTAAGTAAATCCTACTGTGTTTACTCTTCCCTTCTATTATTGTCAGTAGATTTTATTTTTCAGATTTGCAAGATAAGAACCCAGAAAGAAATTGGTGAAGCGGGAATCTAGTCTCATCCCAAACTCCAGTTTCATTACCTACATGCATAACCTTAATTCCTAGTTAGAATTCTTGACCTGCCTCCTGTTCTGTTCTGGTCAGTCCCAGGATTCTTCCCAGATAAACTTCTTAGGTCCCACAGCAAGTTCTAAGCACCCTGTTTCTTGTTGCCTAAGCCTTAATCTGTGCTTGTAGCTCTGCAGAATTAGCAATATCACCCATGGGATCACAAGTTCAAAGACAACCTCTGCAACTTAGAGAAGCCCTACACAACTTAGTGAGACCTTGTCTCAAAATTTAAAAAAAAAAAAAAAAATGGCCAGGGATGTATCTCAGTGGTTAAGTGCCCCTAGGTTCAATTCCTGGTACAAAAAAAGAAAAGAAACAAACAAACATCTCTAATGGGCTAGGGATGTTGCTCAGTGATTAAGTACCCCTGGGTTCACTCCTCATTACCAAAAAAAAAAAAGAGAGAGAGAGAAAAGATCTCTCTCATGGGCTGGAGATGTAGCTCAGCAGTAGAGAAATTGCCTAGCATGCATTAAGCCCTGGGTTCAACCCCTAGCATCACAAAACAAAAATAAAAATAGAACTATATCTCATGATGAAGAAGAGCCATTGAAATCGATTGGGAGAGAAAAAAAAAAAAAAAGAGGAAAACCTTCCACTATAATTCTCTAGAACATCCAAAGATGTCTTTATCCCATTTCTTCCAACTTTTCCTAATCCCTCCTTTTACCAGAGATTCATCCCAACTCCTGTGATATTGACATTTGCAAAAGGAATAGGAGAAGGAAAAAAGGGATTCCAGCCCTCTCCACAACACATGTTCACATAAGGACAAGACACTTTTACCCTTTCTTTGTATTTCCCAATTTCAGTTATTACAGACATTTTCAAAATTATTCATCCTTAAAATATTTAACCTATGTGACTTTCCACCACTTCCTTTCTACTACTACTTATCATCCATGTCTACCAAATTCCTCCCTGAAGAAGTTGAAATGTGAACATAGGCACAATCATCCCCAGGTCCTTTTAAAATCTGTGTCTAGAAAACTCAAGAACCATAAATTCTATCATTAAAAAGCCACTGATTAATTCAATAAAAGAAAAAACCTATTAATTTAACCAGTTGTTTATCACAATGAGATAGAGGAACGGGATGAAGATAGGAAACTATCATATATTGTGTGCTTATCATAGCCAAAAACTGGGATCAGCTTTTTATCACATTGTCTTATTTAATCCTATCAATATGGCAGAGATTTCTTCATCCTTATTGTACAAGGGAGAAGAATAAGATTTAGAAAGACTAAAGAAATGGTCCAAGTTCACATAACTAATAAGGAGTCGAGATGAATAATTAAGCTCAGGCACCTTGTTTGCAAATTTTGTACCTCAAAGCAGCACTTACCAAATAATGAGGAACATATGTCAATTTTTTTTAAGTACCCAGGGAAAATTTTTCGGCTATTTCCTTGTCTCAGTCTTCTATCTGCCTGCCAGCACTGGTTCATGATTCTTAATAAGCCCCAGTCTGAAGAAGCTAAGATGAACTAAATTCATCCCCCACTAGACAATAAAAAAGCTGCCTGAATATAGAACATCACTGAGATAAGAAGAGTAATTTGTAAATTCTTTGCTCAATATGAGTTTTATGAATATGTGAATGAGTGAACAGAATGAAACTGATTAGAATCTCTGAAACGGTTAATGTGTATAATGAAAAACATGCTTAAATCAAAGAATATTATCTTTCTCAAATCTATACTTTTTTGCTTAGCTTCTTTTCCTCTTTTGAAAATAGCTAATGAAAGCTATTCTAATAGCTTCTTCTATCCACATCAGGGAGAGGCAGCAGAGGACTCCAGCCTGTGGCAACTCCTGCTACCTCCCTTCATGTTCAAGGGTCCCACTTTACATGTTCTATAATTGGCTTTCCAAGCAGTGAACCAGGTCATGTATGCCAGGAAGAGATAACTGAGTCATTGGAGTCTAGCAAAAAGTGGTAAATTCTGGTGTAACATGATCTCTTTTGTATTTTAGAAAGACTTGCCTGGCTGTAGTAAGGTCAGATATACGGAAATTTAAAAGGCCGAAAATAGAAAAGACACATCTGACCTTTTCTCCCTGCAAAAACAAAGCCAGAGATCTGCTTGTGTGTACATAGTTTATTTGGGAAAGGGACACCAAGGAATAGGGTCAGGAGATTTGGGAAAAATGAAAGAGGAAAAGTCAATCTAAGAATGTGCTATTGAGTAGATTACCACATGTGCCACTAGGTGTCTATCCTACTGATGTCTTGAGATATCAGAAAGCTTCTCTAGAGGAATGTTAATTCTTTTGCTCTTCCAGATTTGTTCATGGACCAGCATCAATTGACTTGACTCTTGCAGGAATTCCAAAAAGCAGCAGTGAGAGTCCCAGGGAAGAAACCAAAAGATATGTAGTGCAGTTGAATGAAGAGCTTTCAGGCTACACCTGTATGCAGCTGGTTACCTCTGTAATAATAGTTGAGGAGAGAGAACATAAAATAAGTATTTAAAAATGGTCAACACTATCTGTCCTTTGCACTGCTTGGTTCTGTTTGTGTCCTATATTAAGCCGCAGTTCATCACAGAAGATTAAGGTTGATGTGTTCACAACTTGTACAAAAGATAAGAAGACACTACCAAGTTTTACAATTGATAAGAATCCATAACAGATAATCCCAGTTCCAACATGGAACCTGTTTTTCCATCCAAATTTCCTCTCCCTCACCCAACACTTAGACCAATATTTTATCTTTATGGAGCTGAAGTCCACAATTGCTTTAATCTTGACTACAGAAGCTATTAATTGCTCATACACAATTATCACACTGTTCATTAAGGCAAAAAAAGAAAATCACCCCCAATAAATCTTTTGGTTTCTAAAGAAAATATTTCTCATTCCATTTTGTATTAGTCAACCCTAGACTGTCATGGTAATCGGGATCAACTTCTTTTGTCTTTATCTCTAAAAGAACAAAAACCAAAAACTTAACCAATAGTTGTAAATGAAAGTTTAGTGGTATGTTATTAGTTTAGTGGAATATTTACCCCAAAATGGACATTTTAGCTTCAGGTTCAGTGAATCTGCCACACCCACTAGTAATGAGAATTCCAATCTAGCAGTATTTAATATTGTAGGGACACAAGTGATAAATTCCAAAAATGCATCACTGGAAGTGATGATTGAAAGGCCAAACCCCTTAGATTCTGGACACAGCACCGCATATTGGTGATATAATACAAATTAGAAGACTGCATTCCCAACACCATATGGACTTGTCATTGACCTGGCACATTAATTAAGCCTTTAATAGACCATTCCATCATTTTAGTGGGCCAGCTGCTTTAGGGTGATGCAGTATACGGTTGGATCATTGAATCTTATGGTGATGTACCCATTGTTGCACCTCTTTCAAAACAAAAGCGGTTTGAAACAATGTTATGCAGGATTCCATACCAATAAATCAGGCATTTGTAAATTATTGGATGGCATTCCTTGCAGAGACACTTTAGGAAATATAAGTAGATACAAAATAATCATAAATTCCAGTGAGAACAATATGCTCACTTCTCCAGAGGCTGAATGGTCAACTTCCAAGCAAAGGGCCAGATAGAAGGTCCAGTGTCAGTGTCTGTTGCAGCTGGGTTGTGCTTCACCAATGGCACATTTCAGATTCTGTTGGACACAGTCATGGCCTCCATCATTGCTGTCATTCTATTCATGGGACAATCGCCCAAGTACTAGATCGACTTAGGAAAGAGGCTGGCTGAATTTCACAGGATAAGTCATTCTATTGTCCCATCCGGCTGGTTGCTGAATACCTCCTCTGTAATAAACATTCTCTAGTGGACATTAATGGGAGATGCAAAGATTTATGTGCTTCGTATCCACTCACATGGTCCATTCACCTGTCTGTGCTCTAACCTTCCTTATCTTAGATCTTCTGGTTTATTTATTGCAAGTCCTCCAACAAAACAGCTGAACCATTTGTTAATATTCTGTAATCTGTGATGTTCAATTTCTCCTTCCATACAAGGAGAAAAAATAAGTAACTTACTTGCAGCTCAGTTTCCTGGGAGTATTTTTCCTTGCTAATGTCCTTCAAAAACATTCTCATGTGGTACCACAATTGGCAGCAGTACATTTTTAGCTACACTAACACATTGAGCCAAACGATATGAAATAAATCTGATTTGTTCTGCATCTATTAATTGTATTAATTGACCACAGGGAACCCTTCGTGAGTCCACAGGTGACAGTTGCAGAAGAGGCATTGATGCAACAGAAGGAGGTGACATGGAGTCCAGGGCACTTGTCGTGCAACTTTATATGCCCTCAACCTGCATACATTTGTTCCTGAAAAAAAAAAACACATGCACTGAACAATGGGCATATATTATTGAATGTTCCACTGTCACATCTGCCCAATCTCTTAACACCATGGATTTGAAATTATCCAGATGATGATGAACAACTCCAGTTTCATACTCAATATTCTATGGATATTCTATGGATATTCCTGGATATTCCATGTCCAGATGGTCTACTAGGGTCCACAAGGATGACAAGGATGGTTTTTAAATATCGAGCACTCATTCTTTGCTGTAGAAGGTGTGATCTTGCTCCAGAACCTTTTGAGACTATGTTGTGACCATCATCCAGCATCATTGTCCATTATGACTACCTCTGGCCCTACCAGTTCTGTAGGTGGGCAGCTTTCACCACAACCTGGACTCACATCACAGCCTCTCTTGCTTGCTCTGGACCACACCCAAAATTTGCAGCCTCCTGTGTTATCCAGTAAGAGTAAGAATAGACATGTATGGATTATACTAACATACTCACAGTATTTTTACTTCCCACTTATCAAATATGATACTATTAATTAATATAGTGAAAGAACATGATATTCTGCAGAATTTTAAGATGATAATGCTTCCTGAAGATTATATTGTGATGGAATTTGGGGACAATACAGTGAATGTGTACTGCTATCCGTCCTATAGAAACACAAAATTTTTTTACTCCTCTTAATTCTGAGTATTGAGAAAAATGTACTTGTCAGATGAACCACAGCATACCAAGTACCAGACTCTGAGTTGATTTTTTATAGTAAAGATTCCAACTTGGTACAACATTGGGGCTTGAGACTACTAGTGGTTTGTGTTTATAGTTAGCCATTATCATCTGCTACATCTATTCAACTTTTGCAAAGGCCAACAAATAGAGTCAGGATAAAGTAAAAACCCTCTGAGGAATGATGTTAAATGTGCTTTTGCTTATTCAAGTTGGGAAGAGGTTAACATAAACTCATCAACATTCATCTGGACCATTCAACAGAGGTTGCGTGAAGGTTTTAATTGTCTCACTGCACATTCATTGGAACAGTAGACAAGCTCTCAAAGGCAACCCAACCAGAAGAGGCAGAGAGGATCCCACATAGGCATGTGTATGGCTGAACTAGATGAAAGCTTGCAACAATAGGCCTTGATAGTTGAAGCACAAAAATGGCTCAAGAATATGTGAGATAGAGCCTAAAACTGCCATAAACATTCATCTAGCAGATAATTGCAATATTTTAGAATTCCATAAAAAGCTGAGCTAAGGTAATGTGGAAGATGTAATGAATAGGGAATAGTTCCAGTAGATACTTAGGAGAAAGCTGTTAGGAAAAATAAAAAGCAACTCAAATATCATCCCCTAAATTTTTGCTCTCAGATTTCAGGATGCCTAGTGACAAAACAATTCCTTGGAGAGCATAAATTTTAAAAATATCAGTTTATACCTAAGCAGTTTTCCTGCCTATAAGCTTTCCATTCCAAAATGTAAATTTCTCTATCTGCTTACCAACTATATCACCAACTACCAGAGAGAACTGGTTGTACAGCAGTGTTTAAATCTAAACCAATTTAGACAATTATGATATTTTTAATTTTACTACATTGTAAGAACATGTTAATAGTTAATAGTTACACCATTCTAAAATAAGTGAGTAAATAGCATTTTGAATATAAAAGGAAATAGTATTAACTTCTGGCAGACAATGCAATAGATGAAAGGTGACACTATGGTGCCCCTAATTCACGAGAGTATTTGATAGCAAGGTAGTGTTTAGGTTGGGTATTCTTTAAACTTGGAGTACTTTAGCAATCTTCTACCTCTTTATGTTACTGATGATGATGTAAAATGATGTGGCCAAAGTGGAAAATAATTTGATAGTTTCTCAATAAATTAAATATAGAATTATCATAGGATGCAGAAATTTTACTCCTAGATATATACCCAAAAGAATTAAAAACAAGTTTTCAAATAAAAATTTCCCTGTAAATTTTCCTCTAGCATCCTTAGGCACAACTCCCCAAAGTTTCATCACAAGTGAATGGATAACAAACTGAAGTATCCATAGAATGGGAATGAAGTATGACACATGCCACAACTGGACAAAATTTGAAAATGTTATGCTGTGTGAAAAGACCACATATCACATGCTTCTATTTATACAAAATATTGAAATATACAAAAGTATAGAGACAAAAGTTAGGTTAGTCATTGCTAAGGATGGAAAAGGTATATAGAAGGGATTGCTCTACAGAGTACAGGGCTTTTATTTGTGGTTAAAAAAAAAGTTTTCAGTTGACTATAAAATGGCTGTATGTCTGCTAAAGTACTCAAGAGCCATTGAATTGTATATTTTTGGGTTCATTGTATTATGTGTAAATTATATCTTGATAAAATAATTTTAAATGAAAAAAACTCCCCCCTCTTTTTAAAATTGTGCATCTATCTACACTTATTTTTCAAGAATGACTTCCATGAACAGAAAATGCATACCTCAGATTTCTTTTGGAAGCCCCCAAATAAAAGGTATACTGAGGCTGCATAATAGCAGCATAAATTAATGGGGATATCATTCTCTGCACTGGAAAAAGAATGAAAGCAAACTTCAAAATTTTAAAACTAGGTCACAAAATGTACTGAAACAAAAAAATTTGACTGTGCCATTGTGAAAATTGGAAGCTATTTTTTTGTGTGTAGTAAGAAAGGTTTGAGCCAAAGGATGCTGTACCTTGTTTTAACAATGTTCCAGGAAAATTGACTTTACTCACTGGTCAACTGTAAACCTATTTCTTGTAGAAGGATTAGAAACAAACTTTCTGAATAATCTCCAAGTGTTCTTACTAATTTCTTTCAAATCCAACAAATTTAAATCACTGGAGATAGTGACAAAAAATACAAACATCCTAGACAATTCTCTGAGAAACTGTAGAAATCATAAGGAATCCGAATCTAGTATTTTTCCCCAAACCACTAGTGATTTATAACAGTCTGATCAGGCTCTCTGTATTAAAGCCAGCTATCATTTCAACTTCAGAAGAAATATTGCTACAACACAATAATAATAGCATTTTTAGTAAATTGCAGGATACAACTTGACCTTCCATAAAAGAGTTGAGAGGAAGAAGCAGGACCAGGTGCTTCAGGACATGGATTCTGTGTTCCATTCCACATCAGGGCCAATTATTTATAATTACGCAAAGGCAAAAAGAAAGCAAATATTTCTCCTATGAACATGTTTCCTTCTTCTACCTTTACTAATAATCACTAAGGAAGAAATCCATTACTAATTATGTAAAATATCATGCATATCACATACTAATTATATTTATGATAATCCCAATACACACTTAATAACCTCCTAATTTTTCTCTTACAAATATTCATCACAAAGTACCAAACTTGTGATTATAATGTATGTAATCAAGACCAAGGACATAACTTCAAAACTGCCTAAGTGTAAGCCAGGTATGGTGGCGCATGCCTGTAATCCCAGCACTTTGGGATGCTGAGACAGGAGAATCGTGAGTTCAAAGCCAGCCTCAGCAAGGGTGAGGCGATAAGCAACTCAGTGAGACCCTGTCTCGACATAAAACACAAAATAGGGCTGGGGATGTGGCTCAGTGGTCAAGTAACCCTGAGTTCAATCCTCGGTACCAAAAAAAAAAAAATTGCCAAAGTATAAAATGCCTTTGTATTTGAGGATTTTTTAATATAAATATCACCTCATAAGTAACAAGCCAATTCCTGCATAGGCTAATTACTCCTGGATACTGTGCCTGTAGTAGTTAGACTAACAAGAAAGGCCACCTGATATTTTTCACACTGGCAAATTAGCCAGGTTTTCCTGTGATAACTCAATCTTAGGCCATTAGCACATAGTTCACTCAAGAATATTTCTTTGACCCCCAGTCCCACTCTTCTTTTTAAGAGAAGTTTGAAATTCTAAGGAAATTGATGAGAAGGAATAATTTCTTAAAGAAATCCAAAGCATTATGGCATTTCCCTTACTGTTTGTTTTAGTCAACTTTTTCACTGCTGTGACTGAAAGACCTGAACAGAACAACTGTAAGAAGATGAAAGGTTTATGAAGGGGCTCATGGTTTCAGAGGTCTCAGTCCATAAGTGGCTGCTTCAAATCCTTGGGGCTCAAGGTAAGGCAGGATATCACAGTAGAAGAGTGTGGCAGAAGGAAGCAGCTCACATGATGATCAAGAAGCAGAGAAACTCCACTCTCCAGCTACAAAATATATACTTCATAGCCACACCCCCAATGAACCACTTCCTCCAGCCACACCCCACCTGCCTCCACTTACCACTCTGTTAATCCCATCACGGATTAATTCACTGATTAGGTTGAGGCTGTAACCCAATCATTTCTCCTCCAAATCTTCTTCCACTGTCTCACACGTGAGATTTTGGGGACATCTCACTTCCAAACCATAATACAGTTCCCACAGGGAAGAGTTTAGGGTTGCTTTTCACCCCCAAAGGGAAGTGAGGAAGTTTAAGGACTCTTAAAAATGCTTGGGAAACATATGCAAGAGGAGAGCCTTGCATCTCATGAAGCATCTTTCTCCTCACCTGGAAAAATTGCCTACCCTGTCTTTGCTGCTAGAAGAATAGAGAACCAAATAGTTTCTTTCTTTTTTTTTTTTTTTCCAAATAGTTTCTTGACCCTACCATATGTGCCTTATATTTGCCATCCTCTAGCTTGGAATTCTGAAGCCAATAGGCTATCTGGTGTACCATATATGTGCAAAACAAAGAGGAGAGAAAGGAGCCTTAAGATCAAAATGCCAAGCCGGGCGTGGTGGCTCACGCTTGTAATCCCAGCACTTAGGGAGGTTGAGACAGGAGAATCGCGAGTTCAAAGCCAGCCTCAGCAATGGTGAGGTGCTAAGCAACTCAGTGAGACCCTGTCTCTACATAAAACACAAAATAGGGCTGGGGATGTGGCTCAGTGGTTGAGTGACCCTGAGTTCAATCCCCGGTACCAAAAAAAAAAAAAAAAGGATCAAAATGCCATCTACCATGTAATACAGGAATATTACTTGAGCTCCCTTTGGCCATATAGATCATTTTGCATGATCTTCCAATAATATTTCTGCGAGATGAGGGACAACAACAGAAAGGGGCTCTGTGGGATGCAGGTGGGAGCTGAAAGGGAGTCCTAAGTGGCCACCACAGGGTGAATTTTCTGGGTCAGTATAGCAGATCTAGTTCCCACAAAAATTTTCTCTCTTCTTACTGGACGTATGTCTACCAACCTACAGATTTTTTTCCCAATCTTCTTCCACTAAAATTAACCATATGTCTAAGTTATCCACAACGAATGGTAAGAAGTAATGGGCACAATTTTTGCAACACTTGCTAAGATAAAATTGTTCGCCCTCAATTCATCTTCTCTGCATTTGAAAACAGACATGTGCATGACCACTTTTGACCATGCAAACCAGGATAACATCCTAGGGAATTGTGCAGCAGTAAGATGTAAGGAGGGGACCAGGTTCCTAAATGACCTCATGAAGCAGAGCTAGACCATTAAATGAGAAAGTAATAAATCTCTATTTTATATAAGCAATTATTCCTCAACATTTTTACATTATTATCCCCTAAGGAGAAAAAAATAAATTTTAAGACAATTTGATTAATTATACTTTTAACTTAATTGGTTTTTGCCTAATAAAAGAAATAAGAAATAAAAACACTAAGAAAAATAATACTTGTACTGAGCTTTTGGAAGATAGTGAACCTTTGTAACAGCTAAGACATTTTTCATCCCTCCTCCTTCAAGATCCAATTTTTATTTTTACTTTGAGAATACGTGATTTAAGATACCATATATTCAATCTCATTTTTAAGATAGCTTAATATTCACTCTCACTAATACAGTGAGAGGACTATGAAAAGCAGAAATCCCATCTGGGTCCCCTCACAAGAACCCACTGTTACAGATCATGAGGGAAGGTTTGCTGTGGCAGAGGTTATCTGAGAATCCAAAGAGAGTTATAAAAAGAAGGACAAGAATTAGAAGATTAATGCACCAGGTCAAAACACCCTCAGGGATCCACAGAAGTGAGACTCATGTTATTGCTGGGCTTCACCTTCCTACAAGTTTATTTTAGTCAACTTTTGGTTGAATTTTGATGTCTCCTTGAGAGAATAAGAGCTCAGACCATCTTAATCCACCATTCTGCTGACATGAACAATCTAAAGTCAATGTTGATTGCAGTCATTTTTGTTCTTGTATTTTAAAGCATGTAATATGTTTCTGAGAGAAAGAAAAAAAATACCAGATAAAACACAGAGTTAGTAAAACTGCACTTTACCATATTTTCTCCCATCTTTCCTCTTCCCCAAATCTTCCTTAGAGATGTCATAAGCAAGGGGCAGAGAAGAGGGGAAGAGAAACCAGGAATCGATCAAAACAACCTAGACCTTATTTCTCCTAGACAGAAGGAATGAGAGAGAAACTTTCAACTGGATACAAAAACAAAGTTTTGATTTACACTGAAATAGGTTTTTTTAAAGTTATAAAGGAATTAAAGGGTAAGGATTTCATACAAGATGCCATCCAAAGCAGGTGCTGAGATATCCTCAAAAGCAGTAGGAACAGAGAAACTGACTTGGTTCTGAATTGCACTCTACCAACTTCAGTATATCCAGTAGACTAATCACCCAATATCCTATGGCCAAAACATATAGACTGTAAATGGGTAAGAACAATTAAAATACCTTCTCCCACTAATCTTTAACTATTATCAAACCTTACCAATCTAATTGTGACCGCCCCTATCCTAATTAAAGTATAATTGTTAATTACTCTTCATAGATACCTGGTAGGATTTTGAAGTCTGTTCATGGACATTACTTACTTAATATTCCAATTGTTGCTTTTGTAACTTCTAGAATTTAGAATTCTTTGCCACACGAGGTTGTTTTATTTTCCCAGCCAAAAATTGTCACTCAGAAATCAATTTATAACAAAACTATCCATAACTTTCATATAAATTATATAGAGTGCTTAGCATCTTTACTTCTTTATTTGTTGATGCTCAAACATTCAGTGTAATAACAGAATTATGGTCAGCGTCCTTGAGAATAATACATACATTTTCAAATATTGGTAAGTTCCCTTTGTTTAACTTTTATATCTTTTTCATCACACATTATTTTCTCTGTTTTTATTCACTCATCATAATATACATAATAGTTGGATTCATTGTGGTATATTCATATGTGCACAAAACATAATTTAGTCAATTTGTTTAATTTTTATTTCTCTAAGGATTTTTTTCGCTTTATAAAGCTTTGGCACAAAAACTGTTGTGACATGTTACTTAATTGCAAAGGAAGAGAGGGCAGCTTTTTAAAATATGTTTTTAAAAGAAATGCTATTTTTAAGTTATAAAGTGATTCCTTACAAACTGCCATTAGTCAGGCAATCTGATGTGTTATTTTTACCCACTTATTTATGTCCAAAGCTTAGTTCTTCTCTGGAACGTACAGATGGTAAAGGGTAATAGAATGAAGCATTTAAAATAACTCTCTGTTGCTTATTCCTTGAGCCTATCCCAACTCTTATAAGCCTAAAATTCTCTCCAACTATAAAGTATCTCCAGTTTTAAATGAGAGAAAGAGAAAGAAAGAAGAGTCTTTGGTTTGTTTTTTGTTTGTTTGTTTGTTTGTTTAAAAAGAGTCTTTAAAGACTAAGGCATCCAACCCAAAAGCTCACCATCTCCTAAAATATAATGAACTATTTCTTAAAAGCCTATTACTGGGCTGGGGTTGTGGCTCAGTGGTAGAGCACTTGCCTAGCATGTGTGAGGCACTGGGTTCGATTCTCAGCAGCACATTAAAAATAAACAAATAAAATAAAGGCATTGTGTCCATCTATAGCTAATAAAAATATATTTTTAAAAAAATTAAGAAAAAAAAAGCCTATTACTTCCAATTCACTGTGGGTTTCCATTCCCTTTGCTTCTCAAAGTAAAACCTCCACACAATGGCTATTGCCCCTCTCTTCCCCCGGGGTGAGATTCGTATCCTCCCATCTCCTTTGTCCTTCCTATGTTATGAAATTCCATTTTCTGTTCGAGTGGGCTCCTCATACCTGTGCCTGGTTTGGTTTCCCTGAAGGTTGTGTCTAGGCCTCCTTCGTGGGAAGGTTGAGCTGAGAGAGCCATAGGCACAAGGTCACAGCTCAGCAAGGCACAAGGTCACAGCTCCTCCAGAGTAGGAACCAAGTCTTAATCAACTGTACTCCATTCCATTGTCCTAGCCACACAAGTACTAATCAAAAATGCTTTGCTCCATTTTGTTTTGTATCTGCATTAATTGAGACTATGGATGAAGATGAGGACCTGACAGATTATCACAGCATGGGTTTTAGATGTTTACGGTCAGGCAATCAGACACCTAGGGTGGGCAGGGTGAGATGTGTTAAAAGTCAAGCTTCTTTCCTCCCCTTCTGACACTGTAAGCCTGGGACTGACCACTGTGCTTGCCAGTTTGGGTATCTGGTGGTTCAGTGGCTGCTGAAGATGGAGGCTGAGCAGCCTCTGTTCCTTGCTGGATAGCCTCTAGAGTGCCACCAAAAGCTCTCCTGGGTGACTAGATAGACCCACCATCCCAAACTAACAGCCTTCCAAAGAGCTCTCATTTAGATGGATGAAGTCATTTATAAGCCAGCTCGGAAAGGCAGAAAGAAAGATGGCATGAAGAGTGCTGCTTCAGCCCTTTCCGTGTGGCCTGGTGTGTACATAGCTGCCTTGTCAAGTACTTGCTATGTTTACTCGGATCAGCTGTTATCCTGCCCTGGAAAGCGCTGGAAGTTTTTTTGGCCCATTGCCATTCATTACCAGGAAGAAAAATCACCTTCCTATTTGAAGCTCTTTTTTCATCATGGCCCATTGGCCGTGACTGATGTTGCTTTAAGTAAAGCAGTTAAAACAGCTTAACCTCAGAAAGTCTCATACATAGAAAGCACTTGCTATAGTTATGATAAAATCCAGAAAAGACAAAATCGTGACAGAACCACAGGTGTCTTCTTCAAACTTCCCCTTCACCCCTTTCCAGTATCTAAAACTGTAAGATCCTACTCTCAAGATACAGTTTTTACAACCCATCATAAAAATAGCCAGGAATTAAGAATGGAGTACCCTGATACACCTTAAATATTGCATAATGCTGTTGATGTCAGTTCACCTTTTAAGACAAGCATGCCAAAGAACAAGAATATAGCACTAATTTCCACTATAAATAATAAATGCATTATTATTTCTTTGGCACACCTTTCCTTAAATCATTTCTAAAAAAGAAAAACCTAAATGTCACTTTACACTTCAATCTCTTTTCAATATTATTCCAATTATTCTTTATAAATTAGAATATGGTTCTCTAGTTCCTCCAGCAACAAAATTTGTTTATCAAAAAATATTTCTTTTATGCAAAACATTCTGTGAATTTTATCTTAAATAAGTTAACAGATTCACTTACAATGAAGTCCTTGTGTCTCTCAACATACTTAAACTTCATGTGAAGATGGAACCACCAAAAGGAAGAATGCTCTCCGCAGTTTATTAACATTTAGCCAGTGAGACATTTATAAGAGGGGCACCTGGCATCTTCCATTAGTTCTGCTAAAGACAATAGCAAGGGCTGGGATAACTGTGGCACATCAGAGGAAAAACTTAAAGAGGGATTCACTTAAAAATTAGTCCAATATGCATGAAGTAAACAACTTTAAAAATCCATAAATAGACAGCTAGCTAATAGTTATTACATTCAATAATTTAGCATGATATGCATGACGGTTTTGACCTCCAAAATAATTTAGCGCCTTGAGCTGAGATTAAATGCAGAACATTAATTTTTCCCTCTGGTTGTCAAGCCAACCAAGAGACCCGTCAAATCCATTTAAAAAAAGCCTGCATCATGTAATAATATTAAAGGGAATAAAATATTAATATGGGCCTGTGATAGAACATTGGCCAAAGAGCTGCCGTGAGGTTCCTTTAATTTATTACCCTGACAATCTGTCTTCGTGCTGAAACTAGGAGTTAAAGCACCATCTAAGAATTATTTTTCTGCTAGAAGATGAGCCCAGTTAAGAAAGGTTACAGGCATTCCAGATGCTAGAATTTTTAGTATCTGCAAGGAAGGAAAGTCATGAGTCCCATCTTAATTGCATGAATGTGAGGAGATAGCAATGCACAAAACATCAGGGATGAGTTGCAATGAAAGTGAAATTTTAAAAGAAAGAGGAAGGCATTACTGCATTAAGTGTGGCTCCGTGAGCCTTCCCCCATAATGAAAGTGGATCTCAATCTGTGTGTTGTGTGTATGCCGCGTACATCAAGCTTAATCAGTGCTGCTTCTCTCAAACACAATTCTGCTTCTTTTCTCTGAAGATCATGTTTTTTGTGATCACTTTCCAACAAGTTTTCTCTCTGAAGAGTGGAGGTTTTCAATACATAATAAGTGCTATATGTGCATTCTGAAGATGATTTCCCCACATGAGCTGCACTTGTTCCATATAAAGACTTTAGACTTTGAGTCTGGAGGTCATAAGAAAACTGTGGGAAACATGCAAAGCACATGAACTACTGCATTCAGGGAGTTGTTTTATTGACACAAACACTCAAATCATTCATTTTTCTGAGAAATTTATTTTTAAAATTTTTTAAAGAAATTCTGTTTAAATTTTGAATCCTCTAAACATATTCTTTAATGCTAATCACGTTACTTTTCCTGATAGGTCACAAACCAAACAAAAGCCAGAGGCAGCTTTCTTGCTTCCCATCCTCTGCCCACACAGCACACTCAGCAGGGCCTATCCCTTTAAGCTGAGCTTCCGCTGACTTCAAAGAGTCTCCCGTGTGAGGAAGCCAGGCATAAAACATAGGGAGAAAGAGAAATCTGGCCACAGGAAAAGAACCTTTTAAAATTCCAATCAAAGCACTGAATTCTCCAAACAAGGCAATTGCTCAGCAACAATCAGATCAGATATAAAATCACAAAAGTTAGAACCCAAGTCCGACAGTTTATCTTCATCCTCCGTGCGGAAAGGGAAGGCCGCACAGCAGTGACCAGAGATCTCACAGCTATTCCAGCACAGGCTGAGGCAGCCCATGTCCTCCCAGACCCACCCAGAGTCCCTTGACAAAATGCAATGGACACCATTCCAATGTCCCAAAGTGTAGAGGTCATTACATCAGTCAAAGGTCAGTGGAGTTCTTTAACTCTGAACACACTGCTTTTATTCATGTCTCAATTTAAACAAAATAAGCACCCTGAATTAACTCCTTTGAATTACATCTATAACAAAACAGTGGCTTTGCTAATTAAATCGGAAGGAAGCCTGAGCTTTGCTTCCTGTTCATCTCTGATGTGTAACTGGGTCTCAGGAGGTGTCAGTTTCCACAGCCTCCTGCCTCAGGTACTACATGATCACATGTCAGTCAACACTGTGAAGTGTCATCCTTCTTTATCAAAGCCTCATGAAAGAGATCACAAATTAACCCAAGAGAAAAATAAGAAAGATATATTAAGTTTAAATTATTAAAAGAAAAAAAAATAAGGAAAAGTGAAAAAATAGATAGATAGATAGATAGATAGATAGATAGATAGATAGATAGATAGATATTTGCATCTAAAGGGCCATTCATTCATCTCCTGTAGCAAAGACACAAGTCTGTGTGGGACTCTGCCTGAACTAGCATTCTATATACCCAAAGAGAAGTATAGGGTCCCTTACAGTTCAGCTTCCCTTATAGACTTTTCAGCAGTGCTCATTGATAAAGTTTCAATAGGCTCTGCATCTCCTATGGAAGTTATATTAGAAATATTTGATTGTTGGGTTTCTTTCCAGGACAGGTTTCCATCAGTCCATAAATACATATTAAGAACCTACCACTACTTTTCATACTTTAAGGGTGGTTGCAGCTGAAATAACTATAACCTTGTATTCAAACACTTTGCAATCTAAAGTGGTGAAAGGGATAAGATTTCCAGTCAAAATTCACAACACTCAGTTAACTTTGAATTTCCAATAAATAATGAATCTTTTTTTAAGTATTTGCTAAGTATATTTAAGTAAGTTTTTAAGTATTTAGACACACCAATAGATTTCAAATAACAAATGGGATGTGCTTAAGCTAAAATTGATCTCTTGTTTATCTGAAAATTCAAAGTCAGCTGGGCATCCTCTATTTTTAGTTTCTTAATCTGGCAACTCTAGGAGGAAGCAATATCAGTAAAGGGAAAAGATGGAGAAAGTTACTGGGGAACAGTAGCTCAACAGGAATAAACCACTCATGAAATCCCTCTTTGCCAAGAACTCAACTTAAATTTACCAAAGTACTATAATTAATGAAAGCATCATTTTCAAACAGTGAGTTTTCTAGAGCTTACATAGTAGATGCAAACTGAACCACTGATAAATAGCAGCTATTAGAAATCCCTTGTTAAAAATATTTTGCTGTAGCCTTGGCTACTAGGGAGACAAAGACAGAAGGATTGCTTGAGCTCAAGAGTTTGAAGCCAGCCTCAGCAACAGAGGAAGATCCCATCTCAAAAACATAAAATAAAAATCTTGTCTAAATATTTCATTAGGCTAAAATGCTTTCTGTGTGACCTTTTCAACTCAGAAGAAAGGTCCTGTCCCTGAAAATCTGACTTGAGATCACCTTTTCTATTGCTTCTGAAAATGACCTCAAATCTTATGATTTGAAAATATTTTTGTGTTATTTGTCCCAAAACATGTGATAATGATTATAGAATGTTCACATCTGTTGAGAGACTAGAGACTACTGTTAGCTAAACACTGTACCAGGCACTGGGAAAAGAAGCAGCAGAAAAGTGCTTGCTCTCATGGTGCTTACATTCTGGTAGGATGCAGACTATTTACTTCGGTATTACTAAGTGCCATGGTAATGGTTGCAGGTGGGAGCCACAGGGCACATAGATTACATAGTCAGAGAGCAATTCTGACAAAAGTAGTATTAAAAGACACTGACCACTGAAGATGAGGAGAAAGAGAATTCTAGGTGGAAGAAAGGACATGTACTAAGAGCCTGAAGCAGGAGAGAGATGTTATTTTCAAAGATGGCAACCGTGTTTGGAATGCCGCAAGAGGGCACATGTCTGGGCATAATTGCGTGCAAATAGCAACAGCTATAATTATTCTAACTCAGCCTGTCTTTGCTCTTCCCATTATTCTACTCCTCTGTGTTCTGCAGTCCTGGACTGCTGTTAAGAGTTCATCACTAGACTCCAGTTCCCCGACCTCAGGCTTACTTGTGAATCTCATTCTTCATCAGACGTATATTCTGAACTCACCAGATACAAGGTAATGTATAGAGACATAAGTATTATTTTGGCATGTGAGGATATGGACATGAGTGTAGTTTTGCAGCAGCACTCATGCAGGTCGAGTGGCATCTAGAGAGGGAGATTAAAACCAACAAACACAGGCGTGGGTGACAAGAGTTCAGAGTCTATGTGGTTGCTAACAGAGAAAGCCACAAAATTATGAAATACCAAGTCAGGAAACTCTCTCTCCTCTCTGAGCAGTGCATCTGGGGGAACTTCAGCATCTTTACTTCTGCTGTACTATAACCTAATTCAGGAGCAGTGGTGGGACCTGTCTTCAATTTCCAACTCATTTCCCAAAGAGGCATCTGTCAACATGCACACCACTTGCTTTTAGCGTGATCTCTGATAGGGATGAAAATCTTTCTAAACAAATCTTGGCATCTCCTGCTCTCCTAGTTTTAGCAAGTTAATTACTCTTCCATAAGATGTGATTTCCTGGGATTCAGTGAGCTGACATTGCCTCATGTTAATTTATTCAAGGCTGAACAGTTCCATTGATTAGACAACTCCACGGCACCAGGTCTCCATGCTTCTGGAGGGGCTCCCTTTGAATTTCAATGCCATTTAATGACAGAAGAGTGAAGCTGGTAAGTATTCTGCTGTCACATCTGTGTGGGTCCAACAGACTTTTAAAGTTCTTGTTAGAAATAGGTATTGTTTTTGTGTAGTACTCTGAAGAGGATCCTCTTAATAAGTTACAGTAGTTCTAAAGCTGAAGTAGAACCAGTTTATTGTGCAGTGCAAACTTATAACCTTTCAGCAGAAGGGTGCTGTGTATAATGAAGAGTGTTCCATTAAAAGTGGCATTTTGAAGAATGATGGTAGCATAGCATGGTGTGCACCTAGCAACTGACACAAGAGAAGTGTTAAGGTCAATTACTGACATTTCTGCATGAGCTGCAGAGTGATGGAATGTACCCAGGCAACGTATGCTACAGGGCAAAGCACAGATGAGCCAAAGAAGACAGTCAGACGTTGCCAGGTAAACAGCCCACCCTGACACACTGCTTAAGTGTTTCCACATGGACAACACCTTCCTTACCTCTGAGCTTCTTTTCTCTCATATCAGGCTGAAAACAGTTTTGTTCATTGCTTGAACACACTTTTGAAAAGCACAGAGAACTTCAAAACGTCACTCCAGAGAAAATTCATTAGGATACTAGATTCAGCAGGCTCTTCCTTGTGGTCCAGAAAAGATGTTCAGGAAGATGCTTAAAGAAGCAATGACTTCTCAGGACTCTAATATTTAATTTCCAATAGGTGCTTACAGTAATTTTTTGCTGTTATTCCCCTCCATTGCCTCAAACCTTCATATAAAATCTGCTATTCTCATCAGCCTTAGTTAGTGATGCACTGGAGGAATAAAGGAAGTAGGAAATTGGTATCCATGGTATAGAAAAGAGGAGAAATTTAACGGATGGGAAACTCAGGTAATTCAGTGGAAGAAAGGAGCCAGGAAGTGATGTCAAGAAAAGGTAATGTCCTCATACTGGAGGTTTGGTTCTGGCTCTGGCTGCAGCTTGGGTTCTGTTCATACAGGGGCACCCTAGTCTAGCTTAGGGCCCTGATGCCTGCCAGCACTCATCAGGGATTCCCATCTGCCCTCTCTTTCCCTGCTCTGGGTTGTGGCTATGTATCCTAGTTCCCTGCCGGTGCTGGAAGGAAGGAATGGCAGCAATGTAGGCTGATTGGAGGAACTCTAGACTCCAGACACCTTCTGCCTAGGGAAAGGAGGAGATTGAGGGTGCTTCGGTCATTACCCTGAGTTTTCAAAAGCCCTCACCCATTATAGGAATGGGACAAAGGAGTGGAGCACAAGCAGGGAACTCTAGGAAGCCCTATCACCTGGTCCTGCACTATATTCTCTATAAGGTGATCCTCTTCAAGTCATGTCAGGCCTCCCAGCATGACATGTGCAGCTTCCATTCCAAGGACTATCTTGACTACCTATTGGGAGTCAGCCCTACCAATATGCAAAACTTCATCAAGGGCCTTAATACTCTCATCGTGGGCAGTGACTATGCAGTGTTTCCCCAGCTCTTTGAGTTCTATTAGGTTTCCCAGGTACATCTCTGTAAGGAGCAATCCTGCTGAACAAGATCTGTGATGCTGGCATTAACCAAGCTGGAGGTCTGCACCAAGCCAAGGAGCTTGAGGCCTCTGGCTTCTTCTATGTCAATGACATTGCAATTGGCGTGCTGGAACTGCTCAATTACCATCCTTTTGTGCACTACATTGACATCAGTATTCTGAACCTCATGATAACCAGATTTAGACCTCAATAACCAGATTTACACAATGTCCTTCCACAAATATGGAAATTACTTCTTCCCTGGCACAGGTGACATGTATGAAGTCCAAAGACAGTGACTGCTACTACTGTGTCAATGTGCGTCATTGATGATCAGAGGTACAAGCACCTTATCAGCCTGTCACCAACCAGGTGGTATGCTTCTACCAACTCACATGCATCATGCTCCAGGGTGGAACTGACTCTCCAGGTTGATTGACTGGGTTGCTTCTACTTCAGCATCCAAGGATATGAAGAATGTGTTGAACATGTCAAGAGTTCTGATATCCTTCTCCTGGTGCCGGGTGATGATGGCTATGTTCTCCAAACTGTTGTGAACTGCTGGACATAGGAGGTATCACTGCTGGCAGAAGAGGCTATTAGTAAGGAGTTTCTCTATGGCGAACACTTTGAGTACTTTGCCTCGGACTTCACACTCCATCCAGATGTCAGCACCCATGTGGAGAATCAGAACACACACAGTATCTGGACAGAATCTTCCAGACAATCATTGAAAACCTAAAGATGCTGAAACAAACACCTAACATTCAAATTCAAGACGTGTCTAGAGACCTTCTGGCCTGGGAAAGGACTGATGAGGCAGATGCAGAGGGGAATAGTCCTGAGGAGAACCACAGCAGGTCAGAGATACCATGAAATCTGTGATGGTGACCATGACAATGGGAAGGAAAGCACCAATGAGAAGGAAGAACAGCTTGAGGTGTTGTGTCTCAGGGAATTCCTGTTCACTCCATCAAGTGGGAGAATGTGGGTCCTTTGGTCCTGGACTGGTCACCCCCAGGTCACTAACCTAGAATAGGGTGTGGGGATCATGTAAGCCCTTCTTGCTCTCTCACTGTTATGACAGTGGTACCTATCAAGGATAAGACAGGGGCAAGGATAGCTTTTTCTGGACATCATGGACAGTGGACCCTAGAGGCCACTCCCTAACCCCTCTGGTCCCTTATTCCATCCCTGTTTCCCTCCAATCTAGAGACTTTTAGGAATGAAGAGGTAAACAGGTCTGAGGTTGTCCCTGACTTCTTTCTCTCCTGGATCTTCCTACTGCAGGCCTGGCTTTTGGGCCAGGATTGGTGAGGACTAGGGAAAGAAGAGTAGATACCTGAAACCTTAAAATTAGATGATGGGGAAAGTACAGTTTCTAGTAGGATGAGATTGTGAATGTGTCCAGTTCTAACTTTGATATTTTTACCCATTTTACCACTGTTTGTATCCAGTAAAACAAGTTGGTAATTTTTGTTAAATTTTAAAAAAGAAGAAGAAAAAAAGTTAATCTGCCAATATATTGCTAAGTGTTATGGATCACTAACATTTTGTGTAATACAAGGAGTGGAAGCTTGAACTGTATTATCAAGATATTGAAGGAAGAGCTAGAGATGTAGCTCAGTGGTAGATTACTTGCCTACTATGCACAAGGCCCTAAATTCAACCCCCAGTACCATAAAAATTTTAAAAGATATTAAAGGAAAAGGAGTCAGAAAATTGGAGGACTTGACATCACTCAGTTTGTAGACAACTGATTTATATAAATGTGTTAATACTAATTTTAGTCCCTGTATTTGATCATGCAATTATTTTCTTTTGCAATTGAATTTAGTTTTTAGTTTTAATTCCTAAAGCATTTCTGTGTTCCCAGTACAAATATTCCCTACTTACAATGGTATGACATGTGATCTTTTGGCCTTATGATGGTGCAAAAGAAATGTATATTTTGTAACAACTATATTTTGAATTTTGATTTTTTTCTACGCTAATAACGTGCAATAGAATACCCTTGAAATGCTGGGCGGCAGCAGCAAGCTGCAGCTCCTTGTCAGCCACACGATCCCAAGGGTAAACAACCAGTACTTTACTTGTATTGCATTGCTAAGATGTGATGTTCAATAGGTTAAGTGTATTAAATGTATTTTTGATATATAATATGTTTGATGTATGGTAGGCTCCACCATAAGTCTAAGAGTGTCTGTACATAAGTCTAAGTAATAGTTAAACATCATCATCCCTGAATAAGCCTTTGTTAAAAATTATATTGTTTTGCTATTTTTTGTAGTCATTTGTTTGTCCAGATATTTGTTAGATACCTGTTCTGTATAATGTGTTGCGGAAACAACCATGAATAAAGACCCTGTCCATAAAGTGTATACATAGCAATGAAAGGAGCAGACAAACACAAATGAACAAATAACTATGAAGGGCATCAGATGGTGATGCCTGCTGTACAGAAAAGCAGAAAACATAAAGGAGCAGGAAAGCCAGGAGGGTGGGAGACAAGAGGCTTACTCTTTATTTAGGGTGATTAGGTAGACTCCACTGAGAAGGAACATCTGAACACAAAGCAGTTGATCCAGGAATAAATACCAGAAAGAGCAAAGAACCTGAAGTAAGCACACTTAGCATGCTCAAGGAACAGCAAAGAAGCCATTATGGCTGGAGCAGAATGTGTGGGGAGAAAGCAGTGGGAGATGAGGTCAGGGGGCCAACTAGGGACAAACTCAATGGGCTTGAGAGCCACGGCAGAGTTTTCAGTAAAGAAGTGACATATTTTTCACTACACATTAACAGGATTTCTCCAACCATTATATAAAGTATAAGTAGTGGAATAAGAACAGGGGTAGAAAGACCAGTTAGGGGCTTTGCAATAATGAGGTAGGCTCATCCATGTTGACAACAGGAATACTGTGAGATGTATCTGATTCTGGGTGTGTTTGAAGGTATATCAGCTGTTGGAAACCAACCATTTGGGCAATAATTGCTCTGTGGATATGTAGAAACACAGTGGCCCGATCTAGTTCACTTCCCTATCCAATCACAGTCTTTTAATCTACCAAGGGAAATTTTAATTAGTACTAATTGGAGTCTGCTACATTTTAGGCAAACAGTTTAACTAATAGGAACAACCTCCATGAATGCTCTGATATCAACATGACAACTGTTTCTTTGCCTCCTGCTCCATCTTTACCTCCAGTAATCTATTTACTTCTCATTTCACATAGTGGATAGCTTTTTAGGAATTATAGCATTCTCCAAAAGAGAATATCTGTCCCAAAGTTATCTGGCTAGCTATCTTTCTAAGAAAGGCAGAACTTGCAATAGCCTCCCAATTCTTTTGGTAATAAAATTCCTGATCTATGCAATGGCTTTTCCCCATTTCTCAAAACTACATGTTAACAAAAGGTCACAAGCTGGCTCTGGTTCCCTGTGTACTTTGCAAGGTAATATAGTTCTGAAAAGAAAAGCTTAACTTAAAGGTCAAGATACAAAATCTATTTTTCCTGACTATAAAATATTGAACATTTTCTTAAATTCATGGACCATGCTTGCCTAACCTGGATAGCATCAACAAAATTCCTTTAAACTAATGAGAATATTTATGTTATCAGAAAATTTAGGAGAAAATAAAACAAAAATAACTACACAAAGGTGCACTGAAACCTTTATCACTTAAAAGACTTTGGAACTGACTTAAGTCCACCAAAACATACTATACACATACTCATTCCCTAGAAACCTATTTACACATAAAACCAAACACATTTGACATGTATGCTTAATAAATTTAAGTAAAAATTTTAAGATTTTTTTCAACAAAGTTGGCTTTAAATTCAAACAAATTGAATTCTAGTATCAACTGGAATCCTACTAAGAATAAAAATAAGATATATTTCTCACTAAAAATGATTCTATTGTCATGTATAACTAAAAAGAACAAATAGTTTTTTAGGATTTTTTTTTTTGGGGATGAATTACATTTTAGAATCCAGGATATCTTTCCTTAACAAAAACATCTGCAAGGAGATTGAAATGAAAATTTTAAATAAGACTGGGGAGAATTGAGCTGACACTAGGGACTCTGTCTCAAGGACCAACACCCAGCTCCTTGGCTGTCCACACCTGCTCCCTAAGATTCATAATATTTGAAGAATTCTGCCCACTGCAAATGAGGGCTCCCTTAGCCAATTGACTCCACTCATATAAACTTAAAATCTTTCCTGTTGCCTGAAAATCCCCTGGCCCTCCCTCCTTCTCAGTTTTCCTTCCTTTCTTCCCTTTTCTGCATATGTTGGGATAGTCCAGTAGATCACACAGCTGGCCACACCACACATTTCTTCAACATGTCATTACTCTTTGCCATCCAGGATACTTTCCTTTTTTCCAAATTCTTTAAATCATCAATTAAGCATACTTCATTTGCTTTTTATATTAATCATACAAAGGCATGGCAATAAGCAAACTAAAGAAGGGTATAGGAGCTCTCTCCATACCTTCAGCACCTCTCCTTCCCTTTCCTCACCCCATGCTGATTGGCTGTGCACCTGACATGGAGCAATACCCCATTGGCTGTAACCTCAGGGCCATGATTGGTCCAAGGACCTATATAAATTGTCACATTTCCTGAAATAAACGGGTTCTGCATCTCCCTCCAGCAGCAGTTTTACCTAACCCCCGGTGTCTGAGTGAGTGACTCCACAACTATCCACCCCATACCCTCATCCCGTGGGACCCCATATCATCCTTCCTAAGGGCCCTATACCTTCATCCCCTGGGACCTCAGCTCGTCAGCAGACCCACGCGAGGCATGACATAAACAGCAGAAGGGAATGTTTGATCTTCTTAAACTTTGCCATTTGGAGAGGAAATAATGATGTGCCAGCATGAAGAACATCATGTTTCAAAGAAACATGAAATAAGGATATAAACTGCTTCAGATGCACATGATGCCTTCACTCTAGAGTAACAAAGCTTCTCATATCCATGCACCTGGCTTAACAAATATAATATCAAAGGTCATGTTTTGTTTTGGTTGATTTTTTTTTAACAAACAGAAATACTATAAGATTTCTGCTTTTCATATCTTTAAAAACTGCTGAAAAATCTACTACTATTTTCAAATAGCTCCCTTTGTTTAAATTCATTTCTGTATAGTGGAATAACACAGATATAATTAAATTTTCTTTCAAGTTATATATAAAAATGCATATGAGCTTTATTCTATTATTTACCATAGAACCTAAAGAAATAAAAATGAATCCTACACACTTTTTCTATCATTCTAGTCGAAAGTAATAAAATAACTTAAATATGTTTTTTGTTTCATAGTAAAAATTAATGCTTATCCAAGGCACTAGATAAAGGCTTCCTTGGTAATTTGACATCAATATGTCAAAATAAATATATGTTGAAAGTGATGGTTACAAAAAGGATACCAAGTCTAGAACACTTCTGTCATATCTATGGGATGAAAATTTATTCACTTATGCGTGCCCAGTTCTCCCCTGAAAAATGCTTAGCAGATATTAAAACAAAATAAATATTGGTTTAATGAATAAATTTGTACTCTGATTCAAGCAGTTTGTCCTTTTTCCAGTATTTTCCCACAGAGAACTCAAGATGATCCTTCCATAATTGTCTCTGCCACCAACCTTAGTAATTAGGTCCCAGCACCATAAATACTTATAAACCTTATCTAAATGTCAAGACATTTTATTCCTGTTTGCTAGTTTGTGTTTAAGAATTAAACAACAGGGCAAGAGAGTTTTTATTATTAATTATTTTAGGAATCTAGAATACAAACTTGAATTTGGCCTTGGTGGAGGGATAAGAGAAGATCAATAGAACTTAATGAATAATCGGAAGAAGTAAATTGCTTCCTTCTATGTTATTTGTACAAACATAGACACAGACTATCTCAGGAGAATTTTAAAAGGAAAAAAGTGAAAACAGTAAACAGTAACCTAACTGGACATGAAAAGTAGAAGAAAAAATAACAAACAAACTCAAAGACTTTCATTTTAGAAGGAAGGAGGGAAGAAAGATTGAACAGGAAATAAGACTACTCATTCTTATCAATTTTCCGTCATTGTTATGACCAATAATCATCTTTAGTGATAGCTTATCTTCTACATGAGTCAGGTCATACAACACAGTTTTGACTGGTTGATACATATAACCATCATACTTTATGAACTCAAAAACCTACAAAGAAATTATAGATTCAAACAATGTCAACTTAAGGAAGTATAAGCATTAAAACACAATAATAAATCAGTACTCCTGGGAAGCAGGTATTAAATCCACGTGGTTTAGAGTTTTCCTTAACAATAAATATAACTTTCTAACTTGTAAAGTCTTCCAGAAAGTTTGTATTTCATCAACAGATTTGAAAAAAATAGCAATTATTTTTACAAAAGGGACAGGGTTTATTATGGAAATTTTCATTACAATATTTCACAACATATTTTTATTTAAATCACTTTATCCAAAAAATAGTTACCTTAGATACTATTTCAGAAATAACCAATGAGTGCTAAATGTGTTCTACCCATCTAATTTAGAGAGCTGCTTTCTGTGCCCTCTGAAATTCTTTTAAGAGAAAGGTGGAATATTATAGCAATAAAAGAACTGAGAGATCAAGGTAATTACTGCTTTTGAAAAGCTTACAAAAATACAGTTGATTACCAAAAGAAGAAAGCATCATATTGGAAAAACAAAGATTAGATATTGTTTATTGATTTTTTTGAAAAGAGCAAAAACATTCTAAAAAATAAATGAGGTAGGAGATATGTTTTTTAAAAAATAGTAAATGAATCCATCACTTTATTTTTACTGTGGAGATATGTACTTATTGTATAATGACAACTTGACTTTTAGTAAAACTAAATGACATAAAAATTACAATAAATAAAAGAAATTAAATATGCTCTTTAAACAAGATGCATTATTATGTGTATACATAGATGGTAAGTGAATTGAAGATAAATTTGACTATTATTTTTAGGTGAGAGAATCAAGTCTTTTTTTTTTTAATTTTTTTGTTTTATTTGTTGATTGACCTTTATTTATTCATTTATTTATATGCGGTGCTGAGGATCGAACCCAGTGCCTCCCACATGCAAGTCAAGCGCTCTACCACTGAGCCACAATCCCAGCCCTCAAGTCTTCTTTCTAATACCTTACATATGTTAGTTATTGTGATCACCACGATTGCATTATGAAATAGGCAATGTTACTTCCATATTAAAATAAGAATATTTTAATGTTATATTTTTAAAATAACTTGGCAATTATAACATGCCTTAAAGGTAGTTTATTCAGGCTAATAAAATGACAAATCACAGAATTATTTGTTTAATTGAGTTCTATTCATTTTCAAAAGAAATTTGAAACAGAAGAGCACACAAAACATATTTTAAAAGTTAATAAATTGTGATCATATTTCAGAACACTGGAAATAAAATGTAAGCAGGTAAATGATGGTCATTCCTATAATCAGAAATAGGTTTAGCAATGAGTTCCACAGAGGAAATAATAAGGCCCCCCTACCCCGCTGAACCACATTCTAAAAAAAAAAAAAAGTCTCACATAAGGATTTATATAGGGCACATTAAATAATGTAATAGGTGGTGTCAGAGTAAATGAAGGAGCAACTTTCACATGCCTCTTTCTTGTTGCAGCCTTCATAAAAACCAAGAGCACCCCATTACACTGCAGCACAGGGAGGGTAGCTACAAAGGGCAAGTCTAATAACCAAGTACATTGCTTTTCCACCATCAAATTCAACTCAAGGACACAACTTAAAGCAAGCTGAGGAGGAGATGCCAATTATTTCCCTGAGATGGTCTTTTCTAATAGCTTCTTTCAAACAGGCACTTAAAAAGGTCTGGAATAGGGTAATTTGGATTTATATTCTTGCAAGATATCCTAGTAAACTCCTTCATTGGGCATAAGGGGAGACCTGCATACTGGATGTACCAGAAGAAGCTCAGTCAGTATTTTAACCCTGAGGGTTCTCACCCTATCCCTGCATAGGATATTGAACAAAGATGAATCAGAAGGAAGGACAGAATTTTCTTCAGGTGGTAGCATTTGATTTACTCTTTACAAGATGATACTTAATGCAAGAAAAGAAAGAAAGGCTTATAAGAACTAACAAAACTATTTTGGTTCAACAGAATGCTTTATTTCCAGAATGTCTTTGTGCTTTTTTTTATTATAGCTTAATAAAAAAGTTTATAGTAAAATAATTAAGAATCAAACCTTTCCTAAATATTATCTGAAGAATTATGGCTTAGAAAGAGAACTAGGGTTACTTGTCAGGGCAGGGGAGAGATTAGGGTTGGTTTGAGATCATATTCCAATTTGTTTTTCTTTCTAATTTTTTTCTAAAATTTTTATCCTCTTTTCAATAGGATATTTGATTACCAACGTATGTAAGTTTATAGATTCGGGTAAAAAGAGTACAAACTTAAATAATACAGATTTATGGCATTGTCCTATGATTTCATTTTCTATGTTCTTGAATAGAAATCAGAAATTTCAACTCAATTTTGTGGATTTTATAGACTGGGGAAGGATGAAACAGCAAAATGATAGACTTTATGAAATGCCCCCCTCCCAGCAGCAAAACACATATATCAGAGGCTTAGTCTCTGCCAAAGCTGAAACCCTCAATGGAAGTGAATGACATTCCGAAACCAATAGAGAAGTCACTGATGATACAGGAGCAGCCCTGGAAACATTGAATAAGTTTTTCTTCTTTAACAGACCTGTTTGGTACTGCATGTGTTTATTTCAGCAAATCTCCTACATATTCAGAAAGACCTTTCTTCTAACTCAGCTTTTAGGTAAATAAACTAGAGTCAAGATACACTGGTTCTACCTACTATGTGTTGCTTGATTGTTTTCCCAAATCAAGTAACCGCTAGGCTGAACATTCAAGAACATATGGCTTCATCAGAAAACAACTTTATTCTTTGTTCTACTCGTCCTTAAAATGCACTTTGGGAGCCTAATTCTTTCCCTACTCCTATACAAAATCTCTGATAAACATCTGTAACTCCCTCAATCACTAGTAGATGACAAAAAGACCTCTATTTACTTTCGATCATAAGAATAGTAATAAATATATCCAGCTGCTGCAATTTTTTTCAGTCTGAATTTTATTTGAAATTAAATCATTTCACCCCTCCTAGGTTAGTCAAGCTCAGGAGGCTGGAATGAGAATATATAATCAATTTATTTTCTCCCAACTGACTTTCTAACTCTGACTTGGGTCCCTCCAGACGTGAAGAAGAGGACAAAAGAAAAGGAAGGGGCAGCTGAATACAATCTTTGCTAGTTTCTTCTGGCACTTGCAGATGTCTGCAACTCCCTCTTCCTGGAAGGGACAACGTAAGCTGACTCCTTTCCTTGGATAGCAAGTGTGGGTTCTTCAGTTCAGTCTGAGAACAATTGACTAGGCTTACAGAGATAGCAACAGTGAAGTTTTTTCTGACAGGATGCTCATGGGTGGTGCTTCTGGCCCTGTTACAGCGTCCAGGCAGACGGGATTTCAAATGCCTCTCTCTGGGCTCACATCTGGTTCTCAAAGATACTATGGTGTATGCTTACCCTTGTCACCGACACCTAATTCATCTACTGTGCTCCTTGGTTTGTCTGCCATAGAAAGGTAGTCAAGACCTCCTGCTTTCAGAGTCCTGGGACATAGTTCCTCTGATTTCTCTGCAAGCTAGCTGATCCACCCATATTAAAGGTTCAGGAAGTATAGTTAGTGCTTTCTCTGAACATCCAATGCCCTGTATTGGGCCCTTTCTTCCCAATGTCTGCAATTGTGTGAGACCTTAAATTCAGACAGAGCACTCGTGGGGGGGCGGGGTCTACTTCCCTGACTGAACCCTCCCTGACACATCCTGTGTAGGTGGCACTAAGCAACAATAGGAATGTCTATTATATCCTATAATTTTTCCCAGAGGTTAGCAGCAAAGGAAGTGAGGTACCCTGTAGTGTGTCCTTTATTCATCCAAAAGTAGATATGAGTGACATCTAAAAATAAAATTAATGGACAATTCTGGTGTCTTTCTTACAGTGCATTAGAAGTGCATAATTATAATACTATGTGTTATCTCCATCATTTTTTCTGTTCAGGAAGAAATATCCTCAATTTAACTTTTAGTGTTCAATAAACCTTTCAGGTTAGGAGATCTTCTTGGGGAGGAACTTCACTAACTTCTACAAAGACTAGGTGTAGAAACAATATTCACTGAAAGATCTTCTCCAGGTGTTCAGCAATTTAATTCTTTTCATTAATCTGAGATGTGAGTTTGCACATGATAGATAAAAAGTTATCCATCACTACAAACCTATGTCCTAGCTACCATATATTTGATTCTCACTATTTCCAACTACTCCAGAGCCTCATGATTGTGTATGGTCTCCAGAGAGGTGGCCACTCGAGTAGATTTAGAAGGTATATGACTCACATTTGAAATGTTATTGTGGGTCATCTTGGGCCAAAAGAAAAGTCATGCTTCATTAGCAAGGGAACAGAAATTTGATATTTTGTGCAATATGTTCTGAAGGCCACCTACCTCACAGCTGTCTGCAGAGCATCATGAACATGAATATTCCCATGCCCACTTCAGACATACAGGACAATAATTCCTAGGTCTGTGATGCATGGAACCTCATATAGAAGAAACACCGTAGGGCATTCTTATGCACACCAAAATTTGAGGATTCTCAGGGTTTCAGAAGAGAATCAACCAGAGAGCTATAGTTTGGATATGGAATGTCTCCCAAAAGCCCATATGCTGAAGGCTTGGTTTCCAACCTGTGGCACTATTGGCAGGGTTGGAACCTTTAGGAAGTGGGGCCTAGTGGAAGAAAGTAAGGTCAGTTGGAACCCGCCCCTTCCTGCCTCTCTTGGCTTATTGGCTAGCATGAGGTGAGCCCCTTTGCTCCACCCCACACTCCCTGCTATGAAGTATTACTTCATCATGAGTCAAAGCAACAGGCCCAAGTGATCTTTTGCTGAAATTTCTGAATCCATGAGCCAAAATAAATCTTTCTTTCTTATAAATTGATTATCACAGATATTTTTGTTAAAGTGACAGAAAGCTGATTAACACAGAGAGAAATTATACTATTTAAAATAATAGCACTTTTCTTTAAATCTGTTTTCCTGACTTCCTTGCAAAGTAGCATCCTATTCTCCCCCTTTTACATCTGAGGTTGACCTTAGCAATGAAAGAGGAAAAGTACTGATGACAGAGTTAAGAGGTAGAAGAAAGGTGATATTTCCATTTACAACATAGGGTGTTAAAAGATGCCATTTATAGGTGCTGAAACAATAAATAAAAGGATGAACCTATTAGTTAAAGTACCAAGGTCATCTCAAATGTCTCAAAGTAGCGAACAGAAGAGAGGTGGAAGGAGCAGCAATAGTTTTAAGCAAGCTCAATCTATGGTGTGATTTTTTAATCATACATATTATTATTTTAAAAAGTGTTTAAATTTTTTTTTCAAAATAAATTTTACCACACACACTGGTAAGAAATACATTCTAACATTTAATATGGACTGATATTGGTTCTTCCTCCCTCCAGGTCTAAGGGATTGGTTCTGAGATAGTCAGAAGCCTCCTCTGATCATCCAGGACATTCTTTTCCCTTTAGGGCTATAATGCTTTGAAATGTCTGCTTTTGGTGCTCTTATTATTGGCCATTCCATCACTGAAATCAGCATTCTTCTGCAGTCAAAAAAGGAAGAGAAGAGAGAAATTAAACTTTTTCTTTAAGAAAGTAGCCACAGAGCCATGACACTACCTATGTAAGACCATTAAGTATCCCTCTGCTAACAGTAGCACAGAATATAACAGTTAAATCACTTCATGCCCAATATAACAGAAGTTGTGTGTCCCTGGAGCCAGTACTGATGGGAGAAGGCAAGACCTGACCATTGATCATAAGCTTTTATGTCACTGAATTCTTTCCAGTGTTGCCAATATTATGAGAGCTCTATCCCTGAGAAGCCATGTGCAAAAGATCAAAAATTGCCTTAATTTTTATTTAAAATGGGAAGAATATAAGAGAGGAAACATTTATTGAGTTCTAACAGTATGCTGAATATTTTAAATTAATTTATTTTATTTCCTTTATAACTAGAAGTAGATACTATTAATTACAACTAATTTAATCTCTTAGGGAGACTGGCATTTAGAGAGGTTAAGTACTTTGACCAAGATCCATTTAGAAAGCAGTGAAGTAAGATTCAAACTTCATTCTACCCAAAAACTATCCAGAGCCACTGGCAGACATGCTGTGGGAACTCGGCCACATTATTGGATTCTTTCAAGGATTAAGGATGATATAATGAATAGAAGGGCCTCTAGCACAGCACTTTGATTCACAGTCAAAATTCAGCAAATGTTTGTTCCCATCTTTAAAATGAAGGCCTCCAGTCAAAATCTTATAGTATTAAGCAAGAAGAAATTGCCTATTGATATCCCCACCTTCAATGTCAGACTCCTTGAGGGCAAGAAATGTTGAATTCATCATGATGTCTGTAATGCTTAGAATAGTACCTATAGTAAATGTTCATTTTTTATTGGCCAACTCTTAAATAGTTAAACAACAAGATTAAAGAAGACCAAAGATTCAGCTCCTCATCCCAAAGACCAAAATACTGATTGGAAAGTCTAGAAAACAAAAGGGACCACCCTGGACATTTGAAACAACCAACCTGATGTGCCAATGTTGAGACTGCCTACTCAAGGGGCCAAGTCAAATTGAATTGTATTTTGCTCTTTCTTGAACCACATGATACATACATTGACTTTCCACCCTATATCTTCTCTTTATTCTGAGGCATTATACACAGTTTAACTTCCAATCTTTGATCCCACATCCCTGGATCTACTGGCACAGTGTCTAAAACCTGCATTTACCAGGGCAGTTTGCAACATGAAGTGGGCAAAACCCAGAGCACTTAAACACAACTGGTAAATCTCTGAGAATCCTTGTAACTGTTGTGTAACTGTTGACTAGCTTTGACAGCAGTCATCAGTAGTATTTGCGAGCAATATCTGGACTTCATGTTTAAATGAAGCTGTATGTATATAGTTGTGTTTAACTCCAAGGACTTCATCAAGGTAGATAACTGTAAATGTCCTCAAAACTCATTAATATGCCTAATATGTTGCAAATTATGAATTGCATCAATGTTCTATTCATATGCCTGAATCCACATTTCCTTTACTGCCACACATAGAGGGATGCAGGCACACAACTACAAATGGGTGTAGATGGTCAGTGAGGGAGGAAGTTTTCAATATATCATAGAAGATGAAATCTAAGATTAAAAGCAAAAACTAGATTAGAATGGAATTTTTATACTATGGTGAAAATTACTTCTGCCTTTTGGTTTTTAATAAGATAAGATACTCTTCACAGGCTGGGATTGTGGCTCAGCGGTAGAGCGCTTGCCTCGCATGCGTGAGGCCCTGGGTTTGGTCCTCAGCACCACATACAAAGCAATAAAATAAAGACATTGTGTCCATCTACAACTAAAAAAAAAAAAAAAAAAGATACTCTTCACCTTGGTTTTCTAAAAGTTTTGGTCAGCTATTTCAGATGCATTTTTTAATGTTGAAAATTAATCCAAAGTCTCTGTTATGGATCACCAACTTCCAGTATAGTCAGCAGCATCTCACCATTGATTTATTATATATTCTCATTTGCCATGATACACCTTGGGTTTTCTCTAAAAACCTCAAGAGGTCCTCCTTGTCTTGTGTAGCTAAATAAGGTGCCGGATTCACTGTAGTCACAGCAGAATTCAGGTGCGATTTCACTGTCACTTTGAAGCACATTCAGACCTTGTTTCCAGACTTCAACTTACTCTTGAGCTTGGATGTCTGTTTTGCCTGATTTGCTCTTCAGCAAGCTATCATTTCTCTTGCTTTAATGCAAACCCTGAAAACTGCCAACTTAGCTGGACTTTTTACTGACTACATTTGAACAGAGGTCTATTTTACTACCAAGTCGACTAGCTCAATTTGTCTTCATGACAGCAAGTTAAATAAGAGCACTATTTTTATAGAGAAAAGAGGTATATTTCATGAAAAATGAGTCATATGAAATCTACAAAGGATTGTGGGAAATGAGTCCATTTTGTTTTTCTGATTTTTAAAACACTGGACACTTCATTCTTTTTATCAGTGATTACCTAAGCATTTAGAGAACACTATTCTCCAAGGGAGATTATACAACAAAAGCTGTAGATCCACAGAACCATAAATCTACTCCCTGATAGGACAAGATTTCTTTAAGTAACCATTGTCTGATGGTTTGCAGTATCAGAATGTTTGTGCTCAGATTTTATAACTTACCTTGATTAAATGATAACATGGACATTGTAAGATCATTTTCCTCTTGATTTCCACAAGATGTGTATTACAAAATCCTTTCAGGATTTATTTTTAAAGTGCTATGGACTCAACAGCTTAAAGAACAAACATTTATTTCTCAGTTCTAGAGACTAGGAATTCCAAGATAAAGGTGCCAACAGGTTGGGTGTCTGGTGAGGGCCACTTCCTGGTTCACAGATGGCAACTTCTAGCTATATCCTCACACGTTGGAAAAATGAAGGAGCTCTCAAGAGTCCCTTTTAGAACATCAATCCCATCCTGAGGGGTCAGTCTTCATGAGCTAATCCCTCCCAAAACCCCATCTCCTAATATTACTTGGGGGGGGGGGGGTAATATTTCAGCATAAGAATATGGAGGGAGAAATACATTCAATTCATACAATATGTTAACAATATGATGTCAAAAATACCTGCCTAACTAACCACCATTCTTGACCTCCCATTTAATTTCTTATTCACTACATAGAATATTATTTCCTTCTTAAAAAATTACCTGCCTTCTAATGGGAAAAATACACTAGAAAAAGCAAGGTATGTAGAGAGGAAGGAAAAAAAAGATGGCAAATGAAGAGGAAGAAAATGTTGAGCCTTAATCAAATCCGCTCACAACTTCACTCTCAGCTGGACAGACAGGCCCCTCAAGTGTGCCGTGTGTTTTGTGTATTTTAATGTGAATAATGCTCACAACCAAGATGATCCTTCACCTCAATATTAAAGTTCAAAAGAAGATGAACAGCTCCATTTAAAAAAAAAACACTCATTTTTCTGTTTTCATGCTGGTGGTTCTTAACTGGAACCTCTAGATAGAATTTAGAGTGTCCATGAACTTAAATTGAAAAAAAAAAATAAAGGAATCTTTATTTTCTCAATCTTAAGTGAAAATTTAGCCTTTCATTTTATTATAAATATAGGAAAGAAGTATTGGTGGTATCCATCATTTTCTCACAAATAGTGCAAATATTTTCATACCACTTACAGTTGTCATAGATATCTCAAAATATTGTTCATGTTCACCCTTAATTTGAAATAACGATAGTTATTAAAACCACTTTTAGATTGCATGTGATTTTCCTTCGTAAAGATGTGTGTGCAATATAGCTGGCCAGCTATCGGATTGTTTAGTGGTTGTTTAATTAACAATGAAGTCATGTGTTTTTATCTTTGTAACCCAGATGATGACTTTATTTTCCAGTGTTCTCTCTCAGCACTTGTTTGTTGGTTGAACTTGGAAGGATATGAAAACTCAAATGGTAAAGTTTTACAAAGCTAGACTATTCAAATTGCAATTCCTAATCTGCCATAGCTTGTTCAACCTAAATAGGGCCCAGCAACCAAGTAGTTATCCTTCACACTGATGAATACTTCAAAGTTTAACCTTAACTTGCCTATATTCTGTTGGCACAATTACTGCCATCTTCCTTTCCCCACCCCCACTCTATGAATACTGTTCTTATTCTCAAGAAATAGAAACTTGTTCAAGATAAAAATTTACCTATCTGGAGATGTGCTGATCTCTCTCTGTTCTCTGCTTGACAGATAGGAGACAACTTACTGGCCTCTGAGATGGAGATGTGCTGGTTTCTCTGTTCTCTCCTCAAGAGATAAAGAGATGTGTGGGTCTCTGTTCCCTCCTTGAGAAATAAGAGATCTGCCTGTCTCTGTTTCCAAGAAAAAGAAACTTGTCTTCCACAAAGTCAGATGATGCTTGTTATGCCAGTCACAAGGACTAAACCCACCAGTAACCCACTGCCATGATTCTAGCCTATAAAAAGTAACGTTTCATTGTGTATATATACCACAGTTTCTTCATCCATTCATCTATTGAAGAGTGTCTAGGTTGGTTCCACACAATGGAATATTACTCAGCATTAAAAGAGAATAAAATTATGGCATTTGCAGGTAAATGGATGGAGTTGGAGAACATCATGCTAAGCGAAGTAAATCAATCCCAAAAAACCAAAGGCTGAATGTTCTCTCTGATAAGTGGATGCTGATCTGTAATGTGGGAGGGGGCATGGGAAGAATGAAGGAACTTTGGTTAGAGGGGAGAGAGGGGACATGGGGGCAAGAAAGATGATGGAATGTGATGGACAACAATGCCCTAGGTTCATGTATGACTAAACATGTGGTGTAACTCTATATTGTGTACAACCAGAGAAATGAAAAGTTGTGCTCCATCTGTGTACAATGAATCAAAATGTATTCTGCTGTCATGTAAACCTAATTAGAATAAATTTTTTTAAAAAGTAACATTCAAGGGGGAATTGCTGCTGCTTTCTTCTCTCTCTGCACAGAGCAGCAAGTCAAGCTTCTGACAATAAATCCACTTCTTATGCCAGGTGTGTGTGTGATCAGTCCTGTACCACTTTTCTTTCATATTCTAAATGGTTTATCTTTTCATTTACTACATTAACACAAGCATACATACATTGCTACATTATATATTTGTTTAATCTTATGAGTAAAGACTTTTAATATAATTCATTTCCTCTTTATGATGTATTCAGATATTTTATTTTATGCATTTTATACATATCCATAGAACAGAGTCATACTCATTATCAGATTACCCAAAGGAATCTGTGTTAGTTCCCTACTGCTGCTGTGACAATTTACCATAAACTTAGTAGCTTAAAATAACACAGATTTATCTTAGAGACCTGAGGTTCAAAAGTCTGAAATGGGTATCATAAGGGTAACACTGAGGTATGGGCAGGACTTCCCACCTTCTAGAGGCTGAAAGGAGAACCTGTCTTCTTTTTTCCCAATTTCTGGAAGATGACCACATTTCTTGGTTCATGTCTCCTAGTCATCCAAGTACTCTGTTTCCATCATTTTGTCTTCTTGTCTAAATTTTTAGCCTTCCTTTTTCACTCAAAAGGAAACATGATTACATTGGATTGACCTGAATAATCCAAGATAATGTCAATCACAGCTACATAGTTCCCTTTGCATGTAAAGTAACATCTTCACATGTTCCAAGGCTCATGACATGGATATCTTTGAGCGTCTCTTATTCTGCATGAGACTGTGTCTATAGTTTGCATGCACACACACAAAAGCTAAGAACCTCTACTTGGTTTTCTACCACAATTTTTGATATTAGAATGTTATTCATGATATCTTCCATAACTCAAAATAATATTATGTACTTTTTAATTTTGTTAGAAATCTTATTCAGCAAATAACTGTTCTTGAGCCTCACAATCATGTTCAAAAGACTAAGGTAACACTGTAATCACAAAGTAATGGATATAAGCCAAAACACTCAGTAGAAAATATGCACAGATCTAAGAAGTTGAAACTTGTAAAATTGATTTAAAAATTAGTACAATGTGTTGAATAAAGCAAAATGATTTCAGGGAAGACAACCATTGTATATCCTTTTGAGTTATCAGTGTAAGAACTTTAGAGAACAAATATAGAAGCCTTTGCTTTTCACCCTCCCTCCCTCCAAGTTCCCTCCAATAAGAAAAAAAAAAAGCAGAAAAATCTGCCCTGAAATCAAAGTAAAAACTAATTGACAATAGGAACATAAGTTGTTAGATGAGTTAAATTTTATTCCCATTTGTGTTAGTCAGCTTTTCATCACTGTGACCAATATATCTGACAAGGACAACTTAGAGGATCAAAAATTTATTTTGGCTCAGAGAGGTTCATGGTTGAACATGGATATCTTTGAGCGTCTCTTATTCTGCATGAGACTGTGTCTATAGTTTGCATGCACAGTCCATGGTTGGCCAACTCCATTGTTCTAGGCCCAAGATGAGACAGGAAATTATGGCAGAAGGGCATGGCATAGAAGAACTTCTCCACTTTTGCCTGCCAGGAAGCAGAGAAAGAGAGGGGAAGAGACCTCAGAGAAGATGAACACTTCCAGAATATGTCCTCAGTGACCCACCTCCTCCAATCATGCCCCACCTGCCTAGTATTACCATTCAGTTAGTCCATTCAAACTAGGATGGACTAATAAGATTACATACCTCATAATCTGATCACTTCATCTCCTCCACTAGAGCTTTGGGGGAACACCTCATATCCAAACCATAACATCATTTTTCTCAATGTGCCATGCTACATTGTGTAATTTATTCAGTCATCATTAAATCACATGGAAAGTACCCAGTCTATGTGATATTATTGCATAATATATATTGTTGATATTTCTTTGATATTCTTAAATGTTTGGAAACCTAAAACAAAATATATGACTGTATTATCAAGTACCTTGTGTTAGTCAGCTTTTCATCACTGTGACCAAGATACCTGACAAGACGAACTTTGAGAAGGAAAAGTTTATTTGGGCTCAGAGTTTCAGAGATTCAGTCCATGACTGGCTAGCTCCATTGCTCTGGGCCTGAGGTAAGGCAGAACATGTTAGCAGAAGGTCCTGGTAGAGGAAAGCTGTTCAGTTCATGGTAGCTGGGAAGCAGAGAAAGAAAAGAGAGAATGTGAGTATGCAAGGAGCCAGGGATAATTTGTAATCTCCAAAGGCAGGTACCCAGTAACCTGCTTTCTTCAGTCATACCCCACCTGCCTTGTTACCACCTGGTAACTCATTCAAATTTATTAAATTTATTAAACTCATTCAAATTTATTAAATTTGAATTCATTATTTATTAATTTACCAAATTTATTAATCTATAGAATAGATTAGTTCAATAAGTGGATTAATCCACCGATGTGTTTACAGCTTTGGTAGTCTAATTATTACACCTCTGAACATTCCTGCATTACCTAGCACATGAGCACTTCAGGGGAGGTATAAGAATCCAATCACCAAACTCCTGTCTTATCAACTTAAGCCATTCTGCAGTTTCTTATACACACCTGCTTTCTTCTCCCTACCTAAGAAAAGAAATTAAGATGTCAGTGATCTTCCAAAAGCCTTCCTGATTTGATGGCATGAAATACCTCTTCATATTTCTACAACATTGAACTAATGGTCGCTGCTGTGTTCTTTCATAAATATCAGATTCTACAATGCGTTTAAAATTATATGTTGCCCCTCATCTTCTAAGAGATTAATGATGACTACCTTCAAATAATAAACATGAACATAAAATGTTTCAAACAAATAATCTGTTTACATGATTTTATAGTTTTAAAATATATTTATATGAAGTAGGCAAGGATGTGGGGAAAAGGGAATGCTCATACACTGATGATGGGACTGCAAATTGGTGCTAACACTCTGGAAAGTAGTACAGAGATTCCTCAGAAATGGAATGGAACCACCATTCAACCCAGTTATCCTACTCCTTCGTACATATCCAAAGGATTTAAAATCAGCATACTACAGTGACACAGCCACATCAACATTTATAGCAGCACAATTCATAATAGCTAAGCTATCAAGCCAACCTAGATGCCCATCAACAGATGAAGAGATAAAGAAACTGTGGTATATATACACAATGGAGCATTGCTCAGCCATAAAGAATAACTCAATGACATTTGCTAATAAATATATGAATCTGGAGACTATTATGCTACCTGAAATAAACCAGTCCCAAAAAGCAAAAGGTCAAATTTTTTTTTGATATGTGGAAGCTAATCCACATTAAGGGTAAGGAGGTATAAAAAAAATAGGAGTTCAATGGAGTAGACAAGGAGAAACGAAGGGAAAGGAGGAGGAATGGGAAAAAGCAAGACAGTGGAATGAATCTAACATAACTTTCTTACCTACAAATATGAATATACCACAGTGAATTTCACCATCGTGCACATCTGCAAGAAATCTATTGAAGAAAATAACTATGGGTAAATGGCTCAAAGATCAGTCAAGTAGAAGGAAGAGAGTAAATGGTGAGGGGTGGGAGGGGAAGAAGAGGTACTTCTGAATTAGAGCAAGATCTATTCCCTGCTTGTACAATTATGTCAAAATGAATTCTAGTGTTATGTATAACTAAACAAATTGAAAAAATAATAAATAAATTTTAAAAAATAAATGTATTTATGTGAAGTAGTTAAAAATTTTAATCTCATAATAATTATAATAAAAGTTTACTGATAAATTATATGTATATATACATATGTGTACACATATATTTCATGTATATTTATGCAAAATATTGAAAAATCGTATTTTTTAAAAGATAATGAATTGGCATTAATAGTTGCAATGCCATAGGTCAATCAGGAAAAGTTTTTAAAGACTTTTTCACCTGGTTGCTTTCTTATTATAAAACTGCTGCAGAATCCTTTTTACTCTAAAATAAAAATCACATTATTATCCTCAAAATAAAATGATTTAATAGAAATAATTCTTCAAATATTCTCAAACACTTTTGTATAATCATGGTTTTTAAATCAAACGTGAAGCTTTCTAGAATCCAGTGGACTTTAATAGCTAATTTTTGTTCTTTCCCTCATTTACATACAAATTCTTTTCTCCTACTTAAATGCCATCAAGTTATCTGAAATTAGTGTTGAGGAGGAAAAATAGGAACAGTGGAATATTCTAGGAGATAAAATAATTATTGCTTTTGAAGTTCAGTGCTATTTAACAAAGGAAGTCTGGGAGAGGCCCTCTGTATACCTGTCTGTGTGCACATGTGTGTGACAACCATCTCACAGAATTCTCTTGTAATTATCTCTTGAATAATTTTCTATAGTTAGCATCATATGATGATTATGATTTGGAGTAATTTTGTTTTACCACTAAATATGTGAAATCTGGTATTTATTTTGTTTTCTCTTTTTCTTTACCAGAAAATATATTTGAGGAGCTGAAATGGCACAATAAGAGTTAGGAAACTTGAGTTCTAGTCTCAAGTGAACAATTACCTCTACTAACCAACCAGTTGTGAGAGCTTGAGTACATCATTGCCTCAGGGAACTCAAAAATCTCATTCAGAAAACTTCCATTCCATAATATGCTCTATAATGTCTTGGAAACTACCATATATACATTTTATTTACTTCTCTTTAGTTATCAGGCTCATTATTTCTCAAACATTTTAATAAATCTTAAAAATGGGTTTAAAGCATCTGATACAATGACACATTGCTTTTTATTTAAAAGTCTGAAAAGATGTATAATAAGATGAGAAATGTAATTATTTTACTTGTTTCCATTTTCCTTATTAGAGGAAAATAGCCCTAAAAATATTGATAACACTATAACATTTGTTTTAGGTGAACTGAGACTTGGTAAATAGGGAGAAAAATTTGACCAATATAACAGGCCAGGAGAGGGTCAAGTAGAAAGAGGAAAAGAAAGAATATGGTTAGGAGCCAAGAAAGAAACTCAAAGAGCATGACTCCAGTGTGATCCTTCCACCAATCACGTCTAATTCCTCTAATTATTAAGATCCATGGAGAATTAACCTCTGGTAGGAGCAGTGAATGGTCTGGTCTTTTCCTGTAGACCAGGAATCAGCAAACTTTCTTCCAAAAGAGCCAAATAGCAAATATTTCAGGTTTTGTAGGTCGTATCATCTCTGTTGCAATGACTCAGCTTTGCAGTTGTATCCTGCCATAAACATAAATGAATGGGTAGGGCTCATCTTTGTTCTAACAAAACTTTACTTTTGGACCTTGACATTTGCATTACATTCAATTTTCATTTCACAAAACATTGCTCTTCTTTTATGTTTTTTCAAACATGTAAAAAAGTATAATCTATCCTCAGTTTGCAGGCTGTAAATTAGTCAGTAGTTCAGATTGGCCTGCAAGTCATAGACATCATTAGCTAATTGCTGCTGTAGACCAGAGGGAGAGGAAGAAGAAATTGCAGCATTTATCTCAGCTCAAAGGGAGTAACCCAAGATATTCTGCAATTGTAGGGAGAGTTGTGGACTGTCACTGGCTGGGAAAGTAAGATTTAATCGAGCTTAATCAGACCCCTAAGAATTAGCTGGGACCCAAGTGGTATGTATATATTATAGGTAGAACAGTTTAGACTTGTAAATCAAGTGGAATCATTAGAATTATGAAAATAAAATAGTATTGGCCAGTGGAATAAGAAAGATAAGGAGATAGAATTTAGTATAAGGATGGAAGTATGTTTCACTAAACACAGGTATAAAGTAGTATCAAGTAAATCTCTGAATTTTCAGCAGAGATTATAAGTTTTTTGGAGTTAACACAACAAAAACTTTGAAAGATAAATTGAATTTAAAAAGCCTTAAAGAAAAGGATTCCAGAAGAGTTACTCTTAGCACTTTATCTCCTCTAGGGATCCATTGGGAGTGGCTGGGCTATAGGCAGATGATTGATGGAGAATTCACATCAAATTTATTTCATGAGAAATAAATGAGAGGTCCATGCTGGAGGCCAATGGAGAAATAAATGAGAGGTCCATGCTGGAGGCTTGAGACAGGCAGAGAATGTGGGCAGCAGCAGGGGGCAGAGCTCACTAGCATGGCAGCAGTTTAAGAGGCACTACAGAGAAAGAAGGAATAAGAGCAAGATTAGTCTGAAGGATGGGAAAAGAGACTTTACTCTGCTCAGAGGAGGCTATTTTCCCTCCCAAAAGGTAATCTGTATCCTGAAGCCTGGAAAAGAAAAAAAATCCCATATCGGTACTCAGAAAGCATACTAAGTCTATTTCCATGATGTGCCTAGGGAGAGACCTTTCTAGACACTTCCCAGAATGAAAGCAGCATCTGTGTTAGCACCAGTAAGGGTAAAAATAACCAGGCTATCAATCCTCCTTCCTTAGATCATAAACTGATCATTAAGTGGAAAGAGGGAGCAGTTTTTGCCCACCTGGGATTATGCAATTAGATACAGTCTGGGAGGTTTTATGCTTTTTTCCAAGGCAGCCATAGAGATGAAGAATAAGAAATAAAAAAGGCCAACAAAGGACAGCATTCTGCTGGCATCTGCCACCCTAGTGTTCTAAAACATTTAGAATGCAAAGAGTTACTGGGCTGCACAGAACATGCCTTCCATGAGCATGGCACCTGCCTTACTTATATAGGGTTGTATTCTGAGGTGAACCAAGATGGAAGGGAAGGTGACATCCCTGATTGTTATTCTAAGAGAAAAAAAATCATGACTAGAGCTTGTACTTGATGACAGAGACTGACAGTGCTCAGATTTACCTACTACATTATGTGACATTTAACTTGGAATAGAAAAAAAAAAATTCACAAGGAAATGTTGTGAGTCTCCTGAATGTTTGGTTCACACACTAGAAAGGAAAAAGAGCAGTCAAGGTAGACCTTCTCCACCTTTTGTCTGCTAAGTCAGGTATGCCATGTTATTCTCAGACTGAAATGATAGGAAATGAGCTTTAACAATGGCTTCCTTCTGAACAACTTCAAAATGCATTGGTTTAAGAACTATACTAAGGGGTAATCATTGTTCCTGGGGCCGGGTTAATACAGTTTTGTCTCTGATAGAATATTGGATGTATTCACTGTTCAATGACCATTCATTTTCTGCTCCACACTCATCAAATATATATTAAATAAATTTCCCGTTGAACATAAACTCTGTAACACACACCTACATGCAAACACGCAGCTCAATATTCCATTCTTTTCTTCAAAGAGTTTACAAGTTGTTGGAGATTATTACTGAAAATTGCTACTGTAGCTTACTACTCTGGTTTTAAATCAGACACTGTATTCAAAGTCATTTTTCAATCAAATTCCATAAAAGCTAATTTTAAACACAAAAGTTGCTTTTCAGAAAAAAAATCATTTAGAATTTTCAAAAACAAAGAGGGATAATATACAAATGACATGAGTTAGGTAGTAAAGAAATGGCATGAGTTAAAAAAAAATACCCACTATACCCATTACTAACAAAAAGGGTATATTTACTATACCCTTTTTGTTAGTAATGTAACCCTTCAGATTGGCCAATTTGGGCCACAAAATGACTACACTAAAAACTCTGATGAAGCTGGGCAAGGTAACCCACACCTATAATCCCATGATTTGGGAGGCTAAGACAGGAGGATTGCAAGTTAAAAACCATTCTCAGCAATTTAGCAAGATCCTGTCTTAAGACAAAAAAATAAAAAGGACTGAAGATGTAGCTCAGTGGTAAAGTGCCCCTGGATTCAATCCCCAGCATAAACAAAAAAAATTCTGATGAAGCCAAATTTTTCAAATCACCCTAATTATTAAAAGAAAATCATATGTGTCTTTACTAATGAAAAAAAACTTGTTCAATTTTGTACCTTAACATTTTATTTTAACAGTGTTCTTTATTTTGGAAAGGTGATCTGTTTGTTGAAAACTAAACTTTTTCCTAATAATATGTAACTGAATATTTCTCTATTTTTTCCATACTTTGCTTTTGTATTCAGCAGAACAATAAAATTAATTTTAGTTTGAGGACTTATAATAAAGTTTGAGCCTCTTACAGAAGCAGTTAATCATAATGTAAAGGAAAAAAGAAAAGAGATTAGCTTCAGAGAACCTGAATATAAGAGATCTACACTAGTTAGTGATCATGTTAAAAATATGCAATCTCCTCTCTCTTCAGTATGCAATTTACCTTCCAAATTAGGAAGAGGAAAATAATGATACAAATATTTAAGATTAACATTCCTTTTCTTAGTAACAATTAGTAGAGTGGATTCAAGATGGTAGACAGAGGAAGTCTGCATTTCCAGCTGTTTCATGGCTCAGGATTTAAGCAATAGGAGTACTGCTTTCTCGGGTAGGTGGGTAGAACAGGAAATTCAATACTGGACAGAGAGAGTCTCTTAGAGACTCAGAAATTCAGGTACATTGAACAAAGAACAAGAAAGGGTACATTGGAGTCAAGGCAGTTGCAGCAGCAGCAAAGGCACTGGTTCACCACAAAGGAGAGGGATAACACAAACAGTGAAAAACACAATGGACACATTTGACATGGAAGAACCTGTAGATCAGAAAAAGAGCCTGAACTCAGGTGAGCCAGAGGCTTCATAGTGAACTGGTGTTTGAAAAGTGTTTCTCATCTGGCAACCAAAGAGCTGATGTCAGACCCGTCTTGAGGAAGCCATGCTGCAACTTGCTACTGTGGGAGGCTGGGAGATCATTGCAACTATTGCCTTACTGTCCCAGCAAGCGCCTACCATGTGGTGTAGGGGTAGCTAGCAGAACATGAGTGAAATTGGCACAGAGAAGATTGTACCCCAGGGGATTCAACTCAGAAATATGGAGAGGAGTGAACTTCCCTTTCCCTTTGAGCCTGGTGACCAGATGAAGAAGGTCTGGAAACTGAACAGACAGACCACACAGACATAAATACACTTAGAAACTAACTCTGGGAAGACCGTATTCACGGACAGTGGAGTGTGTGAGACCAGTGGAGAGTTGGCTCCCCTGCCCTGTGAGTAAAATTCATGAGAGGCTTCTAAGATCCAGACTCACAACAGAGATTAGCATCTGCCCAGACCTCAGAATATGTTGATAATTTTTCTAATTTCTCCAGAGTAGATACCACCCAATCAACATTACTTCCCATTCTGTCCTACCTTGTACTGGTGGGAAGGGAAGTTGAAGGCTATTTCAACCAGCTTTCATTTTATGCCATTCCAGTTGGAAGCTTTGTTAGCAACACAAAAAGAGGAATGGGTTAACAATCCCCAACCCTTATGCTCACTCACTCTCTTCCCTACCCCAGTACATAGCCCAAAAAGAAATGGAAAGGACAGGAAGGCATAGGCAGTGACCATCCATTCTCATTAACAATTTTAACCACCTCAGTGGAGACAATTCTTTCATTTTTCATTATGAATGTTTTTTATTTGTGTGTGTGTGTGTGTGTTCTTTTTTGTTTCTTTTTTCTCATATTTCTCATTTCTATTGTTCTTTTTCCTTGTCTTTTGAGGGTTAGGGGTTTTTGTTTGTTTATATTGGTTTTGTTTTTGTATGTTTGTTTTTCTCTTATTTCTCCTCTCTTCTCTTCTCCTTCCTACAGCCAAATTCTTTTGTTCTCTCCTCCAATATCACTTTTTTAATTTATTTTTATCCCCTTTATTTATAATCATCAATTGCTACATCTCTGCTTGTGTTTTTTGTTCACATTTTCGGCATTCTAAGCTTTCTTTTACCTTCCTATCACATTTTATTTTCTCTTAATTAACTGTATTTTTTCATATTTTAGAACTATTTGGTTTGTATAACTTTTGCCCCTACCATTCATGTTGTTGTAATTATTAGTACTGTGAATTGCATAGTTGACAACTACTATTTACTTTATATCAGATCTAGTTACAACTAATTATTGCTTTTGCTGTTGGCAATTGCTAGCACTCCATTTCTGTTTGTGGTAATTAGTGTTGTAAATGTCATATTAAGCACCAGGTATTTATTTTAATGCTGTATGTTGTTTGTGTGGCTTGCTATTGTTTTTTCTCGCTTTTCTGTGAGCAGCTGGGAGTCTATATGGACACTACAAGTTCACAGGATAGAGACCCTGCTGAGCTAAACCAGCCAAGATACAGTGCACTCTGCTCCACATCAAATTAACCACACTCAGATTTCAGTGATACTTTAATATCAAGAATAGATGAAATAATAATCCCAAACTAATGACTGGGTCACAAGTAGGAACAATAAGAGGGAACCCTCAGGTCATACTCATGGACTTCCATTCCTACACCAAAAAAAGAAAAAGAAAGAAAGAAAGAAAGAAAGAAAGAAAGAAAGAAAGAAAGAAAGAAAGAAAGAAAGAAAGAAAGAAAGAACATACAGAATTAATACAAAGGCTATGGATACCACAACACAGAAGATATTCTATCTAAGTCACTCTAGGTAGGACTCTTTGACAAGAGAAGCATATGTCCTAAAAAGGCCCACACATAAGAGGGGAACTAACTTCAAAGATATTGAAGTGGATAAAATATTAGATAAAGCATTCAAAGGAATGATCATAAAAATGATCAATGAAAAACAGTTAAATAAATTAAGGAAGTCAGTAGAGGATATGATTGAGAAATTCAATAAGAAGATAGTGATACTGAAAAATAATCAAACAAAATCTTAGATATAAAAGATATAATAAATCAAATAACATGTTCAGTTGAAAGTCTCTCCAATACAGTAAACCATGAAGAAGAAGTTCAGAGCTGGCAGGCAAAGTGGCAATCCTTGAACATTCAGACAATAATAAAGAAAATAAAATAAGTGTTATCATGGTCAGGATATACAAGAACTCTGGGACAACATTAAGAAAACAAATTTAAGAATACTTGGATTTGAAGAGGGTCATGAGATGCAGGCTAATGGAATGGATAACCTCTTCAGGGTAATAATAACAGAAAAATTTTCAAACCATGAGAGGAGATGGACATCCAGATAGAGGAGGCACTCAGAAACCCAAACAGACAAGATCAGAAAAAAAATCTCCATGACACATTAAATTAAAATTCTTAATATACAGAATAGAATTGTAAAAGCCTCAAGAGAAAATTGTCGGGTCACATTTAGAAATTAAAACAATTCATAGCTATTAAGCCAGCACTACAGAAAATATTTAAAGAAATACTACATACAGAAGAACTCAGAAGCAAACCCCAGGGCTGACAAATGGAAAAATCTCATTTGAAAAAATGAAAACCTCATTTCAAAAAATGAAAAACAGGAAAAAATTAAACATTAGAAATAAATCAAAATGGCAGAAATAATAACACTGAATCTAAATGGTCTCAAATGTCCAATTAAAACACATAGATTGGCAGAACGGACTGGGGGAAAAAATCCAACTATATGTTGTTTGCAAGAGATTCACCTTACAGGCAAAAACAGATATTGGGCTGAAAGTGAAAGGATGAGAATTGATATACCATGTAAATGGAGCCCAAAAACAAGCCTACCCAACAAACTCTCATATCTAAAAAAGCAGACTTCAAGCCAAAATCAATCAGAAGAGACAAAGAAGGTCACTTCATACTGGTATATTAAACAATCCAAAAAGAAGATATAATGATAGTAAATAGGCCCCAAACATTTGTGCACCTAATTACACAAAACAGATACTACTCAGAGCTGGGTGCAGTGGTGCATGCCTGTAATCCCAGTGGCATGGGAGGCTGAGGCAGGAAGATTGTGAGTTCGAAGCCAGCCTCAGCAATTGCAAGGCACTAAGCAATTCAGTGAGATCCTGTCTCTAAATACAATATGAAATGGAGCCAGGGGTGTGGTTCAGTGATCAAGTGCCCCTGAGTTCAATCCCCAGTACCAAAAAAATAAATAAAATAAAATGAAATCAGATACAACTTAGACTAAAGACCCAGTTAGACCTCAGTACAATAATACTGGATGATTTCAACACACCTCTTTCACCAATAGATAGACCACCCAGACATAAACTTAGTAAAGACTCTTTCAATATAAAATATAATATAAATCAATGAACCTAATGGAGATATAGATATAGATATAGATGGATGAATTATTTTATATGATAGCAGCTAAGTGTTCTTTCTTCTCAGTTGCTCGTGGAAACTTCCCCAAAATCAACTATACTTTATGCCACAAACAGCTCTCATAAAATACAAAAAAAATTAAAACATTTAAGTTCCTACATTTTATCTGACCATAATTGAATTAAATTAGAAATCAACATCAAAAGACCCTATAGAAATTATATGAACATATGCAAACTGAAAAATACACTTTTGTGGGTTTTCTGGTTTGTTTTTTATACCGTTATATCCAGACAGCAAGAAACAACAAACTCATAGATTCATTTGTTAAAAGTTTATTTTTCAGCTGGCGGGACTGCAAAGCCAATTTGAAATTGCAGCCCTCAACTTGGTTTAAGTTACAGATTACATAGCAAAAGAAAACTGCAAGTCAGGTGCTATGAAGTTTTCTCTTTTAGCCAATGCAAGCAAGCCAACAGTACAGAAGCAAAGATTGCAGTTAGCTAAGCCCACCTGGCATTCCATCTGGAGTTATTTTTCTAACTGCAACTTAGGTCAAGATGCCCCACAACTCTGCAAAAATAAAGTATGTTGATATTAGGGACCTCCCAGTATATGGGCTAAAGTTAAGGTGGCTGGCAGTCCAGACAAAATGGAGTGTCTTAAGCTAAGAGTTACCACAATACCAGGGATTGAACCCAGGGATGCTTAACCATTGAGCCACAACTCCACTCCCCCTTTTTTTAAATTTTGAGACAGAGTCTTGTGAAGTTTCTTAGGGCCTCTCTAACTTACTGAGGCTGGATTTGAACTTGTGATCCTTTTGCCTCAGCCTACTGAACAGCTGGAAATGATACACTTTTAAATCTTTTAAATAATAAATAGGTGACAGAATAAATCAGGGAGAAATTTAAAAATTCTTAGAATCAAATAAGAATAGTGATACAACATACCAGAAATTCTGGTATACTATGAAGGCAATTCTAAGAAGAAAGTTTATAATTATGAATGCCTCCACAAGAAAATGAGAAAGATCCCAAACAACCTAATGATGCATCTCAAGGACCTTGAAAAAGATGAAAAAAACAATTCCAAGACCAATGTAAAAAAGAAAATAATTAAGATCAGGGCTGAAATCAATGAAAGTAAGAATGAAACAACAATACAATGGGTCAATAAAATGAAATATTGTTTCTTTGAAAAGCTAAACAAGATGAATAAACCACAGCAAAACTAGCCAAAAGAAAAAGATAAAAGACTCAAATTAATGAAATTACAGATGAAAAAGGAGAAATAACCATAGACATCACAGAAATTGAGAGGATCATTGGGACTACTTTGAAAACTTATACTCCAATAAACTGTAAAGCCTAAAAGAAATAAATATATTCCAAAACATATATGACCTGCCAAAACTGAATCAAGAGGGCACAGAAAGCCTAAACAGACCAATAACTATCAATGAGATAGATGCAATCATAAAAAGCCTTCCAACAAAGAAAAGCCAAAGACCAGATGGATTCTCAGCTGAATTCTATCAAACCTTTAAAAAAGAACTAATTTCAATGATCCTCAAATTATTTCATGAAAAAGATAGAATAGAACATGTCCAAATTCATTCTATGAAACAAGTATCACATTCATACCAAACCAGATAAGAATCAAGGAAAGAAAACTACAGACTAAATTCTTGATGAGCTTAGATACAAAAATCCTTAATAAAATATTATCAAATTGTATTCGACAACATGTTAAGAAGATTTTTAAATCATGACCAAGTTTGGTTTTATCCCAGGGTTGCAAGAATGACTTAACATAAACAAATAAATAAATATAATTCACTGCATAAATAGAATTAAGTACAAAGATTATATAGTCATCTCAATAGATGTGGAGGAAGCTTTCAACAAAACTCAGCACCATTCAGAATAAAAAGAATGAAGAAACTAGAGATATAAATAACTTGTTTAACATCATAAAGCCTATATACAACAAACCTAAAACCAAAATCATAGTAAATAGGGGGAAACTGAAAATATTTCCTTTAAAATCTGGAACAAGAAAAAGATGTCCACTCCTACCACTTCTATTAAATATAGCACTAGAGATTCTAACCAGAGCAACTAGTCATGAGAACAAAATAAAATAGACAAAAATAGGAAAAGGAGAAGTCAAATTATTACCATTATCATTTGATATGATCCTATTCTTAGAATATCCAAAAGGCTCCATCAGAAGCTTGCTAAAGTTAAGAAACAAGTTTAGCAAAGTAGCAGTTTACAAACTCAACATTAAAAGATTAATAGCTTTTCTATATACCAATAATTAATCTGCTAAGAAATAAAATAGAAAAATAATTCCATTTGAAATTGCCTCAAAAAATAAAATACCTAGGAATAAATCTAACCAAGAGTAAAAGACCTCTACAATGAAAACTACAGAACATTGAAGAAAGAAGTTGAAAAAGACACAAGAAGATGGAAAGACTGCCCATGTTCATGATAAGCAGAACTAATATTGTTAATATGGCCATACTACCAAAATCAATATACAGATTTAATGTAATCCTCATCAAAATACCAACGTCATTCTTCACAGAACTAGGGGAAAAAATCCTACAATTCCTTTGGAAGAATAAAAGACCTAAAATAGCCAAAAATTTTAAGCTAAAAAAGTAATGCTGGTGGGATCACAATATCTAACTTCAAATTATACCACAAAGCTAGAGTTTAAAAAAAAATGCATGGTACTGGCATAAAACAAGATACATAGACCAGCAGTAAGTAATAGAACTCACAGAGACAAATCCCCATGTCTACAGTCATCTAATGCTTGACAAAGGTGCCAAAAAAAAACATACACTGGAAAAAAGAAAGCCTCTTTAACAAAAGATGCTGGGAAAACTGGTTGTCCTTATGTATAGGAATTAAACTAGAACTTTGTCTCTCACCACATAAAAAAATCAACTCAAAATGAATTAAAGATGCAAGAATTAGACTAGAAATTATGTAACTCCCCAAAAAAACCATAATGTCAACACTCTAGCATATGGTCACAGGCAACAACTTTCTCAACCGGATCCTTAAAGTTCAGAAAATAAAAATGCCAAGAGTTAATAAAAATGCCAAGAGTTAATAAATGAGACGTGATTGAATTTAAAAGCTCTGCACAGCAAAAGAAATAATTAGGAATGTGAAGAGAGGGCTGGGGTTGTGGCTCAGTGATAGAGCGCTTGCCTAGCATGTGTGAGGCACTGGGTTCGATTCTCAGCACCGCATACAAATAAAGATCCATCAACAACCAAAAAAAATATTTAAAAAAAAAAGAATATGAAGAGAAAACTAACAAAATGGGAGAAAAAATCTTTTCTATCCACTCTTCTGACAGAGGATTAATATCCAGAATATGTAAAGAACTCAAAAAATGTAACACTGAAACAACAAACAACCCAATTAATAAATGGGCAAAGAACAGATACTTCTCAAAATAAGAAACACAAATGGCCATCAAATATATGAAAAATGCTCAATATTATTAGCAAATAGGGAAATGAAAATCAAAACTACACTGAGATTTCATCTTACTTCAGTTAGAATGGCAGACATCAAGATTACAAACAATAATAATTTCTAGAGAGGATGTGAAGAAAAAGGAACTCTTTTATCCTGTCAATGGGATTGCAAATTAGTACAACTTCTATGAAAATAAGTATGGAGTTTTCTCAAAAGACTAGGAAAGAAACTACCATAGGACCCAGATATATCACTCCTCAGTATTTATCCTAAAGAACTGAAATCAGCATGCGATAGTGATAGCAGCACAATTCCAAAACTATGGAACCAGTCTATCAATCGATGAGTGGATAAATAAAATGTGGTATAGATAAACAATGGAGTTTTATTCAGTCATAAAAAGAAATAAAATGTCAGCAAAATGTATGGAAATGGAGAATATTATGTTAAGTAAAGCAAGCCACGCTCAGAAAGTCAAAGATCATATGTTTACTCTCATATGCAAAATTGAGATGGGAAAAATTAAATGAAAGCAAGGAACTTTATGAAAGTTGAAGGGAGATCAGTAAAGTAGAAGAAAGGGAGGAAGACGACCTAGAGGAGGAAAAGGGAAAATACCAGGGAATGATATTGGCCAAATTATATTGTTATATTGTATGAATGTGCAAATATTTAACAACAAATCTCATCATTATGTACAACTATAATGCACCAATGAACAATATGGAAGAAAGAAATAATTGGTAGAAAAAAAGTGAGAATAAATAAGAGAATAAAATGACCAAATTTCACTCAATGCTTATTCAGTATAATTTCTGCATCAATCATTGTGCTGGGGGCTAGGAAGGCATGAAAGAACCAAACATAAATGTCCCCTTGGAAGACTGATTCCCTGCTCATGTTGTGGAAACATTTCCTAAAAAGGAGATGACTGGCAATTCTGTTTTTCATCCCTGACCTCACTCATAAATTCTGCCTGTTAACTGAATATTAATGAACATAAAAGTGTCTCAACAGTCCTTCAAACTTAACAAACCTGTGTTACAGTTTGCATCTGCAGTGTCCCTCAAAGGTTTGTGTGTTGAAGATTGGGTTACCAGTGCATCAATCTTCAGAGGTTGAGCTTTGGGGAAATGATTGGATCATAAAGACTCTAACCTCTTTCATGGATTAATCCATTGATGGATTCAAGCTGAATTGTGTGGTGGATTATAGAAGATGAGATGTAGTGGAAAGGAGTGGGTCCTTGGGAGCTTTCCATTGGAGACTATGTCTTGTCCCTGATCCCTGGCTCTTTGTCCCTCTGCTTCTTAGACACCAGGAGGTGAGCAAACTCCTCTTCCATATGCTCTACCATGATGTTCTGCCTCACCGAAGGTCCAAAGCAATGGAGACAGTTGACCGTGGACTGAAACCTCTGAAATTGCCATCTAAAGTAAATCTTTCCTCATTTCAGTAGATCTTCTCAAGTATTTTGTCTCACTGATGGGATATAACTGACAAACTTTGAATCTTCTCTAATAAACCAACTCATCATGTCCACAAACTTCACATAACAGAGACATCACTCCTGGTCCCACACACCAGAAAACTCGGAATTAGCTTCAGCTCTTTGCATTTTCTCTATTCTCTAGTGTACCTCAAGCCCTGCCTATTCTATCACAGAAATAATTCTTAGGTTCATCCATCAAACTTCCCTTTCCCTAATTTAAGCTCTCATTATCTTGGTGGTAAACTAATGAAAATGTTCAGTGCCTCTTCCAATTTTTCACTTCTTCCATAAGTACTTTACATTGACAAAAGTACTCCTCCTAACACATGAGGACATCATCACATCTCATCATCCTACTCAAAAACCTCAATGCTATGAAATATTGGCAAGCAATTATAAGTGACATTTTATTCCCCTACATTTGAGTGCAGTTTCACATTTAAAGCCCATCACACTAGATGCATCTACGTAACGGATGCTATGCTGACCTATGTTCTGTTCTTTCAAACATAATTTGGATGTTCATGTTTCCAACCCTTTCACTCACTGGTCCTCAGCCAAGAATTCTTTCTTGGCTACCACCACATCTCCAGTCTGTACAAATCTGAAATCTCTGATTGGAAGCCAAAGAATAGGAACTTGTGGAAAAGTAATCTTTGAGGGAAAAGAAGATGAGTGGACATGGTGTGATCAGCTATTGGTAAAGTTTAAGGCTAAATAACAAATCTGAGTGTGCAGAAATCTGAAGGGACAAATCTAACTGCAAACCTCACTAAATTTAATAAAGAAAAAGTCATGCATCCTATACTAGGTCTGTAAAATGGTCACGCTCAGTGATTTCTGGCTTGTGTTTCTTTATGCCCTACTCCCAGGGATTTTCTCATAAGCATAGACCTCTATAAGCTCAGAGTCTGACTGAAAATAATAATATAGCCCATTCAAAATAGATGATAGGAAATGCCCTTGCTTAGAAAATATGAAACTACTTCTCTTAGGTTCACTAACAGGTTGGTTTCAAATATTTTTGGTAGCATTTGTTTCAAAGTGTTCTCCATTTCACAGACTTCTCTAATTCTAAGATTTTTTAAATGAAAAAAAAATGACTATCATACAAGAAAAAGCTAAAAACAGTATATATAATTTTATATATCCAGGCTCATCATAGTATGTCAAGTCACCTTAATCCCTCAGTGAGTAAAGCACTAGTTGAATTCCTGAGATATTTTCATTCATTATAGTCTCAGTTCTTGAAAATCTGTGGCATCTGTAACCAAAACAGAATTACCAATGTAGGTCATTAATCATCAAAGTTGCTTTGTGCCAAAAACCAGAGTGAAACTGCCTATTCTGTTTTCCTTAAGCTTCTCTACAAAACACCACATAAATGAATATTCATTCCTCTATGAGAAGGCCAATCTTATGTAGGCTCTGAATTAAATGCAAACTAAGCCTCATAAAAAGTTGCTTCCAACAAAATGCATCATTTGAAGTAATTTATCTGTAACTTTAAGTTTTAGCAATAAAGCATGAATTCATATATAAAAATATATGAATTGTATGTCATAAATGCATACTACACTATTAAAAATATTCAGTTTTACTGTATCAAGACCAGTTATAGTAGTGTTTTTAAAAGGTTAATAATTATTAATAATTGCAATCTATGAGCTATGTGACCAATGAATTAAAATAAGAAGCCTAATCAATATAAAGTCCCTTTTTTCCAAACTTTCCATATGGACGAATGTTTCCATTTTTAAGAAAATTATTTGTAGTCAAATCGTATTCCAAGTTCTTAATACTTTTATGAAGCACTTTTATGAATGCCACTGGAAAAGACATGTGGGTGTTAAAGAATTGGGAAAACTAATTTTATCCACCAATGGGTACAAATGATATGAAAAGAAATTTGAGTTAATACTGAAGAATGCCCTTATATTCAGATGCTCTTAGAAGGAATACAGTACCTTATCAAAGAGAAAAGTTAGGATCAACTAAATTAAAGGACATGGAGCTTGATTAAACTATCAAAAATTTCCAGTACAGAAAGCCATGGATTTTAAGAAAGCAGATACCGGCTACTTTATTTTAGGTATCTTCTTATAGGATTATCTTATCCACATTACAAACCTTTAACAAAACATGCTGTGCACAAAATTGTGTGGAGTGGAGGATCAAGGGGGCCCAATAGGCAGCAAAATGCAGAAAGAAGACAACACATGGGAAAGTAGAACACAGAAGGAAAATGGAAAATTCAGAGGAAACCATGATTCAGAACATTTGGAAACTAAAAAGAAATGTAATTTACCTGTGACTCACAAAGATATCAGGCTGTAACTATAAAACAGGAAGCTTTAACCAATTTTTAATGAATTTCAAATGGCAGTAAAGCCCAGAATCTACCTGGGTTGCCATTATTTCTTCAAAATGTATCCATATCTACTATTACCAGCCACTATTCTAGGCTTTGGAGATAAAGTAGATACAGCACATGGGTCAGTATGGCCAGAGCAGAGTGAGGGGAGACTTGTAGAAGATGAGACCAGACAGCTAACATAGACAGATGCAGGCCCTGGTTGGTACTCAGAGGAAGGGAGATGGGAAGGCACTGTAGGGTTTTCAGTGTGTGTGTGTGTGGAGGTGGGGGGAAAGGGGGGTCCCTTGATCTGACTTCACATTTTAACAGACATCTGTTTAAGGTGATAAAAAAAAAAGGAGGAAAGGAGTCTAATTGGAGCAAGGGAGAAAGCAGGAAAATCAGTTTGAAGGCCAGTAGAGCCATTCAGGAGAGCTGGTGGCAGTGACAGGGATGTTCACAGAGAAGGTGGCCAAAAGTAATGGAGTTTGGACCTCTTTTGAACATAAAGGTGACCAGAGTTGCTGATAAATTGCATGTGGGGTACAAGACAAAGTACAAGGAAAATTCCAAATTTTTCACAGAGAGCAGCTGTAAAAATGGAAATCAATTCTGAATTATTTTAGTCTCTAGACAAAGACAGAACTTAAAATTTTTGAGAGGAAACAGCTACCTATGTATTAGCCACATTAAATATACCCACCCTGTTAAACCTGCTTCCTTCTCCATTTTCATCCTGGAACATAAAAAGGAAGGCAGGTTTTCTCCATATTTTGCTTGCTAAGAGTTATGTCTTGACAGTTTTTAATAGGACTTGAACTGTAAACGGTGTGCTACATGTTTTCATATTTTCAAGTGTAATCAACTTGTTTTGATCATAAATAACTTTTGAGCAGAATTTCTTTATTTGCTAACTATACACAGACCAGCCAAGGGGTCTCACCAGCCCCATCTTCATCTTTATTTGCCATTCTCTCAATTGGAGGAAAACTTCCTGAATTTAGAGAGTCTGTACAAATTTAAAAATTCCTTGAACTATGATTAAGGTGACTCTGCAAACATGTCCCTACATCTGAGCCTTCATAAATTCTGCAGTGGACAGAGGAAAAAGAGCAAGAAGAAAGTTGGAGGCAAGTTACTGGAGCTAGTTTTGACTGAATACATCCACCTAAGACATTCTAACCTCTGGCCTCTTTTCCAGACTGTAGACTTAAAATCAGATCACAGGTTTGATACGGGAAAATGTACTTACTTTGCAAACAAAAGCACTTAATGACATACTTAGACATTACCAATGTTTGGGGTATATTTCACTAAGCAATAAAATGTAATCAGAGAAAAGAATTATGAAAGCTGCCAATTTCAATCCTACAAGCACTAGGACTTCTTCCATTTGCAGATAGATGACTTTTTACTCCATGACCACCTCCAAGGTGGTAGTTCACAGAATCCTGCAATTCTGTGCTTCCTTCCTTCCTCCTGAGGGTGAAACCTGCTAACTATACACAGACCAGCCCAGGGGTCTCACTAGCCCCATCTTCATCCCCTTGCTATAGAATAGAATGGACCAGTACTAAACCCAAACTGTCGGTGCTCTTGTTTTTAGCACTTAATTACTGTTTTCCTTTTGCCACTGTTACACAAGACCACTACATTTCCTTTCAGCAGCTCTTGGCACATACACATTTTATGCAGAAGAAGTCATGGGCCTTTCTCACGTATCATGCTTTTAGATTCATTAGAATGACGTGCATGATATTAACACAGGAAATCTATCACAGTGGAATGCAGTTCTATCTAGCACCCCCTTGATGGTCCAGGGACAGAAGTATCGTTCACAATAATTTCTTTTTTAGTAATCTTGGAAATTTGGTTTAAATTACTTTATATTTTAGTTCTCAGTTTTATTGTCAAATAATCTTTCCCAAAGTAGTATAATTCATCAAAACCTTTAAAGGAATTTGAGAATTAATTCAGACTTGGACAATGTTGGCTACATCAAGGGAGCAGTTAAATGGTCTCGTGCCTCTCAAACCAAAGACAGTCCCATCTATCGCCCCATCCAAGCATTTTATAATCCAAGAAGTCCAACACACCTAAGTACCGCAAAACAAACAAACAAATAAATAATTTTAGACTCTATAGTAATTATTAAATTCCCTTGTAATTCATGATTTTAATGGTGGCCTGATTGCTTTCAAAATAAAATAAAGTTGATTACCATCAACTTTTACTATTAAATCTTTCCTGAAATAGAAAAAAATAAATATTTGTATTATTTTTGAAGCACTATACACCCTTGGATGTATCATAGAATTAAAGTTAGAATTAAGTTGTGAATTATTTTTTATTAACTTAATATAATGGGTTTATTCAATATCAATCTACTGCTTTCAAAATATGCTGATTAGTACATATTACTTAGTCTAATTTTTGGATTGCATGCTTTTGGTTACAAATAATAGAAAATACAAGAGTGGCTTAAACACAGGGTGTTTACTACTTGCTAACGCAAGACATGAGGCGGTCCCCAGGCTGCTCCACAGTGACATCAGAACCCAGACTCCTCCGCACTTGCCTCCTCAGTCCTGGGTTTGCACAGCCAATCGGCTGCCACAGCACCAGGCCCCAAGTCCTTGCAGTAAAAAGCCCGCCACCAAAAAGAACTCTCACTCTCAACACTTTTCAAAGCTGACAATCTCTCCCAGGACCCCCAAGGCTTTTTTCCTTACACATTGACCGGAACTGGATTATATGTCCCCAAATCAGTCATGACAATGGAAAACGAGATTGTCATGTTGGCACCGAAATGATCATGACTAATCTCCTGGACCTGGGTAACTCTCTCACCCAAATAGCCTCAGGATTCCAATGACAAGGAAAGAATGAGGAAACCTAACACTGTCTTCCACATATAACATGTGCTTTTTATTTTATAAATACTTTTTTTAAAAAAAACTTTTTTTTAGTTGTAGATGGATGCAATATCTTTATTTTATTTATTTATTTTATGTGGTGCTGAGGATCGAACCCAGTGACACACATGCGAGGCAAGCGCTCTACCACTGAGCTACAGCCCCAGCCCCTATTTTATAAATACTTTTGAAATCATTTTTTTAAAACTTGTTTCATATACATAACTATTCATAAATGGAGAAATTGAGGTCTCAAGAAACCCAGTGATTTTCCAATAGGCATTTGCCAAGGTCACACTGCTCATAAACTGCCCCCTCTGAACTGAGGCCTGGCTGGCTCCAAGGCTCTCTCTATCTCAGCCATGTACATAGTCCCTGATTCTACCAGTTCAAACAGAGATCAATGGGCCAAAGCATCCCTCTGGAATGTCAGGCTCTGTCTGCCAAATATGATTAGAGTTCCAGACTTTCCTCAGGAAAAGATGCTCTTGTGAATCTTTACTATATGCTCCCTCAAACAAATATGTTTTGGTTTAAAGAAAAAATCTCCCTGGAGTTGAGGAGACAGGGACCATCAGTTCCAGAAAGAGAAAATATTACCTCTTCCAGTCTGTCCACAAACTGGTGGTATGTGCTTTGAGATCAGCACTGGTCGTATGTCATAGATGGCATCTTTTTAATGATTTGAGAGCCTCATAATTGTTTATTGACTCACACCCAGCTTCGCTTCACTTCTACTTGAGGAGAAGCTATTTTTCTATAATTTAGTGGTAAATGACTTTTGAATAATGAGAATTTGGAGGGAGGAAAAAGGAAGTTATATGAAGTGAGGCAAATAATTGAAGATGTTCATAATGCAAGTCATTTTTCTCCAGAAATAGCACCTGCTGAATTCTCTTTTTGTCTTGGGTACAGAAAAAAAAATAACCAAAACCAGGCTCTGTGTTGTCTTAAGATATTGATGTTCAGGTATTAAGTGGCAGAGCAGCTGCTACTCTCATAAAATTAGACAGTAGCAAAATTTAATGATCTCGACAAGCTGCTAATTATGTTTTCTGCTGATATATTCTTACTAAAATTTCCTATTCTTAATCTTATTTTCTGTCTACAATCTTTCACCAAGGAAAACTTTATATCCCTCTTTCAAAGTGTTTAATATATTATTTTAGGGTGAATGTTCACCTCAGGAATACTTTTAATCCAAATTTCCCTTTATGAAACCATACTTATACTGGTAAGCAATAAAAAGCAAAATAGAAGTACTGTAGGGGCCATATTCCCAGCATTGCTTTTAATTTGTTAATTGATATAAATTTTACAGATAGCTCTTTATCTCATTTTCCCTTTTCCTTAAAGTAGAACTTGGAAAAAAAATTTTTTAAACAGTGTATTTTGGTATTGGCAGCTTCATTTTACTTTGTTTTTAAAATGATCAAGTAGAGTCAGCAGAAATAAATGGGTTATGTATATTTCATTTAAAATTGCCCACAATTGACCTGTGGTGAAGTCTCATGTGACTTCACCTCTGCAAAACAGCTCGAAGAGGTGAAGTTAAGGGTATAATGGGCTTCAAGTGTTTGTGGGAAAAGAAAGAACTAAGTAATATGCAATATGAAATTATGCAAACTATAAATTCCATTTCACCATAATTTCAGGGGTCCATGCATTTTCAAATATATTCCAAGGAAATTTGAGGGGATAAGATTTTTGATTTTTGTTTGTTTGGGGGTCAGCTCATGTTTGATGTAATAACTAAGGAAATCTGTCGGTTCTTCCCAATTTTATATTATTATTTGTACTTCTTAGCTTAGAAGTATGTTTTTGAATGCTTTACATAGTGTAGGCTATTAATCAGAGGTCAATGTGGAAACAAGTGTAAGTATCAGTGCTCTTAACATTTAAAATACTACTTTGAACCCTACAATGAGCACAGCTCTATCTGGCCCATAGAAATGCCTTACATTTCAGAGCTTGACAGTTTGCAAAGTACTATACATCATCTCATCTGTTTTCATGTACCCCCTATCCTTGAGCTAGTGAGTAGGAGATGGCTCCTTCTCTCCAGAACAAGGTGGGGTTCCACGGTGAGGAGTGACGTCCTGTGGATTGTGGTGGCACTCAAAACAAGACACAAACTTGGACCTACAGTAAAGCATTCTGGTCATTTTGCGCGGTAAAAAGATAGGGGAAAAAATGGCTGGCAAAATACCTTACTAGAAATACAGATGAAAATTGTGATAATGTCATTCTTATTTGTTTCCATTTCAGTCTACAAAATGCTGCTTCAGACAAAAACTTCCTCAGCATGTAAACATCTCTGCTACTGTTAGTGTTTGGAAGACAAAGCAGGAGGACCAATTCTTTCCTTTAATGGCACTGTTCTCTCTTGTTGATTATTTGTTTAATACCTTTGCATTTTTATGAAAACCCTGCTTCCATTTTCTATGTCTGGAAATGCAAAATTCATGAGTCCATTGATATTTACTTGGCCAAATTTATATCACTATCAATCCAAAACCTGTTATATGTTAACCAGTTTAAATGTAGATCATGCAAATTATTCAGTATAGAAAGCATGATTTTGCCTTTCACAGTCTTATTTTTAACTATGATTAATTTTTTTTTACCTCTTCATAAATTTTAACTATGCATTAATATACCCTGTCTTGTGCATATATGTAGTTCTGTGCCAGCCAAATACTGAGAGTGTTTAGTATAATATTTTAACTTTATGTTTCATGGGGGAGGGGGTATCGAGGACTGAACCCAGGGAAAATTTACCCCAGCCCTTTTTTTATTTTTTTGTTTTGAGACAGGGTCTCACTAAGTTCCTTGGTGCCTTGCTAAATTGCTGAGATTGGCCTTAAACTTGCCATCCTCCTGCCTCAGCCTCTCAAGCCACTGGAATTACAAGCACAAACCACAGCACCCAGCTTGACTTTATTTTTAAAACAAGCTTGTAGAAAACTATTTTGCAGTAGCACAAAATATTAAACATAGAGTTACTGTATGACCTAATAATTCATCACCAGGTATATATCTATAAGAAATTTAAATATACACACCTTTAAATCTTATACACAATATTCACAGCAACATTATTCATAATATCCTAAAAGTGGGAACAACCTAAATGGCCATCAGCTAATGAATGGACAAATAAAATGTGGTCTACCTATGCAAAGGAATATTATTTGAAATTTTAAAAAAATGAAGTACTGATACTTACTACTACATAAATCGTCCTTAAAACACTATGCCAAATAAAAAGAGTCACAATAGACCACATAGTGGACATATTCCACATGTCCACAGTAGGCAAACCATAAATATAGAAAGTAGATCAGAGCTTACACAAGGGCTAGAGTAGACACAGGCAGTTGGGGTTGGGCAGGATGTGACACCTAATGGAGACATGTTTTCTTTGGGGACTGTTGAAATGTTCTCACATTCAGTGAGGGTCATACAACTTTTGAGAATATACTTTAAAAATCACTGTACACGTCAAATGGTTGAATTTTATGGTATGTCAAATACATTTCAATAAAGCAGTATCGCTTTAATAAAAGGGGGGAAGGGAGCCACGTGGCTTCTTGACGAGTTGGAGTACAGAGAGATGGAGAAAGAAGGAGTCCCCAGGTTAGACGATATGGAGTCCCTCTGGACGGTGGCAATCCACGGAGCCAAATTCCCCAGGCCCCGGGTGTAGGTAAAAATCTGCTCTGCTCCAGTGAGATGCAGAGACACCTGGGACAAGAAGAGGGACACCACCAGGGTGAGGAGCAGAAAAACACCGTTTATTCCAGAAACTACAGAAGCTTAAATATACTCTTGGACCAATCAGATCCAAAGGTCACAAGCAAAGGGGTGCTCTTTGGCAAGAGCACAGTCTATTGGCATAGAATGGGGAAGGGTGGAAGGGAGGGGTTGGAAGGTATGGACATGCTCCTACAAAGCAGTACATTTCTGTCAAGTTTTCTAATTTGATAATCAGAACTGACTTAGTCAAAAGACTTGAGTTCAGATCCTGACTTTGTTCCTAAGTAGAGTGTGACTGAGCCAATCACTTAATCTCCCTACTGCTGCCTTCTTTTATGCAAAGCAAGGTGTGGACTAGCTGATTTAAGATCAATTCTAACTCTATAAACTAGGATTATCTTGATCTTTTCTTTCATAAGAGCAGCAGAAGAAAAGTGCTTGGTAATATAAACGGATCAGGATGTTACGCCTTATACAGCTCTGGCTGTCTTTTATGAGAAATCTCAGACATTGTGAGAGCAGAGTATGTCATTGCTAAGGGAAGCTTTCCAGCTAAGAAAAGGTTGAGCTCACATTAATCACGTGGCTACCACAGAGTCCAGATGTGTGTATACCAGCCAGCTTGCATGATATTCAAAAGCTTCACTTTTGAAAAATCATCTCTAAAATATACACATGATTGCTCTTTACTTAATGTCACCAGACTTTGTATAAGCTATCGGTTTATGAAACCTGAATTGGAAATATTTTGTCCTGTCCTACCTTCATGTATTCCCTAAACTGTGGAGTGTATATTATTTTTTAGTATATTTGCTAAAATATCTAACTCATTGTTAATTAGGTAAACTAATATTCCACATGAAAGGCCAGTTGCTCATTTTGATTGTTTAAAAAGTTAAGGGAAAACTATTCCTCCTGTCCACGTAAATGTTTGGCTTTTCAGCTCATTATAAATTCATTTCCTTAGCTCACTGTCCCCACCCTCACCCCATCCTCTTCTCCCAAAGCAAAAAGCCTAAGAACCCAACAAAACCAGAAAGGACTTGTTATTTGAGTATCATTCTAGTCACTCCCTTCACCCCACCAATACCACTACTACATACACATGAATAATTAAAATTGGAAATTTTGCATGGGTAGCAATCTGAAAGACACACACTTGGATTGATAACACTAATATTTATAAAGTTCATAATAGACATGTATCTTCATATGTATGAGGTGCTACTTCACAGGTGTAAGAGTGAAGTAGGAGAATGCTGTGCATATTCTTTATTCTTCTCCAGAAGAATAAACTCACTTGCTCTGGACTGATGGGAAAGAACCTGCCTTTTTGTGAGGAAGGGGAGTGCCAGGGATTGAACTCAAAGGTACTGAGCTTTGAACACTCATTGAACACTGAATCACATCCCAGCCCTCTTTTGTATTTTATTTAGAGACAAGATCTCACTGACTAGCTTAGCACCTCGTTGTTGCTGAGGCTGGCTTTGAACTCACGATCCTCCTGCCTCAGCTCCCAAGCTGCTAGGGTTACAGGCAGGCACCACCATGCCTGGCTAAGAACCTGCCTTTTTGATGCTCTGCAATCATCTCACATGTCTCTCCCTCTATCCTTCAGGTACCCAAACCTGAAACACAAAGTATGTACAGGAGCAGGAGATAATGTCATATAAGACCCACCTGACCTAACAATAAGGCAAAAAATCAGGCTGTTGAGGCTCAAGTACCAAGGACGCATTTGCTACGTAAAATGAAAACAAACCCAGAGTAAAGCAGTCCCCAAAACACGGTTTGATTTGCTTCCCATCTAGAAGCATGCTCTAACTCGTGGCTAAAGGAGGTCATATCTCAAAATGGCAGAGTGGTGACCTAAGATTTTCTGTGTATAAAACTTCAATGTCAGAAGATGAACGTTGTACCTGCTGCAAATCATGGAACAAGACGGGAAAATGAATGTGGCACACCCTGTCTCCACACACAATAAAGATTCCTTTCCTGGAGCTGCAGGCGTCATTGTTTGCGAAGCTCTTCAAGGCAAGCTGGGGAAACATGTTTAGAAAACAAAGGACTTTTTAATTGCTGCTGACATGAATGAACTCTCTGAAACAACAGCTGTGTCTTGAGATTACTTTACAAAGCATGTGAGCAGGATGCAAAGCAACCTCATAAAAAGCGAATGCCAAAGAAGCCTTTTATTGTTTCTGAAAGAAAAAAAAATCCCAAGACTGGGATGCCTAATTTCAATTCCTGCAAGATGCAGCAATCATATGTTTACAGAACGAAATTGAGAAACAACCTTTGTATTTCAGTGGCTCATAAGAACCAACACCCAGGTACACAGTTTGGGTACCAGTAGGAAATCAATTGACAAGGTTATCCTCGCGCACAGCCTAGAAGTTGGTTAATGACAATGACATCTAGTATTAAAATACTGTCCCAAGAGATTATTTCCTTTCTATCTTTCTACTCACAGAATGTCTGCTGCTAGATATAAATTATGGACAAAAGAACTCATTTGGAGAAATATTGACCCAGTCATACTTCATAGGTTTATGACCACCTTGAGAGAAATGAACCTTGTGAAATTATAACTGCTGAACTTCAACCAAGATCTTTTCAGAGACAGACCTCAAGGGGAAAGGAAGAGAAAGTTAAGGTTGGAGGAGAAGAAAATCAAGAGTGCCTCAAGAAAGAAAGAGGAGGACCAAGGAAACAGACCAGGGGATCTGACAGCAAAGTAATGATGATAACACTATTTCTATAATTCCATTCATCAAGCAGCTTTATTTTAGACACTTAAGTCTTCAGGGTAAGTATTTCCACTGAAACTATACACAAAATGTGGTGTGTACATTTTCTCATAACCTTCATCAGATTTTCAAAAGACTCAGTAAACTAAAAAGGTTAAGAACCACAATGTGGCCAGTCGCAGTGGCACACACCTGTAATCCCAGCAGCTCAGGAGGCTGAGGCAGGAGGATCATAAGCTCAAGGCTAGCCTCAGCAACAGCAAAGCACTAAGCAACTTAGCAAGATCCTGTCTCTAAATAAAATACAAAACAGGGCTGGGGATGTAGCTCAGTGGTTGAGTGCCCCTGAGTTCAATCCCTGGTACCCATGATAAAACAAAAAGAACCACAGTGTGGCTGATTAAAGAAACTTGCAAAACTTTTGAGCTTTCTTCCAGAGACAAATGGAAATTGGTTTCCCTTTCCCTTAAATCTGAAGTGAGCTATGACTCTTTTGACCAATAGGGGAGAATCACGGATGCATCAACTACAGTTCCAAGCTCAGTCTGTAGGAGGATAAGTGACTCCTACCTAGTCTTCTGAAGCCCTGAGCAGCTACCCTGAAACAACTGTGAGAAGCCAAGCCACATGGGAGAGGCCCCACACATACCATGTGAATAGAAAAGGAGACCAAGAACAACAAGGCATCCAATATGTAAAAGCAGAAGCCATCTTGAGGTTTTATCCCACAGCCCCGTGGCTGCCAAATTGATCAGAGATGAATCACCCAGTCTGGCCCTTCCAGAAATTCTAACCCACAAAATTATGATCAAAATAAAATATTTGCATTTAATCATGAAATTCAGACATAAGCTGTTTTAGAGCAAGAGATAATCATAACACACTGGAATTTTTTAAAAGTCTTATGAATATTACATATAACTCAAAACTTTTGGACAGTTTGTGAAACTGTCTAACACATAATTCTAAGCCAAACCTTTTTCTGTCCATCATATTGCTTACTAATGAAACATTTAACTCTTTGTCATAAAAGAAGCAAAATCTTACCAAAATAAAAGCATAAAAAATCAGAATTTATCAAACTTGTCTTCAATGTAAATGCCATATGTTCTATTGTTCTTTATGTTTAATTTCTTTCCAGTCCTCTAATTTCCTTGTATGTTCTAGTCATTGTTGTTTTTGTTGACCTGGCCTTTTAAAATCTTATTACGTTACCACATACTTCTGGTAAAATATTTTGTTCTCAAAAGACTTAACCGATGAGGTCTTCTTGAATAACCTATAGATGCTTTGCTACTTCTGAGATAGTCTCTCATTTTCTCTTTGCTACAGATTGATTCGGGTAATTTGATCACACAAAGGCATAGAAAAAAATCCTGATTTTTTTTTACTTGTTTAAGTTTAAATCTATCCTTCTCTAGGATTTTATATATGATATTTTCCTTTCTTATTACTTTGAGACAGAAGAAAACATCAGTTTTATATATTCAGTTATATATATTCAATCTTAAAGTGCATATATTTTCCTAAAATTTCCCAATCTTTCACCTTACCTGAAATGAAAACACAGGAACTTTTGCATCAATCTTAAGCACAAGTCCTAGAGACCATTTCAAACTCTCATTTAAAAATTAGATTATTTAATTCCACATAACAATCAAAACTCCATAATAATTTTTACATTAATGTCCCATCTGTTTTGTTACAGCCTGTTGCAAATGAAACACCTGCAGACATCTTTCTGGCATCTTCTTTCTTTTCCCTCAGTTTTTCCTTTAGCATGCTAACTTTGGCTCCTCTGCATCTTGCAATTATTTTCAGGAGAAAGAGGTGGTGGAGGACAGAGAGATGGTGATGCCTCACTAGTATGGTTGAAAGTTGGCTTTGTGCTTTCTGGACCTGGCAGGTTTTTAGCCCACTCTGCATTTCATGGGTACTTTGGTTCGTTCTTCAGAAATTCCTCCATCTCTTCAGTTCCCTTGATGTTGATCATGCACTCCCCTCTGGTTCATGTTTCTGTAGCCCCCTAAAACTCCAGGAGTCCACTTCCAGCTCTATATGCTGGGCTTCCATTTTCTCTCCAGGCATCCCATTTGAGTAAGGTCTTAGATAACTCTACACTGCAACTCTCACGAGCAGAAAAGAGGGAAATGTGCTATTTTGTTTTAAACCACATTGCCACCCTTTCCCCCACAGCTCGATTTCTTCCCTTATGTTTTAGTCTGCTTTTTCATCCCTCTGACCAAAAGACCTGACAAGAGCGATTTTAGCGGAGGAAAATTTTATTTGACACTCATGGTTTCCGAGTCCATAGATGGCCTACCCAGGGACCCACCTCCTACAGCCATATCCTACCTGCCTACAGCTACCACCCAGTTAATCCATATCAGTGGATTACGTTAAGGCTCTCAAAACCCAATCATTTTACTTTCTAGCATTGTCACATGCATGAGCTTTTGGGGGACATCTCATATCTAATTCATAATACCTTCCCTGACCATGAAAATTTGGATACTAATTAGATAATGATACAGTTCAAGTCCATTCCAAAATGTGTACAGTTGTGTTTCTATATCCCAACTACCTGCACCTTTTTTTTTCTCACTGCAGTTTGCCCTTCCCAAAATGCTTTCTCTATAAATAGTATTTATTCTTATCCAAGGTCACCCAATAACAATTTTTAATCTATAATAAGTGATGTTGTGGGTTCCCAGAGTTAATGTCAATTCAAAAGGACCCGTTAAAGTTGGTTATAAATGATCTTTCATGGCGTTAGTGTTTTTAAGTCTTTAACTTTTAGTGCGTAGTTTCAATTACTTTGCTTTGACACAAAGGTATAATTTTAATGAAAAATATCTGCTAATCTCACCTTTCCTGGAACCAGTGCCTTATGCAAAGGTTGCAATACTAGCTCTTCAGAGAAATTTATGGAAAAACCATCTGTCTTTATATTCCTTGATGATAAGTCCTGAAGGAGACAAGTAGCAAAAATCACAATCTTTTTTACTCTGTATTTTTAAATTGTAAAATTAAAAACAAATGTTACGATCATTTACAGCTATTTGGTATTTCCCTTCCCAATGTTGAAAGTGGTGATTTATTTTCATCACCTGAAACATCATACCTTAATTAGTAGTGTGGCATATCCAGTTTGCTTTTTTCATTTTTTCACAGGACTTCTAACCCAACCTGTAAAATTCCTCAAAAGAAAACACTCATTTTTATTTAATTCCTACTTCAAACTTATTGTGCTTCTTCATAAAGAAACATTTAAAAAAACACCTTCTTCACTATGAAATAACTATCTTTTCAAATGCTCTGCATTTGAGTCTCTTTACATTTCATTTCTTCATCTGATCTGGCATCTTCACACTGCCACTCTAAATTTTGAAAATATAGGAACTCCATTTCTTTGGACAAAGAAAATACCATGCCTGGTGTATTTGGTTAAAGGGTGTTATCTTCAAGATCTTTCTTTCTGTAATTGTTAATTTTGTGTCAACTTATCTAAGCCACAGGGTGCCCAGATTAAACATATTTCTGTTAGTGTCTCACAATGCTTCCAGATGAGATTAGATTTTGAATCAGTCAGCTCAGTGCAGTACATGGCTTTCCCCAATGTAAGTGGCATTATCCAATCCCCCAAGGGCCCAAATAGAACAAAATTTAGAGAAATCAAGGAGTCCTCCCCTTAATGCTTATTTGGTTGAGCTAGAACATCAGTCTTCTCCCTTTTTCAGACTTGTACTTATATCATCAGTTTCCCTGATTCTCAGGACTTCAGACTAGGACTGGAATGACATCACCAGCTTTCTTCCGTCTCCAGTTTGAAAATTGCAGATCATAGGATGCTCCATCATCAAAATTCACATTTTTTTGATTTAAGTTTCTTAAGAAAACATTAATACACTTATACACTCAATTTGTCAAAATCTGATTTGTTTTCTTTTCAGTGTGACAAGAAACTCCATAACCTCAATAATCTCAACAACTGATCAATATTGTCACTTCTGGAAATTCATTAAGAACATAAATGGAAGGCTCAATAAACATAATATATTTATGGAAACATTGCCTTTAATAGAAATTTTCAAAGAAGAATCTAAGCATCCAAATATATTGAACTCCTGGGTTTAATCCCCCGTACTGAAAAAGAAAAGAAAAACAGCATTCAGAAATAGTATATGCGTAATTGCTTGCAAAAAGAGTTTAAATATGGAGAAGAATTTCAGGGCAATATATTAAATTTTTTTAAATGTATCGAATGATTTTTTACAAGGATTCAAAGACAATTCAATGATGAAAGAATAGTCTTTCAACAAATAGTACTTGGGCAACAGAAAATCCGCATGGAAATGAAATAAAACGGTCATAATAGCCAAGTTGAAACAACCCAAATGTCCATCAACTGGTGAATGAATAAATAAATCTATACAATGGAATATTACTCAGGAAAAAAGTACTGATATATGCCATAACATGATGAACCTTGAAAACACTATGTTAAGTGAAAGGCCCAGTCATAAAAGTCCACATATTGTAAATCTCACTTATAGATACTGTACAGAATATGCAAATCCACATAGACAGAAAGTAGATTAATGCTTGTCAAGGTCTAAGGGAGTGGGAGAAATAGGAAGAAACTGCTAATGCCTACAGAGTTTCTTTTGGAGCTGATAAAATGTTCAAAATTAGATTGTGATGATGGTTATATAATATGAACATAGTGCTGATATATACTGTGATCACTAATGTGATATATATACTGTGAACCTGTGAATATGCTGAAAACCACTGCACTATCCATTTAAATAGGGGAATTTCATGGTTTATAAAATATATCCCAATAAATGCATTTTAAAAAGATAAAGGATGGTTGCAGTTTAGAATGTTCTTCAAGATTTTGTGTTACCCCATGATTTAATATACATAATTATGTGTGGAAATCAAAGCACACTATTCTCTAACATGCTGGAATTCTACCAGTTTACTTTCATTGAATAGTAATAATGAATAAATTCCCTAGCTCCTAAAATTTATGAAAACAAAAATATAAAAGGAGCCTAAACTGTATTTTGACAATATCTGTGTTGAAATGGATCAAAAACTGAGGACAATGAAAATCCACACCCAGAAAACTGGTCACAATTAAAATTATTTTGCTTTAAACTGTTTAATTAATGCAGTATTAAAATTGGTCCATGAAAAATGGCAGTGGAAAGTATGTAGTGTCATTAATATGACAACGGACTGTCACATTCCTAGAGTTACAAGATAAATCTACTTTTGTCCTCAAGCCTCCCATAACTATCAGAATGTTACTTTCTTACTTGCCTTTAATTTTGCCTTTCTGGTTTAAATAGACCCCTGCTCCACACACACAGTCATTTCTTATAGGTAGTAGTTTTCTTGTCACTCAGTATTCTGATTTCATCTCTGTTATCAAGAACATTAGAGAATGCAATGTCCAGATTGATTTAACTAACACAACACACAGTAAAATTGTAATCTCTTTTAATCTAGTTTAACAAGTAGGCAAATACATGGCATTCATGTCACCATTCTTCTATATCATACCCATACCCATACCTATGACCTTCCTTCCCAGGAAAGCCTTCCAACTGGTTATTGCTAGCATAGGGAAAGCAACTAACTACAGTCTGATCATTTGTATCTGGGTATTTTATTGACAGTTGGCTACCCATAATACAAGACTGAGTCCACCCAGCGAAGAAGGGAAGGGGTACCTTTCCTACTTTTATGAGACATCATATGTCATTACTCTTTAGCCCACAGGTATAACACAGCAATTATCTAGAAATGACAGTAAGTCCATTACATGACCTCTGGGTAAGCTTTCACCGGAGAAAATGGGTATAACAAAGTTTTGTATGTTGATTTTATATTTTTGAAGTATAATAATTTTATTAGTTCAAATAGTATTTTGGTAAAGTCTTTAGGGTTTTCTGTAAAACCATGTTATCTTCAAATACAGAATTTTATTTCTTCCTTTCCAATTTGAATGCCTTTTATTTCCTTTTCTTATCTAATTGCTCTGGTTAGGACTTCCAAGGCTATATTGAGCAATGATGAAACTAAACATCCTGATTCCTGATCTTAGAAGAATATTTCCCAGTATTTCACCATTAAGTATGATGTTACTTGTGACTTTTCACATCTGACCTATATTGTGTTGAAACATATTTCTTCTATACCAAATCTATTGAGTTTTTCTCATGAAAAAGTATTGGATTTTATCAGATTTTTTTTCTGCATCTCTTGAGATAATGGTATGATTTTTATCCATCATTCTATTAATGTTGTTATAACCTTAACTGATTTGTGTATATTGAACAATCCTTGAATCAAAGGGATAAGTATGATCTTTTCAATGTACAGTTGAATTATTATTTTTTTTTAAATATCTTTATTTTATTTTTTTTATGTGGTGCTGAGGATCGAACCCAGTGCCTTATGCGTGCTAGGCGAGCACGCTACCACTGCACCATAATTCCAGCCCCCAGTTGAATTATTTTGCTGCTCTTTTTGTTAAGGATTTTTACATCCATTTATCAGAGAAATTGGCCTATAGTTAGTTTCGTTTTGTTGTTGTTGTTGTTGTTTTGGGGTTTTTTGATACCAGGGATTGAACTCAGGGGTTCTCAACCACTGAGCCACATCCCCAGCCCTATTTTGTGTTTCATTTAAAGACAGGGTCTCGGGGCTGAGGCTGTGGCTCAGTGGCAGAGCGCTTGCCTCGCATGTGTGAGGCACTGGGTTCGATCCTCAGCACCACATACAAATAAATAAACAAAATAAAGACACTGTGTCCATGCGTACCTAAAAAATATTTTTAAAAAAAATGACAGGGTCTCACTGAGTTGCTTAGCACCTCATCATTGTCGAGGCTGGCTTTGAACTCTCAATTCTCCTGTCTCAGCATCCCAAAGTGCTATAGTTTTTGCTTAGGTTTTATTTCTTTGGGTTTTGCCATACTGGAAATTGAACCCAGTGGCATTCTACCAGTGATTCCTTTTTAGTTTCTTAGTTTGTTGGTTGGTTGGTTGGTTGGTTGGTTCGTTGGTTGGTTGGTTTTTCAGGCAGGGTCTCATTAAGTTTCCAAGGTTGGCCTCAAACTTGTGACCCTCCTACCTTAGCCTTCTGAGTCGCTGGGATTATAGGCATGTGTTAACACACTCAGCCTTGGTTTTCCCTTTTATGTCTTTGTCAGCCTTGTTATCCTGGTAATTCAGGGCCCACATTATAAGTTACGAAGAGTTCCCTTCTCTATAATGTCTTAGATGAATTTCAGAAGGATTAGTATTAATTCTTCTCTAAATTTCTGGTTGAATTTCCAGTGAAGCCATCAAGTCCTGAACTTTTTTATGAAGGGAGGTTTTTGATTACTGATTCATCTCCTTACTTATTATTAGTCTATTTCATATTTTCTATTTCTTCATGATTCAATCTTGGTATGTTGTGTTTCTAGGAATTCATCCATTTATTCTAGGTTTTCCAATTTGCATATGATTGTAACCTATGATGCTTTGTATTTATCTGCTTTCAGTTGAAACATCTTGTGTTATGTTTAACACACTATTTGAGCCTTCTCTCTCTTTTCTTAGTCAATATAGCAAAAGTTTATAATTTTATTTCTTTTTTAAAAAATAATCTTAGTTTCATTGATCTTATTATTCTTAATTCTCTATTTCTTTTATTTCTACTCTAATCTTTATTATTTTCTTCTGTCTGCTAACTTGGGGTTTAGCTTTTTCTTATTTTTCCAGTTTTTTGAATAGTAAAGTTAACTGCCTATTTGAGAGTTATAAACTTTTTAGTACTGCTTTGTTAAGTTCCCTAAATTTTGAAAATTGGTATTGTTTCTTCTTCTTTTTCTTTTCTTATTTTTTTTTGACTCAAGATATTTTCTTTTTGACTCAAGATATTTTCTTTTTGATTTTTTATAGACATATTAGTGGTTCAGAAGCATGTTTCCTATTTTCCACTTACTTGTAAACTTTTAGATTTTCTACCTACTTTTGATTTCTAGTTTCTTACCATTGTAGTTGGAAAGATACTTGATATTTCAATCCTATAAAATGTGTTAAGCCATGTTTTGTGGTATAACACATGATCTATCTTGAACAATGTTCCATGTGTACTAGGGGTTGTGGGGATGGCCTGGCACTGTGGTAAACATGGAACTTGTGGCCTCAGGTGCAGTGCCTGGTCTACATGGGTAGACCTGGGTCCTGGGTACATAGGCTGGTGCCTGAGATGGCACAGGTGATCAGGAGCTTGGGTCTGGAAGGCCTTACCAAGCACTGGGGATGGCCTGCAACCCGCATCCACAAGGTAGGCTTGGGTGCTGGTCCCACATGGCTCCACAGGACCATTCTATAGACCACAGGGGCCATTCTGGTACCTGGGGCTAAAGAAGCCATCCAGGGACTAGGATTTATTTGTGCAGAAATAGGAATTTTATTTTTTCCTGTGTGCTATATTCCAAGTAAAATGTATTTAAATCATGCAATCCATTTAAGAATACAATAAATTATTTAATGTGGTTTTATACTATCATTATAATTTATATTGAGTCTCAGTCCTGCATGAAGATATAGATGGCAAATCAAGTTGTTTACTCAGTTCTTCTCTATTCCATATTGAAACTAAGAAACAATAAACAGGGGCCCTATTTGACTCTGGGTTTCTCTGTCCTAGCAAAGCATACATTCTTGAGACCAGCAGGACAAGAACCAAGTCTATCCCCATCACAGTGTTGGATATGTGAGAAACGGTCAAAAATATTTGCTGCATGTTGAATACATATTGTGTGACCAATTTTCCTCAAGTCTCACAATCAAAAATTTATTTTAAGTGGACAAGTTAGGGGATAAAGAGGCGGCTCAGTGATAAAGCACCTGCCTAATATGTGTGAAGTCCTGAATTCAATCCCCAACAACACAGAAAAATAAATCAATAAATAAAATTAAAAGGGCAAGTTAAAGATTCTTGGCCTAAAGCAATGATCACTTTTGATCTTAAGGAACAGCAAGTGCCAATGTCACATAAATCTACCAGGACTCAATTCTACCAATGTACCAGAGCTTTCCAAAATCAATGCTGTATTAATAACACTTTGTTCTCAATCATTTTAAAATAAGTTAAATTCTTCAGCCCTAGAAAACTAGGAATGGAATATTCACATTGTCTCTAATTTTTCTTGCCCCAAATTTGCATCCATATACTTCCAAATACTCATTTGTCTTCACCTCAACACAACTTGCCTCAGATTTTAAATCCAAAGTATTGAGATCACAATGCACAAAACTGTGATCGCTGTCAACATAGAACAGAATCAAATTTTAGTCTGGATTTTATTTCCCGTCATTCTCTACAGACTCTTCATGTCACTGGCCTCTGGTCCCTATGTACAACCACAAGATGTGCTTCATTCACTGCACTCATCCTATTTTATCACAGTTATGTCATTTTCCTGAGTTAACATTCCCATCACCATTATTTGAGGACTGTGACAAGCAGAACACCTGATGCGGAAACACTGGAGCATGCTGTCTATGTGGCTTTCAACAGAGCAGTTCCAAATCCCTGTAGTTTGACTGCCATCTAGAGAAGGGAAGAGATGCTGAAATCAACCAATCTTAAGCAATAAGTGCACTTTTTTCTAACCCTTTGGAAAAGAAGCCATAAAGAAAGGCATTTTAAACAAGAAATGTAGAAAATACTTAAATGTTGTGTGGTGCTATTAATCTGTTTTTCACAAAGCAGTGTGCAGCAATTATATTCTATTTCTAAGGAGAAATGATACTATTAGTGATAGCAATCTGCTTGCTATTGGATTTATGTTACAGATTCCTCGTGAAAATATACATCAAGGTAATGTAGTTATTATATCTGTGCATTTGCAATGCTGTAATTAAAACGGAGTAGTTGTTCTTATTCAATCTTCCAGATTGTCTGTGGTTTATTTTCTTCTGGCATCGGATGTTTCATCTTAAAATAGATTTTTGAACCTCTCTATGCTGTTCTTGTTATATTAATTCTGATATTACTGGGCCAGAAATTTCTTTAGCTTTGTACAGTGCCCTTTGAGCAATTGCATCATGAAGCAGTTTCCCAAAAAAACCTGACTACACAGGGGATTTTAAAGATAGTTTCTTTCAGAAAAATCACTATAAAGTTTTCTGTTTATATACACCAAATATATTGATTTTCTTCTGGTTTTTCCTGTCATGACATCTCAAAGAATTGGTGGATCTCATTGCTCTTCTCATTACTGTAGGAATTACCTGTAACTCAAATGCCAACGAGTTAAATCTTGAGTTTATTGAAATTCTCAGCCAGGAATTTGTTTGCCACAGTTTGCAAATAATGGTGATCGGTTAAAGTCAGGAAAATGGAAAAACTGAAATGGGATTAACACCTGAGAAAGATTAACACCTGAAGGCTCGCATTGGGACAAAGAAACAAGGGATATAAAAAATTCATGAAGTATTAATAGAAATTCACGGGATAACTTTCCACCCCAGTCCACGTTGCCAGGCAGCTCATGATTGTGCGCTGCTCTCTCTTTGAAGATGTTGGGTTTAAAAACGGGGGCCAGGTAAGCTTTGGTGAAAGAGAACGAGCGTCTGAAAGCACATGGGAGCAAATCTGCAGCAAGAAGAAATCAATAAAGAATATTCTATTTCTACTCTCCTTGTTCAAAAGACATTAAACCTATTTTAAAATATGATTCCACGGAAAGTATTATGTTTGGTTTTGTTTTTCTTTTTATTGGTTCTTGGTCCTTTTTAGTTATACATAACATTAGGACTGATTTTGACATAACCCTAAAAGTATGGAATATGATTTGCTCTAATTAGTCCCCAGTACTTCCCCTTTCTTTCTCCTCCTCCCTCTCCAAGTTCCCTCCTTCTACTTTACTGATCTTTCTGCTGTGTACTTATAGTGCTTTTTTAAATTAGTGTCTTGTGGATGCACATGAAGGTAAGTCACTGTGGTATATTCATATATGTACATAGGTAAGTTAGGTCAGATTCATTCCACTACTTCTCTAAGCAACATTAGCTTGGAAATATTCTAGTGTGAGATTACTTGTTGTGAGACTGAGCCCAGTTAAACTTAGGTGAGGTCTGGGTGCTCCCAGTACAGGTCCTCAAACTTTTTCTTAAAGGTCCAGATAGTAAAACAATTTTTGGCTTTGGGAACAATATGGTCACAACAACTCAAGTGCCTGAAACAGCATGAAAGCTGCCACAGACATACATACAGGCATGACCAAGTTCCAACCAATCTATGTTTACAAAAACAAGAATGATCTTCATTTATATGTGGAATCTAAAAAACTTAATTCATAGAAGCATAAAGTAGAATGGTGGTTGTCAGAGACTGTGAAGTGGGGAAAATGGAGAGATATTAATCAAATGGTATGAATTTCAGTTAGTCAGTTCTGGAGATCCATTGTGTAGCATGGTGGCTATACTTAATGAATACGTGAAAATTTAAAATAACAGATCTCAAATGTTCTCACCACAAAAATGATAATATATGGGGTAATTAATATGCTAATAAGCTTGGTTTAACCATTTCACAATATACATATGTCAAAATATCATGTTACATACTATAAGTATATACAATTTTTATTTGTCAATTATCTCTTAACAAAGCCAGAAAAGTGTAAGAAGAATTTTTATCTTGTCCAGTGCAAGCAATACTCAGAATGCAAAGCCTAAAGAGTTTTAGTTGTTCAAGTGTCTAAGGAGTCAAATCTTTTTTTTAAATTTTTTTAATTGTTTATGGATCTTTATTTTATTCATTTATTATTTATATGTGGTGCTGAGGATCGAACCCAGTGCCTCACGCATGCTAGGCAAACGCTCTACCACTGAGCTACAGTCCCAGCCCAGGAGTCAAATCTTAATGTAGGAGATTAAGAGCCACTGGTTTAAATGCTTCAGCTTCAACCCACTAGAGACTTTTTTTCTTTTTTTAAGTGCATCCAGGACATCTTATAACATTCTAAAATTTAAAATGCTTTCAGAGAAATGTACTTTTTCTTTTCTTTTTTTTTTTCGCATAATGGAGAATTTGACAATTTACAACCAAACTCAGACATACACAAATACTCTCCTCAGATTTGTAATGACAGCAACAGGTAAAAGACAAGTAAATTTTGGGTAGACAAGTATGTTATGTGCATCACTACGTCTGGTTTAGATTACCCTTAATACACTATGGATTTTGTATGATCTTTCAAATGCATTTTCATTCTAAAACTTACCTTTTGCTTTACAATTGGTATTCTCTCATAATTCATAACGAACTCCAGGAAAGAAATTTTCCCATTAAAATGCAAATAGTAAAATAACTATGCTCCACTGGGAATTTCCATATAACCACTTATTGTTCTTGCACTTTCATGGCTGTTGATATTAGGAATACATATGAAAAGCTGAGATGCAGAGAAATAGAAAATGTGAAGCATCTGAGAGTTCAGCTTTAATCAAGTATGAGTGTTTTTCAGAGGATTTTCAATCTGTTTTTCTATTAATTTTACTGTCTTACGAATGGTGACAGTAAGTTTGATTTCCAGCTTAATAGATGATCAGTTTCACCTTTATTTTTTCTTGAGTTTCTTTTTATAATTGTTTCCTCTTCCCTGAAGAAACAGTGCTATGATTTCCATAGTATTTATTTCCATGATGCTTTTCCTTTCTGCTTTTTAGTGGCTAGTGTAGTATACACAATGAGGACAGATTGCAAGCGGGACAGAACTGGGATAAAATTCTTGCTCCCATTCCTACTGTTTTAAAACATAACAAGATCTTACTTAACTGCTCTGAGACAGTTTTTCTTTTAATATAAAACAAAGATAATAATAGGTGTATTAGTCTGTTTGATGTTGCTATAACAAAATACCTGAAGTTGCACATTTACCAAGAAAACAGCTTTAGAGTCTGAATGAGATTGATGAACAGAATAATTAGAAGTGGTGATGATGGGAGGTGGATTTGTGGTTTGGCCAGACTTTAGTCACATCCCTAAGCCCTCCTCTCTTAGGCTCATCTGTGTACTTCCTTGCAAACTCCACAGAGCTAAAAAAATTAAAATTTAAAATAACTTTTGGTTCCTCACTATTGATAGCATGAGAGAAAGGAGACAGTAAGAACCCCTACCCATCCACCCTTGCTCTCTCTAACCTGTCCCCTTACTAAGTTGCTGCCATGTCTGGAGAATATAGATAAAAACAGACACAAGCTACGTCTGGGAAGGAATCTGAAAGAGAGAGACAGACACAGGGGCTGTTCAGAGAGGGCTGCCTGAGACACACTCAGGTCATCCAAATGCAGGGGAATGAGAGGAGCCCAGGGACTGGATGGTTGTCAGGAAGAGATTACCTGTCACTTCCAAAGGGAAACCAAGGAATAGGCTTTGCACACACACCTCAGACATCACTTTGGTTGGTCTCTGACACTGTCTTGGTCTGGATCTATGACCAAGAATTGCTGAGCTCAGACTAATTTATCTAGGCAGATTCGTGGGGTGAATCACCAGCCTCACAACAGGATGGGTTTTATAAGCTTTAATATGAGACAATATAACAAAGCAAGCAACAGTTATACATTGCAATATTGAATCTTGTATATAATGAATCAGTAATATAGAAAAACAGGAAGAGAGAGCAGCTCCAGCCCAATAAGCACTCATCAATCAACATCGGATAACACAACACAGGTTTGCAAATACACTCAAAGCATCATCATTACCTCCAGCACCCAGCCTTGGGTAAAATAAACAAACACATAGGTAAGAGCCTTCCTCCTCAAAGCACCATCATCACCTTCAGGGTCTTTCTCCTCAAAGCACCATTCAAGATCCTTCTTCTTTACTCACAACAGCATCAACACCTTCAACACCTATCTTTGGGTAAAATCAGCAAAATCAGCAACAACGAGGGTAGGGTAAGCTTCACAGGTGTGAATCCTTTTCCACTTAAAGCATCATCATCACCTTCAACACCCAGCCTTGGGTAAAATCAGCAACACCAAGAGTGGGGTAAAACACACAGGTGAGAATCTGCCTTCTACCTCGCAAGTCAGTTTCCTTCTTCTTCTCATCAGGTTCCTTCTTCTTACTCAAAACATCAGATTCTTTCTTCCCCGGTTGAAATTTCTTCCCAGATGGATCCTCTTCTTCTTCTGTTGAGTTGGATTCCTTTTCTCTTGCTCCCGTCCAGTTGGATACCTTCTTTCTACCGTCCAGATGAGTCCCTTCTTCTTCTTCGGTCCAGTTGAAATCCTTCTCCTTCTTCTTCTTCTCTGTCCTTTGGAGGGCTTAAAAAGACACAGCAACCCCTCGCAACATGCAGTCCAGCATTATGCAGCTGGCCTTAGACTGTAAAATCTCTGTGAGGTGGGAACTGGCCAGGTTCCAAAACTCACAGGATCAAAGGCTGAAAGTTTTGAGGCACCAAGAGCTCTTCAGTCAGATGGCCCCGAACAATAACCTTGAGGGTGCTTCCTCAAAGTTTTTCCAAATTCCTCACTAACGAGCTCCCCTGTCCTAAGTCACACTCAAGGACAGGCCCATAATATTAACTATCTATACAGACACTACCAGGAGAACAAAGAGGACAGCATCTGCAAAGCCAGCACGGATGAAGCTGGAAGTCTGAAGGCGCACAGAGGGCCAGCCTTCCCAAGGTCCTGAAATCCATGACGCTGATTCCTCTGGCCAGGTGTGCGGTGATTTTTATGCTAATAAATTTGGGTCATGGACATCTTAAGTCTCATGATCTCATTTTGCCACCAAAAACGTATAGACATGGATATGGATAAATGCCCAAGAGACTAACTGCGGAACCTGTCATTTCAGAGATTTGAAATCATAACCCCGGTAGTTGAGGAAACTGAGCGCTAGGGGGCGTGCAGTTACCTTAACATTAGAAATGTGGGTCTCATTTTTCCTTTTTTCTTTTCTTTTTTTTTTTGGTGCCGGTATTGAACTCGAGGGTTCTTGACGACGGAGCCACATCCTCAGCCCTATTTTGTGTTTTATTTAGAGACAGGGTCTACACTGAGTTGCTTAATGCCTCGCCCTTGCTGAGGCTGGCTTTGAACTTGCGATTCTCCTGTCTCAGCCTCCCAAAGTACTGGGTTTACAGGCGTGCACCAGCGCACTGGGCTTCATTTTTAGTTTTTTTGAATCACATGTAGGTAGAATTCTCTAACAGATCAGAAAGAGTATTGTGAATGGTGTGATCTTTCAGAAGTCACACACATGAAGCTACACTTAATGCTATATAAACTCATGAAATAAACAGCGTCAACAATTTAATTTTGTTATGACTTGGAAAACAGGGAGAGATGACAAGTTAATGAAAACGTGGTCTCCAATAGATGAATGGAAGTGCTATGGCTGAGAAATATAATCAAGAAAATGTCACGCTGCCAAGTACATTAAACCCTTCCCTTTGGTTCAGAAGACATTCTAGGATGTCGACTGATATATTTTTTTCTTTTCTTTTCTTGTTTTGGGAAATTTAGTAATTTCATTACTTAATTTTTGTCATCAATTCCTGTAATAATAATGAATCTGGGACTGGGCTAATTGGGCCTCATTAGTCACACTGAAGTCATATGCAACTTTTTCTTTTATTTTCAGCAGAGCTGGGAATGAATCAAACCCAGGCCCACCAGGACCCAGGACATGCTAGACTAGGCAAGCACTCTAGCCTCTCTCATGCAACTTTAGGAGATTTATCCATCATGCAGCTCCTGACACTTTTATTCTCTTGGTCTCCCGAGAACTGATCAAAGATGATGAGTCTTATGTGACAGAATAAACCTACACATAGCTAAAAATATAAAATAAAAAATAAATAAATCTTCTCTGATACTCCTCTGAACTTTTTGTTGTTTATAAGCTGGGGTCTCTCTATTTTGACCAGGTTGGTCACAAACTCCCAGGCTCAAATGATCCCTCTGCCTCAGCCTCCAGAGTAGCTAGAATTACAGGCATGTGCCACTGAGCCCAGATTTATAATTTTCTTTTCTAATCTTAAAAACTCTGCATTCAAAATCTGAGGTGCTATAAAATATAATAAAGTGGGGGGCTGAAAGTCAAGGATCAAGTGCACCCATCTGTTGGGCCTCTGATGAGCCATGCCACATCACAACATGGAAGATGGCATCATGGCAGATGTACCTGTGAGAGGGAGAGATCATATGGTGAGGCAGGAAGCCAGGGAGATGCGGGGACCCAGCTTGCTCTTTTCATAAAAATTTGTTGCTGTGATCAAACTGGGGTCCCATGAGAACTATATGAATCCTATCTGAGGGTGGTACCCTCAATGACATAAATATGTTCCACTAGTGCCCACCTCTTAAAGATCTCCCCACCTCAACACCACCACACTGGGACCAAGCTTCCAGCACCTGAACCATCAGGGGAAACAAACTACATCCAGACCACAGCACCAGATGTACCACAAGATTATTGTTAAGATTAAATGAGAACATTTGTGAACAACTTTGTACATTCTCTGTACATATTAGTTCATCTCTTCTCTTTCCCCCAGTTTCCTCCTAAGGGTATAGACTGCTGCAGTTAGGAATGGGGGTATTCATATCCCACTCCCCTACAATGTCTACCACTGGATTAAATAAAATAAGTGCTTCATAAGTTTAAAAAATAATAATAATAACAGATTGAATGATCAGGAGTTTTCCTTTCTTAACAAACATCTTTCAGTGTTAAACTATTATGAACATGCACCAAAAGCTATTCTCTGAGTTTTAAAAAGAAAACATGTTTCTTAAATTGAAAAGCAAGGGAATTCACTTACAACACTGGTATGCTGTACACAGAGTGAGAGCTCAAATATTTGTTGAAAATGACAGCAGCTAAGTGGGTGAGTAGATGAAGGATATCATTCAGAATATTTCACTCTGCTTTGAGGGAGATGGTTTCACCCATAATATTATCAAAACTGTAGACTTTTGATCAGAATTAGAAATTAAAGAATCATTTGTGGGGAGTAAAAGTGAAAAGATAATAGGGCTCAGTAGTTATTTAGGGGCAAAGGGAAAAGAAAGTCAGAAATTCTAAAAAAATATATCACTAGCCCTGGGGCACATAATAGAAGACCTAAGATATCAATGAAAATAAAATAGGATTTGTGAAAAGAAAGCAATTAAGTGAAAAATTCTCCTTTGGTTTTCTGTACCTATTTTGGCTTTAAGGAACAGAAACTACAAATTCCTCGTCTTCGTTTTTCTAGTACAATAAGACATTTAGAGACATAGGAAAAGTAGTTTTACTGATTCAGAATTAAGTTTTTAATTAATCACTTAAAACTTTAATTTTTCTCATAAAACATAACTGCAGCCTATTGTAGATAACACGTATGATGTTCCAGAATATAAGCATGACAATAAAGAAATGTTATACAAGTGTTCTAAATATATCAATACACTGTATACAAATAAATATCTAAATATATCAATACATACTGTATACAGTCTGCACTCTACCACAATCCTGACAAGTCCATTCATAAAAGTCAAGAGATGTTTCCAGAAATGGTTTCACTTGCTGGCTTAGTTTTTAAATATGAATACTCTTAGAGATATTTAGATATGCATGAAAAACACAATCTACACTCCAGCTGACCAAAATTCTACCTGTTCATACATCTCTCTACTTACCTGCGAGACACTTTATGAGTTCTATCAAAACAACTCTGTGAACAACTCTATATTCCCCATCCCCATATCATGTTAAAGGTAACTATTCTTTGCTTGGAATTCCCAAAGATTTGACAATAATTAGACATCTACAGGAGAGATGACCAAGGGAAGATAAAATTATAGCTTCATCTTCTGACAACTTTTCCTAGGAACAGTGGGTTTTCCAGAGAGGTCAAATTCTATATAGTCCATTCAACTTTTTTTTCTTTTTCTTTTTGGTACCGGGGATTGAACTCAGGGGAACTCAACCACTGAGCCACATCCCCAGCCCTATTTTGTGTTTTATGTAGAAACAAGGTCTCACTGAGTTGCTTAGTGCCTCGCCATTGCTGAGGCTGGCTTTGAACTCGCAATTCTCCTGTCTCAGCCTCCCTAAGTGCTGGGATTATAGATGTGTGCCAACGTCACATCCCTAGCGACCTTCTTTCTCCAGCTGCACCCTACCTCCCTACAGTTACTGTCCAGTTCATCCATATCAATAGATTAACCCACTGAGTAGGTTACACCTCTCACACTCTAATCATTTTACCTCTGAAAATTTTTGCATTATTTCACACGTAAGCTTTTTGGGGAGATCTCATATTTAAACTATACCCACAACCATCCATGGGCAAAATACCTTTTTGAGCAGCTCAGAATCCAAGTTAGAGGTGGTAGTACTCAAGTGAAGCACAGCAATGAGAAAAGCATTGTATAAGACAAGAGAACAGTTACCTGACCTGTGCCATCCCTCCATCATGTCAGGATAGCACAGCACTGGAAGACAACTCCTCGGGCCACAAGTTCAACTGTGGAGGGAAGAGGGAGAAAAGTTATATTGGACCTCTTCAGCATTTTGGACATGACCCAAGAGACCTGCTTCTGCCACTTCACCCAAAACACTGACAGAATTGGCACGGCTAGATCACTAGGAAAAAGAAAAGGGTTGGGAGTTCCATCCCCCATAACCTATATTGCAACATCCAGCCTAAGACCCCAATAGCAGACTCACCTACCCCATGGTAGGTAGTGATCCTGGCACCAGGATCACCATCTGCAGGCCCCACTAATCAACCCACTCAGAATCTCTGGCCAGCCAGGAGAGTAATGGAAGAAGTTCCCTGCCAAAGCCAGGCTTGTACAGACTGCAAGAAAATAATGCTTTTTCAAATGCACATACACTAGTGAAAAGTGGGAACAATCATGAGTAATCAGGGAAAATTGGTACCACCAAAGGAGCAAAGCAGAGCTTCAGCAATAACCTCAAAGGAATGGAGTGCTACAAACTGCTTGACAAAGAATTCAAAGTGATCATCCTCAGTGAACTATATAAAAGAACAAAGACTACAAAATGAAAGCAGAAATACAGTATCTGAACAGAATAAGAGGTTCAACAACTATTTGAAAAAATTAAGTAGAAACCATAAAACAAAGAGTGTGATTATATATTCAAAATGTTACAAGAAATAAAAAAAACTTCAAGCCAAGAATACTACAGCGGGCAAAGCAGTCTTTCCTGCAGCTTCTCCATCAGCACTTGTTGCTTTATGATGGCTTCTTTCCCTAAACCTCTTTTGACCCGACCTCTGCTAGCTTCAAGCTTTTTTTCTGCAGTTTCCTTATCTCATAGACTCACTGAATTAAAGAGGGTTAAGTTCTTGCTCTGGACTAGACTTTGGCATAAGGGAATGTTGTGGCTGGTTTGATCTTCAACCCAGGCTGGTAAAAGTGTCCACATCAGTGATGAGACTTGTATTGCTTCCTTATCATCTGTGTCACTGGAGCTGCACTTTCTGTTTCCTTAAGAACTTTCCCTTTGCATTCAAAACTTAGATAACGGTTTGGCACAAGAAGCTGGCTCTCAGCCTTTCTCAGCTATCAACGTGCCTTTCTCCCCACACTTAATCAGGTGTAGACCTTGATTTAAAGTGAGATATGTGAAACTCTACCTTTCACTTGAACAGTTAGAGGCCATTACAGGGTTATTAACTGGTCTAATTTCAATGCTGTTATGTCTCAGAGTAACAGCATTCCTCAGAGGCCTGAGGAAGAAAGACCTGAGAACAGTCAGTCAGTAGAACAGTCAATACACACAACATTTATCAGCTAAGTTCACTGTCTTATGGGGGTGCAATTTGTGGCTCCCAAAATGATTATAAGAGTAAAGATCAATGACAGATCATAAAAGATCAATGGTCACAGATGACCATAGCAAACTGAATAATGCAAAGTGTTTGGAATATTGTGAGAATTACCAAAATGTGTCACAGAGACTCAAAGTGAGTATATACTACTCAAAAAAATAGTGTCGATGGACTTGATCAACTTAAGGTTTCCACAAACATTCAAGACTGGGGGAGGGGGGGAGTCTGATATGCCAGTACTAAGAGGGGAGTTTATGGCTAAAAATGCCTATTTCAAAAAGAAAAGAAAGAAAGTTCTCAAAAAACAACCTGAATTTATATCTGTAGGAAATAGAAAAATTTGAAAACTAAGTCCAGAGTTAGCAGGAGAAAGGAAGTAATTAGTATTAGAGCAGAAATCTATGAAATAGAGAGTATAAAATCAATGGGAAAGATTGATATATCTAAAAGGTTGGGTCTTGAGAAGGTGTTTTTTAAATCCACAGACACCTAGATAAGCTAAGAAAATAGAAGATTTAAATAAAATCAGAAATGCAAAAGGAGACACTATAACTGACCTCACAGAATTTTAAAAAAAATCATGGAGACTATTATGAACAGTTACCCATCGACAACTGGACAACCTAGAAGTGTATAAATTCCTAGAAACCTAACAACCTATCAAAACAAAGTCAAGAAGAAATAGAAGTCCTAGACAGATCAGTAACAAATAAAGATTCATTTATCAATTTCACCTGTGAAATATCTCCACCTAATTTTTTATTATTTCCATTGGCAATACTGTTATTCATATGCTTAGCTTCTTCATCCTATTTGAGGTTCCTAATGGGTGTCTGTTTCCAGAGTTGTCTACACCCTGCCCAAGCCCAAGTGGTATCCTTCATATAACCACTTAGATTTCTCTCTAATCAATCTCTCTCTCTCTCTCTCTCTCTCTTTCACACACACACACACACACACACACACACACACACTCCTGCAATGTAATGTATAATGTAATGTCTTTTCCTTTATAGCTCTTATTCATGTCCACTTGTCTTCTTGGCAATTAATATCTAATATAAAAATGCTCTTAATAGATTGCCTAATTAAAAATAAATATTCTATGTGGATTATTTATTTTATAACCATCTAAGATAACTGAATAAAAGGGAATCTGAAAGTTTTAAGCTATTTTCACCACTCAAGGCCTGCCCTTTAGGACACATTCCCAAGAGGTCTTAGCTTTGGCTCTGTATTTTCTAACATGCCAAGAACTTTGTCTGGCAAACACTTCATCTTTGAAGATTTGTGTCAGATGTCACCTCCTCTACAAAAGTGTCCTTTGCTTCTTCAGTCAGAGAAGTGTGCCTCTGTCTCCCATATATATTATACACGTGCCACCTGGTGTGTCCATCTTGCTCACTACAATGTAAGTTCCTCCCAGGCTGTACTCTTACTTCATTTATCTTGAATTTCTTAATATCTAGTCCATTGCTTTAAATAATCCCATTCTCTCCCCAAAGTTTATTTTTGTGCTTTATAGGCATACAGAAATATGTCTATGTCAAGAGCAAAGCATAAATTGCTGGCTTTTCTTAGAAAATTCTTTCCTAGAACCAAAAAAACAATTTTTAAACTTGGGCAACATGATACTATGAACTGATAACTGATTTTTTTTTCCTTTTCATCTGGGCTTTTTGACTTGTATCCACCCTGCTGATAAAACCTTAGGTTTCTAATGTTTGTTCCTGTAAGAATTCTGAAGTAATGTCTGTTTTGCATCCAAGGGAACTAACTACTATTAGTCCCATACAAAGTTTAAGGTAATATCCAAGATGTCACACAATCAGGAGCCATGAGTTTGCCAGGTGAAATTGTTAGTTACATTTGTTAGAACTGCTGCTATAGAATTCTACTATAAATGCCTAACTTTTAAGATGACTGAGCATAAACAAAGCCAAGAACAAAGCTGAAATCCTTTGACAAATGTCGAATTGCCATTAGAATGCTGTTCATAGGCTGTAGGGTGCAGTCAATGTCATCATTCTCACCAAAGAAGCAATTGCTTCTTCTCGACACCTTGACAGATCTGCATGAGTCCATAGATTATCACTGTCCTCCAAACTCTTTATCATGTTTTAAATCTGTTGAAGTGTGAAAAAAAAAAAGAGAGAAAATCAAGTGTGCTTCACAAAACAGGACCATAAAAATGAACTTAGCGGGAGCTGTCTTTGATGGAAATTTTGAATCATGCCCCAGACACGTCAAAACAGAGATTGGGAAGTCAGCCGAGAGATCAGTGCAGATGCATTGAACACAGCAGTGCATTAAGCGTGAGAAGACGATGCTATTCAGATTAGGGCAAAGGGCACCATGACAGGAAACAAAGCCAACTAAACAACCAAAAAAAAAAACCTCCTAGTGCCTTCACAAACAAGCTGCTGCCATGCTAAAGTATTAAATCCGGTCCAGTACCCTATCTTCAGTTGCAGTTGAGGCTTGTCGAGCTGTTCATGACTAATACTAATGAGAGACGTGACCTTTCCATTGTTACCTCAAAAATATGCAAGCGCTGTTCTGCTGCGCTTTCCAGCCTCGCCTAATTTCCCATCAAAGAAATAGAACTGCAGCTACCTGACTGACTTTTCATATTGGATCTTGAGAAATCAGAGATGCTTCATGCATCTGCAACACTCAAGGAAATAAAATAGCTCACACTTGGTCACATTTGATGTCTGGATTCACAGCCCTTTCATGTTTAACGTAATTCATTGCTTTGCCTTATATTTTATTTCCTCTGGTCCTGATTCAGTGACCAGGATTTCTATCTCTTTAACCTCAAAAATTTACCAAGTTGGAAGATTTCCACTACAGCAAAGCATAAAAATTAATGCCACCTTTATTGAAGGTTGTTTGTGTGCATGTGTGTGTGCACGTGTGTGTGTGCGCACGTGCATTGTATTCTGTTTCGGTTTGATTCAAATATGAATTTTGATGGGTGTTGTTTTGACAATTTTGAGCCTATGGAGGTTTTCAATGAAATGAGTTTTGTGTGATTATGCTTAAGGAAAAATGCAAAGCAAAGGGAAAAACTCAGATCAGCAATCACAGATCTAATTATTTCTGAAATAGAAGACACTTGCTTTCCTCATATTTGAATGAAAGTGACCAACAGAGTTTTGGTGAGTATGCATGCACAAAAGTGAGCTTGACCTTCCTTCATCCTTTGTGTTAAATAAATGCACACAAACATAGATAACACAAAAGGGGAATCATAGAAGTGCTAATAACCTGTAGCTGCTATTACAACATAGTAGGTAGGAGAAGAACCATGCTAAGCAATTTAAAAGGCCTATTTTCCTGCATTGCCTATTACATAAAGAACAAGAAAACCATCTAGCAACTTGAAAAAGTAGATGAGAGACCAAGAAAAAATGTTTAACCAAGAAAATGGACACCGACAAGACCATGGTGACAAGATTTAGGATGTGCTTATGTTTAAAACTGGAAACACTCATTTTTTTATAAAACAACATTTATGCATCACTTTGTCATTGTAGTAGAAACAAGGCAAACTCTGACCTCCAAGAGTTCACAGTACCGGAGGGATCAGAGGAGCAAATCAAATTCAATGAGAAGAGGGCTGAATGGACAGAGAGGTATGCTCTGGTCATCATGGGAGCAAGTTCTCCCAGCTGACAAGGAATGTTCTTCACACCTCCTTTTCAGTGAGAAACAAGTGCTATGTGCTGAATGTTCATATCCCTCAAGAGTGCTCTTCTCTAACCTTCTCAGGATGTGCCCCCCCCTTTCTCTTTCCCTACCTTATAAGGACCCATCAAGGAGCTAAGAGTCCTCACTAGAAACCGACCATGCTGGCACCTGGATCTTGTACTTCCAGCCTCTAGAACTGAGAAAAAATAAATTTCTGATTCTAAACCTCCCAGCCTATGGTATTTGGCTATGCTAGCCTAGAAAAAGACGATGAGCACTCATGCACTCATTTAAAACTGGAAACAAAAACATGAAACAGAGCTTGAAGAGAATGTCCTGAAGGGCGAATGTGAATTACAAGTGAAGGAACAAATCAGTGTAGAGAGGAGAACGTTGTATCCTAGGAGAGAGCTTCACACTCCCGAGGAGCATTCATCTCGTGCTCTACAGACTCTAAGGAGGTTCAGAAAAAGAAAGACTTCATGTTAGTTGGAACCATAGGAAGCATGGGCTACCCTTAGTAGAATATGGGAGGAGATGAGAAGGCACACTATCTCTCCAAGGGAGGATGTGAGAAACAGACAGCCAAGGCCACCAGACTATGCACTCCAAGATGACAGTCTTCAGGCATGTGCAGTCATGATCTGCCCAGGCTTTGACCACAGCTCAGCAGACTTGCCAATTACTGCCTACCCACACCTACAACATAGAGATGCATAGACTTGGGAGAACTAGAGAGTATCTCTAGATACTTAGACCTACTCAGAGTAGGGTGGACAACTCATAAGCATAGCTAGTGGTTTTCTCAACTCTGTCTCTTGAAAACTGTGACTGCAGAATAGATAAAATCTGAAGGAAAGAGAAATAATGGTCTGCACAAATGATATTAAAACAAGAGTTTGGCTTCTTGAACTTTGATCTATAAAACAATAACACATTCTTGATACAGACAGAGTACATCTCAAAGAGACTGAAAAAGTATATTTATCCAACAATTCAATAACTGAATCAAGGACACAAATTATATTTTAGTGTGAGGAAGGAGGGCCACAAAAATTGGATTGAAAAAGCATGACACTGTAAGGTAGAAACAGCCCTCCCCATACTGTTTCAGCCCTCCCTTCTCTAAAGCCTAGGCAGTCCCTGTCCCTGGCAGTTTCCCACCTGAGTTTCCCTGCCCTGAGAGAACAAAGCCTGGCCACTCAGATTAGCTTTCAGCTACCTCAGAAAAGCCCACGGCCAAACTACCAATCCTTACCTGCCACACCAGCTTGAAAGGACCAATCCATAGTCCACCACGCATTTACAGTGGGCCCTATAGATCCCATGCCCCGTACCCCCTCTTCCCTTTTCCTCCTTCCCTTCTCCTGAGTGCCCACCTGCACTGATCCCCGTGAATAAAGATCTCCTGGCTACATGAGGTGCATCTTGTCTGGCTGGTCATAATCCTTCAAATACAAAAATATGGATGTTATCAGAATGCAGAGAAGCACTGAAAGGTAAGTGTAGCCTCCTATTTCTCACATGAAACATAATCAAAAACAATGCCTTGCCTCATAGTCTCTGTTTTAGTCAGTGTTTTTGCTGCTGTGACTAAAAAGACCCAACCAGAACAATTGTAGAAGAGATACAGTTTATTTGAGGGGCTCACAGTTTCAGTGGTCTCCATCCATAGACAACTTCATTCATTCTTCAGGGCTTCAGGTGAGGAAGAAAAAACATGGCAGAAGAGTGTAGGAGAGGGAAGCAATTCACATGATGATTAGGAAGCAGAGAGACTCCACTCACCAGATACAAAATATATATCCCAAAGCCACACGCCCCATGCCCATCTCCTCCAGCCACACCCTACCAGCCTTTAGTTACCACTCAGTTAATCCCTATCAGGGGATTAATTCACTGATTGGGTTAGGGCTCTCATAACCCAATCATTTCTCCTCTGAATCTTCTTGCATTGTCTCACACATGAGTTTTGGGGGACACCTCACATCCAAACCATAACATTCTGCCCCAGCCCCCAAAAACTCACAACCAACTCACAATGCAAAGTATATTTTGTTCATTTGCAAGAATCTCCATAGTCTCAACAGTTCCAAGTTTGCCCAAAAGTTCAAGTCCAAAGTCTCCTCTGAGACTTGGGACAAACTTGCATTGTGAGCTTCTATAAAAATCATAAGCTATTTATAAGTATCCGATATATAAAGATATAGAATAAACATTTCCCACAAAAATAGGGACATAAAAAGAAGGACCACAGCAAGACTGAAATCTAGCTGGGCAAACAAGTCCTATAGCTTCACTTTTGACATCTGGGACACATGGTATGGTGAAATTCTGTCCAAAAAGCTTGTGTAGATCCACCCCTGCAGCCTTGCTGGTTGCAGCCCAAATGGCTTTTCTGTTGGTTTGTCTCTGCTCAATTCCTGCAGCTTTCCTTAGATGATGTCCCACATTACTGGCATTTCTTAATCTGGGGTCTCCACTGCAGCTTCGCTTCCTCCTCAAATCTCTACACTTTGTTCTCTCAAGGGCTACCTGCAGGGACTCCAACCCTGCTGCACTTTTCCTGGCCTCCCAGACCTTCCTTTGAAATCTTGGTGGAAGCCTCCATGACCCCCTAAATCCAGCATCCTGCGTTCCTACAGAACCAGCACCATATAGTTGACACCAATCTCCACTGCCATCTTGATCAGTAGTCAAACCTTCAGGAACCCTCGCTGCAGTAGCCTCTGAGTGTCTGGGTGGCTGAGCATGTTGGAAAAACTTCCTGGGCCTCCTTGTCCAAGAAGGGTGTCCCACTGGTCTCTTCTCAAGAGAATTTTTACTTTTACTTCCTTGAGTCTGAAATGGGTGTGGTCTTGCGATCTCCTGAGATACCCTCAAGCCCTCTATCTTATTGTCTCTGTGTGAAGTCCTTAGCATTTTTTTTACTGGTGGTAATGTCTTTAACAACTGCAGCTTCCTTAGGCCCAGTTTTACTCCTGAGTTTCAAGTCCAAGTTTTTCAAGTCTTTCTGCTCTGCTTTCTGCTCTGCTTATCAAATAAATTTGGCTAAAAGCTATAAAGCCAGAAGACCAAAAGGAGGTGAATTAAAACTGCTGGGCAAGACTTTATTGGAAACACGCTCTCAGGCTAAACTCTCGGGTCCATCAGTGTGTGTCCTGGAGAATCGTGCACATGTTCCATGGTACAGAAAATTTTAAAAGGCCTGGTCAGGAAGGGGAGGGCTTAAGGCAGGAAGAGAAGGCCAGAGGAACCTGCAGAGGTCAGAGTCCTTCCGGGGTGAGTCAGGAAAAGTCCATTGATTGACAGGAGGCACCTCTACTGCTGACGTCAGCGTCTGGCTGGCTGCTCCTCTGCGCATGCAGCCTGCTTCGTTCCCACGGCTGCCCCAGCTGCCCCTAACAGGACACCCTGAACCAACCTAACAAAAGCCACCAGTAATATCCATGCCACCACCCTAATGCTAGGCTGTCTAGAAATTTCTTCCACCAGATTAAGAAGTCCATCACTTTTAAAATCAGACTCACAGAAAGTCTCAGGACATGGGCAAAATGCAGACAACTTCTCAGCCAGAACATAACACTAATGGCCTTTAGTCCAAATACCTATAGTGTCCTCCTTTTACTCTAAGCCCTCTTGAGCCCTGTCTTCACTGTCCATAGTCCTATCAGCATTCTGGTCTTCTGAGCTCCCATCAGAATCACCCATTAAGCTCCATTTACAACAATCTAAAGCATTCCCAGCTTATACTGCCAAGCATCTCAAAATTCCTCCTACAAATTCCCAAATGCTCCAAAAACATGAACCACATTGTGAGGTTAGTCACAGCAACAACCCCACTTGTCAATATCAAATTTCTGTTTTAATCAGCTTTTTCACTGCTGTGACTAAAAAGACCCAACCAGAACAATTATAGAGAAGGAACAGTTTATTTGGGGACTCACAGTTTCAGTGGTCTCTCCATAGCCTGCTTCATTCCTCAGGGCTCCAGGTGAGACCTGAACAACATGGCAGAAGAGTGTGGGAAAGGGAAGCAGTTCACATGATGATGGAAGCAGAGAGAGAGGCTCCACTTATCAGATATAAACTATATACCCCAGAGCCATACTATAATTTTGATACAATTATTATCATTTCACAAATGAGAAAACCAATCATCAGAGAAAGGAAAGCTTATGGAAACAGTTTTTAAAAATTCAGTCAATGGAGCATCTCAGATTTATAGGCAGACAATTTGGCTTCCAGGGAGTGGTAGATAAATAGAGACTAGCAAGTCACAAAGTAAGTTTGTAAGGACCATTTCAGAAAACCCATAGTTTAAAGGGAAAAGGTTTCCTGAATAATTCCAGGATCTCAAATAGTACTTCCTTTTCAGCGTGATCACTAAGACCTACACCCAGTGCCTAGTCTACCATAGACTACTTAGCTGGGGCCAACAGACTCCAAGGACTACACAGCAAAGCAATGTCTCACCATGACCTGCTGCTGAGGAGCAATTTCAAGACAGGGTAGCCTACTAAAGGCTAAGGGTAGAATTAAAACAGCTTGAGAGTCTAGCATTTCATTATTCCAAACTCCAGTGAAAAAGTAAGACTCCATTGCATATACATTGTAGTTACACACATGTGTTTCATTCTCAGCCTATTTAACATCATGTATTTTCTTTTTCATCTTTTACAAATGTTCTGTAGTTCTTCAGTACTCTCCTCTGACATTCATTTAGCTCCTGGCCTCTGGAAATTTGCTCAAAGGCATCTCTCATCTAAACTGCTTCCCTCTCACATTAGCCTTTCCAGTCACTACTCAGCCCTCAAATATAGTTCAAATCCTATTCCATCTTGAAATCTCCAACAATTGTTCTTCCTATGGACTTACACTAATTAGTGGTCAGGCGCACCAAAATCTGTAGTTCACATATGACCTTTAATTATATACCTCATACAGTAGCAATAAAAATTACATTTGACAGTTAAAATAATTAATATGAAGTATTTGGCACAATTTGTGGCCTGTAGAAAGCACTCTGAGTTGGTTATTATGATGGCTTTTATTTTTATCATTATTGCAGTACCTTATACTATTAATAAACCATGATATTTAATTTAATGTCTCCTTTGTTCTTCCAAGAAGGATAGATTTTATTTTTCTACATTTCCCAAACTCCTAAAATTACACTAAATATAGAATGTACTGCTAGGAAATACTCAGGTGGTTGAAAACAGGACATTAAAATTGTTGACAAATACTACCTTTTTATACTCTGCAATTTCTGAACCATGTTCAGGTAGTAAAATAGGTAGGACCTTTCTTATCAAAAGATTTATGGCACGAAATAGTTGTTAAAAATATCTGTCAAGGCAATAAACTGCCATTCTAAAAAATAACTGAGTGGCCTTGACCCCAAAATCTCCTGTGAGCTGTAAATTCTAGGGAGAAGATGGTTTATAGCCAACCATCAGTCCACAGACACGTTGCCACATAAATTTTGGAAGTCCTCTGTTGGCTGGCAAATTTCCTCATCAGATGTGGTCCATAGGTTATAAAGCCCCAAGTGGGCAGACAGATCAAACAATGAAACGTACTTGTGTTTTAGAAATATCACATGGAATCAACTTAGAGGAAATGGATTGTATGTGAAGAGATGAAAATAAAGAAGATGTTAGAGGCTTCTCTAAGGGCCCAGAGATGATGTATAAGAACTTGATCAGAAGCAAGGGAAGTGAGACCAAGATTCCTAAGATGACCCTCTCAGTACCTTTACACATGCTGCTTTTTCTGTACTCGCCTCCTCTTCCTTCATGAAACACTCCTGTCTATTATTCTTAAGAGAGGGAATTCTACCAAGGTGGGGGCCACGTTTCCTATCACACATCACATAATTTTTCTCATAGCTTGCAAATTAATTCACTATCTTCAGATTTCACTGATATTACTCAAAGCACAATTTGAGAATTTCCATTTGATCTCTTCTCCCATGATATTTTCATCCTGGATTTCTCTTGCTTTTCATTTAATATTTCCCAGAAGGCCAGATGAAATAAATGAATAAACATATAAGAAAAATATTCCATTCAGCTAATAATCAATTTGGAAAATCATGACAGGGCTTTATAGGAAAAAATAATAATTATTTTCCAAATTAAAACTTCCAAAGGCAAAGTGAAATTGATAGACCCATACCTACTTATGGCAGCTCCAATTGACATATAAATATTCCTGATAACTGGTGAAAAGTAGCTATGGAGAAATTCCACACTCCTCCCAAAAAGTAACATGTTCTTTGACTTTATAATCCCACATACACAAAATGATAAGAGTAACCAATATAGAGTAAAATGAAGCTCTCAGCAATTTAGCGAGACCCTGTCTCAAAAGAAAAAATGAAAAAGGCTGAGGATATTGCTAGTGGTTAAGCACCCCAATACCTGGTAACCAAATTAAAAAAAAAAAAGGAGTCCTGCTCATAAAATATGTTCATTGCAACACTGGTTATGATAAGCAAAATCTGGGCACAACTTTAATGACGAGTCAAATTGCCTGTTTTGTGATATTGTATCATCTTCTGTTTTTCCTTCCTTTGCAACTAATTCCCATCTAACTTAATACCTATGTAAACTTTTTAAAGTAGACAGAACCAAAACAAAGAAAAAATAAGGTGAAATTAGTGCTTCACTTATAAAATGCATGTCAACCTAAGGGTAATTGCCACAACTGAAGATAAGACTATATAATCTCAGATATAATACTGGTAAGTCACAGACCCATGCCCACACAGTCTGCTCCAGAGAATGAGTGCTTAACCGCTTTCCTCCATGGTCTCCCTGTTATTAGCCTTTCAACCTACTCAATAGCTTAAAAAATAATAGTCCAATGAGAGTCAAGATGCCAGGCATTAGAAACTCCCAAATACCACTATTGAAGCACAAATTTAAAACTTCTCTAAAGAGTGATTTTTTTTTTTTTTTGGCACCGGGGATTGAACTCAGAGATACTCACCACTGAGTCACATCCACAGCGCTATTTTGTGTTTCATTTAGAGACAGGGTCTCACTGAGTTGCTTAGCACCTCGCCATTGCTGAGGCTGGCTTTGAACTCGCGATCCTCCCGTCTCAGCCTCCCAAAGTGCTGTGATTATAGGCGTGTGCCACAGAGTCCGGCAAGAGTGATTTTTATCAAGTTATTTTTGAGGAAGTGGACATTCATTCTAAAAATCCACCTTCTAAAAAGAGTAGGAAATTCAGGAATTGTAGCTGATATTTTTAGGTGGGATAATGTGAAAGTTGTTACGATTCTTAAAAGATACTTAGTTTTTACAAATATATGTTCATGTGTGAAAAATGCCTGGAACTTTACTTCACAATAGCATGAAACATAGAGTGTGTAGCTGAATGTGTAGGATGAGCCATGAGTTTGCAATTGTTGAAGCTGGGGGATGGGGATTCATACTAATTCTACTCTTTTGTATGTCTTTGATGTCTTCTATAATAAAATGTTAAAAATTCAAAGATGCTTATGAAGATTTGTATGCAGAGCAGAGAATGGCATAACTATGTGAAACAGTCAATATTGATAATGACTGAAATACCCAAATATGGTAAAAATCATCCTATAGATTGTGACATATCTATATATCTAAGCATTTTGCAATCAGGAACAATTCATAGTTTAAAGGATTAGCTAATGGCATTACAAAAATGTTCACAATGTAACATTAAGTGGGAGAAGGTGTCCATAAATTCTAAACCTTGTGTGATATGATCTAATAGAGAACTTTTTTCCAATAGATAAAAGTTTGAAGGAAACATACCAAAATATTAACAATATTATTTCCATGTAGTCAGTTTTGTATTTTACTTAGTTTTACTTATTTTTATTTTATTTTACTGATTCGTCTGCACTTTCCAATGCTTCTACTACAAGAGGGAATTGTATCTATTTATTGAAAAATCAATGTTATGAAACAATTTAAAGAGCAAAAAGAAACCTGACTCTGTTCAGAGAGGATAAAAGACTCTCCATAGAGTGCTCTAGGGTTACGGTTCAACTGCGAAAGCCCTTGCTGTAGAGAGATTGGAGCAGAGTGCTATCGTCTCCTGACTGACTGAGCTGGCAGCCACTCACTTGCTGGCTTCAAGCTCTACTGGCTCCTGGAGTAAGGAGCCCAGGGACTGAGTGAGGCTTGGCCTTCACAGGCTTCATCAAACATCTTTAATCCACATGCTTGGCATATGTGAAAAGAAGTGGACAGTGGAGTAATTATAAAAAGGAGTCTAGAAAAAGAAATAAGTGACTGCACAAAGCCATAAAAAACACAGGCATATTATACATTATGTATACAGACAAGTGGTGCTATTCCTAGGTGTTGGAGGTAAAAGAGAAAAATAGTTTGATATGCACTAAAAATGGGACAGTGACAACTTAGGTAGAAGACTTTGAAAGCGGGAAAAGGACAATATGAATTTTGCATTGGTTTAAAATTTCCCAGTCCAGAGTCTTTATCCTTCCCTGTCTTTTATATTCACAAGTATGTCAAATGGAAGCTTCGAGAGTGGGTGAATGGGCACTTCAGATTGTCATGCTACCAGAGAGAGTATTTCAGAAGAGTGGTGGTATAGGCATGCTTGCTTCAGCATGAACTGTCAGACAATTTGAATATTTTCTAAATTGTTACATTTATCATTGAATTTAAAGTTGATGGAAAAAGCCTTATCCCAAGTGATTCCCTGGTCTTTTGACACATTAACTCTGCCAAACTGATTTTTTAAGTTTAATCTCAAAAGAGTAGATTCAGGAAGAGTATGGGTTTAAAACCTCCATTTCTAAGTGCTAAATTCTTCCCATGCTTTCCACACCAAATCAAAACAGCTCCTCTTATATTACAATGCCTCAGTTCATTATAAAATGTTCACCTCATATCCTATTTAGCATCATTAAATGTGCTTATTAAGAATGACTTAGCTTTGTTTATTGCTCAGCTTATAATATTGATTTCTTACACGGATAAATTGATAAAAAAAAATAGATGATAGCCAATCTTGATCATCAGCAGCTCAGATATATGGGCTACTGCCTCATGGTGCTAGTCCACTCTCCAGACCACAAAGCTGCTGTCATTCCTCACTCCCCACACCCCAGACACCAGTTCCATGGATGCACTGTGACTGTCCATTCTTCAGATACCAGAGACACTGCCCTGGAGCCATAGTCTCTCTACATGAGTCCAAGTGCCAAATAATGACTACAAACTATAGTGAGCTAGTCCACTTCCTGGTCTCCAGAGCTGCTGTCACTCTGCATGTATCCAAGCTTCAGGCCTCAGCTCCGCACATCAGACACTAGTGCTACCATCACAGCAAGAGCATCCACAAATCAGAACAAGAACCAAACAGGATTCCTTTGGGTGGGAGAAAAAGATCAAGAGCACTCCAGCAGACTTCACCAATGAAAATTCCAACATTCTCCACTCCTACCATGGACATCCGCAGCCTTAGCTTTCTAGGATTCATTATTATTCACTAATAACTGACCTTACTGGCAGAGCTTTAAGAAGTGTGGACCACTGCACCTTCCTGGAGTCAGAGCCTCATCACCACTCATCACCAGTACCCATAGGTGAATGTCTTTCCTCACCAAAACCATTCCATATATTCTAGAAGAAGTGACTAATCCTGGAAAAAAGATGCACAAACCTCAACATAAGGTAACAAGAAATATGAAAAACCATGAAATAATGTCACCAAAGGATCATCATAATTTTCTAGTAACCAACCCCAAAGAAATAGAAATCTACAAATGTCCTTACAAAAATTCAAAGTAATTATTTTAAGAAAGTTCAGAGAGCACAGAAGACAATCTAACAATATCAGAAATTAATACATGATACATATAATACATAAACAAAATCAGAAGTTTAAAAGAGAGGTTGCAATCATAAAAAAGAACTGAACAGAAATTCTGGAGCTGAAGAGTACAACAAATTAAATGAAAAATGCAATAGAGAGCATCAACAACTGACTTGGTAAAGCAGAAGAAATACTGTGAAGTCAAAGACAGGTTGTTCAAAAATATCTAATTAAAAGAGAAAAAATAACAAATGAAAAGGAATAAAGAAAGTCTATGTGGTTTACGGTACCCCTTCAAGAAAACTTTCATATTATAAGTCAAGAGAAGAGAAGAGAGAAAGGTAGAAAGCTTATTTAAAGAGATGTCGGCAAAACCTTCCAAAACCTGGTAAAGGGTATAAACATTCGACACAGGGGCTCAAAAGTCTTCAGTCAGATTTTACCCAAAGAAGACCACACCAAGACCTGATAACTGACAAAAGACAAAGAGAGAATCTTGACTGTCGCAACAGAAAAGAAGATTCTCACAAACATTAGAAAATCAGCAGATTTCTCAGTTGAAACCTTGCAGGGAGAAAATACAGAGGTGGTATATTCAAAGTGCTAAAAGAAAAAAAAATGCCAGCCAAGCTTACATTACCCAACAAAGCTGTGCAGAAAAACAAAAACTGAAGGAGTTTATTACCACTAGACCTGCCTTATGAAACTATGTTAAAAAGAGTTCTTCAAGCTGAAATGAAAGGCTACTATTAGTAAAATTAAAACACATCAAAGCATAAAATCATTGGTAAAAATAAGTACACTATCCATTTCAAATACTCCAGTACTATAATGATGATGTGTATATCACTTGTAATTCTAAAGGTTAAAAGACAAAAAGAATTAAAAGTAACCATAGATACAAAAACATGTTAATGAATACAAATAATGTGACATCAAAAATGTAAAAATAAGGAGAGTTACAAAAAAGTGAAAAGCTTTGGCATGTGATTGAAGTTCAAGCTAGTAGCTTAAATAAACTTGTATATCTATAAGATGTTTTACACAAGCCTCATACTAACCACAAAACAAACACGTATAGTAGGTATTGTGTATAAAGATAAATATAAAGGAGTCAAAGCATAACACTATAGAAAAATCATTAGATTACATAGAAAAAAGGAAAAGAGAAGAAACAAAGAATGTATTTTTAAAAAACAGAGAAACATTAATAACACTATATGGTTTGAATATGAAGTGTTCCCCAAAACTCCTGCATTAATGCAGAATGTTTGGAGATAAAATGATTGGATCATGAAAGCTGTAACCTAATCAATCCATCCTACTTTGAATGGACTAACTGGATGGTAACTGTAGGCAGGTGGGGCATGGCTGAAGGAGGTAGGTCACTGAAATGTGCCCTAAAAGGGGGGTACACCTTCCCTGTAGTCCCTTCATGCCTGCCCTTCCCCTCTCCCCCCTCCCTTCTCCCTCCTTTTTCCCTCCCTCCCTCCTCCTCCCCTCCTCTTTCTCTCCCTCTCTCTCTCTCTTTCTCCCCCACTTCCTACCCCCTTCCTGGCTGTAATGAAGTGAGTAGCTTCCCTCCGCCACACCCTTCACCATAATATTCTGCTTTGCCTTGGGTCCTGAGCAATGCAGTCAACCAAGCATGAACTAAAGCTCTGAAACCATGAGCCAAAATAAATGTTCCCTTCCCTAAGTTGTTCTTGTCAGGTATTTTGGTCATAGTGATAAAAAGCTGACTAACACAGAACATGATAATACTAATTCTTAACTATAAATAATTACCTTAAATGTAAATGGATTAAATTCTCTAATCAAAAGACATAGCATTACTGAATGAATTTTAAAACATACACACAAAACAAAACTATATGCTGCCTACAAGAGACACACCTCAACTCAGATGAAAAAGGATACCTGATGCAAATGGAAATCAAGACACCAGGGGTAACTATACTTATATCAGAAATGCACACTTTAGGTCAAATACTGTATAAAAACAAAAAGACATAAAAGGTCCTTATATAATGATAATCACCAGAGACATGCATTTCAAGATGATAATGATATATTACCTCATACCTCTTATGATGATTATTATCAAAAAGTCAAAAGATAATAATTTTTTGCAAGAACATGTTGAAAAGGGAACACTTATGCATTGTTGGTTGGAACATAAACTGGTACTACCATTATGGAAAACCATAATGAGGTTTCTCAAAAAGTTAAAAATAGAACTATCATATGATCCAGAAATTCCACTTCTGATTAAGCATACTGAGGAAATAAAATTATAATATTATAGAGATATCTGTAATATCTACATTCCCATGTTCTCTGCAAAATTATTCATGCAAGTTAAGATCAAAAAAAAATAACATATGTCTGTCAATAAAGAAAGAAAATGTGATATTAATACACTCAATTGAAAATTACTCAACCTGTGAAAACACGAAGTCCTGCATTTGTGACAGCATGTATAAACCTAGAGGACACTATACTAGTTGAAATAAGTCAGACATACACAAGCATTAAATGATTTCATTTTCATGTGAAATCTAAAAATATTAAACTCAGTAGAATGCTGGTTACCAGGGGCTAGGGATGGGGTTAGGAATTGGAAGATTTTGATCAAAGTGTTCAAACTTGCTGTTATGAAATTAATAATTTCTAGAGACATAGTGTACAGCATGGTAACTATAGTTAATGCATTATATATTTCAAATTTGCCAAGGGAGTAAATCATATGTATTCTTACCATAATAAAAAAGTAAGAGATAACTTCACTAGGTTTATTGTGGAAATCACCTCACAATATATATGTACATCAAATATCACATCATAGCCCTTTAATATGCACCATTGGATTAGCCAATTATGCCTTAATAAAGCTAAATAATCTATAATATCCATATGCATTTTAATTTCCTGATTTATAAAACTTCTTGTTAAATAAATTCTGATCTTCAAACAAATTTCCATTTATCATTATCCACTTCAAGAGGTATGTCCACTAGTGAACTTTACAACTATGCATACTTCCAAAGAGTGAAAGTTTAACCCATCTAATGATTGTTGTCCATCAAAACTGTTTTATGTATCTGCATAACACATACACAAATATAGAGGCTCCTCAAATTATAATGGTTTAACTTATAATTTTTCAACTTTACAATGGTGCAGAAACTATGCATTCAGTAGAAATCCTACTTCAAATTTTGAATTTTCTCCCGTCCCATGCTAGTGATACATGATATAATAGTCCCTTGCTATGCTGGGCTGCAGCAGAAACCAAAGCTGCTGGTCAGCCACAGGATTATGAAGGAAAACAGCCACTACTATATGGTATACTGTGTTGCTCAGCTAGGATATTTGGTAGGTTAGGTGTATTAAAAGCATTTTTGCATACAATATTTCAACTTTTGATAGCTTTATTGAAACATAACTCCATCATAAGCCTGGGAACATTTGCATTTATTTATTTTACCAAAAGGCATCAGGTTGAATAATCTTATTTTATGGGTGGTATTCTCAAGTACTGTCTCGAATTTTCAAATTCTGCTTTTCTACTACAAGAAGAAAAAGAGAACAAAATAATTAAAACACCTATGATTAGCTGTTTAAGCAAAAATGAATGCTCTAGGATTCTAATATAAACTTCCTTCTTAGTCACTTTTTGTGACTTACAGAGTATATAAAGAATCAGATGCCTGAAACAGAAAATGAGCAAGAGGTGCTCAGAAATATACTTGATATCATAATGCCCAGCATCTTTAGAAATTAAATTAATGAACACCAATGCAATGGAAGATTTATATATTAAAGTTCATGCTGCAACTAGTTTCCCTACAATATCAATTTCAAATGACAAACCAAAGTTCCGTGCAACAGCATTCATCTCAGCATTTGTCAGAAGTCATTTCATTTCCTATGATTCATTTCATTTGTACTATAGTATATTAGTTGGATTCTTTATTGATCCTAGCTCCATCTAACGTCGTCTTTCACAAATAGTCAAAAATTTCGTTTGAGAGATAAGTACTGTAATCGACTCACTGATGATGGTAACATTAATAAAATCATGGCTAGGTAAGCTGCTCTACTGTAAGTTGAAAGAATTCTTGTTCCAGAATAAAAATGTAGTGTTGTTTTGTTTGTTCATTTATTTTTTGTACATCCACATCTCCTTACGCATGTACAAGTTCACAGTTAAGAGATCACATGAAGTACTAAACAAATCAGCATAAATGGGTGGTCATGTCTTCATCTTTCTAGTTAATTAAAACTTGAATGCCACTTTTCATATTAGTGAGAAATATAGTACTCATTTATTCGGTAAATATTGAATGACTACTCTGTGCCAGTCATTGTTCTGTGCTGGGGACACCTCCACAAGCAAAGCATTCAGGAATCTTTACTTTCAGTCAGCTTATCTTCTATTGCATCTTTATTTAGAGGCAATATCATCCATAAATTACCCAAGAACTTAATGGTTTTCCTAGTCCAAATATGTGAATGGCAAGTCAATCTCTATACTCAAGAGAATCTCTATTCTTTTAATAATTTCACTATTGCCATTGCCTCTCACATGGCTAAAAACTGAAAGCAATTCCCAGGTGTGGCCTGATGGACTCACAGAATGAGGATTCCTCACTCCCTTGTTGGAATCCACTTCTACTAATACTACATAACACATTGATGTTTTCCCAGCCACGTTAAACAGTTGATCATTTTAAGATGTTAGTCAGCCTTTCATTGCCGTGACAAACATCTGAGAAAATCAGCTTTCTAGGAGGAAAAGTTTATTCTGGTTCATAATTTTAGAGGTTTTGGTCCATAGTAACTTGGCCCTGTGGTGAGTCAAAACATCATGTCTGGGAACCCAAAGCAGAAGATGTCTGTTCACCTCATGGGAGCCAAGAAGCAAAAAGAAAGAAAGGAAAAGGCAGAGGGCCTAATAACCCATTGAGGGCATGCTCCCAATGCCTTTCCACTAGGCTCCACTTTGTAAAAGTTCTGCCATCTTCCCATAGTGCCACAGGCTCACAACCAAGCCTACAACTCATGGCATTTAGGGGGCTTGCAAGATTTAACCCATAACAAAGAGAATTTTCTTTACTTTGTGTGTGTGTGTGTGTGTGTGTGTGTGTGTGTGGTGCTGGGGATTGAACCCAGGGACTTATGCAGGTGAGGAAAGCACTCTACTCAACTGAGCTGTATCCTCAGCCCAACAAAGAGCATTATTCTTCATAGTCCCTAAGATGATTTCACAAATATTTCTGCCAAATCTCTCTAATCCTATTCTTGAACACTAGTTGTTGTTTTGAGTGTTTTAATTTATGAAATGTTCACTCTTTTGTTTTGTTTTGTTGTAGATGAACACAATATCTTTATTTATTTTATGTGGTGCTGAGGATCGAACCCAGTGCCTCATGTATGCAAGGCAAGCGCTCAACCGCTGAGCCATAGCCTCAGCCCCTGAAATGTTCACTCTTAACATAAGTGATTCTTTTACTGCCACTCTGCAGCCCCACCAGTACTACTGAGCCACCACCATGCCCAGCATGTTAATGTACAGCAGCAGCTCACTACAGATCCCTCAGAGACTGTGAACAGGGTGGTCTGTATCTGAGCTAGGTGATCAAAGAAGTTCAGCAATCATGACAACAGAGTAGAGAATAGTGAAAGTATAAGAGAAAAAATTGTCTATATCACAGAGTGACTGTGAAGAAATTAAGGATAGCACTATAGAATCTCTCATAATCAACATTTGAAAAATTGCATTATCACCCAGAGGAATGTTTCCATATGCCCAACATGATAAAAATAACATGTGCCAGGCCCTAATTCTGCAAAACTAATAACCAATATGCTGTCAGTTGTTGGGATGAATCACATCATTACCATTGACATGTTTCTCAAATACATGGAAATCTTAAAAGTCTCAAATCAACTTTAAAAATCTTTCAGATATATAGATTTTTTTAAAAAAAAGTTATTCCTGTGCATAACTTTAAACCGTTTAGTGAATTCAAGAAAATATTGCAGAATGGGAGAACTGTTTAATTGCTTCCCCTCCAGGTGGTTTCCAAAATGTTACTTTATTAAAGACAAATTCAATGCTCAATTTGTCTTGATTCACAAAGAGAGAAAGTCAATGAAATGGATAGGGTGGTTTTGTTTGGCCATGTTAAAAGTATCCCCATGAATTATGAGGCTGACACATGCAGATAAATGTGCCACATCGTAGATACTCTTCTTGACTGGAATTATGGTAGCTGAAGGTATTCCTACTGATGGAAATTTTTCTGGCCAGAAATTTCCAGCACATACAAAGCTGACTTTGAGACTACGATCATCATAAGTATAGCTCCCAAAGAGGACAAAATGGACCAGTTCTCCACAACTTAGCTGATCTATTTTAATGATCTCCATGAAATGATCTAAAATATAAAGGTGAATCTGCCTTACCTTTTTAGTTATGTACAACTGTAACTCCAAAGATTACACTTTGAACTATTGTATTCTGATGTTTTCTTTTGTTTTTTTATGTTTTAAATGTTGACTCAGTAATAATAAAGCAACAACTACACATAATGCTTGATATTATCCCAGTTACACTTCTTTTAGTTTGGTTCTCTTTATGACCTCTTTCATCTGATTCATTTAGGATTTTATCAACCCTCTTAACTGCGTACCACTTACAAATTTGGTAACTGTGTCCTCCCTGTCTTTATCCAAATCCCTGGTAAGTGTATTGAACAGAATGTGGGCTATGATAAAGCCATGGGATAGCATATGATATCAATAAAAGACTTTCAAAGGATATTTGACTTTTCAAGAAAAGAAAGTAGTTGAGTTTTTTTAATACATAAACCAAAAAACTCTGAAGTTTAAAATATTATCAAAATAGAATTACACTCTACCTTAAGAGTAAAGGGAACTACAAAATCATGGTTGCATCTATTGTCTCAAGTAGGCAAATATTTCAACCAATGAATTCACCTCCTGACCTGATATGTCACCATCAACCCATAATCCTTGTTCTGCCCCATAAATCGAATTCAGACTAAAGGGACCAAGGCCTATTCATCTCTGCTTATCCTACAAGGCCTAGCCCACAGCTTCTTCTATAATGCTGTGGCATCTACTTCTTGCATTTCTTAGGTCAGGGTGCTCCTCCCCAAACAGAAGCTCGTGCCACTGTTCATCCATTGGAAATACAGTGGTCATAGTGGTACATGTACAAATATGTAACAATAAAAACCATAATTACTTATAATTATAATGCACTGATAATATTTACAGAACTGTATGACAAAAAATTTTTAAAAGTCCAGTGGTCACTTGAGCTAGCTACATCCTATGGCCGTGCAGAGAGAAGTACATGTATAAGTTAGCCAAAACATATCATGCTCAAGACATGGGATGGAACACTGATTCCCTACTTTGATGACAAGTAATTGGCTAATGTCTTTAGGTATAGACAGAGTGATGTTGCCACGAATATTCAGTCAACATCTTAGTTGTGGATATTAACTGTTGATGACTTTGAGCTAAACACAATAATGCCTACATTTATTATTTCTTATTTTTTCATTGCTGAGGTTCAAACCCAGATCTCCCACACATGGTAGAAAAGTGATGCTCTGCAACTGAGCTATATTCCCAGCCCAATGCCCAATGATAATGACTGCTTACTTGGGACAGGTAACTAGGTCATCCCTGAGCTACAGTGTCTGCACACCGTAATGGTCTGTTCGTTCCAGGTAATTAATCACTATGTATCAGACTTCATGGGGGTACAGATCCAGGCAGTGCCCAGCCAAGCCAATTCTTTTTACTTCTTTCCTTCCTCTTCAGGTAGTTTCTTCCTGTTCTGCCCAAACTCTCACAATCCCTCCCACACAAAAGCCCTCATTCTGCTGCTTTTTTTCTCACAACAGAATTCAGTGAGCCCCTCCCCAAAGCATTCACAACAGAATGTATTCATCCTTTTCTAAGAGTATACATATTTTTTAGAACAATTCACAATTCTGTGCACTCTTATAAATCCTTCGTTACATAGATCCCTTATTATACCTTGGGGAATTTCCATTTTACAGTAGGATTTTTTTTTTTTTTTTTTTTTTTTTGGTGGTGCTGGGGATGGAATCCAGGGCCTTGTGCATGCAAGGCGAGCACTCTACCAACTGAGCTATATCTCCAGCCCTAGGATTCTTTAAATATGTCAGAAGCAAGACTTTGAGTTTTCATACCAAAACATGAATCTATGTTGTGTGCAAGCAAACACAAACTCAGGAAATGTTTGTTCAGTGTACAAATCAATGGCTCACTACACTTCACAGAAGCTATTTTGGATCTAGTGAGTTAAGAATCTGAATACAAGGCCAGGCATGATATACTGCAACATACTTCTCAGAAAAGAAGAGCTAAAATATCGGGACCTTGAAAGCAGTGAAATGGAGAGAACCAAGGAGTTATGTTTCTCAATAAACATGAGAATGGAGGCAGGAGAATGAGATTCGTGCACAGAGCATGTTATTAGCAGGAGACTGGTACAAACATACTGAGAGTGTGGGAGAAAGATTCAGAACCATCAATCAAGTGTGGGGTCTGAGCCTGAAACACCACTGCTGACTCCTTCTGCTAAAAACAAGTGCGAGGGAGACACCTAGTGTTCAAGCCTGTAAATGCTCCTGGATCCCAAGCTCAAGAAGGTCTGCACTCCTGCTTGTGGAGGTTCTCATCTCTGTAGGCACAAAAAGAGACGCTGTGAATCGCTGCGTTAGAAGTTAAAACCTTCAGAGATGACTTTAACCCACTCAACGTCATAGTCCACCCAGTCTTTGTAGATGTAAAAAAACTAAATTCAAAAGAAAAAAAAATTGCTAGAGACAAGAAAGTCTGGTAGTTAGAACCCAGAAAGTGGTTCCTCCTTTGCCCTAAGGGTTTTCTCTTGACAGCCCACTTCTTGTTTGTTTTTTGGAGGCGGGTACCGGGCATTGAACTAAGGGGCACTCTACTGAGCCACATCCCCAACCCCCTCCCCCCTTTTTTTAATTTACAGACAGGGTCTCACTGAGTTGCTTTGCCCCTTGCTTTTGCTGAGGCTGGCTTTGAATTCGTGATCCTCCTGCCTCAGCCTCCAGAGCCACTGAGATTACAGGTGTGCACCACCACGCCTGTAATTAATGGCCCAGCTTGACCAGGCCATTTCTTATACCAAAGTAATCTTTTCAAACTAGTTGAGCATGAAAAGGAATAATAACAATCAAAGATTGGTAAAACATTTATATAAAATAAACTTTTATTTCTTGAGCTCACCTTCAATGGCATTATAACAATATGAGAGGGCACAAAATTGTCATTTCATTACTACATGTCTCTGGCAGAGTTGCCACTGTACTTTCAATTTTGCCTTCTTAAACTAGGACCAGCTGACACCTCTCTCTCCAATAGTGCTATTAATGCAGTTAAAAAGATGAGAAGTTCCTGATAGAAAAAGCAGGGGGGTTACTTTCGGGACAACCAAAATTAATATCTACCAATTACTTAATTTCTTGTATGTGCTAAACTCTGGACCAAAGATGTGACAAATATGATCTCAAATCCTTACAGCACAGTTGCCATTCAGGCATTATTATACAGAAATTCTGTGTAAGGAACTGAAACTTGGAGAATGTGAATAATTTACTCAGGCACATGTCTGCAAGAAGACTTAGAATGTCATGTGCCTGCACACACACAGTTGAAATGAGGTTACAGAATTCTTTAGCCCAGGGCACCATGCAGAATAAGACCACAGATATCTGCATCATTCTGACCTTGTGCCCAGATTTCTGCAGGCTCCCTAATGCCATAAAAAAAATTGATGGCAGCCGGGTGCGGTGGCTCAAGCCTGTAATCCCAGCACTTAGAGAGGCTGAGACAGGAGAATCACGAGTTCAAAGCCAGCCTCAGCAAGGGCGAGGCACTAAGCAACTCAGTGAGACCCTGTCTCTACATAAAACACAAAATAGGGCTGGGGATGTGGCTCAGTGGTCGAGTGCCCTGAGTTCAATCTCTGGTACCAAAAAAAAAAAAAAAATTGATGGCAATTCTTACCTGGGAATGTGTAACATTAGCAACCAACCCCCAATCAATATCATGTTATTCTTGTCAACTAATGCAGTAGTAACAACTAGTTTGCTATAACCTTTTTTTTTTTTTTTTTTTTTTGTAGTGCTGGGGATTGAACCCAGGGCCTTGTGCATGCAAGGTAAGCACTCTACCAACTGAGCTATATCCTTGTCCCTTTTCTTGTCACTTTTTAAGAAAGATCTCTTTACTTATTTATTAAAATCCTGAAGAATTACCCAAAAAAGTTACTGAGCTTATATTTCATGTTTAGTAGATTTAAATATTTCCCATTACATGGGAAATATTTCTGCATTGTAATTTCTTTCTCCTTTTTATTATGATTATCAATGCATATTAATTGTACAAAATAATGGATTTTTCTCTTTATTCTATAAAATCCCAGAACCCTCAGATGCCACTTGAGGGGAGCACTAATTCTAAGTGGCTAAAATTCATTCCCCCAGAATGATCACCCTCATATCAGTCCAATATACTCTTTTCTTCTCAGACTTGGTGTGCCTCAAATTGCCTTGTACTTTGACATGTTTAAAGTATAGAATCCAAGATTGTCTTCAGTATTTCCCATATTCCCACTGCCTCTCAGCTGTGTGATGCCAGAAGAACCAGTTTCAACATGGGAAAAATTGATATAAAGGAAACATTTTCCAGTGAACAACTCATTGCCTCTTTATTAGGGAGTAATTTGTCCCTAATTCCACTTGGCTTCATACCTTTCAACTCAGTATATATCAAGCATCACCTCAACAGCTTTTTAAATTGTATTAATTGTTATTTTTATAGTCATTTTCAAGTAAAATATTTAATATTCCTTTTCAAGTAAAGCTCCCTGACTTTCCAAAGGATAATTAAATTAATTTATATCACCTAAAGTCACAAAGCCTGTTAGTGTCACAACCAAGCCAAACAATACATGTTTACTGTGTACTTCTCTGCGCTCTTCTTTCCATATACCATGACTTTATTTTTTTCTTGTACCCAGGGGCACTTTACCAATGAGCCACATCCCCAGGCCTTTTTTATATTTTATTTAGAGACAGGATCTCGATGAGTTGATTAGGGCCTTGCTGAATTGCTGAGGCTGGCTTTGAACTCACAATCCTCTTGCCTCAGCCTCCTGAGCTGCTGGGACTACAGGCATGCATCACTCACCCAGCTAATATATACCATGACTCTTGTGAGACTTTTCTGTCTAACCTCTTCTTTTCTCTGTGACATGGTTCTACCCACCTATGTAACCCAATTGCCAAATGCAGTGTAAAATACTTAAAGTATTCATTTGTTCAACATATGATTAGGAAATGCTTCAGATATTTCAGAAACTAAGTAAAGCGGATAGCTCTGAAAATGACAGGATAGGCATGAAAAAGAGTGGCTGTCCTTAAGTTAGTTTGCCAGCTATTATGGTTTGGCCATGAGGTGTTCCCCCAAAGCTCCTGTGTTAATGCAGGAGATGAAATAACTAGATTATAGGAGCTGTAACCTAATCAGTAGATTAATAGTTTGAATGGACCGACTGGGTGGTAACCATAGTCACATGGGCCATGTCTGGAGGAGATGGGTCATTGGGGGAATGCCCTGGAAGTATGCATCTTTCCTGCAGCTGCTTCCTACCCTCACCTTAGCCCCTCTGTCTCCTTCCTGACTGCCCTACAGTGAACAGCGCTCCTCCCTCTCCAACCCCCATACCCTTCAGCCATGATGTTCTGCCTCACTTCAGGCCCAGAGCCATAAAGCAGGCTAACCATAGACTGAACCTCTGAAACCATGAGCCAACTTAACACCTCTAAGTTGTTCTTGTCAGGTATTTTGGTCACAGTGATGAAAAGCTGACTAAAACCAGCTTATTAGAGGGTGGCAGCCCTATAGTAAAGTTGTAGATGCTGGGATAAATCTGCACAGGGTAATGGTTGACAGTCTTGAATTAAGACCAAAAAAGACCTTCATGACAAGTCTCAATGAGTTAGACAAACTTTGAGATCAACTACTATGCTGCCAGGAATTCATTTTTCTGGGTCATTTACCCACACATGCTTCTTTTCTACCTCCTCATATAATCACTGTCCCCATCCTCTCCTATTTATGTGTAGCAAATGGCCTCCATTAAGCTCCATAGTCTTTTAAGATATTCCCTACCAGCTCTAATCTCAATTTTCCATCCCACGCTACTTAAAGTGGACAGCTGCGAGTACCTGCTGTAACACCACATACGTTTCCAAACGACCAGAGCAGAGAATCCAACAAGGTCGAAACTGAAAGCCTCGCCCATCTCAAGACAGCCACTCTGCAAGGTGGACATTACTGACCATATCATTGTCACATGCTTTCAGTTCATCATAGGTCAGACTGATCCAGCTTCCTTTGGGAAGGCTTCATATCCTTTTCTGAAAACAAAAAACAAAAACAAAAAAATACCATTCCTTCTCACAATAGCACAGCATGAAGCAGTTAGAAAAGAAAAGAACACCCAAATACCAGGCCAACAGAATCCACCAAGCCAAATCTGGAAATCAATGGAATAATTGAAAAGGCAATTCCTACCAGCACCCACACATCCAGCAACAGCCACAACAAAGCCCTAACGCCTGTCAAGTGAGGTTTTCCTGTTGTTCAACAGATCTCATTGTCATCTGGATGTAAGCCACTAGCATGGATTAATGCCATGTTCCCACCAGCAGTTACCATTTATTTCCACACAAACTCACTGAAGAGACCTGAACAAAAAACACAAATAAATCAACATTTTTAATTTTATAATAATAAAATTCACAATATGTTCTTCTGTTCCCCTTCTCCAAAATGTTGTTAAAACATCCCTTTTTCAATATTTTATTCCAGGGTTTAACTCCCCCCGCCCACGTTAGCTAAGCAAGCTGTTTTTCAGAGCAAAAAGCAAAACTTCACTTGAATATTGTGAACCAACATGACTAGGTCTGATATTTTGTAAAATACCAGACTTTAAGCTGTTCATTTAGCCAAATTTTCCTATTCAACATATAAGGTTGTCTTCTGTTTAAAAAAATTAAATTGCATACCTTATAAATATTTTCACATTGACAATCTTAATTTTATCATTGTGGATACAAGTGTCCTTTTCACTTGTTTCTGTTGCCTAGAATCATTAGGTTTTATAATTTCCTCATCACTTCTTGGCCACACTTATAAGGAAGTTCACTTCTAAGTTAAAAGACTTGCTATTCCAACACTACCCCAGATTTCTTTAAAGCAATCTTTGCTTCCTGACACCATCCTTAAGCAATGCCTCCCTGATGGGTAATCCCCCATTCTTTTGGTAAAAAAATAGTGCCATGGGCTCATTTTCTTGCCTGGAGATTCACAAATATACCATAATTATTAGTTGGAAGAAGATGACATCAAAGAGCCTGCTTGGGAAATTTCAAAAACACAAGGCTTTCAAAATTATGATTTCAATCTAATCCTTGCTTTAGGACTTTCAAATGATTTCAGTTAAATCTCTTACTTGGCTCCAACAGAAAGAAAGGACCTACAGAATAGGAAAACATCTTTGCCAACTACTCTTCTGACAAAAGATTAGTATCTAGATGATATAAATAACTCCAAAAACTTACCACCAAAACCAACAAATAACTCAGCCAATACATGAGCAAATGAATTAAAGAGACAGTTCCCCAAAGAGGAATACAAATGACTAACAAGCATATTTTTAAAAAATGTTCAACATCTTTAGCAATTAGGGAAATGCAAGTTAAAGCTACACTGAGATTTCATTTCGCACTACTTAGAATGGCAGCCATCAAGAATACAAATAAATGCTAGCAAGGATTTAGGTGAAAAGGAACACTTATGCACTATTAGCGGGATTGTATAATCACAGTGGAAATCAGTATGGAGGTTCCTCAAAAGAGTAGGCATGGAACCACCATGGGACCCAGACGTACCACACCCTGGTATTTATCCAAAAGGATTGAAGTCATCGTCCTATTGCAATACAAGCACACAGATTCTGTAGTCTTGCTCTTTATGCTCTTAGTTGTTTCCTTTGCAGTAGTTTCCTTATTTGTGACAGTTTCCAAGCATCTTCAGGATAAAGGCCTATGATAGCTCTTAAATTTGATGTCATCCCATTTATTAATTCTTGGTATTACTACTTGAGTTTTAGGAGTCCTACTGAGGTAGTAATTGCCTGAGTCTTTTGGTCAGAATGTTGACCTTATGCTTTCTTCTAGCAGTTGGAAAAGTTTCGGTCTTATCCTACATCTTCTATTCATTTTGACTTGAATTTTGTGCAGTGTGAGAGACAGGGATCTAGTTTTGTCCTACATATGGATATCCATTTTTCCCAGCACTATTTGTCAAAAAGACTATCTTTTCTCTAATATAGGTCTTTGGCACTTCTGTCAAGAATTGGATGTATATGTGTGAATTTGTCTCTGTGTTTCCTATTCTATTCCATTGGTTTATGTGTTTTTTTTATGCCAGTACCATGCTGGTTTTGTTACTATAACTCTATAGAATAATTTAAAATTGTGTATCGTAATGCCTCCAGCATTGTTCTTTTTGCTTAGAGTTGTGTTAGCTGTTCCAAATCTTTTTCATATGAATTCTAGGACTGCTTTTTCTAGTTCTGTCATTGGTATCTATTCACATCCCTCAATAAAAACTCAAAAATATCTCCCAATGATAGAAGCTTGCTCTTCTTCTCAGGATGTACCAAAATGAAAGTAAAAATCCCAATTATGTTCCCCCTAAAAAAGAGATTTATTGTTTTTCATTAAAATATTATTTACATGATAGGATTAAGACAGTGATCCGAACACCTCCTGGTTATTTTCCATTTGCTCTGCAGATCCAGTTTCCTCTAGCTCCTCTGCTTTGCCCAAAGCCATGGGGGCACATCCTTTTGGACACATCAGCAGCCTCCCTTGTTCAGTAGCTTCCAGTTGGGTTCAGCCAATGGTGAGCCCCAGAAAAAAAGATGAAATGAGGGTTATAATGTCAGTATGGTCCTTGGGCTCCCTCCATGGAAGTGGGCCCCAGGCTAACTGCCTCTACCCCAGGTCATAGTCCCTGGCAGATAATCCCTTCTACACACAAACTCCTCTCCTCACCTCTGTAGTGCTGGGGTGGTATAGTCCCTGAGTACTGAACTATCTTAGCAGATCCTCTACAGTCAAGCCATGCCTTTATAAATACTCCTGCAATGAATAATGTCATATTCTTTCTGATAGAATCCTGCCTTGTATAACAAAGATGAGTTCCAATTTGTCAGATTGGCATTGTCTTTTACCTGTAAAAACGTTATTTTGTTGTCATTGCTACACAGTTGTCAATGTCTTATGATTAAATCTTAGGAAACACAGAGAGTGATTATTTGATAGGGTGGTGACCCAGGTAGTTGCTACAGTTTTCTAATTTGAGACAGTTTTCAAGTCTCCTTAAAATAAAGGCCCATGATAAGTATTGGCTATTTTCAACACTTTATCCTAAATTTGTGAAAGAATTCTTTTCTCGCTAGCAAAGGTATAAAGGGGTGGGGGGGACATCAGCTCTCGGCATCAGTTGAAGAACACAGGAGAGAGGAGGCCTAATGTTGGTAGCTGCCATATGCAATACTGATTCATATTACAATCAGACATAAAAAACAGAGGTTGTTCTTATAAATTAAAAACCAGTTTGTGAAATAGTTCATTCTGATTTTTTTCTCTTTATGAAACAGACATAACAAACAGGCTGTTGACATTATAAATAGCAAAAAAGTTTGTGGAACAATCTATTCTGTTGTTCAGTTTTGTTTTTTATCTGATGCTCATATATTTCTCTGACATCTCTTCTAGGCCAAGCACACAAATCTGAGTCATTTCCCCTATTACAAAGTCAGGAGGGATGTGCCAGCTTAATCACTAAGAGCAGCTGCCAGGTTCTCCAGCACTGTGCGTTGGTCTGTGGATATGTGCCAAGCATTTTGACTGAGGCATAATACACTGGTCATTTGTACTTAGTTGTGGGTGTGTGGTTTTGGTCCCACATATATGTTACTCTCTCTTAGAAGTTATTACCAGAAATCAAAATGCACCTTCTTTAGACCAAAGTATATCTATAGTGAGTCATGGCCAGGATTTCTATAGCACAGAGATAAAAACCTGTGATATAGTGAGGTATTGCCTTATATGAGAACAGGGTGTTAAGGTTTGAATATGATGTGCTATCCTCCAAAAGCTCATGTGTGAGACAATGCAAGAACATTCAGAAGTGAAATTTATTAGATTATGAGAGCTGTAACCTAATTAGTGGATTAATCCACTGATGTGGGTTAACTGGGTGATAACTGTTGCCCTGTAGTGTATGCCTAGAGGAAGGAGGTCATTGGTGAAATGACTTTGGAGTTTATATTTTGCTCCTGTTGAATGAAGCTTTCTCTCTCACTCGCTCTCTCATGCTCTCTCTCTCTCATTTCTGGCACTCATACCCTGAGCTGTTTTCCTCTGCCATGCCCTTCCAACATGATGTTCTGCCTCATCTTGGGCCCAGAGTTACAAAGTTTGCCAACCATGGACTAAACCTCTGTGAGCCAAAATAAACTTTTCTCCCTCTAAATTGTTCTTGTCAGATCTTTTGTTCTCAGAGATGCAGGAGTTGACTGACTAAAACAGAAATTTGTATAGAGAAGCAGAATGGTTCCTTTGACTAACCTGACCATATATGGTCAGAAGCCTTTGGAGCTGGTTTGTGAGAGGAATTCTGAAAGTTTAGAGATGCAATCTGGAAAATCATTCGAAAGTTGTAAGCAGAGCTTAATGGGCAATTCTGGTGGGAGCACAGAAGATCAGGATGCCAATAGGACTGCAGACAGAAAGGCTGAACTCAGAGGTTCCAGAGGGAAGGAGGACTCTATTGGAAATTGGACAAGAGGCCATTCATATGCATTCTGGCAAACAAATTGTCAATATTTTGCCCATGTCCTGCGACTTTCTATGAGATTGAATTTAAAGGTGATGACTAATCTAGTAGAGGAAATTTTAAGGCAACACAGTTGAATAGGTTGGGGATCTGGATGGAACAAAAAGGTGGAATAACAAGGAAGCCAAAGCAGATGTTAGCTCATTTCTTCTTGAGTGGGTGCTTCAACTGCTGCTGTGATCACCTCAAGACATCAAATTTCTGCTCCTTCACTCTTCCAAATACACTCTGACCAGGCCTTTGGTTCCAGACTGGGGCTGCATCCTTATACCTTATTCCAAAGCTCCAGCTTCTTGGACTGAGCAGCTACTGGTTCCTTCAGGTCCCCAGCCTACAGACAGCCATTCTGGGCCTACCCAGCTTCTGGTCGTGTAAACTAATCTAATAAATCATAGATAGGAGCTGAGCACAGTGGCATACGCCTGTAATCCCAGCACTTTGGGAGGCTGAGACAGGAGAATCACAAGTTCAAAGCCAGCCTCAACAACAATGAGGCACTAAGCAACTCAGTGAGACCCTGTCTCTACATAAAACACAAAATAGGGCTGGGGATGTGTCTCAGTGGTTGAGTGGAAGGAAGGAAGGAAGGAAGGAAGGAAGGAAGGAAGGAAGGAAGGAAGGAAGAAAGGAAGGAAAAAAAAGAAAATCATAGGTAGGTAGGTAGGTAGGTAGATGTCCGTTGGTTCTAGAGAACCCTGATACAGGGTCAACCCTTTCTTGAGGGATAATGGTACAGCAAAACTGTACCTCTGGGATGCTCTGCATGCCCTATACTGGCCACTGGATTCTTGAGGCTTTTATTTTATGTTACCTGATGTACAGTCTTTATAGTGTTTGCCACTTTATACTAAATTGAAATGTAAGAAATTGAAGAAATCATCATCCAGTTTTCAAAGCCAGATCAGATTTTTTGCCTGATATAACTCTAAAATGGGCTAAGTATGGAGATATGAAGTCTCTTATCCAATAGACTTAGATACTCAGACCCTATTATTTACTAGCTGTGTGCCTTTGGTCAAAGTATTTCACTTCACTAAGATTCAGTGACCTCATCTACAATAGTATCCAAATCATAAAATGAAAAGTATTTAAAACATTGAACACAGTGCCTATCATATAGTGAGCACTCTGTAAGTATTAACTATTTTTGTCACTACATTATAATGCCCAGCAAGAACTGTAAATCTGAAGGTCAAACTTAAAAGAGTGATTTTTACATTATAAATGCAGTGGATAACAAGAAGTACCTTGAAGTAATTCTTTTATACTTTAAACCTGTCCCAGGATGAGTGAAGATCATAAGATCAATTTTATAGAGATTCTACTACAAAATTCTCTAGCAAGGCAGCAAAGTTCATCTTATGCACTGAAATTGAATATTTGTACTGATTACATTAGACAAGGCAAAGAAAATGGATATAATAAAACTAGAAAAGCCAGAACCCAGAGAAATAGTTCTCAGTAGGGAATTTTATTTTAACCCTTAGATAGAAACAATAAAAAGTTAAAACTGCACTATCTATAAAAGTGTAAAAAACTTTAGTACAGAAGACTTAAATATTCATGTCAGACATTCCTTAGCTTCAGATGCATAATTTATGGTGTTATACTTTGACAGCATACTTTAAAAAAAAAAAGTCATGTAGCAGATTGTACTTGTTAAAGAGAAATTCAGTAATATTTCCTATCCTTTATGCTCTTCTGCTATTTCTGCTATGTGGCTTGGCACTTCCCTATCAAAAGATGTTTATTTTTTTTACCCTATTAAATCTAAGTATGCCCTACAATTGCTTCAATTAACTCTATGTGGGAAAAACAATTCTGTGACAATTGCAGGTATAATCATTAGCTGTCCTAACAACTATCATAGATTTAAAAAAAAAAAAAAGTCTAAGCCAAATGGAGAAGCCAGGTGTTGACCTTCCGTTGATCGTGGGGCTCCCAGCCCACAGCCATCATCAGCTGCCAGTCAATCAAACTTTCAGATGACTCTATCTCCAACCTCCACTAGACTATTAACCCAGGAGACCTCAGGGGAGAGCTGCCCACTGAGATCAGTCAACTCCTGTAACCGTGAGAGACAATAATAAAACTGTTTGGTGCCATGACTCGGATTGCACTTGGATCACTGTGGGAGAGAGAGACCTGATAGGCCGTTGGCCAACCTCTCTCTTTGGCTGCTCCTTGAGACTTGTTCCTGCTCCTGTCTTCACCTGCCATTCTGTCCTTTTCCCTTTCAGTGGGGATCTCTGCTCTCCCACTTTTCTTTTACCCAACTGTTCTTTCTGTCCTTGGATTGATCCCAGGCCCCAGGGTCTCTATCCCCTCTTACTTCTTAACTGTCTGAAATTGGGGAATGGAGGGACATGGCAGAGGCAAGGAGCCTGGAGGATGCAGAATAGCAAATGCCACCATTTTAGGCACTTCAGTGTCTGGAGAATCCCATCAGTGGTGGCCCTCCAGCCTGACATAGGGGCCCAGTGGTGGGTCAGGTGTGGCACTGAGAAACCAATGTGAACCAGTGAATAAGGTAAACAAGCCAGGCTGTCACCTCCCACTGTCTCAAGGTAAGTGGCCTACGAGTGCTGAGGTCTGAGGAGGGGCCAGGCCACACACCACACAATGTGATTGTCCCCTATCCCTGGCTGTCTTCCCTGACACCAGTGATGGGGCTTGCAGGGCATGCGTGTGTGGACTGTTCCAGATGCACCCAGGGCTGCTGGTCACACTGTCCAGCCTGAGGGTCAAGGCTTGATAATGATGTAGCAATTTTTTGCCCTTGCTATAAGGAAGAAAAAAAATAAAAATAAAAAGCCCTGGCAATGCTCCTATTGACTCTCACTCTTGACAACAACCAGCACCCAGGTTACCAGTCCCTCCAGGATGTGGCAGCTGTTGTGCTCTCCCCAGCTCCCCATCCTCCCTGCCTTTTGGTGCACAATAACTACCCACTAGGGGTTTGGGATCACTCCAGCAGGTGCAGGGCGATCCAGCATAGCCAGGCTGGGGGCTGACAAACAGTGGGGTGGTGGATGGAGGAAAGGGAATGTGAAGGGGAAATGAAGGAAAAAGTACAGAAAGGCACAGAAACTGAGGAGAGTTTGAGCATGCTTCTGTGGGTTTTGCTTCAGGCATATATTGGGGACCCCTGATGTATGCCTGGAACTCTGACTCCCTGCAGAGGCAACTCCTGTCTGCAATTCTCCAAAAATTGGGATTATGGAGGGTGGTGGGTTAAATCCCCAACATGTAGATTACTCCAGTGCAGCTTTTGTCCAATAAGGGAACTCCTCCATAATCAGATTGGAAATATCTGCCTTCCCACCGAGCTCAACACCTGTGAGGCTGAGCTCCACCACAGCATAGGGAACTGGTAGGACCAAGCCCACTCCAGTACCTGCCAGGGATGTGAGGGGAAAGCATCTTCCATCAGCCCTCGGAGGTCATTTACATGCCACAGGCTGGTGCTTAATCCAAGGCATCAGCTGTTCAGCAGCCCTGTTGCCCTCAGCTGGCACAGCCAGGGGAGCACAACAGATCTGGCAAGAAAAGGAGGGGAAGAGTGAAGGTGGGCCCTGAATCAAGTCATTCCTGAGCCCTACTCACACTTGGAAACTTGAGACTGCACAAGAACCACACGTGACACATTGGGGGAGCATCTTGACCTCAGGAGAAGGCCGAAAGAGGTTGGATGGACAGGAGTTCCCAGGAAGAGAAATGTCAGGGAGAGCTGTCAGACCTGACAGCATGACAGTTTGGAATGAAGTGAGTGCATGTGAGTAAAGGCAAGAACAAAAGCTTGTGGAGATAAGAACGTGGTCTGTGAACCATCTAGATGGCTCCATAGAGTGTTCTCAGGGGAGTGTGCAAGACAGAAATCAAAAGTAGAAATGAGAGATGTGAAGAAAATTAAATATGGTTATAAATATGAGGACACTTTGGGTAAGGAAGGTTAAAAATAAATGAAAATATTTGGGGACAAGCAACGATTTTGTATAGTGAAAGAAGATTTTGCCCTGAAGGGAAATGACTTCATGGTCCCAAAGTGGGAAAAGAAAGATAAGGGTAAAATCAGAAGATTAAAGCCAGTTGCAGAGAATCTGAGTAAGAAGACATAGCAGGTTTGTGGAGGATGAAGCTCATGAAAGTGAGTTTGGTATATGTGACGTGTTGGGCAAAAGGAATGAAAAGAGAGCAGCGGGGATGCACTACCCCTCAGGAAACTCGGGGAAGATCAAGGAGCAAGCGGGGAGGGGTGCTTTTGGTCCAGGATTAGTGACCTGCCCACCTCACTGTACCTTTTCTTTGAGACAAGCACCCACTAGAGCTTTGTGACCTAGGCTGGGCAATTTTGCAGAGACCTTAGTCACTTCCATAATTACAGGTTACTGTCTCCAGCAGAGAGAGTGCGGAATTTCATAGGAGCAACCAACCTGACCTACAGTGGGGAAGAAGGGCCCCAGAATACAGATGTCAAGCCTAGGCCCACGTCTTGGGTGATAGGTGGCATACAGGCACAAACAGTGGGAACATGAGGTTGAGAGATGGTTCTGTGGACGGGGCCTCCTATGTGAGACCCCCCACAAGCTTTCTTTTTGAAGGACAGCTTGCCTGAGGCCACTCTGGCCCTGGCTGACTTTAGTTGATAGGATATGCAACATTTCTCAGCAAACAATTTGTTATCTTGTTATCTGCAGGGGAAAGGCAGGCCCAAAAATCTCCTCCCTGCTAATAAGAACACAGTTTACCCTGGAGGGGGGATTTTTGTGACCTTTATACAGACCAGATTCCAGGACTCAGAGAGAGAGGATAATTAGAAGCAAAGTCTCCAAACACAGAATGTATAAGTTTTCTGTTAGAACCAATTACCTCAAACCAAAGTAACTCAGAGTTGCCTTGGATCCTTAACATTATAATAGAAAAATTATAATAGAAAAATCTCCCTTCCAAGGGGTAAGACCATGTGTAGTGTGGACTTGAAATTCTGAGGCAATCCTGATGTCAATCAAAAGTTAAGAGGTGGACCTGGGAGGTGGACCTGGGAGTTTATTATGAACATGTTTTTACTCTTATTAATTTCATTTCATATTTTCCATATAAAACTGTAAGTGTTGCCCATTAATATTTTCCAGAAGTATGACTTCTAATAGAATATTCTGTATTAATTTGAGCTAATAATCCATAACCTTCAGGACACACAGGACTCCCAATTCTGAAACTGACTCATATTAAGTGGAAGGGGCAACTGTAAATTACAAAAGTTAAAATTCACTCCCACTTCAGGATTCCTGGAACTGACCTTCTGATTGTTCATCAACCAAGATATGGAGGCCAAAGCCAAGGAAAATAAAAGGGCTAACAAAATAGCCAAAAATTTGACCTTTGCCCTCTGAGGTCAAGCAACACCCAGGGATCCACAGGACCTCTTCAGGGACCCAACAACTCCAGTGAGTTCCCCAGCCTCTCAGTTAGGGGAATCCATAAGAACCCTAGAGAATAAAGCCAACTTGTGTATATTTTATAAAGAGGAGGTCATTTGAAAGGGAAATGTCCCTACCACTTATTCTAAGGGAAGCCACATGTGGTCAGCAAGACCCAGACTCATCCTGGAAGATGGCATAACTGGTAGAAAAAATAAAAAAGGAGCACAAGAGGCTTCTCACAAGTTCTGAAAATGACCTTGAGGAGTCTCAGCTGACCTCAACAGCAGAAAAGAAAGAGGTTAATTTTGGCCAGCATAGGGTCACCTATTTGGTCTTAAGTACCCAATAGGAAAATACAACCAAGACAAATTTACTAATGTGAGGGTAAAAGAAAAGTCAAAGAACAATCATGCCATAGATTTATAAGAGAAAGACAATTAACCTTTCAAATGTAGCTTAGATGTGCATTTCTATCAGCCCTACCAAAAGTAAAATGGGGTCTAAACAGAAGTGCCTAATAATAACCATCAATAGAGACTCATAAAATCATCTTTGTCCTGAGCTAATTTGAGTCTTATCTATCAGACCTGCTTTTTAATAAAAGTCTAGGTCCTTAGGTTAGGGATGTAACTCAGTTATAAAGTACTTATCTAGTATGTGCAAGGCCCTGGGTTCAATTCTCAGTACCAAAACAAAAAGACCATTTACAATAAAATCTAGATCCTAAGATGTATAGAGATGGAAAACCATTAAAGCTTACTTACCTAACTTCACCTGGCTATTCTTACTATTAGGACCTTTGGCTACTATACTTCTTAATCTCCCAATAAAAACTATTTTCCAGATACAGTAGTCCCCTTATTAAGACCCATAGCTCTTCTCAGATTCTGAGTTGGCCCAAAGACTTGCTTCCAGTTTAGCCCTTCTGAAATAACATATAACAGACCATTCCTGTACATTGACTGGCCCTTGAGATTGCTGGTAGCCCAGATACCATGGTTAAGGGCCTCACTGCCTTACAACAACAGGTCAATTCCCTGGCTTCCATGTTCCTACAAAAAAGGTAACAACCTCCAATGTCCTTGAAGTTTGCTGAGGACTATCAATTTCTTCTGCCTGAGCCCCCACTGCCATGATATCTGTATAAAATCAAGTCACCAGCCACCAAATGTCTCCTATTAGACTAAAGGGAAGAGCCCTAAACCTACCTATCCTAAACCTGTAACAACAAGAACCAGCAAGCAGCCAAAAAGGTGATCTGATGCCATAAATCCATAGGACTTTAGAGTTCCCAGTCTTTGAGAGGGGAGTGTTAGAGTGGGTAAGTAAACAGACACGAGAAAAGGAACAGGGAAAGGAAATCCAGGCTCCATCCATGCAGCTGGCCATTACACGTCTCCAGGACCATCTTCTTATGGTCAGACAGTTCTCTATCAATCTGAAGAAAATAGATAGTCCATGCTGGGGAAGTTGTCAACTTAGCAAAATTGGCATAGGCCCACTACAATTAAGTGAAAAATGCTGTAACTGCCCCAAGTGAATAATTCATGGGGTGAGAGGATCCCAGGCAGTCCATAAAAGCCCACAACCCAGAATACATGAGGCCACCTCCTCTCTTAGGGCAGCCTATATCACATTCTCTGGAGCATACTTTCATTTCACTAAATGAATACTTTATGCTTATTTTATCTGTGTCTCTCAAAGGAAATCTTTCTTTGGGGGAGACAAGAACTGAGGAGCCCTTTACTCAGTAACAATCATAGCAAGGATATCCAGGGTCTAATGATGTACCTGTTTTTTTGAGGCCAACAAAGCTATTTTAGCATTCTGAGTAAAGTACATATTGTACCCTTAATAGCTAACAAGCCATGAGTTAGGGCAGGAAAGCAGGAAAAGGCACATACCACACTTTTTTTTTAAATTTTTTTTGGTTGTTGATGGACCTTTATTTAATGAATTTATTAATATGTGGTGCTGAGAATCGAAACCAGTGCCTCACACATGCTAGGCAAGCGCTGAACCACTGAGCCACAACCCCAGCCCGCACATACCACACTTTTAATGCCTAACAAGCTGTCAGTTAAGGCCCAAGAGTGTATTTGCCTTTTGTCTTCATTGTAGGGACACCAAAGACAACAGGAAAACCATTGAGGAACTACAAAAATTAAAAACAAAAAGCCACCAAAAATTATTAATGAAAATGCCTAATTTATTTATATATTTATTTGGGGGTACGAGGGATGAACCTAGGGGAGCTTTACCACTGAATCACAATACCAATCCTTCCTTCTTTCCTTCCTTCCTTCACTCCTTCCTTCCTTCCTTCCTTCCTTCCTTTTTTTGAAAGAGAGTCTCATTAAGTTGCTGCAGCTGGCCTCGAACTTGCAACGCTCCTTCTCAGCCTTCAAATGCCAAATTTAAAATGTTATTTTAACACCTATTTAAAATGAGGTGTTAAAATGCTGTGTTTACATGGAAAAACGGGAATTGTACCTTTTCTTACTATTTATAACAAAATTCAACACATTAACATTTAAAACTATAGTGTGGTAAATAAGAATTTTTCTAGGAACATCTTTGGTATAACCTGGTAATTTCAGTGAAACCATGTAGTCAATTCCATAGTTATAATTCTTATGTGGGTTAAGTCCTGGTCAGTCTTTCTTATTTTCTTAAACTAACATCACACTTTCTTCTTTCAATATCACAAAAAGCTAGTTACATGATACACCAGTATTAGAATGGTATTTGAAAGACAAATGCAAATTAAAGTAGGAGATATAATTTCTCACACATTAGATTGGTAAATTTCCAAAAGTTTGATAATATACTTCATTGTCAAGCCTGAAGAAACAGGCGCTTTAATACTTTGTTTGGCGAGCTGCAATAGATACTGGTACAACATTTATAGAAGGGAATTTCTCAAAGTTTAGCAAAATTACTTAGGCATTTATCTCTTGACCAACAATCCCCCTTACAGGAATCTACCCCCAAAATAAATTGGCACAAAGCTAAGCAACACAGTATTGCTTGTACTGGATGAAGGCCCAGTCAATGACCTAACCCTGTTTTGACTCCATCTTCCCTTTCTGACTTTTCTTTCTTCCTACTTAGTTCTCCTAAGCCATTCTTTTCTACAGTCACCTTTGATTCCAGCAACAACAGGTCTCGTGGATAAACAATTCGTGACAAGAGTTGAAACTATGCCCAAAGCCAACAGGAACCTTCTTTCTATGTCAAGGCCCCCACCTGACCAATCCTGAGATGATGGTCGATGTTCTAGTCAACATGTTTTTTTCCACTGTGACCAAAATACCAGAGAAGAGCAACTTAGGGGAGGAAGAGTTTGCTTTGGCTCATGCTTTCAGAGGTTCATTCCTTGGTTGGCTGACTTCATAGCTCTTAGCCAGAAGTGAGGCAGCACATCATGGTGGAAGGGCTTGATGCAGGGAAACCGCCCGGAACATGGCAAACAAGAAGCAGAGGGAGAACTCTGCTCACCATGGAAAGGCACACCCCCAGTGACCTCCTTCCTCCAGCCGCACCCTGCCTGCCTGCTGTTGCCACCCAGTTAATCCATACCAGTGATTAATGCCTTGATTAGGTGAAGGCCCTCATAACCCAATCACCTCTGACCTTTCTTGCATCACCCTACACATGCACTTTTGCGGGACGACTCATATCTAAACCACAACAATGGACCAGACCATGCCTGACCAAGATCACCTGCTTTGGCAGCTGTGCAGGCTCTCAGGCTATGCAGACCCCCAGCCCTTGCCCTCATTCCCCTGTTGTCAAACCTCAAAGCCACGGTCAGTCCCTCAAAGACAGGACAAAGGACATGGATTTTCCTTGTCAGTGTAACTACACTGATTAAAACTCCTTTCCTCTTTTTCACCATTATTTTTCCATTTGTTTTCTGGGGAGGATCCAGTGGTTGGACCTGAATTGTTCAATCCCAATATTTGGGCCTCTGACCTAGGACTCCAGTAACAATATCAGCAAGATTGGAAATACACAAGTATCAACAAGAAGACTGGTTGAATAAACTGTGAGACATCCACACAATTGAAGCTATGCACCTGTAAAACTGAATAAGGAAGCTGAGTATGGTGGCACACTCCTATAATCCTAGAAACTCCAGAGGCTGAGGCAGGAAGATTGCAAGTTCAAGGCCAGCCTCAGCAACTTAGTGAGGACCTAAGCAATTAGCAAAACCCTGTCTGAAAACAATAAAAATAAAATAAAAGGGGCTAGGGATGTGGCTCAGTGATCAAGCACCCCTGGGTTCAATCACTGGTCCAAAAACAATGAGGAAAAACTGCATATACATATACTACATAGAATAGCCTTTATTACATATTTTAGTAAAAAAACAAGGTGATGAAAGTATATACAGGATAATGCCTTTTGTAATAAATGTAAAAATGTGACCATAAATGTAAAACTATGAAATTTCTTCATCTGCAAAATTAAATACTGATTTATAAACCGATATAAATAGTTACGTACAAAAGAAGGAGAAATTAGAAGGGAGGAAACAGATGTATGTGACTTCTCTGAATACTCCACACTTATAGTTTTGACTTAGAAGGCATAGAAATGTTCTACATACTACTACTAATATTAACTTTAAAAGAAATCCCTAAAATTTGAAAACTGGGATAAATGTATATAATTCATAAATTTTTGATATTTTGATTGTATAATCTTATTAGTATATTTTAAATGCCAATAAAACTGAAAAACTACAAAGATAACTTAAATTTCATTCATTAGCCTTCTTGGAACATTTTTAATATAATAGAATAAAGTCACTATTCACACTAGCACTAATCCAAGTTTTTTTATGAAAGTATTTTGCAGATATAATGAAGGTCCCAGATTCACTGCTCTTAAAATCAAAAAATGATCATGGGCTTAATTTAATCACGGAGCTCTATAAAAGTACAATTTTTCTCCAGCAGGTACAGAAGAGAAAGTCAGAGTACCCCTCACTTGGCTAGTCTGGAAAAAAGCAATGAAACTCATTCATTGCTAGTGGGACTGCAAATTGGTGCAACCACTCTGGAAAACAATATGGAAATTCCTCAGAAAACTGAGAATGGAACTGCCATTTGACCTTGTTATCCCACTCCTCAGTATGTACTTAAAGGGCTTAAAATCAGCATACTATAGTGATGCTGCCACATCAAAGTTCATAGCAGCTCTACTCACAACAGCTAAACTATGAAACCAACCTAGATGCCCTTCAACAGATGAATGATAAAGAAAAGATGGTATATATGCACAATGGAATATTATTCAGCCATAAAGAGAAATGAAATTATGGCATTTGCCAGTAAATGGATGGAACTGGAGACATCATGCTAAGTGAAATAAGCCAATCCATAAACAAAAACAAAACCAGAGCAAAATGTTCTCTCTGATATGCATATGCTAACTCACAATAAGGGGTAGGGAGTATAGGGAAGAATAGAAGTACTTTGGATTAGACAAAGGGGAATGAGGGGAAGGGAAGGGGAATGGGAATAGGAAAGTCAGTAGAATGAATTGGACATTACATTCCCATGTTTATATATGAATACACAACCAATGTAACTCCACATCATGTAAAACCTGAAGAAAAGAGGTTATACTTCATTCATAAATAAATATTTTTTTTAAAATTACATGTTGAAATTCTCACCTCCAAGGTGATGGTATTAAGAGGTAGGATCTTTGGGAGATGTACCCTTATAAAAGAGGACCTAGAGAGACTCTTTGTCATCACCGTGGGAAGACACAAATGGAAAGAATCATTTATGAACCAGAAAGCTGGTCCTGGCCAGATACCAAGTCTGCTGACACCTTAATATTGAACTTCTCAGCCTTCAGTACTATAAAAAATAAATTTCTGTTGTTTATAAACTATGGTATTCTTTAATAGCAGCCCAAATATATTAAGACACTAGTCAATAGAATAAACAATTTTTTTAATATTTTAAATTCTAATTCATAAGCATATGAGTTTATGAAGCCAGATTTTCATGATATAAATGTTAATTGCCTAAGATAATACCTAATTCTGTAATTAAATTGTTTGATTTTAATATCTTAACATTTAATGAGGGAATCAAATGCTAAATAAGCCAGCAAACATGGAAAATTTTAAATAACTATGTCTGAAGTTATATGAACTGTATTTCCTCAAATAGTTCATATTTTTAAATACATAAATCTTAAATGTCATTAACTGCTTCTTTTGCCCTTCCATTTTATTTTATTAAAATGAGAGAAGGGGCTGGAGTTGTGGCTCAGTGGTAGAGTGCTTGCCTGGCACATGTAAGGCACTGGGTTTGATCCTCAGCACCACATAAAAAATAAATAAATTAAGGTATTGTTCCCATCTACAACTAAATATATATAATATAAAAAATAAAATGGGAGAAAAGAGGGGAAATTGAGAGAAAAGACAAAGGGGAAAGAGAAAATTCAGAATAGAAAGAAATAAGATGTTTAGTGACACTTTTCCTATTATCTATAAATTTTTGAATAATGCCCCCAAAACTGAAACATCAGTGAATAATGAAGTTCTTTCCACCATATGAAAAATGATAACATATAAAAGATCTGAGTATAGTGAATATCTGTTGGAAAATCAATGCAGTTGAAGGAAGAGTGGGAGAGAGAATAGTATTAGTAATAGGTGTACGTGGAGGAGTAGCCAGAAGCTATATCATTCAGAACTCCAAAGGCCTCTAAGCATTTTACTCTTGACTCTATATTTTACTCTGATGGATTTGGAGAATATCATGCTAAAAGAAATGAGCCAATCCCCAAAATCCAAAGGCCAAATGTTTTCTCTGATATGTGGATGCTGATGCATAATGGGGGAGGGGACATGGGAAGAATAGAGGAACAGTGGATTGGGCAGAGGGGAGTGAGGGGGAGGGGGCACAGAGGTAGGAAAGATGGGTGGAATGAGATGGACATCATTACCCTAGGCACATGTATGACAGCACAAATGGTGGGATGCTACATCCTGTAAACCAGAGAAATGAAAAGTTGTGCTCCATTTGTGTACAATAAATCAAAATGCATTCTGCTGTCATATATGACTACAACAAATTTTAAAACAAAGATTTTACTCTGGATTCCTAAGGGAAGTCATTAAAAGACAAGTGGAGAGAAATATAATCCAATCTACGCTTTCAGAAGTTTACTCAGGCTGCAATGTTATTAGAATAGATTCAGCAAGGCTGTTTTAGAGAATAAGACAGAAAGAAAAAATAGAAGATAAGAGAGAAAGATGATAGTAATTTACAGACTGTTGACAATAACTAGAAAGAAGTAGCCATTTTCAAGACACAGATTGAGCATACCTTATTCAAAATGCTTGACAACAGAGTGTTTCAGATTTTGTATTTTTTCTTATACTGGAATATTTACATATACATAATGATACATCTTGTGAATTGGACAAAAATCTAAACACAAAATTCATTTGTCTCATATACACCTTATAAACATAGCCTAAAATTATTATAATTTTTATTATAATTATTAACATATTAATTATACAAATTAATGAGATTCACTGTTATATTTCCATACATGCATGTATCATGTGTTGACTATATCCATCTACCTTTCTTGTATCCATCTCCCTGCTCCCTTAGTTTATGCTTGTCTTGGAAGATCTTTATTTCTTCTTCAATTTTGGAAAGATAGCCTTGTTGAGTATAGTAATGTTGGTTGCAGTTATTTTCTTTCAGGACTTGAATTACATCATTCCATGCCTCCTAATCTTTGGGGTTTCTGTTGAGAAATCTTCCATTAGTCTACTGAGTTTGCCTCGAAATGTGACTTGGCACTTTTTCTTGCAGATATTAATATTTCTTTGTCCTGTATTTTAACAATTTAACTATATTATACTGTGTAGTGGTTCTTTTCTGATCCCATCTACTTGTAGAATGCCTCCTGAATTTGAATGTCCATGTCTTTCCCAAGATTATGGAAATTGTATGCTATTATTTCATTGAATAGGTTATCTATGTGCTCAATCTTTAGTTCTTTTTTCTCAGGGACACCTATGTGTCAGATGTTTGATTTTGTAATAGTGTCCCAGAGATCTTATATGTTCTCTTCTTTCTTTCTTTCTTTTTGTCTGAATGTAATATTTTGAAAGACCCTTCAAGCTCTGATGTTCTTTATTCTGTTTGATCTAGTCTGTTATTGAGGCTTTCAATTAAATTTTTTATCTAACTTATTGAGCTTTTCACTTCCAAGATTTCTGTTTGGTTCTTTTTTAACATCTCTCTTTACTCAACTTGTCATTCATATCCTATATAGTCTTCCTTATTTAATTCAACTGTTTATCTGCATTTTCTTGGATTTAGTTGAGATTTTTAAAAATCTTTCCTTTGAATTGTTTATCCAGAATTTCATCTGCTTTGATATCTTTGAAATCAGTTATGGAGCTTCAGGAGGTGTCCTATACCTTGTTTCTCATATTTCTTAATATTTCTTGAGTTTCTATGTTGAGATTCGAATATCTGTTGAGATGGGTATCTCTTCCACTTTCATGAGATGACCTCCTTGGAAAGCAGCTTTCTCCTGATGATGTGTCTTGGGGTACTGTTTTAGTATATACTCTTGAGTTTACCTCCCACTGAACACGATAGTGTAATCTTTCTGTAACTTCTCTGTTTAGTAATTGTGGATTTGGGTACAAAGCATACCATTTTAAAATGGAGAGACTCACTATCTCTGCAGGTTTTGCAAGAGTGGGAGCATTCTTGTAATTGAGTCAGGTGTGCTATATGTAGAAAAATATGGTTACTCCTACACAGGGAGTGGGAGCCCTAATCAGGTGATGGGGGTTTTCACTGGCACTGCTGATATTGGCAGTGTTAGTTGAAAATAATTCTGATGCTGGTTGCTTCAGTCACGTTGTAGGGCCAGAAACTCTTGTCCTCTGATTGACACTGGTACAGATCCATGTGCTTCATGGGAGGATGCATGGATTGGAATCACAACTTCCCCTCTGTGCCACTCACCTCCAGTTTTGTCAACAGTGCACAACCAGACAAGGTACAGGTGCAACTGTAATAGAGGACTCGTATAGCAACCATGTTTCTTCTCTCTGCTGCTACGGTAGGGAAGTCTTCCCAAGAATGGGACCTCAAACACCCCAAGAGGTGCCCACATGAGGATGAGTGGACACCTTGGAGCTTATGTCCTCCTATTCTATCCTTTCTTTTTGTCCTGAGGATAGAACCCAGGGGCATGTCACTCCTGAGCTATAGTTCCAGCCTCTTTTTTTTTCCTAACAGAGGATTTCACTGTTGTAGAGGGTGTACTGAAACTTGAGATCCTTCTGCCTCAACCTCCCAAGTCATTGAGATTACAGGTTTGCAGCACCACACCCCACCCTCCTATTCTTTAAGTAGAAGTATTCACCAGGATTCAGGCAAGATTGGGTCATGTGGATACTTGGGCATAATTCCTTCAGCTGAGTTGGGCGTGTAGGTTGGAGGCTGAGCACTCCCCCAATGTGTGAGGCCCTAGGCAGAATCCCCAGCATCACAAAAAAAAGGAAATAAAAATTAAAAAGTAAAAATAAACAATAAAAAGGAAATACAGAAGAAAAAAAGTATATAAAGATTAATTGTTTTAAAAAGTAAAAGTAAAAAATTTATAAAATAAAAAATGAAAAAATACTAAAGAAAAGAGGAGAAATATAGAATTTAAGATTTATATATGCATACATATATACAAATATAAAATTTACATGTATATACGTATACATGTAAATACGTATACATGTATATACGTATACATGTATATACGTATACATGTATATACATATATGTATATAAAATTTACATGTATAATTTACATGTATACATATATGTATGTAAAATTTACATGTATGTATGTATATATATATACAGATGTGTGTATATATGTGTGTGTGTGTATTTTTTTTCTTCTTTTCCTCCTAGTCAAGGTGCAAGGAAAATGGAGTAGTGGTGGATGATCATGGGCTATGCTGCTCAAACCTTTTGTCCAGGTCTTCCTAGGCTACTCATCCTTGATAGCAGAAAGGTGTCCAGGGGGTTTTTGTCCCCTAGAACTTTCAGGTGTGGTACCCAGTAGGTATCAAGTGAGAGTGAGCTGTGGCTGCAGCTAGTGGAAATTTCCCTCAGCAGGATTTCACACAGGAACAAGTTAAGGAAGAATGCAGGCTGCACCAGGCATATATTCTCTCTAGAGCTTTTTTGGCTGTGTGCCCGAGAAGTGGGGCAAATGCCACAGCCACAAGGGGTTTCTAGTGACTCTGATGATCGGCAGGACACTTGTGATCTGCCATTAAGGCTGGTGGTGTCTTCAGTCCTGACCTCCTGCAAAACCACAAGTAATTCATCACTCCCTTGGTCTCAGAGGGCAGGTTCCCTGATCCTCCAGTTCCAGAGGGCTGTGCCTTGCACTCCACTCTGCATTGCAGACCATGCTCCCCTTACCACAGAACTCAGTAGGCCAGTTTCAGAGTCGTTCTCCAGAGCTGAGACTGTCTTGTGGGACCACCACCCTCCCAGGCAGTGCAGTGATGTGTGCACAGGGTCCCACAGGTGGGAATTTGCTGGGGTTTAGCCTCTTAGCAGCTTTCAGTCCTTCTCAAAACACTTCCTTCCTTTGCTGAATTCTTCTCTGTAAACTCCCAGTTGTCCTTTTATCTCACAGATTATTTCATTGGAGGCCTCTTTAGTCATTTATTGTAGTGCATTGAATAGTGTTCCTCCAAAATGTGTGTACACACAGAGCCTGTTAATGTGACCTTATTTGTAAATAAGGCCTCTGCCAATGTAAACAAGTTAAGATGAAGTCATATTGGAGGAGAAGGGGCTCTAAATCCAATGACTAGTGTTCTTATAAGAGAGAGATACAGAGATATAAGAAATAAGCAGGCCATATAAAATCAGAGGCAGAAATCAGAATGCTACAATTAGCAGTCAAACCACACCAAGCATTGTAAACAACCACCAGAAACTAAGAAGAGCAGGGAGAGATTGTCCCCCAAAAAACCTATAAAGACAGCATGGCTCTGATGACATTTTGACCTGCTCCATTTCTGACCTGGGCCAGTTCACCCCTTCTTAGGCAACCTGGTGCCCCCCCCCCACCATCCCAAGAGGTCATCGTATTGATCCCAAACTTAATGCAGACATCCAATGGGCATAGTGCACAACAGCCCAGAACTCCTGGGCTCAAGCAATCCTCCTGCTGCATCCTCCCTAGCAGCTGGGACTACAGGCAGCACCACCGTGCCAAGCTCTGGTGACATTTTGATTTCACATATCCAGCCTCTAGAACTGTGAGAATATATTTCTATCGTTTGAAGTCACCCTGTGTGTGGTAAGTTGTTATGTGAGGCCTTTGAAACTAACACACTGATTCATCCTTGACTTCTCCCTCTCCACATCAGTTTATCACAAGTCTTTATACTATCCACGGAGTATTTCTCAATTCTGCTTGGTTCCTGCATTCCCATTTTTACCATCTAGTACAAGTCTCCATCATCTCCCACCTCATTATTATAAAAGGAAAATATGATTCCACACATTTATTTTTACTCCACATTTATTTCTCCAACTTAGCCAGAAAGATCTTTAAAAGCACAGATAAAACATATCTATTTCAGTTAAGATGAAGTTCAAACCCTTTCATATGGATAACCAAACCCTTTTATTATCCAACCAACCTAAAATCCCAAGGTCAACTATCAGCACCTTCTTCATTACTCATTACATTAACTCCAGGTAGACTGAACTTCCTCAAATTTGCCATGCTTCTCATGAATGCTTACATATTAAAGTTCAACAAGTTTTTAGTTATGTGTTTAATATGGAAGTTCCAAAAAAAAACATAAACTGCAATTGTTATGTCTTAGTTCATTTTGTGTTGCTACAACATACCAGAGGCTGGGTAACTGCAAAAAGAAACAGGTTTATTTGGCCCATAGGTCTGGATACCAAAGGGTCCAAACAGTATGGCTCAGTGTGTTGGTGAGAGCCCCCTTGGCTGCATCACAACATGGTAGAGAAGTAGAAAGGTTACCAGTATCATAAAGACTGAGCCAAGGCATGGGATGACCTCACGGGAGACCTGATCCATCTCTGAAAGACAATTGACCTACTCATGTTGGTGGAGCCCCCATGACCTAACTTTCAAGTAGGTCTCACCTCTTTTTATTTTTTATTAATGAAAATTAACTGTACAGAATAGTGGGCTTTATTATGACATTTTCATACATGAACATAATATAATTTGAGCAATTTTAGTCCCCAATACCTCCCCTTGACCTCACAAAACCAATACCAAATGGGAAAAATCTGAAATAATTTCCTCTAATATCAAGAACAAGACAAGGATGTCCACTCTCACCACTCCTTACTCAATATAGTAGTTGAAATTTTATCCAGTGTAACTGGGCAAAAGCAGGAAATAAGAGGCCTCACCTTTTTCAATTTCAACCACCTCAATACTGCCACTGCCAAGCATTCAACATATGAAGTTTTGAGGAACAAACCATACTCAACCACAGCAGGCGTGTTCACTGGTGTATCCCCAGTACCTAGTGTACATAGAATATACAAAGTGCTCAGTAAACACTTTTTGAAATAGTGACAGAATACAATCAAATCTTCTTGAATTGTTCTAGATCAACACCAAACATATATATTTTTCTAGAAATGCAAGTCTCAACTGAGAATGTATTTCAACAGAAATAAGGTACAGAAACTTCAATCACCCTTCATAACATCATTTCTTTAAAGAAAAAATAAACATTAAGTTTTAACCAACGTACCAGCAAATGAACTTTTGCTCACAACTTGAAAATTAGAAACTCTGTTTAAAATATGTTTTTTGTAGCTGGGCGTGGAGGTGCACGCCTGTAATCCCTGCACTTTGGGAGGCTGAGACAGGAGAATCCTGAGTTCAAAGCCAGTCTCAGCAATGGCGAGACACTAAGCAACTCAGTGAGACCCTGTCTCTACGTAAAACACAAAATAGGGTTGGGGATGTGGTTCAGTGGCCAAGTACCCCTGAGTTCAATCCCTGGTGCCAAAAATATATATATATATATGTTTTTGTTGTTGTTATTGTTTTGATGATCTTATTTATTTATTTATTCATTATTTATTTATTTATTCTACTTAGGTATACATGATAGCAGAATGCATTTTGATTTATTGTACACAGAGCATAACTTTTCATTTCTCTGGTTGTACGCGATATAGAATCACATCATATATGCAGTCATACATGAAACTAGGGCTATGATGTCCATCTTATTCCACCATTTTTACTGTTTATTAATTATTAACAACTTATCACCTTTTCATTCAAGTGTAGTTTTCAAGCTAAGCATTTACATATACAAGGGCTGACCGTGCCAAGTGTAGCCTTAAGCCTTAACTCTTTCTGGAGAGAGTATCACCACCAAGAGCATTTAAAGGGAAGAAGGACAAAAGAAATGAAATCACTGTTTCTCAGCCTGACTATAGACAATTCTCCATTCCCCTTTCTTTCCATTCAGTCAAGTGTTCCACACAATCATAAAGGTTTACTAGTAGCTTGGAAGAGAAGTTCATCTATAAAAATATATATGGACATACTTCTTTCCTCCCTCTTTCTGAAGACACTTTTCTATTTTTAGCTAAAACCAAAAAATAAAACCACGGCAAGTCCTGTTCCACATTCTTACCCAATTCATTCAATACTTTTGTGCTAACACTGTTTACCATTCTTTTCCCTAGTCTCCTGGTTTACATACAAGTAATAGGAGCACTCTTATTCCTACTATATTCAAAATAGCATCACCCAAATCTAAGCCCCTTCCTTTGACCTTCACCCAGTAAATAGTACCACTGTCCATTCAGCTTTTTCTATCAAAAACCTAGAAATCATTTTTTACTATTTCCTTTCCCTTCATTTCTAATCCATCAAACAATGCTCATTTGACTTCCTAATATGTCCATTTCTTTCCATTTTCACCTTCATAACCAACTCTCAGTCAAAATAAAGTCAACTTTCATTTATATTTCTACGATAATCTTCTAACTGATCTTCCTTTGTCCTACTATTTTTTCCTCTAATCCATCCTGTATGTTGGAGGCAAAATGCAAATCTTATTATGTTGCCCTTTCTAATTCTTCTTTACCTCCCACACCACCTCTATCCCAACCTCCATCCCCCAACTTGAACTCTTTAATTGTTTCTCTTATTCTTGAGACAAGCACCACAATCTTGACCATTGCCTACCTGGGTCATATTATTTGTCTTCTAGTTATCTCCGTAGTTTCATCTCTTCCCACTCACCTCTTATGCCTAGTTTTCTTTCACTTCCTTGAAGATACTCTGCTCCATTCACTGAGGGGAGCTTTGCTCATCCTGCTTATGCCACTAGAAATGGCCTGCTTCTTACCCACTCTTCTACTCCACCACTAGATTACAGTGGAAACATCATGTTCTCTGAGGACTGTCTCCTTTCAACCCCCAAGACTACAACGTTATATCATTTTAGAGTATCATAGCACTGTGTGTCTTTCTTCTCGTCCTATATTAGTGTCTATTACAATGCTGGCTCACAGGAGACATCAAATTAACATTTGCCAAATCAATTCTTGCCATGGGAGATTTGACTTATCAAAAGGAACAATACCCTGTTGTCCATTTTTTCATCTTGTTTCAGCTGCCAGCTGAATATTTCTTCTTGATAAAACAAAACAGAAAAAAAAAAGAAAACAAAAAACACATGTTCAAGAAGTCATAATATTGCTCCTTTTTTTTTCTGAGTTTCTGTTAGGTCTAATAGTTGGCTGGATAAGATAAAATTGCACACCTCTCTTTATTAGATTTCAACCTAGCACACTCCTCAGTCAAGTTGGTTCTCTGAAACTTAAATTTCTCTCAGATCATGAAAACATTCATGTGCTGAGTGAGAAACAAGTATTTCCTTTAAAATTAATCATTATTATCTCTGTGTTTTATGTATGTACTAGGGTCATGTACTTTATATTTTTCTCACTGTTCATATCACAATTTCTTGATTTTTAATATTCATTGAATATACACACATATACTTGCTCATAAAGAATAGGTGGTATTTATTGGTGTTAGTAAATTAAGTCCACAGTTAACACTTGGTGCTGAGTATTTGGTAATTATTTTCAATTCAGTGGCTATACCCCTTAGTCTTGAGAGAAATCCTTCTTGAAGTAGGGTTTTCCTGAATTTTTTCTTTCCTTTGTAAGTAGGATGTCTCCAAATATTTTGAGTAGTCCCTCTTTACATTATTAGCATTGCTAATAATAACAAGAATAAAAGCACCTAACATTCATGAGGCACTTATATGCTATAAAGCAAATTTATGTGTATTTAGTACTTATAATAATCCTATGAAATAGTTGACATTTTATCCTATCTTACATAATAGGTGACTTAGATATAAAGAGGTTAAGTAATTTGCCTCCTATACGTAGCTTGTAAGTGGTAAGGCTATTTAAAATCAGGCAGTCTGGACTCCAAAACCATAACCATTAACTATACTATACTGCCTCTAATCCCTTGAAAAAGGACATACCCACAAGTTGCCATTTAGGGTATGATCAATTGCGCTTCTAGTGGGCCCAAACCTCCTCCAGACAACAAATTTAAGTTATGCACAAAAATACAAGAAGGAAAGTAGAAAGTAGGAGGGAAGAGAGAGAGAAAGGAAGGGTGGATAAGAAAGGAAAGGAAAGAAAAACTGAAGGTTCTGGAAGGTGAACAAAAGTACACAGAATATGCAAGCAATCTGTACTGCAAGCTGAAATTATTTGTACAGCTTCCAACCTGAGAATAGGCCAAAATCAACACCTAGGCAGAAGCTATCTCTAACAGAAAATCCGCAGTGTCTCTGGCCTAAAGAAGGAAAGGACAAAGTTCAGAGCAACCACAGGTCCTGGAAAATGGATGAAGAAATCTTCAAAAAGAGGAGTTGGTGATATTGGGTGAGGAGTGGATGACTGAGTCTGGCTTGGCAGCAATTAGGACTGTGCACAGGAAGGGAAGGACAGACTGTGGGCTTGGATCTTGGAGCACTCAGGCCTTTAGTGGGGGTGCCATCTCCTTGGATCCTTTCTCATTGCTTCTCTGTGCTGCAGGCTGTCTCTATTTGCTCCCAGCTGAGGCTACTGTCCTTGGAGCTGTTCTCTACCACTCCATGATTTTCTGCCATTTCTTGGCAAATATGGCAACCAGTAATGCTATTCTGAAGAGAATGAAAAGGAACAGTGCAGAGGAGGATCAGATTGTTGAATAGCTTGAGCAGCAAGTTGCTCTTCTTAAGAAGCAAGTAATTTTTCTGGCAATATTGAGAAAAAAGAAGAAATTTCTAATTGAAAATACTAAAATGAAGAAAGAAATTAAGAACTGAAACAAGAGCTAATTCAAGCAGAACTTCAAAATGGAGAGAAGCAAATATCATTCCCATGCGGTGCTTTCTTGTAAGTTAATTCCATGATTTCTGAAAATGTGATATAGTCCACACGTGTAACAATCATATCTTTTGGTGCCAAGAACAGATGAAAGGAGAAGGAGAAGAAGAAAAGAAAGAGAAAATTGAAAGGAAAGGACAGGAGAAAAAAAGCAATCATTAGTAAAAAGTGCTGACTCTAAGCCAATAGATATTTCCCATACAGATCTTCAAATTTGCATCTTTACTGCCAAAAAACACCGGAAACAGATTCTTTGCATGTAGAAAAAGTAGATATTGGAGAAATAGCCCCCAGAACAGTTGTCAGTGGCCTGTGAATCATGTTCCTCTTGAAAAGATGCAAAATCAAATGATTTTACTTTATAACCCGAGACCGGCAGAGATGAGGGGAGTACCATCTCAAACAATGGCAATGTGTGCTATTTCACCAGAAGTGGACAATTTGGCTCCTCTTAGTGGGTCTTTTCCTGGAGATCGAATGACTTTTAATGCTTTTCCTGGAAAGCCTGACAAGTAGCTGAATCCTAAGCAGATGATTGGAGAGCAGATCCAGCTTGACCTGCACACTAATCAGAAGAGTGTGGCTACATACAGAGGAGCTCCCTCTGAGGAGAAAGGAAGGGAGCAAGCAGGGCTCAAATCATTACCAACAGTGGAATCAAATAAGTTAAAGTGCTTCCATTAATGAAATACAGTTGCAATATATTTGTCACTTAAAAAAAAAAAAAGAGTTGGATTAAATCTGGCCAAATATCCTGGTGTTCAAAGATTTTAAACTAGGGACTTAAATGTTTTTTATAAGATACAGATAATGCAAAGGTGCCAATATCTGAATGGTTTTAGGGGCCTGAATTGTATTCCCATTTTGGTCAAAGACCTTATTTTTTCTGCTTATATTTAGAAACATCAAGACTCTTGCTAATATCTTAAATTTATTCCCCAAATAGGAAATCTCACATTTTGGGACTCCTCCCGCCTCTTGAAGTTTAACACCATATGAGAGAATATTTGGGACTGAAAAATAATGTAAAGATGATGTGTCCTCATTTTAGAGCTTTGACTACATTGACTCTAGAAGAATCTCAATTAAATATGTAATTTTTAAAACTCTTAAGAAAAAAGAAATCCCCAAAAAGAGAGTCTGAGAAAAGACATCCCAAATTCTGTCCCACTTCCTGGCTGATCTATCATCCATGCATGCACAGGAAAGACTAAAGACAACTCAGCTAAAGATGAAGGACCTGAACTAACTTGAGCTACTGCTAAAAGAGAAAAATTACTTTTTGATCAAAATCCTCAACACTCTTTGGAGAGATATAACAGAATTCAGACTCTCTACAGCATAACAGTTGCAATGTTATGATAAATTCAAAATTACTCAAAATACAAAGGGTGAGGGAAAATACGACTTCGTCTCAAGGGAAAAAGCAAAGAAAAAGAACTCTTTTTCTTTCTGGGTCACCCTTCAAACATGTGACCCAGATGTTTGAATTAACAGGCCAAGATTTGAAATCAACTATCATAACCATGTTAAGCATGGCTAATTATTATAACTAGCCCAGAAAATAGACTCACAATGAATGAAAAGGTAGTAACTATCAATTGGAAAGGGGAAACTTTATAAAAAGCCAAATAGAAAATATAGAAATGAAAAAGTATAATATCTGAAATTAGAAAGGTAGCCTTGCTGGTACAACTATCTTCCCCAGAATTCTTTCTCTTTCTATATGTAACAACTTTTCTTCAATTTAATGTTACTGATAACCAACTGCAGATATCTACCTCTCGACTTCTTCTTTCTTGAGTGTCCCAATGTCTGACTCTGGCATTTACAACAAGATCTCCATGATGTGATTCCTACCTTACTTCCATTCTATTATTCTAAGCAATATTTCCGACGATTTAACTCTGAATTGCTTCAATTATGGCTTCAAAATATGTCCACCAATTACATGGCCTTCCTTCTTTAAAAGAACAAACCTGATTCCTTTCAGCATGGACCAGACTTAGCAAAATCATTTCTAATGAAGAGAATATGACAGAGTGGTGATGTGTGGATTCTCAAAGTAGGTCATCAAAGATATTGAGACCTACTCCTCTTTCTCAACCAAGCTGTCCGTGTCACGAGGACTTTCAAGCATCCCTACGCAGAGGTATATTACGGACAACACTCCATGCCTCCTACTAGTAGTCAGCAAGAGGTCCTTTGCCAATAGTCCTGTGTTATGGATAAAATCATGTCTCCTCCCAAAAAAAGACTCCCCCAATTTTGTCTTGGAGTCCTAAGTCTTATTACCTCAGAATGTGATCTTATTTGAAGATAGAGTTTTACAGAAATAATCAAGTAAAATTAAGTCCAATATGACTAGCATCCACATAAGGGGAGAAAAATTTAAACACAGACACACAATGGTGAAAAGAGCATATGAAGCTGAAAGTGAAAATCAGAGCAACTACAAGCCAACAAATGCCAAAGATTGAAAACAAACATGGAAGAGATACTTCTTCACAGTTCAGAACAGTTCAGAACAAATCAACCGTGTGGACACTTTATCTTGTACCTCTGGCTTCCAGAATATGAAAGAATTACTGTCTGTTGTTCTAAGCCTCCTAGTTTGGGTTCTTTGTTACGGCAGCTGTATGAAGCTAATACATGGTGCATATGAGCACTTTGGAAGGAGTCTTTTCAATCCCTTCAAGTTTTCAACTCCAACTGATATTTTGCCTTCCACTTCTTTAAATGTCCTATACCAGAGCTATCAGCTAAACAATTCTTGAATTCCTGCCCCATGAAAATGATCATATAAATGTCTGATGTTTTCACTTTTTTAATGAACTAAATTGTGTCCCACCATCTCTGAAATAAAAGCCACATGTTGAAGCCTATCAAAGCTGAAAACAGACAATGGAGAAAATCTAAGTGTGAAAAATGCATTTGGAAATGAGCAAAAAAGGATTATAACTCAGGATGTACAGTAAGACAAGCTACAGATGCACCTGAAGAAGGAAGGGTGAGGGAGGGCTGGGGGTGTAGTACAGCAGTAACACACCTTTCTAGCATCCTCCTTTTCCTCCCTTTCTTCTGTCTCCTTCATCTTGCCTAGCATGTGGGAGGCCCTGGGATTCAGTCCTCAGCACAGAAGAAGAAGGAGAAGGAGAAGAAAGAAGAGGAAGAGGAGGAAGAGGAGGAGGAGAAATAAATAAATAAATAGATAGATAAATAAAAAGGAAGAGGAAAGGTAAGCAAAGTTTTTATTCACAAATAGAGAGTCACATAAACTGCTTGGATACACAGTCCGTTGGTCGTGTAGACCTGAGGCAAGAGCTGGTGTCAGTTCATTTTTGGAGGTATATTAATGGTTAGATAGCTGTGTTCTGTCTAATGCACCTTATCTGAATTGTTGCAGACTTAAAGAATTTTAAGATAAAACCTTGTTACAGTAATTTGTGTATACACTTGTGGGGTGTGCAGAACAAGGACTTTACTGCCCTTCAAGGGCAGTAACTTGTCTCACTTATCATTTTAAATTCATGACAGTTTCAGCATAGAGTAAGGATTCAATAAATGTTTGGAAAAGAGATCTGCCCCTTTAGTTCTATCCTCAGGCAGTCCTAAAACCAAGTCTTATCTCAAACAAGCAGGTAAGAGTTCTCCTTCATAATGCCTGGCACTAACTGTTCTGGGTCAGGCAAGCACGATTTCATTTCTGTATAAATAACTTTCCAAGCCATAATCCCTAATGTGACTGTGTTTGGAAACAGGAACTTTAAAGAAGTAATTAAGATGAGATGAGGTCATAAGGGTGTGACCCAATCCAATATAACTAGAGTCCTTAAAAGAAGAAGAGACCGCAGAAATGCTGATGCCCAAAGAAAAAACGCCATGTGAGCACACAGAGAGAAGATAGCCATCCCCAAGTCAAGAACAGCCTCCAGAGAAACCAAGCCTGCCAACACCTCGATCTTGGATTGACAGCTTTCAGAGTTGAGAAAATAAATTTCCATTTTTTAAGCCACTCAGTCTGTAGTACTATGTTCTGGCAGCCCTACAAGATTCTGCTGCAAGGTTTGGGGATAACTTGTCACATAATAATAGGTAATATACTTTCCCACTCCATCCCCCAATAAATACATACTTTCCGTCTTTCTTCACCACCCAAACTATCTCAATATCTTAGCCCCAAAGTATGCCAATGAAGAACGTGAACAAAATTTCTCAGAACCAGAAGCTTGATTCCCTCACAGGATATAGAAAGGGCTCTGTGATAAGTTTGTGATAAACAAGTCTTCCCATGAGTGACCTCTGAGTTTTAAGAGAAAGGATGACAATTAGGCAGAGTATGACCCTGATTGACTTTAGACTGTGACCGTGTGACCATGACCAAGACCATAAGAGGAAGATGAAATGAAAAGAAACTTTTATTTCTAATCCAGCTGAGAACTTCTGTCCACAAAGCATAATCCCTCCCTCCTCTGCTTTCCTTAGCTGCCTGCTTCCACCTGTGCTGCAGACATTGTATCGTATGACATTGTGACCCCACTTGCTCTTCAAGAGCAGCAACTTGTCTCAGTTATCGTTTTAAATTCATGACAGTTTCAGCACAGAGTAAGGATTCAATCAATGTTTTGAGAAAAGATCTGCCCCTTTAGTTCTATCCTCAGGCAGTCCTAAAACCAAGTCTTTATAGAGGTTGCACTGAGCCGAGAGCCTTGCTCATTAATCTAGTTCCCTTAAGAGAACTCCTCTGTTGCTCCTAACAAAGCCCAAGTCTGGCCTTCCTGACAATCAATTTTACCTTCAACTTGCAGCATTTGATTGACTGGTAAGCTCTTCACCACTTAACCCCTGCCAGTTCCTTTCCCACCACCATAGCTATGTTCTGCCTTGTATTTTCTAACCATAGCCCCCAGTACCTCAGCATCCCATTATCTGCCCTCATGGGCCACTTTTCCCTAGCTGGCCTGAATAATCACCCAGAGATTAATCAGTCAGTGTCCTCAACCATCTCATCTATCTGACTCTAGGGCAGACGAAACAGAAAATAATTCAGCAAGCTGTTTAAAGGTTGAAAACCTGCATCTTATGATTTGATGATTTTAAATCTCTTACTTTTGGTTCTCTGAAGACCAGAGTATATGCTAAATCAACTATTCTCTTTCAGCTCCTTCTCCAATGCTGAGAGATCACCCTACAACAAAGTCACACTCTGTCACTTGTGGAGCTAAACTCCAAAGCCTCCGTCCCCCACTAACACTAGCAGACAGCATGGAGAGATCTCATATGTTATCTCTAACCTCAACTATGGTAACCAAGTGTTTTAGTCAGCTTTTTTGCCACTGTGACTAATGGACTGGACCAGCAGCTTTATAGAAGAGGAACAGTTTATTTGAGGGCTCATGGTTTCAGAGGTCTCAGTTCATAGAAATCCTCTTCCATTCCTCCAGGTTGGAGGTAAAGCAGAATGGAAGAGTTGGCGGAAGAGTGTGGCAGAGGGAAGCAGCTCACATCATCAGGAAGCAGAGAGAGAGAGAGCACTCCCTAGATACAAATATATACCCAAAGCCACACCCCAATTCCCACCTCCTCCAGCCATACCCTACCACTTAAATTACCACTCAGTTAATCCCTGCCAGGAGATGAAATCACTGATTGGGTCAAGAGCCTTACAACCCAGTCATCTCTCCTATAAACCCTCTTGCACTGTCTCACATGTAAGCTTTTAGGGGATACCTCACATCCAAACCATAACACCAAGGACATGAAGGTATACCTGAAATTTAATTAAACTTTGTTTCCCAGCATGGTATTGGCACCAAAATAGACATGTAGATTAATGGTATAGAATAGAAGACACAGAGACAAACCCAGATAAATACAGTTATCTCATACTAGACAAAGGTGCCAAAAACATACATTGGAGAAAAGATAGCCTCTTCAACAAATGATGCTGGGAAAACTGGAAATCCATATGCAACAAAGTGAAACTAAACCTGTCTCTCACCATGCACAAAACTCAACTCAAAGTGGATCAAAGACCTAGGAATTAGACCAGAGACCCTGCGTCTAACTGAGGAGAAAGTAGGCCCAAATCTTCATTGCGTTGGATTAGGCCCCGACTTCCTTAACAAGACTCCTAAAGAACAAGAAATAAAAGCAAGAATCAATAAATGGGATGGACAGAAACTAAAAAAGCTTCTTTTCAGCAAAAGAAACAATCAATGAGGTGAACAGAGAGCCGACATTCTGGGAACAAATTTTTGCCACACACAGATCTGATAGAGCACTCATCTCCAGGATATATAAAGAATTCAAAAATCTTAACACCAAAAAACAAACAACCCAATCAACAAATGGGCCAAGGAGCTGAACAGAAACTTCTCAGAAGAAGATATACAATTGATCAACAAATATATGAAAAAATGTTCAATATCTCTAGCCATTAGAGAAATGAAAATCAAAACTAAGATTTCATCTCACACCAGTCAGAATGGCAATTACCAAGAATACAAACAACAAAAAGTGTTGGTGAGGACGTGGAGGAAAAGGCACACTCATACATTGCTGATGAGACTGCAAATTGGTGCAACCAATCTGGAAGACAGTATGGTGATTCCTTAGAAAACTTGGAATGGAACCATCATTTGACCCATCTATCCCTCTCCTTCGTCTACACCCAAAGGACTTAAAAACAGCTTACTACAGTAATGTAGCCACTTCAATATTCATAGCAGCACAATTCACAATAGCTAAACTGTGGAACCAACCTAGATGCCCTTCAATAGATGAATGGATAAAGAAACTGTGGTATATATACATAATGGAATATTACTCAGCATTAAAAGATAACAAAATTATGGCATTTGCAGGTAAATGGATGGAGTTGGAGAATATCATGCTAAGTGAAGTAAGCCGATCCCAAAAAACCAAATGCCGAATGTTCTCTTTGATAAGTGGATGCTGATCCATAATGTAGGAGGAGACATGGGAAGAATGGAGAAAATTTGGTGAGAAGGGATGGAACATGGGGGCAGGAAAGATGGTGGAATGTGATGGACAACAATGCCCTAGGTTCATGTATGACTGCACATATGGTGTAACTCAATATTGTGTACAACCAGAGAAGTGAAAAGTTGTGTTCCATTTGTGTACAATGAATCGCATTCTGCTGTCATGTCAATTAGAATAAGAAATATGCATTTTAAAAAAAAAAAACTTTGTTTTCCACAGAGGCCTGCTTCCATCCTAATTGAGTAACTGTACTGTAATAATTTTGGAACTGTCGGCATACCTCCTGTATCTAGTGTATTCCCCTTGAGGTTTGTTCACATTCTTCCCCTCTGTAAGCATTATGGAACAAAGAAAAAGTCTCTTTGTATATGTCAATGAACCCAGAGATTCATGGAATCATCTCTTTGCTTCCACCATATGCGACACACTTTCAACCTAATTCTTTTTTTTCTTTTTTTTGGTACTGGGGATTGAACTCAGGGGCACTCAACCACTGAGCCACCTCCCCGGCGCTATTTTGTGTTTTATGTAGAGACAGGGTCTCACTGAGTTTGCTTAGCACCTCGCCATTGCTGAGGGCTGGCTTCAAACTCGCGATTCTCTTGTCTCAGCCTCCCTAAGTGCTGGGATTACAGGCTTGAGCCACGGCGCCCGGCTTCAACCTAATTCTTACCTAATGAAAAGTCAGAAGATTCAGAGGGAGAGGGAATTGATTCTAAAATTGAAGAGGCACTCTGGGTGATTCTTCAAAAACTCGTGTCAACAAGCCACCTTCACTTTCCTACCCGAGCACGATCTCGGGGAAAGTGTTATTGGAATTCATCTGGGTCGCCTTGGTAACTTGCCAGGATAGTGCCAATAGTTTTATTAGTATTTTAAAAAGTGAGAATTTCTCACAGCAATGGTCTGAACTGGTAAAACGCTGAGGGTGGCAGAGAAGCCAGCACCCGCACACCAAAACACAGCCGAAGACGCCCTCCAGGGCTCAGTATCCGCAATGAACCAAAGCGACCACCAGATGGTACTCAAGGATAAGGATCGTGGCGAACCTCTGGTTCCCTCCAGGAGCCATTTAACTTCCTGCCTCTGCCAACCGGGACGCTTTGTTGGGGCGACTTCCAACCGCAAGAAAGTCATGCAAGGTTTGAGCGGATTCAGACATGGGTACGGGATCGCAAGTGCCTGGCGGCCAGGCCTCATCCCTGTCACGCTCTGCGCGCCAACCGAGAGAGCCCTGGCCCGGACCGAGGTGCCGAGGCGGGCGACCATAGGCCGCGACGCGGGGCGGGAGAGGGCGCGGCTAGCCGAGCCGCTCTAGACCTGGCGGAGACTCTCCCTCTGCGGTTGGACTTTGCCCATCTTGCCACGGTCCCAAGCCTGTTTAGACCCTGAGACCTAACGCAGCCTTCAGCCAGGAAGGAGTTTCGGACTGCTCTCTGGTCACTGTGTGTGGGGACAACTAACGGTGGCGTTGCCAGAGGAGTTAGGACCTGACGCGCTGTTTTGTTTTTCTAGTTGTGAACTACTGAAGGAGGAGCTGGGTGCTTGGCCATCAGAGGCATGAATTACGCACGGTTCATAAATGCAAGGAGCGCGATTAGAAAGCCTTCTCCCATCAGAGCCACGGGTGAGAAATGGGGGTAGAGCCTTTTCTGCCAGGGTGGGGTTGAAAATGGTGCTTTGCCAGCTCACGGTTTGGTTGCAGCCTTTTGTTCAGCTGCACCGTGAAGCTCGCCATGAGCCAGGCTCTGCAAGCAGAAATAAAATAGGTATTAGTCCTTACAGGTCCTTGGAAGGGAGGCTATCCACAAAAAATCTTCCTGGAAAGATGTGGAGGGTGTGCACGGCGCAGATTTGTATGGAATTGGGAGGGCCTGGTCAATAGGAGGGAAAGGCTGAGCCTGGAAACAAGCGAGCAGGCAAAGGTTAAGCCAAGGAGGGTCTTTTGTGACTGTGAACTTTGCTTATTCCTGATCCTTCTGCCTTGTGTTTGGTCATCTCCATTCTTCAGGACCTCCACCAACAAGGAGGTCCAGAAAAAGGTTATTCTGTATTTAATTTAGACTGACATTCTATCTTAATCCGTTTGGGCTCTACATCAACATATTACCAACTTTATCCTTCACAGATCTGGAGGCTGGGAAGTCCAACATCAAGGTGCTAGCAGACATCATGTCTAATGAGGGCCATTCCTTATAGATGGTACCTTGTTGCTGTGTCCTCATGTGGTGAAAGGGAGTTAGTTTGTATCCTCCATGGCAGAAGGAGGCAGGGGCACTTCCTCTGGTCTTTTTTTTTAAGGACACTGATCCCATTCATAAGTGCTCTGCCTAAAGACTCCCACCTCCTAATACTACTTCATTGGGTATTAGGTTTCAACGTATGAATGGAGAGGGGGTAGACACCAACATTCACACCACAGCATATTCTATGGCTAGAAATTGTTACACTTTAGAGTTAACTATAATGTATATTAAGTTATCTCTGTTTATAACAATCTTTCTTCTCTTCCATGTTTATTCTAGCTGATATAGTGAGCAGGGCACCAAAATCACTCATCTCCCTGGCTGCTGGAACTCCTAATGCAAACATGTTCCCCTTTAAGAGTGCTATTATCAATGTAAAAAATGGAAATTCCATCAAGTTTGGAGAAGAGATGATGAAGGAAGCACTTCAGTATTCTCCAACTTCTGGGTAGGTTATCATAGATAATATCATCCTATGGTCTCACATCCTCATCTTCATAAAGTGGCATTGCTTTTTAACAAGGTGTTCCATGGTTAGGGAGGTTCAGGGAAGAATTTTCAAATGCTAATTAAGAGCAAAAGAGATATTAAATACTTAACATTTCTCAATGACTGCTTTTCATCCTTAAATTACTGGGAAAGCCAGAGAAGCTTCTAAAAGGAAGCACAAGTTGAGCTGAATATGAAAACTGGAAAGATGGCTAGGTCAAAAAGCCTGTTGGGAGAAAGGAAGAAATGGATAATCAAGAAGCAGCAATCTTGAATGAGGGCCCCATTTAAATAGGCAACCATGCAAATACATTACTTTTATAGGTTCAAATATCTTTAACTTCATAAGACTTCTGTTAGTTGGTCTTGTTCCAAGGAGAAAAGAAAGTTTATGAAATCTATAAATTGGACTTTATTAGAAATTTTTTTGTTTTGCAACTGAAGAATATATTGAAATATAATGTGCATGAATTATATGTAATATACGCAGAGGCTTTTCTTTCCATGATACAAATAATTTACTGAGCCTGAACTTCCAGGAAGGCTACAGAAAGCTATCCTAAGTAGAACAAGGAATCTATTATGCAGTGTATGCTCTAGCTAAAAGAAAGACCTTAAGCTTTTCAAATAGGAAAGGTGTACATTCAAATCTCAGCTCATCTGTTAAATGATTGACTTTATGTGAATTTCTGACTCATTGAATTTATGTGAATTTTCTAATCTCTGAATCTATTACCTCATCTTTTACATGGGAATATTGACACTAGCAAAAAGCATTTCAGGATTTTTAAGTTGAATGTATAATGGGTTTGGTATAAATATATCTTTTATTTTCTGTCTGCTATTATTATAATTATTACTACTACAAATTTACAAATACATTTTATGCTTTAGACTTCCAGAACTTTTGTCCTGGCTAAAACAGTTACAAATAAAATTGCATAATCCTCCCACCATCCACTATCCACCCAGTCAAGGACAAATGGATTTATGTGTCACATCTGGCTCCCAGGATGGTCTTTGTAAGGTAAGACTGCAAGGAAAAGGTAGCCATCATGCAAGAGTCAAATATGTGCCTAAATATAGCCATCTCTCCCTCAATCACAAGAGGCTCATGTTTTGTGGATTACTGGTAGTCTTCCTTACCTTCACCTAGAATATAAACAGACAACTCAAAGATAAAACCCAGGGACAGAGGTGTACATATCGGATGGTTCCCATAAACAAAAGCCAGATAGTAATACTTTAGTTTAATCTATCAATATTTCCCTCTTCTTTCCCTTATTGTGAACTTGAATACTTTCAAAAATTATCTGTTCTTAGTATCATTCACCAGTCTGATCTTACTTAAATACACAGCATGTGACCAATGGCCTGGGCTATGAATCAACAGAGATTCCCCAGCAAAGGAGTACTCAACTCCTACCAAAAGCTCATGAGCACTGTCTCATTTTGTCTGGCTCAGAGATTCAGGTTCCATTTGATTTTTACCTGTAGTTATGAAATTTTGATATAATTTCAAACTTCTCTATAGGGCATATCCTCATACCTCTGAAAATGGTATTTCTTTGGTGCCTATTTATGGAATCCCCATGCTCACCGCTGCTTGCATTTGGTGTCCCTTATGGCTGTACTTCTCTGGATCTTATACAGACACTCCTTGACTTAGGATAGGGCCACATCCTGATAAACACAGTAAACTGAAAACACAGTAAAGTCAGACATACATTTACAACACCTTCTGAACCTTTTAACTTCAGCTGGTGGCCCTCACAATTGCCTGTCTGACTGGAAGCTGCCCCTGCCCAGCATCCTATGAGAATACCATGTACCACATCACTAACTCAGGAGAAGATCCATATTCAAAATTCAAAGTGCAGTTTTTACTCAGCGCATGTCGCTTTCACACTATTATAAAGTGGAAAAATTGTAAGTCAGATCATTGTAAGTCAGGGACCACCTGTATGTGTCTGTCTCCAACTTCTCTCGTCCCTTGAGTCCCTCTTCCTTCTTTCTCCCTACCTCTGTCAGATATTCCATCTGCCTCCCTTCTTATAACTCCACAGATGTAATCACCACCGGGCAGATCTCACAGTAAAGAGACCCATGTGTCTGATCAGTTTCATCTATTTGTTTTTTTCTTTTCTTTTTCATGACTAATCAGTCCTGAATACAGATTCTGTATATTCAGTCTTCAAATCTAAATTAAAATATGACTCTTATTTACCTATATTTATCTTAAATCAGAGTAGCTCTTTTTTCTTTTTTCTTTTGTGAAAACCGTAATCTGGTTCGCTTTAATGAATTCTAATAATTATTATATAATAATGGATTGTAATCATAATGTGTTTTAAAGATTTTTAGAAGTTAAAACAATTTTTCCTTCCTCCTTTTTGTATTTAATTAGCAAAAAATAAAAGGAGTAGCTACAGGTAGTGCTTTTACTTGAGGACAAGCATTTGTGATTCTCTGGATTCATATTTAAGAAATCTCTTTCAATAAAATTATTTTAGTAGGTAGATAGACTGTGAGCTTTTTTCTGAAGAAAGATGTTCAAGACATTTTCTTCTCTACCTGTCACAACACCAGTCACATCAAAGAAGGAAGATAGCACAAATGGCCTAATAAATAAATAGCTGGTTATTTATGCACATGCTTATTACAGGGGCCTTAGTAGGGATCTGGTTTAATGTTTCTTCCATTTTGTTATCCAGGAAGGATATTGTTTAGGCTCCTGTGTTTCTGTCTGCATCTATTAAACAGTGTTGTCAGATGAGAAACAGCCTTTCCTTTTAATTGAGGATATTTGACTTTTGTATGTCCCCTAATTGAAATGGGAAATGTACATAATTGGGTTTTTGTTTGATCTTTTAGTAATGCACAAATCACTTAAGTGATTTATTTGGCCCTAGGATGTCCTGCAAAGCCTGAGTCAATTGGGAACTTTTCAGAGGAAAATGTTTGTCATAAGAAAAGAATAAGTTGAACATTACAGGCCACAATGGAGAACAAAAGTCAAATCTCCTGTCTCCATTGGAAATGGCCCTATTTTGGGTTCTGAGATGTAGGTTGTTAAAATTATTTTTCTAGGAAAAGGGCTTGAGGCCAGGACTGTGAAACATCATTATATAAGAAGGGATTATTCTGTAATTTGTATACCATGCAGTCATTATTATGACCCCTTTGATTTAGGCTGGAACAACCCATCGCCTGAAGCTAATGACATCAGTGGTCATAATATGGTGCACAAACTCTAAGATTTGTCAAACCTAGTTATACTTGATCTCTGAATAGCTTTTAACACTGTCACCCACCCCAACCTTCTTAAAACCCTCTCCTCTGGGTCTCTCAGCACCACAGCATGGTTCTCCTGCAGCTCACCTGTGCCACATCTTCACAAGGCCCTCCTATGCTTACCTATTCATTACTTTCTGGAGTTCAGCCTCAGTCTTTGAGCAGCTCATCTCCTCAGCCTTGGTTCCTGCATTCACATCCATATGATCAACTATATGCCAGTAACATCCGGACTCCTTCTAAATCCATTTGTCCATCTATCCACCTGACACCTCACACCAAAACAGCTCCCCATCTTGTCCCTCAGACATGGATGACGTTTTGGTTCTGGATTTCAGTAGGGAGCACCACCTCCACCATCCATCTAGTTTGATAACCAGAATTCTAGGAGTCATTCTTGACAACTCCTTTTCCTTACTCCTCTGTGGTCCATCACCATGCCCTGTTGGCTTTCATTTCCTAAAGAACTCTTAGTTCTTCTCTACAGTTCCACCTCTCTAGTTCCAACTACCCCCTTCTTCCCCAGGACTACAGCAGTAACTTCCCAAACAATCCTAAAAATTTCCCCAACTTTTTTCATATATTCTCATTCTTCTCTTATGCTTTCACACTGCAGCCAGAATGACTGTCCCTAAATGATTATCTGATACTGTAAGCCCTCCTCCTCACTCCTTCCTTAAAATTCTTACTGACCTCCCTTTACCCGATGGCCTGCATGTGTAGTGTCTGCCCACTTCTCCTAGCCTCTCTCTACTCTCCTCTGGATACTCAGCTTCGTGTCCCAGAATTCTTTCAGTTTCTCAAAATGTATGTATTGTCAACCCTGACACCAACTCATCAATTCCTCAGGGAAGCCTTATCTGAGTTCCCTAAATGCCCAAGCCCTGCAATTGGACATCTGTACCTAACACCAAGCACCACTGCTTGTAATTACATATAGATCTGTGTAGTGTCTAGCTCTCCAGAGGACTGGTAACTCCCTGAGTGTTAGAACCTTTTGCTCATCATTTTATGTGCAGAACCTTACACCAGCCTGACTTCTAGTAGGCATTTAACACATTTCAAAAAAAAGCAATAAAAGGAAACAATGGATTTTAGGAGCCAAGCCAGTCATGTTCTTTTTCACCCTAGAATGTAACTTGGCAAACTATGGCTTGAAAGCCAAACCCAGATTGGCATCTAAGTTTGTAAGTACAGTTTTATTGGAATTTGGTCACCCATTTGCTGCTTTTTCCCTATACAGGCAGAAATGGGTAGTTGCAACACAGATACTATGGCCAACAAAATAGTGACTATCAGCTCTTTACAGAAAATTTGCCAACTCTAGATTCCTGTGACCTCAAGCAAAAAAGGAGGTTTTGAGCATGGAAATAATCATATCCAAGCTTACCTATGCCTCTTTTGTTAGATATTTGAAATGCTCGTTGATCCTGGAGACAACATCCTCCTAAATGAACCTGTTTATTCAGCAACCATTCAAGCTGTAAGTATACATTTCTATACAACAGCATTTCTCTTACAGTAAATAGAAGAAAGCTTTGCTCCTTTAGAATTATCTGCCCACTGAAAAATAAAATAGCATCCTTTATCTATAAACAAGAGAATCTTAAATGATGTATGTAAAATATGTTAAATGTACCCTCTGCTGCATACATTTCTTTATTAAAACCCAAATGTATAGGCACTAAAATTAGATTGTGCAAATCACATCTTGATATTGTTCTTGAAATGTAATAATTTATAAAAACTTGCTTTTAATTTACCATCTTTTATTGCAGCATGCCTAAGTATAACCATGTTATGTACCAACTTAATATAACTTCAAATTAATATGGCATAATTAGGACTTCCCACTGCATTGTGAAGTGAATGAGACTACAATATCCAGAATAAAAGGCTGATCCTGCTGGGCGCAGTGGCACACGCCTATAATCCCAGAGGCTGAAACAGGACAATTGAGAGTTCAAAGCCAGCCTCAGCAATGGCAAGGCTAAGCAACTCAGTGAGATCCTGTCTCTAAATAAAATACAAGATAGGGCTGGGGATATGGCTCAGTGGTCAAGTACCCCTGAGTTCAATCCCTAGTACCAAAAAAAAAAAAAAAAAAGGCTGATTCTCTGCCTCACCACTGAGAATTAGATTTCTTTGGCACACTCTGCTTTCATATAGATAAGTCCACAAACTGGAACAAGTACAGGAAAGTTTAGTCAGGATGAATAGGGAGTTGGAAATCACAATAGAAACCACAGCCGTTTTTCTAAAAAAGAAAATACCCCAGAGAGACAGGAGAATTGTTCTTAGCCATGTGACAGAAGAATTAGATTTATTTGTCCATGTCTTCAGGTGGGCAGAAGTGAAAGGTGGAAACTACAGGGAAACTATTTCAACTCAAAATAAGAAATTTATAGCCATAGCCTTACCTGACTGCCTAAGGAGGTCCAACATTTCCCATCACTGCAGGTGCCCCATTTCCTGCTTATGAACCACTTCTAATTCTGACTTCTAAAACAGTTCCTTCAGAAGAGACTATGTGAGACTGTATGCTGAATGACTCCTGGATCTCAGTGGCTTGCAGCTACAAAAGTTTGTTTCCCTCACACTACAGATTCACAAGACTGCTGCCACTCTCTTCTATGGCATCTTCATGCCAAGCCCCAAGTTGACAGAAGCAGCTTGTATCTCAAACATCACCAATCTTAGAGAAGAGGGAAACAGAAAATCACAAGCTGGGTTTATAAAACTTCTGCTTGGGGCTGGGGATATAGCTGAGTTGGTAGAGTGCTTGCCTCACATGCACAAGGCCCTGGGTTCAATCCCCAGCACCACAAACACACACACACACACAACACTTCTGTTTGGAGGGAACATCCATCACTTTTGCTCATAGTTTATTTTCCAGAGCAAGGCACATGGCCAAGTCAAACATAACTGGGGAAAGGAAGTATAATGGTTCCTCCGCAAAGAGACAGGAGGTATAGTAGAACCATAATGGAATCTGCCCCAGGGGAACAATAGAATTATGGTATGTAATCTCAGCCCTCCAGAGCTTGGAGCTGAGTACAGGTTCATATCGTCGAAGGTATAAGCAAATGTTCTTGGTCCATATTTTTTTTTAAAAAAATAGTGGCACTTCTATCTTGTGTTCTTGTCTGACTCTTGGACTTTCTCTTTTGCTGTACAGCTACTACCACTGGGCTGCAACATTATTAATGTTCCCAGCGATAAATATGGGATTATTCCAGACTCCCTCACAGAAATACTTCGCAAATGGAAACCAGAAGATTCAAAAGACCCCGAGAAAAATACCCCCAAATGTCTATATATTGTTCCAAATGGTAACAACCCAACTGGAAACTCGTTGACAGGTGACCGCAAAATGGAAATCTATGAGGTATGTGTGAAAAACATGTTAAATGGTTATGCTCCTGATTCTGTTTGACTTTTTGGAACAGTGATGTGCAAGTTCCCTTTCTCGTTACCCTCTTGCTTTCAAGGAATATAATTTTTAATAAAAGTAGCTCATCTATGCTAAGAATTCTAATAAATTTAGACACAAGAAATTACTATATCATTTGTTGATGAAATTTTTCTTTTCCCTTAATTGAGGTTTAATGTGAAAGAAATAACATTCTTGGCCTGATGTTAAACTTTGTGATAATTTGTTTTTAATGTTTGACCCACATTTGATTTTCATCATTTTATATTTGTTTTTTTTTTAAGTTCTATTTCCTTCTTCTATTCTAGTCTCTTCTATCTCTTGTTCTTTATCATTTTAGGGTAACAAAGAATTATTTAAAAATAAGAGACATGCTCCTTTTTTTGACAAAATCTCTTTTAGGTATTTATGATGCCTAGATTTTCACACTAAACATTTTTTAAAGTATCCAACATTTATTGAACTATACAGAAATCTTTGAAAAATAAGAGAAGTTTGTAAAGTCTCTTTTCTTTATCTGTGTTCCCTAAGCTTTCCCTATAACTTTTTAAAATAAGTACCAAAATTGGGTTAAACTATATAAAATGTAATCACATTCAGTGGAATCATAAGAAAGATACTAACCAATTCCTTTTTATATAATTTCAAAACATTTTCTTGTTATTATTTATACTCTCCCATGCTCTCTCCTGGGTTCTCTGCCCTTTTCCCTAACCCCCCAAATAAGCCTTATCTGATTCCATGGTTATAAATTCCATTCTGCATATGATTCCCACATTGTTCAGCCCCACCTCTTTCCTGAACTCCAGACTTTTGTCCTCAGTGTTCTACTTGTGTCTCCACATAGATGTCTAATAGAATATCAAACTTAACCTGGCCAAACTAGGACTCCTGGTTTTCCCCAGTTCTACCCCAACCACTCCAGGTGCCCCATCCCCATAAATAGTGTGACCATGAACAGTTAGTTACCCTTCATTCCTCTCTTCCTCTCTCCTCTCCCAGCCACCACGTCCAGTCCATCCTATGAGTGCAACCACCAAGTTTGTCAAAATCCATCCACTTTTCTACACTACCATTCCTAGACCCGTTTCCTAAGCCATGCTTGCTCTCACTGGACTAGGATAAGGACCCTGCTGTTTCGCTTTTGGTCTCTGTCCAACCAACCATTCTCTGTAGGGCAGCTAGTCATGCCCCCTGCTGCCTGGTAAATATGAAGCCAGTACAGTCCCCAGGTGGCTTTCCCTTGCAGTTGAAGTCCAAATTCCTTTGTTCACCTTGCAAAGCCACGTGACATGGTCAGTTCTGTTCTCAGGCCTTTTCTCTTACCTTCTTTGCCAAAGCCTACTTGCTGAGGTCACTCTGGCCTTCTTTCTATCCTTTAAACATGCCAAGTTTTCTGCTTACCCCAGGATCTTTGCTCTCACGCATCCCTCAGTCTAGAATCTTCCTCCCTGATGTTTGAACAACTTATTCCCATCATTCTGAGCCTCAGTGTTACCGTGCAGGGAGAGCTTCGCAGTGATTCAACCTGAATAACTACCTGTCTTTCAAACATGATCATATTTAATGTTCCTAGAATTTAACCCCTGACTCCATCTAATGATTTTTCTGCTCATTGCCCACTGGCTTATGCATTCTCTTTCACACTAGATGTTGGTTCCCTGAGAAGAAGAGTCTTTAGTGCTTCATCATCTCTATCCTCACTGCATGGCACGGCAGGCACTCAGCCACTTCTTAAATGAATGGTCAAATGAGTACCAAAAAATTACTATTCCAAATGATTTTAATTTTAGACAGTTCCTAAGAAGTAAATGTATTGTTTTAACCTTTTAGCTTGCAAGAAAATATGATTTCCTCATAATAGAAGATGATCCTTACTATTTTCTCCAGTTTAACAAGGTAAGTGATGACATCAACTCATTTCACTGTTAGAAGACATGTTGCTATAAATTTTTGCACAGCATTTGAGGTCAGCCTGGCTGATGTGTCAGAACAGTCTGCTTTTACACTGAAATTAATGAATTATTACTAACTTGCTACCACTTTTAATTTTTTAGTATTCCAGTTTCATTGTTTTTGTTTGTTTGTTTGGTTGGTTTTGGTTTTGGTTTTGGTTTGCTTTGCTTTGCTTTGCTTTGCTTTGGTTTTGGTTTTGGTTTTACTTTGTTCTTGGTGCTGGGAATTGAACCCAGGGCCTTATACATGCTAGGCAAGCCCTCTACCAACTGAGCTATATCCCCAGCCCCAGTGCTTTTCATTTTTTATATTACTGTTCTTTCTAAAAATTGCTTACTATTTAGTACCTGGCTCCCTGTACCATTCATTCATTTAGTTGAACAGAGTAAGTCAGGTTCTGGTGTTGAACTTGAAATCTTGTGCTAGCTCCTTAAACATCACACCAGGGATGTGAAGCATGCTTCACCTTGAATATCGACCTTCATGTCATGATAGAGGCTTACTAGAACAATGTCTAAGAAGGATGGGGAAGCCATGTTCAAGCTGAAGGATCAGACCTGTGCTCAGTGCTGTCCATTATAGACACAGAGGAAGGCCTTCAGGCAACAGTCCACTTTGTTACCATCCCTGTCATTGATGCCCTGGACCATATCTGCAGAAAGATGTGCCTTCACTACATACAGATGTGCTTTTCACAATTACTGTTTTCTAATGGACAGCGGTAGTGATAGACTACCCAATGCCTGATTCCTCAAAATCTGATACTTTACTTGCTCTCAGGGCTGCAGAGAACATACAGTTGGAGTCAATGCTCCCTTTAAATCTACTGAGAAGAAACAGAAATTTTTTATTCGTTTCTGATTTGCCAGAACATCATTTTGCCTACCTACCTTCCCACCTCAGCATGACCTTGAACCTCTTTCTTTGTACCTAGTTTTGAAGTAAATCTTGAAGTCAGTATTTCATATTGATTATATTTCTCAACTTCAATCTCATCTTTTTTTTCCCCATCATCTTTCTAATTGATTCAAAGGATCAACATTCTCTTTAAACAACCCTGAATACTTCTGGCCCTCTTCATTTTGATCTTATCCAAACAAAGTTTTTCTTGAATCCTTCCTCTGAATCTGTTAATCCAGACTTTATCTTCTGGAACAAATAGGGCCTGTGTGAGAAACCTGTAAATTCATAGCCATAGCATCTGAGCAAAGACAGAAGCCTTTCTAAGTGTGTTTGGCAAAAAAGCCTTGAAGACCGGCAGATGCTAGTAAAAGAACACGCATATGTGTTTCTTACTCCATGGTAAGAGGTTAAGACAACGATAAGAGATACTAGTGTTATTATGTTTCAAATCTACCCCTTCTCTGCTCTTTACAAATAACCCTGCAGTTTGAGTTTATAAATTAATCGTAATTTTCTTCCCATTTTGAGCCCTGGGAACCAACATTTCTTTCTATGGATGTCGATGGGCGAGTCCTCAGAGCTGACACCTTCTCAAAAGTCCTTTCCTCTGGGTAAGGCCTGTGTCTCTAACCTGAGATTAGCCTCAGTATCTTTTAATCCAAACAATTCTTCTCATTTAACATGCTTGTATTCCACTGGCTTTATAAATACCAGTGTCATTGTTAATATTAATATAGGCCTTTTGTCTCTTTATTCATCTCCAGGAGTCAAAAGATGCTTGGCCATTAATCTAGTCCTAGAGGAACTAGTCTAGTATAGTATGTGAAAGAGCATATTTGGGAATACTTGGCTCAACTTGCATTTTATAAATGTATATTTAAATTTAAATTTGTATTTGAAAAATAAGAGTTTCATTAGAATGTTTTAATTATCTAGATCCGTTTGACCCCAGGTCACCATCCTCTTCCTAATAAAATCAGGAAGGTGATGTGTAATAATTGTTAGTACAGGATTGACATCAAGCCTTTTCTGTTTTTGTGTAGGTTGAGAGTAGGATTTATAACTGGCCCAAAACCCTTGATAGAGAGAATTATTTTACACATTCAAGTTTCATCCCTGCACCCCTGCACTTTTTCACAGGTAAGTACCATTTAGGAAATAGGATTTTTTTTAAAAAATCAGATCAGAACAAAGTAGATGTTGGCAAATGAGATTAAGCTAAGGTGACAAGGAAAAAAACTCACCAGTGCTGAATCTGATGCTGAATACAGACTGAATCAGAAGATCAGATACCAGGTATCTACCAAATTACCCTGGTGTTCCTGTGCAGCAAAAACCCCAGACGTCTTGAGAATCAGGGCATCATATGCATCTTGAGTCCTCAGGAGAACTCTAAAGAAGCCTGTGAAACAGAACAAAATTTGTGAATTTTGTGACATAATGTTGACTTTAGCTTTATTGTCTTGGAACCTGCAATGACAGCAAGAAATTCAATCCTATTTAGTAACTCATGGGGCCTTGTTGCACACGCACTGTCCTCTGCAGACACTAGCTGGAATGCATTTTAATGAAATTAAGGTCAAATTAACTGGGGAGAATGTATACATTTTCCCACAAGCCCTGAGAAATGATTAGATTTGAAAATTATTGCAGTATTTTTTCTTTTGGTACCAGGGATTGAACCCCGGGATACTTGGCCACTGAACCACATCCCCAGCCCTATTTTGTGTTTTATGTAGAGACAGGGTCTCACTGCGTTGCTTAGCTCTTTGCCGTTGGTAAGGCCGGCTTTGAACTCGTTATCCTCCTGTCTCAGCCTCCCAAAGTGCTGGGATAACAGGTGTACACCACCATGCCGGGCAATTACTGAAATCTTTAAAATCAGATTTCAAGGATAGAATTACTATGTAGCAACTCAAAATGAATCTGAAAGTTTGTATCTTATGGGATACTTGTTTGGTACTATACATTCCATAAAATGTGGATGTCCCCGGGGCTGGGGTTGTGGCGCAGTGGTGGCATGCTCGCCTAGCATGCGTGAGGCGCTGGGTTCGATCCTCAGCACCACATAAAAATAAAATAAAGATATTCTGTCCACCTTCAACTAAAAAATAAATATTTAAAAAAAAAATGTGGATGTCCCCATATTTTACCGGGTCGAGGACTTTTCCTGTTATTTTTATATACCTGTCATCAACAAAAAGTCAGTATTAGTTTATAACATTTAGAACTTCCATTTTAAATTTAAAAAATCTCTAAATATTATAGAACTTATATGTCTACCATATGTGTGTGTGTGTGTGTGTGTGTATACACATATATATATATGTTTGTTTGTTTTTTAAGTTTCAGCTTAAAAATGCAGCTTGGTGACTGAATACTTGCTTACTTGCTTAGCATGGGCAAGGCCCTGGGTTTGCCAACAAAAAAGGGGGTGAGGGTGGTAGAGGCAGTACAGACTGGCAATCAGCAGCTTGGATCTGGAGTTGGACAGTCTGTCTTTGAATCTGAGTTCTTTGACTACTTTGTCAGAAAAATTAACCCTAATGCCTCAATTTTCTTATCAGTAAAATAGAAATAATCTGCCTAATAGATTGTAATAAAGATTAAATTAGCCGAAATCTATCAATATGTTACAGTAGTACCCAGCATATAACAAGACTGTATAAATATTTGTTATTTTTACTAATATTGGAGTCATGTTATTATAAATCACGACTGGTGTAAGTTAGCCAGCATACGCATATAATCAGAAGTGATTTACTTCTACATCTGACAAAACCAAACACTTTTAGTGAGTGAGCTATGACATGTGTTACCATTCAATCTTTTTTAGTTCATGGTGTTACAGCTTCTACAACAGTGGGGAGAAGAGGGCTTCCTGGCTCACGTACACAGGTATTGAATCATTTGTAAAGATGTTTATAAGCAAAATAGGAGCCCAGTGGACAAGATATGGAGCAGCCAGTACTGATTCATTATTCTTCCTCCCTAAGTAGCCTGAGACAAACAGTAAGACAGTCTCCTAGAAGTCACAGCCTGTTCATCTTAGTAGCTCTTCTCTAGAAAGCCTCAGAAGTATCCCAGGTACAGCCTGAAAGCTAGGTCCACCAATGCCCAAGACAGTCTGAAATTCACACCAAGGTAGGTCCCCAATTTAGAGGATAAACTACTAATACACATAAGTATTTTATTTAATAATCAATTCACTATGCGGGACACATGACACAGGAACTGACTGACTCAAGTACAGAGGAGTGCGGATTAATCACTCACTGGTCTGTTCTTTGATCCTGAGCATTTTCCAGCTCCGCAAATGACCATTGTTAGTTATTTGAGACACCTAAACACAAGAACGGATCCTGCTATGTCTAAGTTTGCTGTTTTATACAGAAATAATTTTCAGCTTATTAATTTTCATTTTTCCAATTAGCCCACAATAAATGAAAAAAAATATCACTAGATAGGTCATGCAAATACATTCTAGTCTCTAATCAAGAATTGTAGTCAAAATAGAAAACAAATTCTTGCAGCCTGGGCTCCAGAGTCTTTTTGTGTTTCTGCAGCCAATGGACTGAACACACCCTGGCTGTTGATTTCTTCTTGCAGGGTCACTGAGTTCTACAGGAGCCAGAGGGATGCTATATTGGCCGCTGCAGATAAGTGGTTAAGTGGTGAGTGGAACATGCCTCTGTCCTTAGGATCAACAACAGCACCTACATGAATGGATGATAAAACTGCTTGTGAACAACCTGGTGGGAAAGAGACAATAGTCTGTCAGTATTCTTGCCAAGGAAATGTTGCCTACAAATAATCTCACAAGTAGTATCCTAGACCCACCACCCTGGCACAGTTCTACCCCTACTTGACTGTCTGCTGTAAGAATTTTGGTTCAAAAAAAATCAATTGTCTAAATAATTTACTTAAAGCTAAATAACATCCATCTTCAAAATAGTATATTTCTTTCAAAATTTTGTTCCAAACAACATACTCTATTTCTAAACTGTATTGACAAATAATAGTCTAAGATCTTTCATGACATGTGTTTTGCCTTTTAATCATTAAGCTCATATATCTAATATTATCTTTGCTAATTTAACTATAAGAAGTTCAAGATTTATCTTTCATTATGGAAGAAAGTTAGATGAGTTACACAGCTTTAATTGTAGCATTAAAAATGTCTTATCAAGGACTGGGGTTGTGGCTCAGTGGTAGAGCGCTTGCCTAGCATGTGTGAGGTACTGGGTTCAATTCTCAGCAGCACATAAAAATAAATAAATAAAATAAAGGTTCATCTGCAACTAAAAAATATATATTTTTAAAAATGTCTTATCAAATCAGCCTTTGATAAGAACAATAATAAACCAAAAATATCAATTCTTGATTTCTGTCATATCTCATTCCCTATAAAGTCTGGGTAAAAACAGTTACCTGTTTGATAAGAGTACCATTTTACCACTTTGCATAGTAATACTGAAGAAAAAGTTTTAAATAACAGCAAGTTTTTTTTTTTAAGATAGTAATTTAAAAATTAAAATAATTAGCCAGGCGCAGTGGCTCACATCTGTAATCCCAGCACTTAGTGAGGCTGAGACAGGAGAATCGCGAGTTCAAAGCCAGCCTCAGCAATGGTGAGGCACTAAGCAACTCGGTGAGACCCTGTGTCTACATAAAACACAAAATACAGCTGGGGATGTGGCTCAGTGGTCAAGTACTGAGTTCAATCCCTGGTGCCAAAAAAACAAAGAAAATTAAAATAATTATCCTTCTTTCTTGGCTTCCCTATGCTAATACTCAGTGAAACAGAAAGCCTACAAATGCTACTGGAATTCTTGAATTTTAAGCACTTCTTTTCATAATTAATAACATTCTGATAAAAAAGAATCCATTGGACTTCTAAACTAAATGATGGGATTTATTGAAACACCTAAAGACTCCAGAAAGAGTTGAAGAATCATCTTTAAAAATGAAACAGTCACATTTGCCTCAGATGTGGCCCTAATTATGTGAAGAAGATTCCCTGCTCTCCACAAAACCTGGCTGATGCTTTAAATGTGTACTCAGAAGCTATTCAGTCTCCCTCCCTACCTCTTATCCCTACACTGACTGTGAAATAGACCTAGAACATGAATTTTTCAAAGATTATAAAATTATATTTTCAAAAATGTTATTGCTGGGCACAGTGGCACCTGCCTATAATCCCAGTGGCTTGGGAGGCTGAGGCAGGAGGATTGCAAGTTGGATAGCAGACTCAGCAACTTAGTGAGGCCACTAAGCAACTTAGTGAGACTCTGTCTCAAAATTAAAATAAAAAATGCTAGCAATGAAGTTCCGTGATAAAGCATAAATGGGTTCAATCCAAAGTACAAAAACAAAGTACAAACAACAAAAACTACCACTGAAGAAACTTTTGGAAGTATTAGTTTATAATCACTGCACTTATAACAATATATTTAATACTATCAGAAATGCCTTTGGAAGATGTTTATTCTTCTTTTGTTTGTAGGTCTGGCAGAATGGAATGTTCCCGTTGCTGGAATGTTCTTATGGGTTAAAATTAAAGGCATTCCCAACGTAGAGCAACTGATTAAGGAAAAAGCCTTTAAGAAAGAGGTAAACCTGGGAGGTGGGTGGAAGGGGAGACCCTAAAGAAAAGCTGCTCTTTTTCTTTAAAGTAATCTTATTTGAATAAAAATGAAAGGAGTTGTATTTGGTTGGCTACCATTCATAAATAATTGTCTGATATTAGGTGTTTTTCTCATTATTCAAATTGTAATAAATGTGGGGGTTCTGTAATTCCTCAACTGGTCTAAATTAACAGAAACACCACCATTCATCTCAGTGGACAATTACTTTAGTGGCTAAGAGCCACACTCCTTGGGCTTTACTCCAGCTCCACCCCTTACTGGACAAGTGGTTTGAGATAAGTCACCCTCCCTGTGCTTTCTCTGTAAAACAGAGAGTAAGAATCTATCCCTCAGAGGGTGGCTGCTATGATTAAATGAATTCTTTATGTAAAGCACTTCAACAAATACCTGGCACACAGTAAGTAGTAGTCACTAGTATTTCCAGTGGAGGGATTTTCTTTTTTCCTGATTATGAAAGGAAAGTGTGCTCACAGCAGGAAATGTGCAAAATGCATATAATAATGAGAATTTTAAAAATAGCCCATCATTTCACCACCCAGATTTTGTGACCACTTACGGTGATTTTCTTGGCAGCCTTGTATATGTTATAGTATTTGGGGCTGTGAAGTTGTTTTGCATGGCTAAAATTACATGAAAAAGGATGTAGCCTGATTTTTTTCACTTAAAATTAGCTTGTGCATGTGGTTTTTTCCCCCTCCTTTTATACTTAAATCTGCTGATATTTCATTTGTGGGCAGTGATTAAGCTATAAATCCTAAGGGAAATTTTTTTCTATATAGTTTTACAGTTTACCCAATAAATTGTCCTTCTGTATTCATTAATTCCATTATCATGTTTGTCATTGAATCTTTGTAAACACTGAGGTCTGTTTCTAGAATGCCTTTTGTCTTGAATTAGTAAGTATAAAAGAACAGATTGAGTTGACTGATAACAGGGTACCCAAGCTGGTGCATAAGAGACTCTAGAGGTTAGATCTAGAGACAAGACTACCTGGGCAAAGCCATTATCCTCTCTAACCATCTTACTTGAGGGCAGGACTCATGCTTTATTCATTCTTCTAATCCAAGTAGCATCACATAGTAAGTACTTAATATCTATTTAACTGATTTATTTCAGACAAATACATTTTTCATTCTCTTTAATTTTTTAACACTGATGCTTTATTGGTAACTGTAAATTTACTGTTATATTCATATATGTGCATAGTGTAATTTGGTCAATTTCATTCCTCAGTTCTTCCCTTTTCCTGTCCCTCCTCCTTCCCTTCAATCCTCTTTCTCTACTCCAATGTTGTGCCTTTTATTTTCATGGTGTCCTTGCTTATTTTGTTCTAGCTTCCACCTATGAGAGAAAACATTTGACCTTTGACTTTCTGTATCTGGCTTTATTTATTTACCACTATATTTTCCAGTTCCATTCATTTATTTGCAAATGTCATGATTTTTTTCTTCTTTATGGTTGAATAGTACTCCATCGCGTGTATATACCACATTTTCTTTATCCATTTGTCTGTTGACAGGCACCTGGGCTGATTCTATAACTGGGCTATTGAGAATTATGCTGCTGTAATCATTGATGTGCCTGTATCACTATAGCATGCTGATTTTAGTTCTCAAATACATTTTAATATAATAAATCAGCTTTATATTTTCTTTGCTTCTCTGTCAATGTCATTATCATCGAGCACATTTGGTTACTGTCTATGTGTTTGTCTCTGAGCCAAGTGCTAAGGGTGTGAACTTGATATTAACTTTACTTGGGTTTCTTTTTCCTCATCATTTAGTCCACACATTCTGCTGCCTATTCCTTAACCTTTTCTAAATAATCTCCAATTTATCACCACTACCCTAGCCCAAAGTTTGGTGATCTTAAAAGAGATTATTAACACTCCTTCCTTCTCTTACAGGTCCTTGCTTCTAGTCCACCCCAAAACGTTTCCACTATATTGTGAGAAATGATAGCTTTCATATTTTGTTAATCAGTCCCAAGAAACACATCTTCTGCCTTGAAATCTTTTCCCAAGAGCACCTCAAATCATTTCACTCCCTGTTCATCTTGTTTTACTGGATAATACCTAATTTTATACCATTTAAGAACCAAAAAGTACTTTGTTTTTGAAGGCCATAATTTCACTTGTTAACATTCATTGCCATAATTTTTTAACTACAAAGTCTCAAAGACTTAACATAATAGAAGTCTATTTCTTCTTTCTCTCTTTCTCTTTCTTCTTTCTTTTCTTTCTTTCTTTCTTCCTGTTTTTATCTTTTTCTTTTTCTTTTTCTTACTCCAGATTGAACCTGGGGTGCTTTACCAGTGAGCTACATCCCTGGCTTTTTTTTATTTTTTATTTTGAGTCAGGTTCTCACTAAATTGCTTAGGGCCTCAATAAATTGCTGAGGCTGGCCTTGAACTTGGAATTGTCCTGCCTCATCTTCCCAAGTTTCTGGGATTACAGGCATGTACCACCACACCCAGAAGTCTATTTCTGACCCACATAAAACTCAAAGCTGCAGTCTGCAAGCTACTATAATGCAGCAGTGACTCAGAGACCCTAGTGCCTTCCATCTCGTTGCTTCCCAATCTTCATATGGATTCTAAGATTGCTGTACAATGGAAAGAGCATGGGAGATCACACAAGGGAACATTTTGGTGGTCCATGCCTAGAAGTAGCATTCATGACTTTGGTTTATATCCTTTGGTTAGGATTCACTCATGTGACCACACATAACTAGAAAGAGGCTGGGGTATGAGAGCTTAACTTGGTGGCAAAGCAGGTATTTATAATGCACAAGTGAGGTTCTGGGTTTGATTCTGAGCAGAAAGAAGGAAGGAAGAAAAGGAGGAGGAAGAAACGAAGGGCTAGAGAATTAAGTACATTTGTCTGCCCAGGATGAAAAGGCCATGGCGTCTCTAGTCAGTGAGCTGTCCCTGACAGTGCAGTTGTGCCAGGTGCCGTAGTGCACAACTATAATTCCAGCTACTCAGGAGGCTCAGGCAGGAGAATCCCAAGTTTGAGGCCAGCTTGCTCAACTTAGAGAGATCTTATCTCAAAATAAAAAGTAAATAGGCTGAGCTACCGCTCAGTGGTAGAGCATCTGTGCAGTTGTTCTCCCTCTCCATCTTGACACACTTGGTTAACACTTGTATTCTTTCCCTTATGTATTCAATTTTTTATCTCCTTTCAGTTCTTTGCACCATTTTCTTCTCATCTCAGGGCCTTTACACTTCATATTTCCTCCCTAAAATACTGTTCCCACTTCTTGGCAAGCTAACATCTGCTTATCTTTCAGATTCCAGCTCAAAAATCTCTTTCAATATTGGCCAAATTATATCCAAATTGGCCAAATTATCCTGTGCACGAATGTGTAACAACAAATCCCATCATTATGTACAACTATAATGCACCAATTAAAAATGTGGAAAGAGGAAAAAAATAGCACTTTCAGATTTGATAACTTGAAATGCTATTTTATTAATTGAATCTATATTAGTTCTGTTGTTAGATTAGACATTTGTGTTTACTGCCATTTCTATTTATTTAGTAGGATATCCTTTGAACATTAAAACTAGAATTTTAGCAATGTTCTTCTCCACTATTCTTCTCCATTTCTATGCACTCTTTATATGTGAAGAAGAAATGGCATTGGCCATATTTTTATAGTAAACATTTTTCCAGTTTCTATGCATTTAATTTTGTTTCTTGTATGACATATGCAATTTTGGGGTAAATTATTTCATTTTGTGATTTCTTTGACTGCTTTTAAACTTAAAATGTCCATCACATTTGAGAACAGCTTTACCTATATTTTCTTTTATCTTTTCCTTAGTGGTACATCACTGATTTTCCACAATATCTCCTAGGTCTTAATGCTTCCTGGAAATGCTTTCTATGTTGACAGCTCAGCTCCCAGCCCTTACTTCAGAGCATCCTTCTCTTCAGTTTCCCCAGAGCAGATGGATGTGGTAAGGACTATATTCTGTTAGAATTACCCTAGCTCTTAGTTCTGAGTTCTGGTGCTTGTGTTTGCTTTGTAATTTAGAACATTCTTTAATATCTTCTTTGGTTTCTATAAAGCAGATATTCATGGGCCAGTCATCAACTCCCATTAAACGTACTCTTTTACTTTGTTGCTAGCCTTTTATAGACAAAAGAGATTAAGTTGCAGTTCAAGTTTGCTCTCTTCATAATGAACCTTTCAGAACCTAATGAACAGTCCCAGAAAGTTCCCAACATGTCACAGGGAAAACCTGTTTCTTTCCTTCACGAAATTAACATGCATGAGAAGTACAGATTCAAAATATCCTTTATTCTCCTTCTCTAAAAAAAAAAAAAAAAAAAAAAAAGCATCAGTAAGGGTCAAATAAAATGCTGTTCTTAAACTAATCTCAGTAATGCTTTAACCAAAATGAAAAGAAGCAAAGAAACAAGATCTTAAGGGCTACCCTCTGGAATCAAGAGAAGAGCTGTAAATTGACAGTGCCGTTCACCTTCAGAAGTGCTTGCGCTTACCCTGGGAGATGGGCTTTTTGGGTGTGTTCTTTCTTTATTTGCTTTCTTGTGTCATTAAATGTACTTTTCATAAATTATTTCTGCTTTGGTATATGAATAGAGTTGGATAATTGAAACTATATAGAATACATTTTCAGGGCAGAGATTATATGAAAATATAAAATAATTTGCATTATGGGTAAACTACAAAATATTGATTGTAAAGGCCATAAGATCCCCCATTATCTTGGAAATCTGATATGATATGCTTACATCTACATATTTTAGTAGATGTTGGAGGCATCCTTCCCAGAGAAAACTGATGTCCAGTGTGATTTTTCAATGCCTGGTCTCAAATTCACATAAATAATATTTGCATTTTTTAAATTATGATAGACTTTTCCAAAATAGCATCCTGATTTTATCCATTCTTATCTCTTTTCTATTTTAGGCCTTCCAGAGATTAGCCCAACTTATAAAAGAAAATTTATGAAGAAATCAAACTAATCATAGTACTCACAGGTTTTCCAGATAAATTATTTCTATGTTTATTTGGAAGAAATGAACATTGATGTTGGACTTCTAGATTGGACTCCATCAAATTTGTCATGTCTGTATTTTAACTACACAAGCTTTTTGTTTGTTTGTTTTTTTTTTTTTTTGTTTTTTTTTACATTCTTCATATTAAACATCTTTATATGCACTTTCAATGAACAG
>CM053403.1:131707120-131887553 GCA_028644305.1 Xerus rutilus
CTTAAAAAACTCGGAATGGATCCACCGTTTGACCCAGCTATCCCACTCCTTGGCCTATACCCTAAAGACTTAAAAACAGCACACTACAGTAAAGCAGCCACTTCAATGTTTATAGCAGCACAATTCACAATTGCAAAACTGTGGAAGCAACCCAGATGTCCTTCAATAGATGAATGGATAAAGAAACTGTGGTACATATTAACTACACAAGTTTTGAAGTGCCTTTAAGTCCATCAGATGGCCAAAATATATTTATAATTTACTTATACCTTCTGACTATACTTCAACCTGCAAAAAATTATTTTTATCTTGGATTTTATTGTAAAGAACTTGGTAGTTGCTTTATAATATCCTATAAATCTTTGAAAACAAACTCATCATTTTGAAATTTTAAAGAAATAATTAAGTTCAAAATGGCATATAATGTGTACTTTTTCTATATTTAGGGAAATTTAATGAGTTTATTGCAAAAATTGTTATAATTTGACCATTATAAATGATTCTTTGGTAAGTATACCATAGACATTAACATATGCTCCAGATATCCCTTTAAAATAAAATTCTGAAACTAAACATACCTGAAGGCATCAAGCCTATTAATTCTAAGTAAGGAGGGAAAATCACAGGCATAGGAAAATTTTCCACATTGTATTTTCATGATACTACATAATTTACAAAAGCACATTTTTATCAGGTATATAACTAAAATCTACTATGACCCTTTGAGGTATTAGGACATACCTTTTTAATGATATTTTTCTTACTTTTTAACATCAGTATTTCCCCATCTGATTGTTAAAGTAATATATTCTCATCCTAAACTTTCAAACAATCTAGAAAGTGTAAGGAATAAAGTAAAAGCCACTCACTCTCTTATCCCCATTGATAACTGCTATCAGCATTTATCATTGTTTTTTTAAAATGCTTTTCTCTGCAGGCACATTATAATATCTAAACAGCAGGCGCTCATTGTGACAGTACATCATCAATGCCCTGTATTAGTTTTCTATCACTGTTTAACAAATTACCACCATGTTTCAAGATCCAGTAATCATAAACTTATAGGCTTCTTTGAGGAACTGCAAGTTTATGTCCTTGTTATTTATTCCATCCCTTGTGTATATGAATATCTCCATCATACTTATTATTTCCTTGGCATCTGGTTGAAATGTCACATCATCTTCTACCTCAAAGGTCAAAGCAGCTGGCCCCAAGCCCAAATCCTTATTTCTGAGGCAATTGGCCGCAGCTCTTTAGAAGACATTTAAAGAGACTTAGGGCCTAAAGGACAGCCAAGATGAGGACCTGCCAATTTCCTTAATGGGGAGAAGAGGAAAGTATAAATTAGAATTTTGAAGATAAAATAACCCTTCCACTTACTTTATTTAGTAGTTTTCAGCAATAAGAAAGGTGTCCCAGCCCAGAGCTACACACCAGTGTCTTGCTTCGGTTTTGTTTTATTTTTTAAGCCGCTATCATAGAGTAGTTAATTTATAAGTTCACAACCTACAGGACTCTGTTTCTTCAAAGAGAAAGAGAAAGCAGGAAAAGAAAGGAAAGTGAGAACATACAGGAGATGATTAGGCTGTGCCCTACTACCCAGTGTTCATTTCTGTCCAATGTCCTCACAAGGAAACTTAAGTATTAGAAAAATGGAGCTTCAATCAATGCTTTCTGCCACTGTGAATTCCTCCAACCTTTTAGAAAAACAGTTGGCATTGTTTATCAAGAAACATGAGACCTGATTGGCTACAAAGGCCAAGATTTGCCCCAACTTGCAGAGTAGCTTCAAATTCCATGCAACTAGCATCCTACTGGCTGTCCAAAGTAATTCTATAGGAACCCCCTGGAACCTTTCCTCAGTGGAAACTAATTATCTTCATTTATTTCAAGGTTGGCACTAATTTCAGTTATTGACTGCTTGGTCCTCTGATGATGGGATATTATCCAGGAGGCACGCAAGAGACAGGGCCGATGGCAAGATCCAAACCAAAAAGGAGGCAAAACAGGACACACATTCTCTATAGAACCAATATAGGCCCTCTGGGAGTGGGAAAGAGGGCCATCTAGTGGCATTTGAGCAGAGGTCAGTAAAATTTGCTCACACATAAGTCTACATAGCTCCTAAACAGGGTCCAGTGGAAACCTACATTTTAGTGGTCCCCATATAGCATGCTATCAGAGTACATAACAACATTTAGTAGAAAGGGACCTTACTAGACCTATTTAAGTGACATCATACAAGCAATTACTTGTACCCACATAGAGAGACCCTTGGTCTTGAGTGTGCAATACCTAGAAACACATACTTTTGCAGGCATCACTTGGATAGATTTTCCATATTTGAGAGTGAACAGGTTACTAATTTGAAGGGTCAGGGTAGTATTTCCAGTCAGTGTAGGAAAGCAAGCAGCAGTGATATCTACAATATCACAGTCTTCCCTTTCTCTTTTGGGTTTTCAGAATCAGTCTCACTGGGAACACAGAGGCTTTGATGTTAGGGAAATTGTTTCCTGATTTGGAGGCATTAGCCCACAAACCCAACAATTGCTCAAGTTTCTCATTAGTGCATAACCCTTTGCTCAAGATCTCTACAGATTATGGTACCATAGATTTTCCTGTAAGGAACAGGAAGGGGTTAAGACAGCAGGAAATCAAGAGAAGGTAGGGGACAGAGAGGGATAAGGCTTTAAAGTTTGCTGAAAAATTTTGATCCATAATCTTGAGAAACCTGTGCACATCTAGGGATGCCATCCATCAGTTGAGACCTTACCTATGGTCTCCATCAGGTGTACGGACCTAGGAATCTGAATGAACTCATTTAAATAGTGAAATATAGATTCAAGCTTCAAGGACCTCAATTTTACCTCAGTTTGGGTGATAAGAAGAACCATTGGTACCTTCCAGTATTGTTCAAGGACAGTCTCTCTGATGTCACTTCCCAATGATACAGTCTCCAGACTCTAGATCATGAAAGGTTTAGTTTTCTACAGTTGGTGGATCACAAAAGATTTCTTTGCCTATAGAAAATATACTTTGGTATAATATATTAAAGCCTTGCATTATTTAGTCATAACGCAGTTAAGGAGGGACATACCTGAGTCTCTATTATTAGGAGCCTATCCTTCCAGTAACTATTTTCTAAGGGGTCAGTCTGTATCTTCAATGGGAGTGGATCTGATTGCCATTAAAGTCAATGGTAATAGTTTTGGCCATGTCAATCCAATTACTTCAATTAATTTTACTAATTTCAGTTTTTCAAATGCCATTTATCCTTTCAACCTTACCAAAAGACTAAAGGTGATAGGGACAATAGTAACACCTTTGTGTTGTTTTATTGAACTTCTTATTCATTTGCTCCTCTGTCACTGGAGATTTCTCCAGGGTTGCCTCACAAAGAAAACACATCTCCTAATAACTTCTTAGCCCCTATCATGGCATCAGCTTCCTATATGGGAAAGCTTCTATACAACCAGAAAACATGCAGACTGAGTGGCGATTGAATGAAGTTCATCTGTAAGTGTTCAAATTGTCCATCAGGTTTTGGAAATACATACCTGACATTTTGGTTGTCTTGCCAGGATTATGAGTGGCAAAGTAAACACTGAATATAAATCATGTTATCAATTTTGGGACACTCACCACACCAATATTTTTTCATCATCTGGATCATCTTGTCTGTGTAGTGATGAGTTGTGGCGTGCAAGAGCTTTTAAGAATGGAAACTTCAAGGACTCCAGAAGGACAAGGTGGTGGGCTGAGCCCTCTATGAGACCATGCTTAGCATTGAATTTATACCCTTTCAGATACCAACTGTGTCAGGTGGATTGCACTGTTTATTAAATAGGTCCTCTGGGGAAGTTGAGACCACATTTCCTTGATATTCAGGATCAGTTCACAGGTAGGGACTTCAACATTAACAGTGGCAATCCATGAGGATATCAGAAAGGAGTTCATCTACTTGGAGTCTGTTTTTTTATGTGGGTCCAACAAGAAGCAAGAAACCCTTTTTGTTCCCACAACATGCCAAAATTGTGTACTACTCCAAAAAGCATATCTAATATCTGCATAAGCATTTACAGAAGAGCTATACCACAAGCTTAAGTGAGAGCAAAAAGCCCTGAAGGCCAATCTGACTTCAACTGGGAATGAGTTCCCTTTTCTATTGACTCATCTTGGTTGTAACAGCAGACCCTTGCCTGATATTTCCCCTCTGAGTTTTTGGCATAAGTACCATCAACACTGAGCCAAAAGAATGAACTAGGGATTATCCAATGGGGCATCTCACAAATCAACATGAGCAGCCACTATTTCTGGTGCTACACTCACACAATTGTGCTCTTCACCATCATGAGGTAGAAGTGATAGGATTAAGTTGCAACATTTTAGATGAACAGTAGAAGGAGAAAGGAGAAAAATCTCACCAATTTTTATTAGTCTACTATTAAGAAATGCTGAGTTTAATTGGAACTTAACAGACTTTCCACAGCAAATGGGACTTGCATATTAAGTTCATTTCCTAAAACCCATCTGGCTGCTATTGCTACTGTTTTTAAACATTTAGGACATGCCTCAGCTACTAGGTCTAATTGCAGACTGATACACGATGGGCCTATGTTGTCCCTCACATTCGCGAGTAAGAACTCTGAATACCAGATTGTTTACACTCATGAATGAATAAGCTAAAGATTCAGAATAATTTGAAATTCCTAAGGCTGAGGCCTGTTGTAAGGCTAGTTTCATTTAGGTAAAGCCTGCTTACAACTGTCTTCCCAAGATAAGGCTCCAGAACTGCATCACTAGTAAGCTCACATTAATGGTAAAGCTATTAGGGAAAATTTGGGGGCCCAAGATCTACAGTATTCTGCAAGTCCAAGAAAACCTCTTAATTGTGTTTGGTTGTAGGCCAGGGGAAACTGAATAGGTTTTGTTCTCTCAAGCAAGAGAGAAATCTCTTTGGGAGTCAGGTCATGTCCTAAATAGTGGACACTTCCAATTGAAAATTGGAGTTTTTCCATCAAAATCTTCTGATCTTTATGTGCAAATTGCTGTAAAAGATAAGTCCATTTCAGGGCACTCTTCAGTGGAAGAGTGTAACACTAGATCATCTTTGTACTGAATGAGAATAGAATTTCTAAGAAGCTGCAGGCCTGTGAGGTCCTGATACAATTACTGGGGAAAAGAAAGCAGCTTCAGGAAGCCTCAGGGCGATACAGTGCAGGTGTTCTGTTGACTTTTCCAAGAACACACAAATAATACTGACCCTCTTTCTCAACAAGGATACAAGGAAAGCTGAGCAAAGGTCTGTTACTGTGCACCATTTACATTTTACATTTTGGGGATTGGTCTGTATTTTTTGTTTTGTTTGGCTTTTTGTTTATTGTGTGTTGGATTGGTTGCTTGGTGTTTTGGGCTTTGCAATTTCTTTTCATTCCAGATTGTTTGTTATTATTTATTATTTTATGCTAGTATATCTGGTGCAGGTTCAGTTCTTCAGAAAAAAATAGTATAAACAATACAAACAGTATTATCATACTTGTGATTTTTAAGTTTTCATAACTGAATCCCAGATCATGATATAGATGCTGTTATTCAAGTGAAGCCCATTTATGAAATAAACATTTGAAACATCTGACAAGCTGCTCAGTAGACTCCAGGTAATTTTTGTTCCTCACCCATTGTGATGAATGGTTCATGATGACTTCTGCTTCTTCTGATGAATGTTTTCAGCTTCCTCTTGAATGCCACCAGGATGGGTCTGTAGCTTGCATACCTTTTATAGCACGTTTTTGTTTTTCCATCGACTCTCATGGTCCATGTTCAGTGGTGGAGATCAGAGAAGGCTCTGTCAGTTTCAGTTCCTGTGTCTTGTCCATTCTTTGTGTTAGCTCAATTATCAGGCATGAGGCTGTTCTTCAGCACTAAGAAGATCAAAGAAATAATTTTCTGACAAAGGATGTAATTCTGCCTCTAAATGAACTGTAGGAATTGTTTTGTAGAAGTATTTACCATAGATTGTTTTTTCCTTGAGGAGATCCAATTATAAAAGCTCCAGAGACGATAATATAGTTCTGTAAAAGAGGCCTTGGCTCCCTTCCATGACTTTCCCCAATGTTGTTCTGCTTTTGTTTTGTGTGTGTGTGGGGGGGGGGTACACATAATTTAACTTCTTTATTTCATTTTATCTTGTTCTTGGGGAGTTCTAGGCTATAGCCTGCTAGTTCTGAACACCCTTGGACAGGGTGAGCAGAAAATAGGCCTGTTCAGGTTGTTGCTAGACAGTTAATCCTTTTTGTTATCTGCTGGGAAGGAAGACTTCAAAAGAGCTGATTGATATAAGCCCTGTCCTATACATAGGAAACTTAAGATCAGACATCAGTCAGTATCCTTCTGTGTCCTTTGTCCTGGGGGATGTCATTTTCCTTGGATTGGTCAAGTGATTGGCCATTGTGCAGGCTGTGAATGCACCAAGAGGTGATTATGTAATCTTCCTCGTGATTTGTTACTTTCAAAAAGACTGTAGTTTGATTTGTGTGTGCCATTTTGAATCAGTGATATTTGACAATTAGGTATTAGGGTTTGGAACTACAGGAAACCTCAGTATCACAATTTGATCATTTACTTGTGAATCTTGAAGAATTTTCAAACTTTATTTGTCCATTTGGTTCTTTAACTAGTAGGACTGGAGTGTCACAAGCACTGGTGCTTGGAATTGTTGAGTCCCTGTTTGATTAAGTTATCTACAACTGAGAAAAGTCCTTGAATTGCTCCAGGCTTCAGTATCTTTTGGATTCATTTAGGCAAAGGGTTAGAATGATCTATTTAGTCTTTTATGGACTCCACACATTTAACTATTCCTACATCAGTAGAGTAAGAAGCCCATAAATAATAATCATATATATTGGAAAGATCCAGAGTATTGCAGGCCTGAGTTTTGAACTTACCAATTTCTGCCTATAAAGAGCACAGCAGTTCTGGTTCCAGGGAGTTGGGAAATCCTGAGATTATATCTGCCTCTGAAGAGAAAGCTATATGCCCTTTTCCCTTAGAAAGTAAGTCTCACCCCAGCAAGCTTACTAGAACAGTATCACATAGTAAAAAGGTTTGTTTTTCTAAAACTGTCCCTGAAGTCAATTGAATGGTTTCAGATAGTGGGAACATCTTACCTAGATTAAAAAACCCCAAAACAGAAATGACCATTTTTACTCTGAGGGATACTTTAAAGTAGAGCTTATGGAAGGTAAAGTGGTCCCAATATCCACCAGAATTGTGCAGGATCCGCCATTTGTCTTTTATTTTCATTTTTATCAATTTTTAGTTACAGAGGGATACAATACCTTTATTTTATTTATTTTATTTATTTTTATGCAGTGCTGAGGATCGAACCCAGTGCCTCACACATAGTAGGCAAGCACTCCACCGCTGAGCCACAACCCCAGCATCCCCATTTGTCTTAACTTTTGTTTCATTGTGTTTAAAGGTATTACAGAGAACGATTCACTTGAGAACCCCTTGAAGCCGCATTAATGTTATTAGCTTACAGGCTCCCTCTAGTGGGGACCCAACTGGGTCTAAACGCAGTAGGCCTATTGGTGGACTGATATAAAAGAAGACATCTCCCAGTGTCCCGGTTGCTTGTAAGGAAGGCGGACATCTTAGAGTACAGAATTTCTTATTCTGGCCTTCTTCATTTAAAATAGGAAGAGAGCTGGGCGCGGTGGCTCACGCTTGTAATCCCAGCACTTAGGGAGGCTGAGACAGGAGAATTGCAAGTTCAAAGCCAGCCTCAGCAATGGCGAGGCGCTAAGCAACTCAGTGAGACCCTGTCTCTACATAAAACATAAAAAATAGGGCTGGGGATGTGGCTCAGTGGTTGAATGCCCCTGAGTTCAATCCCTGGTACCAAAAAAAATAAATAAATAAAATAAAATAAAAGAGGATGAAAAGGCACCTTTGGTCTCATTCCCTGTAACTGTTGTAGCTGGAGAGATATAAGCTTGCTAGACTCTGGGATTTTCTCTTGCTCTTAAGTCCTCTCACAACGCTCAGCCAATGCCACCAATTCAACAAAAACTGCAAATTCTCATCCCAGTTTTTCTTTGTTAATTTGTCTGCTAAGTTCAGGGGAAGACCATTTACAGGCATACTGGTTACCACTGCAGTGCTTATAGGAGATGCCCCTTGCTGTATTTCTAGCCTAGATCGTTTTACAAATACTGTTTCTAAATAAGCTCTGTAATCTGAAACTGGTTCATCAGAGTTTGTCTGTTTCTGTGAAACTGTATAATTAACCTAAATAAATAAATAAATAAATAAACAAACGAACTTGAGGATTAAATTTAAAAGGTTTTCAGCAATTCTTCGAGTCCTTTTGACCCATCCTGTGATCATTGGGGAATCATTCACCTACTCCTCAGGCAACCTCCAGTCTGCCAAGGCCCAGTATCCTTCCTGGGAATCAATTGGTAAAGGTCAGGGAGTCCTTTAAGTTCCTATGAGGATTCTAAACTCTTTGGTAAATTTTTGAGGATTTTCCCTCAGTTTAGAGAAGTCTTTTAAACAATAGCTTTTAGCTCTCAGCTCTTTAGACCATGGAGCAAATGCATCAATAGCAGGAAATTCTGGTTGATCAGAGCATCTCCCTCCTGCAGGCATTTGTCTAACTTCTCCTTTTCCCTGATCTTCAGAGTGCAAAGGTAATGGAGCAGAACAGTTAGTGGACTCAGAGCACTTAAGTAAAGATGGACAGAGAGAATGAGAAGTTGGGGTTAATTCAGTCAAGGTACAGTTTTGTTCCTTCAACTTTGCATTTGCCTCTGTAAGAAAATTTTTAGGAAAGCAATCTTTTAGATGCTTCTGCATAACAATAACAAATACATCCCACTGCTCTTGTGGGGTTTTGATCCCTCTTTTCTAATATGCCCTGCAAGTAAATAATTTTATTTAATTAAAACTTCTCCATGGTGGCCCTTTTAATTCTAAGTTTTCTCTAGAAAGGCTAACACAATTTTTCTGAAAATGCACAAATTCTGGGTCCTTAGCTCTTACGTGTAAAATTAGCTGGAGTCCAACAAGGTGGAATCCTAGACTTCTTGTATTGAGACAAGACTGTTATCAAAAAGGCTTCACATACCTGAAGCCTTTGACTGGATTCAATCCAGTAAATTTTTGGATCCAGTTTGATCCTGGCCTCAGTCCAGTCTAAGAATTGCTTAAATACACTCAGAGCCAAAAACACAAATTATTGGAGCTCAAATCTGTGAGAACTTGTCCCCAAATTCTAATAGCTTCAAGGACCAGTGGGCATAGTAGGCCCTGGCAAGGACCTTTGTTTGATGACCTGGGGCTTCTGAGGATCACTGGAGATCTACTTTGGATCCTGTTTTCTGAGGCCAATCTGTTAAAGGCACTAGACTGGTTAAATTTAATAGATTTTAATTGAACAGAAAGAAAAAAATACATTTCTTTAACAAAGTACTATACACTGAATGGCTGAAACAACAGAAATTTATTGTCTCAAAGTTCTGGAATCTAGAAGTCTTAGACCAAAAGTCAACAGGACCAAACTGTGTTTTCCCAGGTCACCAGTAACCCCCACTGAAGGTACAGAAAAGGATCTGTTTCAGGCCCCATGCTGGCTTCTGCTTGTTCTTTGGCTTGTGGCAGCAAAATTCCACTCCTCCCAGGGCCTTCTCCCTGAGTGCATGTCTGCATCCACATTTCCCTTTTCCAAGAACAGCAAGCCTCTTGGATTAGGGACCCCATCTTAAATAATGACATCTGCAACATCTGATTTCCAATCTCAGCTCCAGGCCAACAGGGACAGGCTGAGAGAAAGAAGAGCCCAAGTAGGTTGAGGAAGAACCAACAGATAGGAAGTGCCAGGAGACTGTGGAGCTCTGGGAGCCAGGCAAGAGAGGGCAGCAAACTGGGGAGAATGACCAACAGAGCCAGGCAGGTGCCACCACCCCGTCAGGTAAACTGTGGACTGAGAACTGATCCACTGGATCATGCAATGCAGGAGTTACTGGTGACCTGGGGGGGAGGGGGGAGCAGTTTGGGACTGTAGAGGGCATTTGGAAATCTGACTAGAGTGGGTCAACCTCTGGACCAGAGCAGGGAAGGAAAAGGATTCCACAGAGCCATATATGTCAATCCTGGTGACATATATGAGAATATTAACCAACATGCCTCTGGGTGGTTGATATTATGATATTTGATTATTGATATTTGTCCTCATATCTATTTACTCAATTTCCTTTGAGTTTACCAGTTAACTCAAAGGAAAACTGATTCTGCCATAAGCAAAAATAAAAATTATAAACATCCCTCCCTAAATGCTTCAACCCCCACCTGCCCTGTCCTGCCACTGACTGCTAAGTTCCCAGGGGCTCAGGTCTGTGAAGAGGAAATGCAGATGCAAGTTCCCAGATGTCAGCCTCAGTTCCCAGACATGCTCCACCTTCTCCTTATTCCCAGGAATACCACATGATGCACATCCTGTCTGCTGTCCCCACACTTAAATTACTAAGTGTGTTGAAATTAAATGGCACCCTGGCAACTTGAAAATCTTTTTCAATAATTACAAGTGTTTATTGAACACTTTCCATGCAGCAAGCATTTGCTAGACACTGCATTTAAAAAGATGAACGTGCTTCCTGAATGCTTAATTTATACAATGAGCACTGTTTATTTGGAATAGCCAGAGACCCATCCTGCAGATCTACTCATTCGACTCCTCTGAAGAAAGAAGGAAAATATGAGAAATGTCAGGCCCTTGAAGCTTGGAAGACCAAAAATGTAAAACAAATAAACTTGGGTAATCCAAATGTGACATTATGTAGTACCTAGGAAAATCGCCTTATAATTGGGATTAAAAGGGTTGTAGCTCTGGACTGGTACTCTTTTCCTGATCCTGTATTCTCAGAATTACTGCATGTAGTTGGCACTTAATTAACATTTATTGAACTAATTGCCTCACTTGCTCTTGTTTACTGAAATAGTCATCATCATTATCCTCTTTTTCTAGCAAATACAAAGTTAGGCTTAATGAGCAAAGCTGGAGAAGATTTCAATATTGGGAGGGCCCTGGGGAGCATCTCTCCAGCCTCCAGATGCTGTCTGTCATGCTAATGGTGATTCAGTTAATTCCCTAGCCCAAGGAATTACAAATTCTGTCTGCCAACAAAAGGGGCCTTCAAAGTACAAGAGGGGAATAAATGGATGAAAAATGGATTTGTCAATATAGATGGGAGGAAAAGTCATATTGTCATATCTGAGTCAATCTTCTAACTACTGAAGACAGACATTTAGAGTAGAATATTATAAGACTTTCAAATAATAATAAAGTGAATGCTTTTCATGCATTACCTAATTTAATGCTCAAAACAACTGGCAGCAGATTAGCCTCACTTTACAAAGGAAGAAACATGTTGTAGGTAATTGCTACCCAGGTCTTCAGGAGTAAGGCAGCCCTCAAGCTCAAGATTGAAAAGTCCCCATGGTCAGGATGCATGACTGTGTCACTGTAGCAATGAGCTGAGGATAGCCTGGATGATGGGTGATTCCAGTGTGGGGCTCAGGGTCAGCCAAAGGGATAGGAGGTGGCCTGAGGCTGGGGTCCCTGAAGGGTACAAAGGAGAATTACTAGCATTTGTGAAATTGTGCTCAGAAAAGGAAAACGCAGGAGGACAGTAATGCAGCAGGTTCACAACTCTCAGGAACCTCTCACCTGCTTAGCTCATAACTGCCCAAAAGTAAGGCACTCGAATCCAACTAATCTCCTTTATCACTCAGAAATATGCAGCTATAGATTTTTTATTAATGGCTTTGTGGAAATGACCGTTAGAATGTCCAAGCTCCAATAATTTGTAACAACCTAAGAAAAAAGAACTCTCATTAAAAAATATTTGTATTTGCTCTGCTAGGGATTGAACACCAGGGCTTCAAGCATGCTAGTAAAGTACTCTACCACTGAGTCACATCCCAAGCCTACCACCTAGGAGATCTCGAAAGTCTGTGTAGGATTGCTTCAAATTGTATTTCATTCACTTATGACATAGTGAATGAAAAAGTTTGAAATCGAAAGTGAAGTAATTAATCTTGACCAGAAGATGGCAGCTTTGCCTCATGATGAATTCTTTAAAGTTGCAGAAAATATAGTAAATTTTTGATAACTTTATCATTAAAGAGATCCAACTAAAACTCATGTATAGAAGGAATTATAAGTACAATATTATTTAATCATAATATGACTTGGAGTTTTATAACTAATGTTGACTAAAGTTATTCATTCAATTTAATGCAAAAATACAAAATAATACATGTAGGGATTAAGTGAATTCATCAAGACAAATTTCTGCACACTAGACAAAAAATACAATTCTAGACCTTTTTAAGTCATGTTGCAGGAATAAATTTAAATATTGATTTTCCAATTAAGATATTTAAAAAATTTGCCTTTCTGCATGAGAACTGTATATTACATTCTCTTGAAGTCTCCTTTGTTCTTAAAAGAACATTTTTAAAAATTTTTGTTTTAATTAATTCTAGAGAAATATTTTAAAGCTATTTTCAACTATTTAGAAAGGTTAATGTATTGTGGCAGTGTTTAAATAATTAAAAGTATATTTCATATACAATTCAAAGCTAAGATAACAAACTCCACTTAACATTCATAATAAATTGTTTACTCTCAAAATATTTATTGAGTCTATTATAGGAAGATAACACATTTTTCCTGATTGACCTTATTTATGATGAGAAAAATCTCTGACTTCACTAACATACATAATAAATTAACCAGAGTGCCTGTGCCCCCAACATTATGTTGGGCACTAAGAAGGAAAGGAAAAATTTCTTGCCTTCAATGAGTACACTACCTTCTTTCAGAGACAGACCCAATAGAGTCTCATATCCCTGGAAACTTTCTAAAATTCCTAAGTACTTAACTGCATATACATTCCAAACAAAATGATTACATTATCAAAGCAGAAAATGGCTGCTGGTCAAATTTTTGTACAATATCTAATTTCATGTGATGACGTTGAAAGCAAAACATAGATTAGAATTGCAGATGGAAGGAGAATTGTTTTACAAAGAAGCTTATAAATTCAAAGGTTTGGTAAATTCTCTTTTACAATTGGTGGCTGGTGACAGATTCAATAAACAAATAGCAAAAGGGGTTGGATGAGGTTTTCATGAGGTTCTACATCAAAAGGAAAGCTGGTGACACAAATGCTCCATAAATCTTCAGCTTGTTCAGGACATCATCCTGACATGAGGCACTCACAATGGATTTCTTTGAGTCACATTTCTTGTTCTTGGTCAAACAGGGCATCAGTTGGCATATGAGCCACTTTTGGGGACAGAACTGAGCTTTTAGTTCTGACTGCTAATCTGAAAGATGATCCAGAATACTCCTGATTCTGATCCTCAAATTTATGACTCTCCTTCTTCAGTGTTAGTATTGCACTAACTCTGGTAGAGGAAGGGGTGTCCCCATTTTGTTTATTTGGTTCACTTAATTAACTCTATTTTCCAAAAGCATTTGAGATGATATATGTAAAACACTTGGACAACATGTATGTTGTGAATTCTATGGTCTGAAATGAACAGGCTGGTTACACATTTGATCAGGTCTGTTTTTAATGGGCTTGCAAGGTCTACTCAGAAACTCAGTGGAAATGCAGGCCTGCTCTGTGTTATCAGAACAACATATGCTGTCACAGCCTAAAATAACTTGAATCTGCCATGACATTACCCTTTACATAAAGCAGATAATCAAAGAAGAATAATCACTGTAATTAAATTAGTAAAGCACAAAAATTCATGGATTCCACAGAATCCACGCTTTTTTGCTCAACCACATGGCAAGTACTGATGCTCTTCGGACCACCCGAAAATCATTCTGAAGCTGAAGCCCTCCATGGAATTTTCAGGAATAAATATCATTGCTCAGCTAAGCCATCATAAGTACTAATATTTGAAACCTAAACTTAAGTCAGCATTATTGACATCTAAACCATCAAGTTGTCTCAGGATAATGTTGCACAAGTTTTGACCATCCAGGTTCCGTATGCAAGTTATAAACAAGGTTCTGGATGGAACTTCATTTAGAAAGGACATCATTAAAAGAATGGCTGAGTAATATACAGTGCACTCACACCAGTGGAACATAAATACTATACCTTTGTCCAAAAACATTGTTAATGATGAACTTCAGACATACAATCAACTTAAGGCTGCCTATCTGTGCTTGCTTATAATGGTGATATACTGTACTGACTTACTACACTTTATACAATCTTTCTTTTGACAGTCTTACACAGCCCTCCTAAGACCCAGAACAAAGTTAAATTACATTTCAAACATAAATGATGTCCTGGTTTTACTGTCACCCTATGGCATATTGGGATCTGAAGAGTAGTAACTAAGCAAACAGGACTTTATCAAGCAGGTCTTGCTGTGCCAAACTTCTCTGAGTGAACTACAATCCAGGATGCCTCGATCATGGAGCCATAGAAACTCTGAAACAATGTAATGCAATCAAAATCACTTCCAGTTTCCCTTCACCTAAGATAAAACCATCTTTATAAAAGGCAGTAGAGTCCTTGACTGCAGCATCTGATCCTACCCTACACAAGATAAAGCAAATGTGACTTATCTATCATGTTTAATTCTCAAAGTGAGGTACATATGAAGGTTTAATATTAAGATAGAATGAAGTGCATACTCTGGGCAAACACAAATATCTTGAGCATCTCTCCCTCATGTCCATTCACCTGGGAATTTGATACTTCAAGACAAATGGGTGTGGGTGCCACCCACACATGTGTACTTTCATCCCTGTTTTTGGAAACTTTTATGTGCATAAGAATTTGGGTATGAGTTTTACACTCAAACAGATATGCTAAATGCTGTGACCAATTTAAGAGATTTTCTAGATGAACTTTTATTATCTACTAACTTTGGAACCTAACTCTATAGGAGAAACCACCTTCCCAAATACCTACTTGCTACTAACCAAATAATCATTCTATTTATTTTTTTCAGAAGAATAACTATTCAAATTGAAGCCATTGTCTTTCTTTCATATACTTCCTATGCTAATAAAGACCAGTGTATTTGAAAACTGTATCAATTACTATCAAATTCATATTTTCATCAGCAGACATTTAGCAAGTACCTCTATGTGCAGAATAATACCTGGATGCAGAGACTATGAGAACAAGAGACATGACTTCTATCTTCACAGGGTTTTAACCCTCATTTGAGAAGACAGGCAATATATAATATACATTAAATGTAGTTTGCATAATAAACAATTTTAATGTTGTGCAACATAAAAATAAAATCACTTGATTTGCTGTTTAGCGAAATTCTTCAGATTGACTAGAAATGTGAAATTCATTTTATTTTATGGTCACTGGTAATTTTTTCTTGCTGTAATCCTGTCGCTGGAAATGTATTCTTCATGCTTTATATTTTTATTAATCTTCCACCATAAATAAATCATGGGATAAGAGTCACTCTCTAATTTGTTTTATGGCTTAAAAAAAAAGACATCCTGGTTCTTTCATAAATGAGCTGTCATAATAAATTATGCAATGTTCCTAAATTGTTAGGCAAATCTGACATATTTATTTTATAATAAATTAAAATGTGTGCATTAGACTTGATTTTCCTACTTGTTCACAATATTAGTTTCTGTGGTTCAAAATATTGCATCTAGTCCATTCTAAAACTCATGAATTACATGGCTAATTTCTTGTGATAACATCAAGAGCAAATCATAAGAAGCTCACACATCATTGCTCAGTTTATCATGGACATGATCTACAGTCATCTTCATGTTTAGTCTGACAGTTAATACAACCAATGAAAATTATTTTCTCCCCAAACTATCAATATGCATTTATATATCTTAAAGATACTGATTTCATTAAAAAGTTTCCCTCCATTGATAGGAGTATGAAGTGAAGACATACATATATCCTCTTCTTAAATTCCTGTGTTCTGCCATTCCATGGTCCCACCCCTGAGCTGCTCTCATGGAACCTATTGCTCTAACAATAGAGTAATTCTAGATAGAGCTGTAGCTCTGAGAAGCTGATGGGATTTTGAAGGACACTCAGGAAATCTCCAGGACCTGAAATATCTTTAATAGGACCAGGGCAGGTGCAGGAGTACCTCAGCACAAGAATCTGGCAGTTCATCAGTCCATGTTTGGGGAAACATGGACAGTTAAGAGGCCAGCAGGAGAATCTTGTCATTCCCAACACCAGGCTTCAGTCTCTGGTGCTGCCATGAGGGGCTGGAGGTTATAGGAAGGGCAGTGGCAAATGACCACTACATTATTTCATCCATCAACCTTGGTGCCAGAGGAGAGGCACCAAGAAGCAGCTGAAGCATGAGGCAGGATGGGTCACTCCTGACCAAGGGTAACTTTGAGCACCCACAGGCCCACATGACTCTGTGCTTCAGGTTTCAGCCTCCTGGACTCCCAGGGAACTGTCTTCAGAAAGGTGCACTTTAACCATGGCCTTCTCCTGAGATGCTGCAGGAGAAGGGTCAGAGGTACTCTGGAGAGGCTGGGGAGGTGAAGCAAGGGAGGCCTCAAAAGGATAATACAGTGGCCTTTTTGACACTGCTGTTTTGGTGTGGTTTCTTCACTGTTCAATGCATTCTGTAAGCAGAGCTCATACATAGGGAAAAAATGTATTCAATGTGAGCCAACAGATCAGAGATCAGGGCTGGGGGTATCATCAGTGGTGAAGTGCTTGCCTAGCATACACAAGGTCCTAGGTTCAATCCCTAGGACTGTAAAAAATAAAAAGTAAAATTCAGAGATCCTTGATTTATATAACTTACATACTTCTGACTTGCCTAGCATAAACATATCACATTTTTAATACTTTAAGCTAGACTACAATTGAATTTAAAGGAAATCTATGCCTGAGGCAGGATCTCATAGGAAATAATCAAACACTGCAGGATATGGTCTTTGAACATTGTCCTGGAGTTCGGGCCAACAGGGCAGAACAGGAGGGCAACAGCCGGGCTTGCATCTGAGGAGTGTCCCAGATTCTTGCAGGAGTGATTTTGGTTCATTTTTCCACTAATGTTCTCATAAGTCTCTCCATAACATTATGAAAGGAAATTAAATAATGCACTCTCTTTATTTTTATAAATATTGTGAGAGTAAACACAGGTGAAAACAAGAGACAGAGGGGGAAACCAAATTGAGATGGTTAGAACCCAAAGCACCCAAGTACCAAAGACAGTATATAGGTAAAATACAAACAACTCCAAGCTGCAAAAGGGGGGTGTGGCAGAGTGAAGGAGGGTGGTTTTTCTATAGATGACTATTTTAGTGCTCATTTGTAAAACTGAGAACTTCAGAGCTACTCTCCTGCTTTTCTGGTACCCTCTGAATGGGGTCTAGTGCCAGATGGATTATGGATAGGTGAGTGGCCAGAAGATGACAGGCAGCTCTACTTACTTCCCTGCCTCCTTTGGGCAATAAGCTATAGAAGACTTTTAATGTAATTAAATGTAATATCCATGTCACCATCTAAGATTCCTAAAGATGGCTGGGTATTCCCTGTTCAAGCTTAGTCCATTTTCAGTAATTAGAACCACAAGCCAAAGCACACATACAGCATTATAAATCAATGATATCAATCACATTGAGAGAGATAAGCAATCCTTTTATACTCTACTCTGTTTTCTCCCTGTCAGTGCTAGCCATTATCATTATGCTTCCTGGTAATTTTTAGCAGTGCCCCACAGCAAGTTGCAATCGCTATACACTTTAAGAAAATGACCCCATTTATTTCATAAGTCACAACATCCCTCAAGTTTTAGGGATAATCAATTTCAAGATGCCTTCAAAATTAAAGCAATAAGGAATGTTTATTGAAATTAATAGAAATACTAATCTATTAAAATAGAGAGACCATGAATCATGCTGTTGCAAAAATAGCCACTAACTACTCCTTAGTTAGCTTAACCCTTCAGTGTTATTCAGGCACCTGTCCATGCATTCACCCTGGACTTCTGGTAGCTTTGTCCTTTTGCTGGCTGACCCACATCAGGGAGAAATATGTTGGTGACCAAGATGAAACATGTCAACAAAAACAAAAGTAGAATCTAATCCATACAGACTTGTGACCCAAGTCTGAATGACATTTCAACCAAGTGAACTGACCATCTCTGTATTTTAAGACACCTACCTCCAAGATACTTCAATGTGTAGTTCTAACATCAATTCCAGCATACAATTCAACAAAATGTATTGGTATTTATCATGTGCTAGAAACAATACCAGAGTAGATCAAAAAGACTCCTAAAGAGAAGCTCTAGAGTTTATATCTGCCTGAAAATTAAATGTGGTCCAAATTAAAAAAAAAAAAAAACCTATTTCCTCAGCTAAATAATTGTACTTAGAGCCTCCACAGGATCCTTAGGTAAAGAAAAACTATTCATCAGCACATTTACCCTTGATGGAGAACAAAATAAACCAATCATCCCTGTAATTATGGGTAGAAACTCTATTTGTTATTTCGAGAGAAAGCAGGAATCATATAGAAGGTTATCACATAGGGAAGAACACAAGTTTCCATTGGTTAGGAAACTTGAATTTTCAGGCTCAAGTCAGAATTGTGACATCATCCAAAGGAAATTTTAGTGTCAAATCCCCTTTCCTGTTGTGGCAATGTGTGGATGCCGTGGGTCTTTGAGCTCCCCACTAGCGAGCAGGGAACCTGAAGAGGTGGCTCCCTGCTCTATCAATACCTCACCTAGCAGAGGGGAAGCTCCTGAGAAAGGAAGCCAGGTGCCCATCTAAAGCAAGGCCGATTAGCCCACCAGCATCCTTTAAATCCTACCAAATGAAAGCCAGCTCTCTTTACCAGCTAACATCCTGTAATCCCATCTGTACCTCCAGGAACCCCTCTGTCAGGTCTTTGTGCTTCCCTGCCATTCATCTCCCTGCCTTGCCACACCTCGGGGCTTCCCCTCAGCCTCAGCCCTCACAGGAACTCTGTGTCCACTTTTGGACTCATTTGTCCAAAAATAAAAGAATTTTCTTTCTTTACTTCTTACTTTTAGTAAACAACAACTCAAAAAAGAGAGAGTGGGGCTGGGGTCGTGGCTCAGTGGTAGAGCACTTACCTGGCATGTGTTAGGCACTGGGTTGGATCCTCAGCACCACGTAAAAATAAAAATAAAACAAAGGTAAAACAAACAAACAAACAAACAAACAACAACAATAACGGGGGAGGGGGGGCGTGAAAATCACCAACATAGAAAATTACAATGCAACTTGCTCCATTTACTTTCGGATGTCTCACTGTGCACACTTACTATGTCACATTCATTCCTGCTGAGAGCATGTTGAAGCTGCCTCTGAGCTTTAGAGCCCCTCCATTCTGAGCAGCCCTCTGAAGTAAGTAGCATGCCCTCCCTGTCAAATCTGAGGACAAAGGATTGGCCCACTGAGCCACGGTCCTGGAGAATGTATTGTCTTGTTTGGATGTTTTGCTTCTTTGCTTATTTGTTTGATGACTTGGCTGGCCCAGCTTGAACCTCCTCCACATTAGGGAGGGATGCTTGCCCTTCCCTCCTTCCCAAGGACATTACAAACTAGAAGCATAAAACTCCAAGTCATGTATAGGACATGACTTCTCCAGAATCTATGGGAAAAGCACCTGAAAAATCAAATTCTTTACAAATGGCTCTCCTCTGGAGCTTGGCCATCTCCCTAGTCAGGATCTCCTATAGGCTTTGTTCTATACTGCTGTCACTAAAAGAGGCTTTATTCTAACCAGCCCATGCAAATATCTACCCAATTCACAGGAAAACCTGCCCTATAAACGGAGGTGAAGTGCTAAATGCATCCCTTTCCCTGCCAATAATTCATGTCCCTAAATTAATAGTCTAGGGTGGGGGTACTCAACTGTGATAGCTGTTAGTGTCCAGGCTGGCAAACTGTCCAGAAGGGAAGGGCTTTGGTGTGGTCTTACAGGAAGGTCAGGAAGTATGTGACCCTTCAAGTGGGGTCCTCTGCTCCCCATGAGTTGCAGGCATGACATTTGATCTCTTGATTTTTGCAGCTGGAGAACTGGTTAGACCACACACACATGCACACCTCCAAAGGACCAACCTTGATACACAGTCTAAACCGGTAATAAGGAAGGGAATAGTTTCCTAATATTGACTCAACCTTTTCAAGAGCTAGCAAGTCACAAGACTATCGAGAAAAATGTTTGCTTCCTTCAATTCCTTTCCCCAACAAACCTCTTCCTATATGTGCTCTTTTAAACTCCCAGGGAAGAATCATATCCCCTCAGTGCCTTCTTCTAGGAGGGTTCAAAACTTCTTTCCTACCCTATTCACTCTGCATGGAAGGAGGTCGAGTTTAGGAAGGATGTGCTGGAGAATAGTATTTGGCCTCTATTAGTCACCAAGTAAAATCCCTCTGCAGTTCAACAAGTACAAAAATAAGCAGATACTTCATTAGGTTATTCTTCTATCCTCCAGACTCTCTAATATAAGCTAAAAGAATTACAAAATAAAAACATAAACAGTACTTTTTAAAATGGACTGATACCTCTGCTATGCATATATATCTCTCTACCAAAGTAAACCAAAATAGGGACTGTTTGAAGTTTGGGGCTAATAATTATTTCTTTTATCCTCGTGATTTAGAACTCCTTCTCAAATAGAGTATACAGAATCACTTGGAGAGCTTGTTAAAATCACTGCTTCCTAGACCACTCTATCCAGAAGTTCTAGAATGGATTCATCATCCCCAGGGGGATTCTAAAGCAGGTGAATGTACCTTCACATTTAGTTCTAGGTGTTGACTGACAGCATGAGCTGAGAGAATTGTAAAAGTTATATTCATTCCTAAATAGCTAATCTGCCCTGCCCATAGTGCCATGCTTTCAACAGGAAAAAAATAATTGCTCTAAGGAGTAACCACATAATTAAATGGTTATAGGTACATTGAAGAAGGAAGCCCAGTGATAGAGAACAATGGAATTTGTGGATTAATTAGCAACACAACACTGAACTTCATGCAATTACAGGCCAATAAGACAAGTACTTCAGATTGGATTACAAAACACTCCCTGGTTTCTGAAGGTGAAGAAAATTCATTGAATTTAAGGGGGCCAAACCTGAGATCTGAATTACATTACTCAAAGGTGCACAACCACTCAGCAGGTTGTATCTGGTGTGATATGTTCTTGTATATTTTTTCTTTGCAATCTATTTATAGTCCCCAAGAAGAATTTTTAAAATTAATGAACTTTCAGTTTTATATGGGTACATATGTCTACCATTCGTTTGTTAAGAAATGTTCTATTGGGCTGGGGCTGGGGATCAGTGGTAGAGCACTTGCCTAGTATGTGTGAGGCACTGGGTTCAATCCTCAGCACCACATAAAAATAAATAAATAAAATAAAGGTATTGTGCCCATCTACAACTAAACAAAAGAAAAGCTCTACTGAGACTGAGAACAGAGATACAATGATGGTTGTGACATAGCCTACAAGTTGCCTATACCATGGTGGAGAAGATGAAGACATGAAATTAAGGTCAGGGGTCATAATGGGGACACAGTACAGGTTACAAGTGAGGTATTCAAGAAGGAGTCACCACAGGAAGGCCAGAGGACATGCGATCTGAACTCACTCCTGGAGGCTTAACATTGGCCAGGTGAACATGGAAGGAGAGACAAAAAAACAAACAGGTACACTGAGACATGCATTCACACATCAGGTGATTTGGCTTGGCCAAATTAAGGAACGCCTGCTGAAGCTAATCTAGAGAGGAAAGCAGGAGCCAGTTCATGCTTAAAACTTGGACTTTATACTGAAGGCACTTTAAATTCACTTAAGGATTTTTAGCAGACATATAGTAATATAGTTTGGTGAAAAAAAAGAGAAGTCTGAGGAGGCATGAGGATTGGTAGGAGAAGATGCAGAGAGGATCCACTTAGGAGATCATTGCTCTGTGACTGATAGGGAAGATGTGGGGATTTAAGAGGGCAGTGTAGGTGGTGATATGGGAGAGGGGAGGCACTCATTCAGAGGTGGTGACATGGGGAGGGGAGGCATTCAGAGGTGCTAAGAGCAAGGTTGGTAATGCCAGGGGACAGAGGAAAGGCAGATAAATGAATCTGGAAATATTCAGATTGGTGATGACCTTGTGGAAAAGATGGAGGTACCAGAAACCAAGCTAGGAAATACAGGCAGAAAAGCAATCACAGCTGATGAGGTCTGTTTGAGGCATGTTGGATTCAAGTTTCCTGAAAGTCATACCAGTTATTTGGTAGCTTGGATATAAAGAAAATGTGGAGAGGAAAATATGGTTTGGGATAAAGATGACATACAAAATATTAACAAGAAGTATGGACACACAATAGACACTGACAAATCAGAACAGGTGCCTTGTCAGCCAGAAAGGATTCCAGCAATAAACTGGCACAGACATAAAGATACACAGCAACTAATGCCACCTTGGCCCTGACAGTCATCAAAGGGGTGAGACCACAGGGAAGCAGAAGGGGAGAAATCAAAGGACACCTACAATGGCGTGGTGCAAAGGAAAAGATTGTGGAGAAGGAGGATGAGAGGGATGGTCAGATTGGAAAATCAAGAAAGGTTCTGGGTAGCAGAAAGCCTCTGACAGAGCACTGTAACAGGCTGTTAAGAGACATCCTCCCCACCCTTTCCCAGGCTGAACTGGGGCTGGTCAAAGCTGAAGGCTGAAATGAAGGGCAACTCACCCTGAAGATATCTCCAACTCTCACAACAATCCTCACTGGGCAGCTGATCTTCCTGCCCAGACAAAACTAATTCCATTCACCTTCCTGGTTCAATAAAAGACACTCTCCGGGTTCTTGATTTACTAAGTTCACGTCTGTAAAATCTTTCCCCTGTAACCTTTCTCCACTTTAGTCTTCTCTTTTGCACATGAAGATTAAAGGCAAATTCTCTTCCGGGCGCCATGGTGCACGCCTATAATCCCAGCGTCTGGGGAGGCTGAGGCAGAAGCATCGCAAGTTTAAGGCCAGCCTCAACAATTTAGGGAGGCCCTAAGCAACTTAGCAAGACCCTGTCTCTAAACATAAAAAGGACTGGGGATGTGGTTCAGTGGTTAAGGGCCCCAGATTCAATCCCTGGTACCACAAAACAGAACAACACACACACACACACACACACACACACACACACACATGCGCGCGCGCTCTCCACACTTAAAGCAAGTGTTTCTAAGATACAGAAAGCATTCTGCAGGTTCTCTGAGATTCAAAGGGAGTGGGAAGGAAAGAAAATAATGTCTGAGTGAATGCAGAAATGTCTGAGAGGAAAAAAGAATGTAATACCGCGGAATTATTTGAGAGCGAGGACATTGTTTAATTTAGGGCTCCAGTGCAATTGTGAAGAATGCCTATTGAATAACTTGAAAAGAAAGATTAGGTTTCTTGAAAGAAAGCCTGTAAAGTTTTTTGAGCTAAAACGTGTTGTTATTTGAGATGCTATAAAAATAATGCTAAAATGATTCCTAATCACAATCTTCAGGTTTTGATTCACTTGAATGCCAGATCCCACGCACCCTCCCTACCAACAAGGACCTGGGCATGGGTGACTTGTCTACGTGTCGATGCTATTACAAATCTTTAAAGCTGTGCTTCCCACCTCCTGAGCTTCGATATCCTCCTGAAGAGCGGGCGCAGTTACATCAACCTTGGACAAGCAGAGGCAGCCGCGTGCGGCAGTTTGGCACTGCCCGGAGCATGCTCAGTTGAATTCCGACCCACTTCTGCAGGTGTGAGCTCTGGGCGTGCGTGGGTCCGAGGCACTACTTTGTTTAGTTTGCCAAGGACGGAGAGAAAGAGAGAAACCGAGTTGTTTAAAGCTTCCTCTGTTCTTGACAGCAATCCCTGACCTGGCGGCAGAACCTGCCCAGTCCAAATGCAAAAGCCATCATACGCTTTAGTTTATAAAATCCACCTCTCCGCATTTTCATAGCAACCTACCTAGAAGAGGGCGGTGCTGGAGTAAAAGGGTCGGGTTGGGGCGTGATCAAGGGGTGGGCAAAGTAGAGCCAGGAAGGAGGAGCCTGGTCCTTGCCCCTAAATTCACTTGATCTCTTGAGTCTTTAAAGGATTAAAAAATAATAAAGTCACTAATGTTGCAGGATCATGCAGGCGAAAAACTTCTGTAAGTGTGTAGAAACACAATTTTAGAATTATTTTGCCTATTTAAAAAAATTGTTCTTTTGAGAAGACGTAGAAGCCACAAATAGAAAAAAGGAAGAAATTGAAAAAAAAAAAAAATCCTCGGAACACCATTCAGCAGTCACTGGTGGATCTCCTGCCGTGTTTTCTTACAGCCTGTTCTATGTGTGGGCTTTGCTTTTAAACAACGTATATAATTGACAGCGCACAGCCGGGAAGGCCTGAGAAGCTTTTGATTGCAAGGTGGCTTGACAAGACTTGGAGGCTGGCTAGGTTTGAGTGTGTTCGTTGGAACAGCCTCTTCCTTTAGCGTCCACCATAGCACTATACGAAGCCTTTTCCGGGGTGTCCTTGAACACTAGTGAGATGCGACGCTCAGAAAAGTTGCGGTGGAAGCCCAGGTAGCGCCCTGCCCTCCGAAAATTACCAGTCATGCTGTCCAAGCATGACAGCGTCTAAAATAAGTGCCCTCCGCTGGGGTAAATAACCTCGCTGTGCGGGTGCAGAGCCCTGGGGGCTACGGAGTCCCGCCCAGAGGCTGCGCTCACTGAACGAGGGACTCCCGGGCGCACACAGACGCTCCGCGGTCCTCTGCGGGTGGTTGCAGCGGTTCCCACTGGTTTGCCTTGCGCCCCGCCCCCGCCCGCGGCTGCCGCGAAAACCCGGCGGCGACACGCCGCGCGGCCCAGAGCCTCCGCGCCGCCCGGCGAGCCGCACTGGGCATGCTCGGCACTGGCCGGCTCCAGCTCTAGTAGGTGGTAAGCTCCGCACTCCCGGCCGCCGGCGGCGCAGCCCGCATCCCTGCGAGGCGCCGGCGGAGGCGTCTTGACCGCACTAGGCACCACCGGGCTTCGCGAGCTGAGCGCGGCGCAGCGGCAGCTTTCAGGCTGACCATGGCGAGGGGTGCACAGCTTCCACCTGAGTGGCGCAGCGGTGTCAGGTTAGAGAGAGCACCCGGAGAGCTGGGGCGGCGGGGCACGGGTGGGAGGGAGCCCCGCATCGGGTTAGCGGCCGAGCAGTCGCCGGAACTTTCCGGGGCTTGACTGGCAGAGCCGGAGGCGGAGGCTGCTCCCTAAAGGCACTGCAAGATCCCAGCAGCCGGCTGCTAAGGGTAGCAGGATGCTCGAGATCTGTGCGGGTCAGGGCAGGCGGGCTGGGAACAGCCTCTTCCTAGGCTCCTGCAGTAACCTTCTGAGGGCGGGGAACGCGTTGTCCACTGTGAGCTGCCCAGGAACCTCCCAGGTCTCCTGGGGCAAGCGGACGCTGAGCAGAAACGGGGGCCATCGCCGGGGGCTCTGCATCACTCGGGTCACGGTGCCTCAGTTTACCCTGCACAGGGAGGAGAGTGTACTGGCCGTGGCACGGAAGGCAGTGAGTGCGTGTTGTGCTTTGGGGGCCGGGAGGGCACAGCGTCCTGGTGCTGCAGGAGTGCGGGAAACCGTGCAGCGTGCCGCCGCCTCGCGACTAGAGCTCTCAGAGTTTGTCGCATTTGACACCATAGCAAGTTGACATCTAACTGCTTCGTGGCCTAGAATGGGGGAAACGTGCTTCATTGGCTTAAAAAAACTAAGTATTTGCAGAACTGATTTATTGTGAATGTGAGCATTAACCTGCCTCCTCTAAAAAATATTATGCTTGTAAGTTGCCAGGTTTATAAAGCAAATTAGCATGAAAAAAAAGAATATTTGCAGATCCATTATCTGCTCACGTTGTAGAAAATAATCTATTACGGTTCAGTGTCATTGTTTTTAAAGACACTTGTTAAAAGTTTGGTTACTGTAGCAGTCTTTATTTTGCCTTATCTTGGCATTATATGAAAAACTTGGAAACCTAGCACTGCAGAAGTGTAATGTTTTTTGAAGTTTTCTCACGTTTGTTTCTAGATGAAACACATTTTTTCCCCCAGTTACTACTATGCTGAACATAGTAAAATTGTTCAGGATGAAATACAAGATGGGAAAAGATTGCTTTTCAGCAGAGAGTAAGTCAGAACAATATAGTTTTGACGTTTTACTAATCCAGAATATGCAATTTGTAGGTACCACTGGGGCTTCTACAGCTGTTTCTTCAGAAAACCCCTACTATTAGGACTATTGGCTCTAACAGGAGCAAGGTAAACAGTCTTTGTCCTAGTGAGAACTAGTTCTACCTCTGACTAAACCTAAATGTTCAAGCCTGTTTCCCTAAGTACTACTTAGTGGTTCAGTTGTTTTATTTATTAAGCCTATTACAAACTTTTTGTTCACAGTCTTAATAGACCTTTAAAATGCATTGACATCTCACTGGGCTGCAAATAGCCTTTAAGGTTGGTTCTTGTTTATGATCTTGAGATGACTCGGACTCTAATTCCAGATACTCTGGTAATGTCTCAAGTTGGCTATATGTTGTATTTATACATAACTGAGATTTAATGTCAGGAAAGACCTTGAATGCCCAGACATCAGTAGCAAATGGCAACAAAATGATCACTGTTTTCACAGATTAGACCTTCAGTTCTCCGCTTTAGCCAAGTGATGATGATTATTCCTAAACGTATTTCCTGGTGGTTTTGTAGAAAAACTTAGAAGTTTGAAAACCCCGATAGAAATATTGAATTATTGTGCTTCCCTTTTCTATGAAAATGCACCAAGGTTAAAATCTGCTATGAACTGGGGCTGAGGCTATGGCTCAGCGGTTGAGCGCTTGCCTCCCATACGTGAGGCACTGAGTTCAATCCTCAGCACCACATAAAATAAATAAAGATTTAAAAAAAAAAAAAGATAATGGGCACTCCCACATCTTCCCTGGCTTAAAAAAAAAAAAATCTGCTATGAACTACTGCACATATGTACAATTTACCCTGTACATCAGGCTGTATATTCTTAGTCTGAATTCCCAAGTGGAAGTTGGTAGAGTCTCCCTTTAGCATTGGGCTCCTCCTGATCTGTAGGAATCAGCTGAACCTCAATTTACCTTTTATGAATGTGAGGTTTAATACAGATCCATAGTCCCCCTACTATATCTAAAAATCCTAAGCATTTTCTCAGTGCTAGGGGGAAAAACATGAAGTCCAACCAAAAGCTTATTTATACTCTACGCTTGGCTTCCAAACTTCCATGTGTCCTAATATAAAACTAATAAAACCAACAGGAGTTAGGTTAAACAGAGGTTTAATTATTGCTAATGAAGACAAAATAACAAAGTAGACCTTGTGTTCAAGTTAAAAGACAGGTGATAATCTCCTCTCTTTTGTACTTAACTATTGGGTTTTATAGTTCAACTGTTGGGCATGTCATTTTTAGGTGATTTCCATGTGTTTGGATTTCTGTGATATTTGGTGGTGTTAATAACAATATACTTTCATAGCAAATCATTGACTTTTAAAATAGATCTTTTTTTCTTAATTTATTGAACTGCTTCTTTGCTTTGCAATGTATATATTTGAGGCTACTTAAATTTTGCTTAGTTTGGATTTTTAATAATTTTGCGGCAAGAACTTCCAGATACTGAAATGTTAAATAAATATTGTAGCCAAATTAATTTTAGCCTCCAACCAGCCCAGTGAGATTTGTTAGGCAGGATTTTGTTTTTGATTCCTAATTCAGAAATCTTGTACACAGTATCACTTCGCTGACTTGTCATGTGACCTAGCACTTGCAGTGCAAATTACCTTTTTTAGCCAAATCCTGGAGAACACTTAAAACTTTTGCAGTATTTTGTAATCCACTGCAAATCACTTTAAAGTTAGAAACAGACTTAGAATGCAAATGGTTGATTTTTTTAAGTTTGCTGTAATACCTCTGTGGAATGGTTTAAATATTTAGGGGTTTGGTTGATTATGTAATAATAGGCAATTCAGAGCTGTCAGAAGTAGTTTATAAGTTGTACTCTCTAAAAGAAATTCTGAAAATTTTTTATTGGTCTTGCCTACCTTCACTGAAGTTCTTTACACATTAAACTATCACGTTAATTTTTCTTCTCCACAAACTTTTATAATTAGGCCTCTGAGGCTGCAAAAATGAGTAAGACATGGTGACTCATGATCTGGTTCAGTGAAATGCTTGAGGACAAATAAATTACAGTACCAGTGCTTCAGTCTGTGCATGTATGTGGGCCTAAGACAGAAGGATGAGTCCCTGGGGTTGGAGGAGAGGACCTCATAGAAGTGGTGATGTTTCCACAGGATCTTAAGGAATGCCTGAGGACTGGGTCAGTCTTCAAGCACAGAAGTGGATCTTCTCGGCAGAAGGAACACAATTATGGTAGGCAGAAAGATGACCCCGTAGGATGTCCACTCTGAGACTTTGCAGATATGGTTAAGGACCTCAGGATGGGAAGATTATTCTGAATCATCCAGCTGGGCCTACTGTGATCACAAGTGTCCTTAGTGAAGGAGGGAAGCACAAGCTAGTGTCACAGTGCTACCGTGTGAGAAGGACTCACCATCACTGGCTTTGAAGATGAGAAGAGGCTACAAAATAAAGAATGAGGACAGCCTCCAGGAGCTGGCAAAGGCCAGGACACAGATCCTTACCTTACCAACTCCTTGACTTTAGCCCATTAAGACTTGACAATAGGGAATGAAGGGAGGTGGAGGGCAAGAAAAGGAAAGACAATGAAATGAATCTGACATAACTTTCCTATGTACATATATGAATATACCACAGTGAATCTCACGATTGTGTACATACACAAGATATTAATGAAAAAAATAACTATGAGTAAAAGGCAGAAAGATCAGTAGAGGGAAGGGAGCAGGGTGCAGGGAGGGAAGGAAAAGGAGCGGCACTGGAGACTGAATTAGAACAAGATATATTCCTGCTTTTATAATTACATCAAAATGGATTCTACTGTCATATATAACTAAAAAGAACCATTTTTTTTTTAAAAAAAGACATGTTAAACATCGAAGCCTCATAACTGCAAGATAATAAATTAGTGTTGTTTTAAGTCACTAAATTTGTGGTGTTTGCCATAGAAAGCAAACGCAACCATATACAAAGAAAGATTTGGAATGATGAAATAATGAGCAGGGTCAGTACAAGAGGAATAAAGTAGTCCTTTTATTGTGATGAACTCAATCTCATGTATGTGAGTTTGTATTTTATTCCATTATACATAAATAATGACAAACCAGTGAAGGATTTTTAAATAGCAATGTGAAATGGACAGACTGCTGCCAGATTTGTTTTTCTAAAAATGAATGTATAGCTAAACCCCAAGTTTCACAGGCAGTTTGGTAAGGGGAGCCTAACCAGAGGTATGCAATGGCAAATAGAGATCTGGAACCAGCCTATTTTTTAAAAAGATAAAACTTGTTATATATAATCAACAATAAGCATTTACAATTTCAAAAAGTCAGTTTGCAAAAGGAAAAAATAGTTGAACAAGGTATGAACACAAGCAGTGCCTAGAAGCTTTCATATGGGAGGTCTATACAAATAAAAACAAACGATCGCCCTTTCCAGAAATCCTAGAAAAACAAAGCAAACCCACTGTGTCGTACCAGTTAAATCAATTAATTATCAAAAATTGAATAAGAAATAGCCACATCCATTTTTTCAACCAATTTGTATTCTTTTACAATAATTTCTAAGACAATTTGAAAATTCATCCACACATGCTGGAAATGTGCTTCATGGAACAATACATTCAGCCATTCTTTTCTTAAATACATATTTCTTTGATAAAAATTTTATATACTTGCACCAGAAGATAGATGGATATTGATAGCAGCTTATCTTCTAACAACAAAACTAGAAACCATCCAAGTGTAAAACATCAGGGGAGGAGATTGAAGTTTTACCATATGCTCGGTGATGGGACGGAATGGTCCAGGGAAATGGAAATGAGTAAACTACTGTGATGTGTACCAATGTGTTTGGACTTCATATGCACACACACAAAAAAATTAGTTTTGTATGGCACTATTATGTGATTCAAGAACTTGCAAGATAAAAACAACATATTGTAGAACCAGCCTATTATAATTCAGGTCTCTGAGATGATCTGCAATGACATGTGTGAGTGTATGTGAAATTAAAAGCTTTAAGAAGACTTTTATTCATAATTCATAATAGAAGAAGGACATAAAAATTAAAACAGAAGGACCAAATCACATTTCAACCACAGATGGCCCCCAATTTAAGATGGTTGAATTTAGGATTTTTCAACTTAGAGCGAGTTATTGGAACCTATCAGTTGGAGGATCCTCAACACCTTGTTTCTGCTGGTTGTCATCCTGGCTATAGTCATCTGTCCTGCTGTCAACGTACAGTGCCACGTGAGCAGGGAGCTGTGAAAGCTCCAACTTAACATAATTAACTTGAAGATGATGAGATTTCACGCGGGCCTACTCTGACCAGTTGGTAATAGCTACTAGGTACGTCACAGGCTTGCCAAGGCTCAGCTGGGAGAGCTCCACAATCAATTAGCCATGTTTGCCTTGGGCTCTGTGTTTGGTGGGGGATGGGCGGCAGCTTTAAATATTAAATCATCTCATTTCCAAGCTTAAATATTAGAAATTCGGTCATTCTTTCAAAATGTACATATTCAGTCTCTTTTATAGACAAAAAATTTAAAGTGTGCTTGAGTTGTTATCTCTGTGTTGGGAAAATCTAAACTCAAGAAATCTTCTACTTTAATGTTACAAGAGTGGCTCCAAATTGATACTGTTAAGAAAAAAATTAGTACAGAAACACACAGTTTTCAGACAATGTGGTAAAGGAAGTGCTAGGCTAGCAATATCTCATACTGAAAACAATGGTAAGACTTGATTAAAATTTATTTTAATAAAAATAAAACTATATTGCACAGCTTTTATTTGCATAAATTCATAAGATTTTTACCCAAATGTTCTTATAAAATGATGCAATGATTTTTGTTTTCTTCTGTGGTACACTAGCTCAGTATAAACCTGTCAATCTAAAAGAAAAGAAAAGATTAAAGATTCTACAAAGAATTATGATATTTATTTGGGAATAGCAGAACCTCATGATGGGAATACACATGCCATAGTCAACCATGGACATATGCAGAGAGGTTGAAGCAAGGGAAGGTTTTTAAAGGCAAAAATGAGGAGGATTATATCAGGTATTTTGCAATAGTAATCCTTCATCACAGTGACTACTAACGAGAGTGGTGGTGTCAGGCTAAGGTTTAACAGATAGCTGCTGGGCAGATGCCCTTATAGAGGTGCTCCGTGTAAGTTGTGCTGGCCTCTGTGCACACTAGTGGCTCTGACAGAGTCTTCTGTGATCATTACTGTCAGGCAGTCATCTGTACGAGCCCTGCCTTCATAACTTCCCAGCTTTTCACATCCGTCCTTGTTAGAGTTGACACAGGTTACTCCATTTTGACTCTTTCACATTTCTACAACAAACCACACCCTCATTTTTTAAACTTCTCTGCTTTGATCTTTGAGATACTGAGTCCTTAACTATTCCTGTGGCCTTTATTCCTAGCTCTTTCTCTGAGAGTTTGCCCTTTGCTTTCCCAGGATTCTTACCTTGGTCTTGTTGTGTAGCCCTCTGTGTTCTTTCTGGGTGATTAGTTTTCCCCATGACTGCATCAGTCACCCGTGCACTAATGTCTCCAAGTCTGTGTTTCAGACCAGCCTCTCTCAAGTCCATATTTCACCCATTCACTAATTCACTGATTCACTCAACAAATGTTGATAACCTGAGATCTTACAATCTAATGAAGAGACAGATGTGCAAAAAGACAGTTGCAGTGAAAATATGAATTTATTCTGAAAGTCAGTGAGAAGGGAGTGTCCGGACTGGACTGCGGGGGAAGTCCTGGCGGCTCCTGACCAAGTCTTCAAAGCTAAGCAGGGGCTTGCCTGATGTGTAAAGTAAGGAAGGCAGCAGGAAAGGCATTGACATGCTTAGGAATCACTAGGACTCAGCAGGGGTACCTGGTAGAGGTGGGGAAGAGGGGGAAGGGGAATCTGCAGAGACAGCATTAAAGGGGCGGTCAGATCATGAAGGATCAAGTGTGTCCTACATGATTAACGGAATGAATGTATGGAATATGTTTCAAATCAGATCTTTTAGGGTCAGCCTACTTTAGCAACAACATGGCACGTGGGTTGGATGCAGGCAAGACTAGAGGCTGATTAAGGAGGAAGGAGTCTATTAGGGTGGTGCCAGTTAGAGATGATGAGCACCAGGGGGAAACTAGGGACACCTTGGCCAGATATTTAGAAGTGAGAATCACTAGAACTCAGTGACTGATTTATACATCAGTCAGGGGAAGAAAGGAGGCATTTTAAACAACTCTCATATAATTAATTGGATTATCTGTATCAGGTGCTACAGAAATGCGGAAGCACACTGGTCTTGAGGGATTGTGGGCTTGGGGCAGCTCTTGAAGCGCTCTCCTTTGCAACTCCAGAGAGATCAATTTCCAGTACACTTACCCCAAAGGAATTAAAGCAAGGAGGGAGGAAGTAAAGCCCATCCCCAGAGTCATGTGCAGGGAAGTTGGAACCTTACATTGCCAGGCACAGACTTTGTTTGAAAGAAACATAAAAGAAAGGAATTAAATTCCTTTACAGTTTCCCAACCTCTAGATGGAAGCATTTGAAGTTTGCTGATGAGACTGAAAGAAAATTGATGTGGGGTGTACTTCTCTAATTGTGGATTGGAGAACAACTTACTTAAAGGATGGGCTGAAATTGACTCTGTAATCAGTGGGAAAGAGGAAAGTTTCTTGAATAGCTATGTAAATATAATCCTAGCCCAGTTCTTCCTTTGAGGACTTGAGTTTGCTGATGGTAGGAGGACGAGGATAAAGGGTTTGCTCTTCGAGAAAATAAATAGGTAGGAGTAAATGCTCCAGAATTTTCCATTGATGGGGACCACCCAGTTCAGACAGCACTGGAGGGTACAGGCTGGGGGCTCCTTCAAACTGTTCTCTTTGGCTTATTAAAGCAGAACCTGTCCTAGACTGATGGGACACATGTTTTCCAGCAGCTGTCACTTTCTGTACATTCTTGAAATTACCAAGGGCTCTAAATTTGTGACACTGTGAATCATTGCCAAGACCAGCTAAGGCCTTTTTTCCCCAAAGGCAAGATTTCCCTGGACATATAATGACTAGTGAAAAAAAATGCAAATGCATTTTCCCTAGTCCTTAGAGAGGAAGGTATATGAGTGAAGACTGAGTTGGTGTTTGGCCACTGGTTTAACTCAGGACTTCCCTAGAGGTCTTAATAGCCTAGGATGACTGTGGGTAGCTTAAATTTCCAGTGACCTTTGAGCTTTCTTGCTCGGCAGTTGCTGCTTTAATCTCATTTTGCAAACTTCTGCTTTCCTACTAAACTCAGGCACTGGGTGCCTTGTCCTGCTACTGGCCAGGCTGCCTTCAGCTCTTGCCCAACTTTCTACCATTTTTCCTGGAAGTCCCAAATTGGAGGGAAGGGTTTGTTATTTGTTCTTGTTTCTTCTTCAAGGTTTGGACAACCCTAGATTACTTGGTCTCCGAGTCTAGCTCTCATTAGACTCCCCAAAGCTAACCTTATTTTCTCCATTTCAAAACACTTTTGAAGAGTTTAAAGTTAATTTCCAGAAAACAAGTATTACCAGTCCATTGCCTTACTGGGAGCTCAGCATTTCTCTCTGCGCTTGTGTACCCAGAAGCTACTGTGGACTTTTGATTCCCTCTTGCCTCTGTAGGGCCCCTCATCTCTACCTCCAGGTTATGGATACCTCCTCTTCTTTTACCAGTGTATTCCTAATATCCCAAAGTTCTCTAGATGTGCACACGAGGCAGATGCGGTACATGAACCTCTCAAAATCATGGTGTAGCCTAGGTTTTGATTAAGTGCCCTGTGGTGTTTATTTCTACCCTTACTTATCTTAACTAAGCCATTTCCCTTGGTGGGAAAACTGTCTTGTCTCCTTTATTTGCCCTTCAGGACTTGGCCACAGGGAACATTGTGACCTTCTCAGACTGTTTCCAAACTCTCCTGTGAGTTCTGATGGTATTTTACAGTGGTACAGGTTTAATGCTTCGTATTCAGCTGTCACTAAGATGCTAAATACTCTTAAAGAACTTTTTCTACTCCCCATAGCAATTGCTACTAAACTGATAATAGTGACTTCCTACATACTTGGAGTTGCATTTAATTGATATGTCTGGCTCCTAATTGTTTTATCACTCAAAGCACACAGACTGCTCAGCTGAGAAATCATTGAGAACATCTGCAAAGTACACTCAGCCTAGAAGGGCCTTTTCCCATCAAAGCTGGGATTAAAGCAAAGTTTCTTCCTTCCTAAATTCCATATGGAAACCAGTGAATACCCATTTTAAGTTACGATCTGGTTTAAAACAGGTCTGTGATCTTGTTTAATTATGATAAATTTGCCATCTTATCACACCAAAAAACACGCAGCTGGTGGAAAAAATGATCTTCAGATGTACACTACTGTCAGCTAGAAGGCTATTCAGATCCAACCAAATTCTGAAAAGTATTGCTCTTATGTATATAATTTTAAAATAACAATTACTTGGATATGATGATAATTTAGACAGTTCAGCACTAGTTTGCCCAGGCTGGGCTGTGCACTCACCAGTCACTGTGTAGAGATTGCAAGAGCCCTGGGCTGCGAGGCAGGAGTGGGCTGTGCAAGAGGATCCAGGCATCGGCCAGAGGCTTGGCTCTGCTTCTTCCAAGGCCACAATCAACAGAGGCTTGCCTGTGTCCTAGAGTGAGTGCAGAGAGAGGATAGTGCCTGAGCATGCGAGTGTTTTGTACACCATAAATTCTAGATGCCCATAAAGGAAGTTATTGCCATGCTCATAATAAAAATTAAAACATGGAGTTTGAATGACAGGATCTCTTGTGATCTGTTTTTCACTAAAATCCAGTTCTTACCAAAAATCATTAAAACCACTTCGCATGTGGGACATAGAGGAATGCTGGTTATGACGTTCTGATTTTTGATGAGCTGGTAAGTGGGGAAAGAAAAAAAGCTATTAAACTGCCCTCCCCAGTTATTGAGCATATTTTTTTTTCAAATACACAAAATTTTATTCTGTTAAAAGAAGAAACCATAGTTGATCCATTTCCTTTGCTGTGAATCTGAATCAGTGGTAGTACTCAAACAGCCAGAAAGACAGGGAGAGAGAGAGATGCTCCAACATTTTGAAATATAAATTAAGAACCTATGTGTCAGGCATAGAGAATAACCCTCGTCAACTTGATTCATCTTTCTGTGGCCTTCTCTTTCCACGTCACCTTGAGCCTCTGCCATCAGGGCCATCTTTAGAGTATGCCACCCTCGTAAGTTTCACTGAAAAGATGCCTTTCTGAAGACCTACTTTAAGAAATCTTGATGTATGTTTTAAAGTTAGTTCTGTGATAAAGATTAGACATCTAAAATGTCTAAGAAATTGATAGAATGTACAGGAAATGCAAGGTTTATATGACCAGTATGTCAGCAGTAGTTCTGATTTAAAGTAATAAGTCTCATCTCAGCTGGGAGACCTTGGGCATATTCTTGATACTAGCTATCTCTTGGAACACAGGATATGTTCCTGTTAGAAGTTACACTGTCTTCATTGGATACTGTTAATACTGTTCTTCTTGAAGTGAGTTCCAAAGCTTTATTATGGGCTGTCACACTGCAAAATAATCAACCGCCCTTTGTAAGATCCTATGGGAAACTATGCTCCAAGTTCCAGGCCACTGAGTTACATTTGCCCAGTTGGGAAGCTCTGTGTGCATACAAAGGCTCTTTCACTATCAAGGCCTTAAGAATTAACAAAGTATCCAGATGGGGGGGGGGGGGAGTAAACTTACAATTGCTTCAGGCCTTGCATCTTATTTAGGAAAGTGTGTTAAAAATGGTGCACTCTGATGTATAGATACGTGCTCTGCAGGCTGCACAGGGAACATGGGCTTACCTCCATCCAGGCATAGTGCTAAGCCACCTGGACTCATAGGCAGGGAGCTAGGAGTCAGTACTTCAGTAAAACACCTCTCTGATCTGTGGGATCCTCTGACCATTTTTCCAGGCCCTGAGAAGTGTTCTGATTCACTGATGTATCCAGGCTTCCAGATACCCATAATCTCCTTCCTGGCTTCACTCTTAATATAGGAGCTTATGTACTAAATATATCAAAAACTTCTTGGGAAATGGGTTTGAGATCTAATTTAAAACATTAAATGAGAATTGGAAGAAGTAGTGCTATAGATTAGCAGGGGACATAAGAAATTATTGGAACTAGAATGAAATTTTAAATCTCTCTATGTACATACTCCAGATGAGTGTTCAAAGGACACAATTATTTTTAAAAGGGGGAAATGCAGAAAATAATATTCTCATGGTAGAGTGAGGCAGAGAAAATCAGAAAACAGATGGGGGTGCTTATGAACCACCTTAAGTTCAATATGGAATATGGAAAGAATGTTGTTAGAGATGAAAGAAAAATGCTAAGACAGAATACAAGCTTTTTTAAAGATCTACATCATAACCTGCTTGGGGGATTGAATTGGTTTGTATTGTCCTGTTTGTATTCGGTGCCTAGGTTTGGTTTATTTCCTATCATCAGATATCTGTGTGTCTCGGGGCAGTCTTCTCTGGGTGTCCATTTCTCATATAAAGAAAAGACATCCAAGTTTTTGAAAAGACATCCAAGTTTTCCAGGTCAAGTGTTCCAATTAAGACTTTTCCAGAAAAAGTTTTAATTGAATGTCTCTCTCTTCCTCCTAATAAAGTTTTGTGATTTTCTTCTTCTCTATAAAAGACAGATCCCTTGAGCATGTTCCTTTCTGAGGATCAAGCTTAACTGCCATTTGCATTTAGTTGGATACCGACAGTATCTCACCTCCTTATTAAAATGAATTTTAAATTATTTTATGGCCCTGGGCAGCTTAAGCCTTATATTTCTAAGGCATTTATTTTGTATCATTCTTACGTTTAATCACAACAACATACCATGTGGGGAAAAAGTGTGATAAAGATCCAAGAATGATTTCCTAACATGCACCATTAACGTATCACAAAGATGGCATCTCTGGGTCTGTAGTTCATTTGTTAGTTTGAAAAATAGTAACTTAAAACAGATAATTTTTTGAAAATTATAAAGATAATTTTATAAAAGTATAAAGTATAAATTTTGTGTATCAAAAAAATTAGCAAAGTATCAAATTCTGTACAGGCCATTAATAGTAGTGTAGTTGGCAGAGTAATGAGACCTTATGTTTTTCAGTGAGTCTAAACTGGTCATCTGATGAGCCTTCACAGCAGCCCAGCAAGTTAGGGTTATGTGTTTTATTCTACTCAATAAGTGGCTGGAATTTATCCTAGTTCTGCACAATTAATAAGTAAATGGCATACCCACAGTGCCACGAGGTTGCTCCTTAGTCTCTTTTTCTTCCTGTGTGTTGACTACTCAGTAATATAGACTCTAAAGTTTCTCATGATGTGCTGCCATATAGCCCTCATTTTGTGACAGTTTATCCATTTGAGTGTCACTACTGCTGCTTGTCATTGCAAAATCCTCCATCACGCAGGTTTTTAGAGAAAGGACACCAATGAAGCAAGGCATGGATGTGAGGGGACCAGGCTGGACCTACCGTGGACCCTACGAGGCCACTGCTAGCAGTCAGGCCATCTCCCAGGTGTAGAGCCAGCAAATGGTGCTGCCCAAAGGGGTTGTTGGTTGAAATGTGTCATTCACTTATTCATGTGCATCCCACTAATAGCACCAGGCTTTGGTTTATGGCAAATGAGACATTCCTAAGAGAATGGTTCCCAGACACTGCTCCTTGGATGTAAATCCTGTATCTTCTAACTCCTGGGTCTCTTTTTTCCTTCCTTCCTTTTCCCCTCTAATTTTAATTTAGGGTCCTGCTTGCTCTTTCTCTCCCTTTTTTTTAAACTAGGAATTGAACCCAGGGGTGCTTAATTACTTCTTTGTTTGCTAAGGCTGACCTCGAACTTGCAATCCTCCTGCCTCATCCTCCCTAGTCACTGAGATTGCAGGAGTGTACCACCACCTGACTCTTTTCTTTCCTTTCTGGATATTGTAGCAATTTCCTGGCATTGTCAGCCACACTGACCTTATCAGGATATAGTCTCTAAGCAGAACTAGATGTATCTCAAGCCCCTTGCAAAGCCTGTGAGTGCACCATGTGCAGGCTGTTATATGTGACATTCATCATTATCTGGACCACTACTTCCACCTCTGTTCTCTCACACACCATTGAATGATGCCTGATTAATAAATTTTTTCCTGTTGCACCATGTTCTCTCTAATTACCATTTCTTTGAATATACTGTTAGTCTTTTGTATCAACTTTTCTCTCCTACCCCATTTGGTGACTCATAGTTAAACATGTCACTGCTAGAAAGTCTTCCTGGCCCTTCTAGACTACTTGGGTATCTCCCCTAATGCCCCAGTGGATCCTAGACAGCCCTCTGATGGACAGCCCTCCTATAATTATTGACTAGATTCTCAGATGACCAGGATGAGGACCAGTTTACCTTGTGCTTTTGATCCCTGGAGTGTGCCAGGCACAAAGTCCTTTCTCATTTGATGTGTATTGATTTGGATTGAATTGATCCCTTCTGTGCTTTTAAAAGGGACCAAAAAGCAGTGCACTTCATCCTTGCCATCTTGAGACCAGTGATGGTACCAATGTTGAAAATAAAACAGGATCTAGGCCCTGTTCCCCTGGTGTTGAAGATTAAACAACCGAGAAATGCTGAGGCAAGCGCAAAAAGGTTTATTTAAAGGATAGAACACACAGAGAGAGAGAGAGAGAAAGAGAGAGAGAGAGAGAGAGAGAGAGACTGCTCTGCAGAGGAGGGAGTCCAAAGCTGGTGCCTGAGGGTGTGGGGGTGTATTGCCCCTTCTGTCCTTTCTTTTCATGCCCCCTCCTCCTCTTATCTTGCCCAAGTGGCCAAAGGGTGGGACAGGAGCCTTCCAGGGGTACCTCTCCATATCTGCCCAGAAAGGGAGGAAGGGAGCCACGGGGGAGGTACTTCTTTAACATCTCTGTGTTGGGAGGAACAATTCCCTGGAGGCAGGTAACCTTGGCAACAGCTTAGAGGAGGGGGAAGTGCTCTGTAAGTATTAGCATTTTATTTCCTTTGGAATCAGCCCTCATCTTCCTCACCCAGTCATTCATTATCTATGCAGACTATCTGTCCTTTTGCTCCTTCCATATCTGACTTGGATATTTGTAGGATAAGAGGCATCAGGAATCTCTATATCCAAAAAGGCTAGAACATGTCAAAGAAAGAGTTCAGAGAACCTGTCTTCTTATAATACAACTGTGTATTGAGAGAAAACTTTGTTTTTAACATTATTAGATTTGTGCTGCCCAAGGGGTTGTTTATTGAAATTCCACAAATTTCTTGGCCTTTGACTTTGATTTCCATAGTCCATATTCAGAGATCACCTTAACAACCTAAAAATTTAGTGTATGTTAGTCTTGAAAGATGTTAAGTAAGACAGTGAGCCAGTGAGAATTTTGGTGTTATACTTTTTCTTTAAAATGATTAAAATCATTTTTAATTTTAAAAGACCTGGGTGAATGAATATTTGTAGGGAATTATGATATATGAAAAAGAAAATTACAGAAATAAATCCCTAACTATAGTGGCCTTAGTTTTGAAGTTAGCATTTAGTCATGATTTCATGGGTATTTTAGTGCCTCTACTTCCTGGGAAGTTGGGTTCCCTCCTTTCTTCCTGAGTGGAAACCTATCAAGAAGTGCCTTCAAGCCAAAGGCAGCTTTTGTGTTTGAGCATCATTCATGCACAGATAATCTTTGTGACTCTCAGTATGTTGTGACAAAATCCAGTTGTGTAACTATACAGGTTATTCATCATAGTTGAAGGGGAGATGCCAGCATTAACACTGCCAAGAAAAAACAATAATGTATATTTATGTAGTTCAGAACACTTGTAAATAAGAGAACTTTTCTCTGCTAACTCCAGAAATACATGGGCAGTGAACTTGTTGATTATAGATAGAGAAACAAGAAATCAGACTCAAGAAAGCTTTTCATAGCCGGGCGCGGTGGCTCAAGCCTGTAATCCCAGCACTCAGGGAGGCTGAGACAGGAGAATCATGAGTTCAAAGCCAGCCTCAGCAACGGCGAGGCCCTAAGCAACTCAGGGAGACCCTGTCTCTACATAAAACACAAAATAGGGCTGGGGATATGGCTCAGTGGTCAAGTACCCCTGAGCTCAATCCTCAGTACCAAAAAAAAAGAAAGCTTTTCATTAACCATCTTTAGATAAAATGTAACTGTTGGGAGATAGGGAAGAGGTCGAATTAAAGAGGCAACATTGTGAGGTTTACTAAATATTATCTCTTTGCCCTATTTGTAGAAAATATTCTCTGAAAGTCTTCCCAAAGCCCATTAGCAAACACATGAAGCTTAACAATCTGTCCATTGTAGCCCTTGTCAAACCCTCACTTTAGAATCTGTGGTCTTTGTTCTTGAATTTTGAAGGAGTGCGTTTTAAGCGGTTGGATTGCAGTACTCGAGGTTTACTCTCATAGTGGCTGAACCTCTTCCACAGTGTTAGAGTGCGGTCAACTAAACTACACAGTGCTGTCTGTTGTAAGATCCCAGACTGAAAGGCTAAAATAAGATCCTCTATAGAATATTCCCCAACATCCAGAGTCACACAACATCATGTTCTTCAGGCAACGCTTTGTAATTCACTCTAAACAACTACCACTGGAGTCCACATAAGTGTGGCTTTGTGTAGCATGTACGGTTATGTCATTATGGGTGCCTCATACTGAGGGAGGTAGTCAGAAGGATGAGACCCTCTGTGAGCCCTGGACTTGTAGCAGGGGGAAGGTAATAGATGCTGGGTAGGCCTTCAACAACCATCGTCCCTAGTTGTCTTCCAGGTGTCCGGTGTCCCTTCCACTCATTCATCCCCAAGCTCAGAGCTCCTGAAGATTAGGCTGAAATGATCTGTCTCTCTCCCCCTAGCTAGACTGTGAGTGGACATGGCCTGTGATTTATTGAGCTCTATAGCATTTCCCAGCCCCTAAGTCCCTGGCAGGGCGCCCAGCACATAACAAATGCTTTTTTTTTTTAAATCACAACTGAAAGGGCATGATACATGATAAAGTGAATTCTCACTAAAACTATTGATACATTTGTGGTAGTCAATTAAATGCTTTATTTTCAGAAATAGATGTTCACAGATTTAGAGTTAAAAATCTCTTTGATACAGACAATCTGTAAATTATCCATCATTTTCTGTCCCTTAGTAACTTTAAAATGGGACAGGATGGGGATAAGAATGGAAAAGAGGGAAGAAATCAGTTTGCCACATTAAAATGCACATCTCAGTCTCTGTACCTCTTGAGGATTCTAAAGAAACTAGTTGCCATTTCTGAATAGTCAATATTCCAGCCCAAAGTGCCTACTGACATTATTAAAATATCATAGCACAGCAGTAACTCCTTCTTTTTATTCTTGCTAGCATACCGTATTTAAAAGTAAAACACCAAGACTTGAAAATAGCTCTTGACTTATACATTTTAAAATTTAGCTTGATCTTGCATTTATTACATTTTCCCTAATGGTGAAAAAAAATGTGTATTTATTCCACATATTTGCTAGGACCTATCTCCCACTTGTATTGTCTCTGATTCTCCCACCACTCAAGGTACTTAGCCAGGCATCTGCTCTGGCCTAGGCATCAGGAGTCAAAGATGAGTGACCCCAATGCCTACTTTCAGGATACTCACTATAACATGAGCTCAGAGGGGCAGCTCACACATTCTTAGACTTGAATCCCTGCAAAGGACCCTGTGCGGGATGTCATCTGTAATAACTTCTGGGGGTGGTGCAATAGTCAAAAAGGTATCAAAACCCAAAGTATGTCTTTTAAATGACATAACTTAAAAATAGACTCAAGAAGCCCAGTACCAGTAAAGGATGCTTTGTATATGCTGTTAATAATTCTTGTTTATCAAGCAAAGGAGTAAGTAGTTGATGTACCTTTGATCATGAATCCTTATTATTATCCTGTGTTTGTTTAAGTCTTTAACCAGAAACACAGCCAATCAATGTGGTTAGGACCCCTATCCTGGTCCCTTCTGTCTAAAACCTGGGGCTGTGCTCCTAACAACTCTTCTATATTGAATATGTCAGCTTACAACCTCCTGATAAAAGGAAACCACAAGTTCAGCCAAGTAAAGAAAGACATTTCCAGAGTCACAGCAGTATCTGTCCTGTGACCGCAGCTTGTACTATCTCTCTCAACCAGGGTTTCTGCTGGTAGGGAGATGTGCTGGTCACTAAGGCACTTGGGCAGTCAAGTCAGGAGGGGAGTGTGGAAATCTACACATCAAGAAAACTCTTCAGCCGGGCGAGTGGCACAAGCCTGTAATCCCAGCACTTAGCGGGGCTGAGACAGGAGAATCGCAAGTTCAAAGCCAGCTTCAGCAACAGCAAGGTGCTAAGCAACTCAGTGAGACCCTGTCTCTAAATAAAACACAAAATAGGGCTGTGGATGTGGCTCAGTGGTCAAGTGCCCCTGAGTTCAATCCCCGGTACCAAAAAAAAAAAAAAAAAGAAAACTCTTCTACTGAAAAAATATGCAGTCTGAAGCTAATTTATCACCACCAGGGATTGTATACAGAATAAAATCATCATTTCTGCCCTTGGATAGGCGAGTTCATGGAACATCCTGTGTATTGGAAGCATGGTCATATCGTGTTGGCATGAGGATGGACGTATAGACCAGAGGAGCAGAATAAAGAGTTTAGAGAGACAGGCCCACCCAGACATGGTGGTTTTTGACAAGAAGGCAAACATAGTCCGTTGAAGAAAGGACAGTCTTTTGCACAGATGGTCCTGAAACAACTGGATATTCATATGGGGAGAAAATGAAACTTAACTCTTTTGAAGAATACACAAAAATAACAGCACTGGATCCATATGAACACTAAAACTGAGATGAGGCGCAAGGAGACTTTTAGTGTTGACAAGAATATTCTGCATCTTGTCTGTAGTGGTAGTTACATGGATTTGTCAAAATTCATTAAAATGTTTTCCTAAAATAGGCACACTTTATTATACATAAATTATACCACAGTCAAGTTGATTTTAAAAAAGAAATCATACTCTGTAATAACTCTCAGGCTTAAAATTTCCCAATGATCATTGAATAAGATCCAAACTCCTTACTCTATCTAGCCTGCAGAGCCCCAGGTGATCTGGGCCTGTCTACTTCTCCAGCCCATCCTGCAGCACTGCTCCCCTTGCTTCTTCACCTGGGTACTTGATTGGATTGTTCCTTCTTCTCAAAGCACTCTTCACCCCAGTCTTGGCATCACTGATCCTGGCTTAGGGGCCATCTCCTAGGGAAAGTCCTCCCTGACTTTCTTACTCAGCACAGAACACTTCGTGGTGTGTTTTTCAACTGAAAAACATAAGCTAAGGGGAAAATAAAGAAAATAAAAGCTAAGGAATTCAGATTTTATAATGTAGGCAGTGTTGTCAAGTAAAGGAATAGCACTGTAAAATTCAGGTGATGGATTTGTACCTCTAGCAGTGGTTATAGGGATTGGATAGGAAAGACAAAGACTGAAGGTGGGCAAATCCTGCTGAAGGCTGGCACATGGTTTCTGGTGATAAGATGGGGAGGCCTAAACTGAGGCTTACTACCACACAATTTCTGATAAGAGGAGGTGGAAATGATGAAACAAATCCAAGCAATATTTAGAAGGTGAAATCAACAATGTGTAATTCAGTGTTCTGGGAGCATACAATGGATGATTTGAGGTTATACCCATGCACAGCATGAATGGTGGTCCCTCAAACTAAAACTGGGTATCCAAGAAATGTGGCATGTTTTGTAGGTAATGAGTTCAGTTTTACCATGTTAAATTCAAGTTGTCTGCAGAAAGATAAAGTAAAGACATCCAGTGGGAAGTTGGTAATACCAGTCTAAACTCAGAAGGAGGACAGAGAACATGGACTTCGGAGTTGTAAGTTGTGGGTAGGAATAAAGGCATGGGATAGCAACTTGGAAAGGGCTGTGGGTAAACACAGAAGAGGCCAGTGAAACTCTGGGGTAATGAGAGCAATCAGAAAGCTGAGTGAGGAAGCCTGGGAGAATTTTGAGAAAGAATAGTTAATAGTTTCAATTGCCACAAATATTTGGTAAGGAGAGGACAAAAAACTTGGTTACTAGGAGTGACAGGTGGCCCTCAACAAGAACTATTTAAGGAAAATGCAGGTAAAATTCTGAAAATGGTAGTTTGAGGAGTAAATGGCAGACGAGGGATTTAACATAAGATACAAAATGCTTTCCGAAAGGTAGGAAGATGGATTGAGGGAAAGGTAGTGTTTCTTGATTTGTTTTGAAAAAGTAGGAATACCACTGTGCTAAGATGGTTGATTCACAAGTTGAAGATGCCCATACCAGTATGGAAGCAGGACACTGAACAGGCTGAGCAATGGCAAGCGGACTGCCAGATGTCACTGAGGGCCCAGTGAGGTCTAGAGATCATTTCTTCGTTTTAGAAATAATTACTTGGTTATATGATTCTCTCCAGTGTGCTCCAGCCTCTGCGATGTAGGAGCTAGGATGACAGGTGTTTGTTTGATCAAGGTCATAGAGTGGCAGAGTAAATGTGGCATGAGGACAAGGGCTGAGGATTTGGGGGATTGTAGTCTGTGTGATTGATTCTGGACTGAGACAAACAAAGCATTACAGATCAGGAGGGGGGAAAGAAACAGAGACTGAGAGAAACAGAAGAGCTAGAAAGCATCAGGTATACCTGTAATTCTTGCTACAAGGCTGAGGCAGGAGGATCACAAGTTTGAGGCCAACATGGGCAACTTAGGGAAACACTGTCTCAAAATACAAAATAAAAAGGGCTGGGGATGTAGCTCAGAGGTAGAGCACCCTGGCCCAGAAAGTAACTTATAGTAATTGTTACTTATAGTAAGAAACAAAAGAAAACAAATAAACAAATAAAACAAAACAACAAAACCTGGATAGCCTAGTGAGGGGAGTAAGATCTGGAAAGATGGCCATCTGCAGTTAAAAGATTATTTATTTAGAACTTCATAATTACTTGGAACTTCAGAGCTTAGAATTTGGAGGCCAGGTGTGGCTGCATGATTAGTTGTTGGAATGGAGGATTGAGGAGTAGGCGAAGGTTAGGTCTTTGGACATGGAAGTGCAGCCATTCTCAGTGGCACCCCACACATCCTGATAATGGCCCCTGCCTCTGGGAGGCAGACGATGATTGAAACAAGGGAATTCAGTGTGTGTGTGTGTGTGTGTGTGTGTGTGTGTGTGTGTGTGTATGTGTGTGAAAGAGAGAGAGAGAGAGAAAGGCAGAGAGCTCACAGGTACAGGGGAAATTGCATGAGGTGCAGGGAAGGAATGTCCTGGAAGTCATAATGGCAAGTTCTGAGAATGGAAGACTCATTCCAGAGAGTCCTTCCAAATGCTGGCTGAGCTGGAGCAGGGACAAGTGAGATAGACTGGAAGTGATGGTCACTGGAAGAGGCTAAGAAACACCTCTGGTGAACACTAAGGTCACAATGAAGACAGGTGACGGGGAAGAAAGAAACCTTGTAATGCTGAATGAAAGAAGCCTCAATTTTTGAACTCCGTGAAGTAAGGTGACATCAATTTAAAAGGAATATATTTGTTTTTACTAAGACCTATATGTTTTAATAGCAGAAAGTAGCAAAGTTATACTGTTAAGATTTCTGTGAAAAATGGAATTTAACAATGGAACATCTTCTGGATTTGTGTCTTGTTTAAAAATGATGTGGGTTTGTATTTTAGCTAGATTGCTAACTTAAAGTAATTGTTACTTATAGTAACAAATAGAGTTTTAAAGTATAGATGCTAATATTTATGTGTGTGTGGTTTTTCTGTTTTAACAGATTCTTAATCAAGCACCAACTCCATGGATCCAGGACAGGATTGCCCCATGGCCTGTTCTGAACAGCGTGCTGTCTGAGAAAAGATTCCATTGGCAAACCATCTATTGCCTTACTGAGCAAGCAAAGAAGATGGATCTATTGAAGAGCCATCTGACTGTGTGCTTTCTACCTTCTGTGCCCTTTTTAATCCTAATGTCCACTCTAGCAACTGCTAAGAGTGTGACTAACAGCACTTTAAATGGCACTGACGTGGTCTTGGGCTCTGTGCCTATAATCATCGCCAGAACTGACCATATCATAGTCAAGGAAGGGAACAGTGCCTTGATTAATTGTAGTGTTTATGGCATCCCTGAACCGCAATTTAAGTGGTATAATTCCATTGGCAAGCTACTGAAAGAAGAAGAGGATGAGAAGGAGAAAGGAGGAGGTAGGCTGCAGAGTTGTCTTGAATCTCATAAAATATAAACATGGACTTGTAGACTAGCACCCTTAATGTTAGTTGTTCTCATAGAAATCACATAAAAATACTATTTTGTCTTGTTTTTCAGAGGCAGGAGAGAGAATATATATTCTTAAAGATTCAAAGCAGTAATTAATTCATTTTTTCACTCATTGATTAGAAAACAAAAGGCAAACATTGAAGTCTTTTAAAAGGCCTGTTGAAATTCTATAATTTAATGCACTCAAAACCATTATAGAGACCCTAAGTGCATGTTCCATTTATGAGGGAGTTTTGTTTGCTTTCATGGAAATGGCTCGAATAAACAATATAGCAGTTGTTTATCATTAAATGTAGTTTAATTCATCCACAGTGGACTTGAAGACCACACTTCTTAAAAGAAGTCTCTGTGCAAATTCTCAGCCACTGGCAGGGATCATCCTGTGCTCCCGGAGACCTGGCTGAAGTTTCCAGACTGAGGCCAAAAGGGAGGGAGGATGAAATCCTAAGAAATGACACGGGACAGTAGAAGAACCCTCGGGTTGTTGTTTTTTTTTGGTTAATGAGTGAGTTTCTGACCAAAAAGTGTGAATCACCTTCATAAGCACAGCCAGAGAGAGGATGGAGTCCTGAGGAATCAGTACACTTCTTGTTTTAGATGTGAGAAGTAATTGTCTGAAAACTCAGGCCTGATCTGATTGACCTGAAGGAGTTAATCTACTTTCCTCAGCATTTCACTGTGTGATAAAGTAGGGCAGTGGGGTGGGGGAGTAAAGAGATCATTGTTCTGGAGTGGCAGATTATTCCTTTCTTTCATTCCTGTTGGGCCCTCCCCTTTAACCAGTGAACAATCCCCAGAAGAGCTTCTGCTCCAGGAAAACCTACATTTTTAATCTCTTTCCTTCATTTTATCTTAATTGCTCTGAAAAAGAATAGAGGCTAATGCCTCCCACCTCCTCATGAGTTAAATGAATGGAATTTTCTTGCAATTACATACTTCTGTCACGACTTGCCATATTCCCAATGGTTAAGGCGGCCAGAAGTCTAGCTGCCTGTGATGTGGGCTTTCGTAATGCTATCACTGATATTGCTGCTGGTTAGCTATCCAAGGTTGTACAGTATAATAAAACTTCTTCCCTTAAGTCAAAATATTATACATTAGGAATCATGGATGTTTAAACTAGGAGGGTGGAAATCTTTCCCCATCAAGTAAAATTGTAGGACCATAGGAATATTCAGCTAAAAGAGCCTTGACAGAAACTATAGTTCAAATCCCCTTTTACTGACATTTTCCCAAGGTCCTGCTGTTAAGTGGATATGATTAGAGCCATCAATACTGAGAGCCCAACGCTGAGGGAACACCCCACCCCCACCCCCACTCCCACCGCTTTCCATTCCTACCACCCCTTCCTTCACGACTGTACGTAGGAAGGATGTGACATCACACTTATGAAGACAAGGCTGTAGCCATGGTAACAGGCCCATTCAGGCCTCTGTACCTTACCAGATCTTTCTGCAGTGTAGGACCACTGCTAAGATATCAGGGTGACTGAATTAAGGAGAATGAGAACTCCACCTTTCACATGGACCCCGAAGCACAGATTATCCATGGGTGTTGAAGAGTTGGGTCTGGGGCACTGAGCTACTAAGTCCTAAGAAGGAAGAAAATCATAGGAACAGCATCATGCTGGGGCCTAAATTTCACTCACAATGCTTTGAGTGTTATCTCAAAGTTGAACCTGAAATATATGAAGCCTTAATTGAGAAGATCCTTGTAACTACAGACCCAGTATTGGCAAGTAAATGCCATTCATTGCCTTCATCATCTGTATATTGAGGGGGTTGAACTAGATGGTGGTCACATTTTATTTGACCATGTTTTTATTTGTGGATGCTCAGCTGGTCTATAGTGTTAACCTGTCAGTGAACTCCAAGCTCCTGGTTGCTCTTTGAAAGCCTTTGGCATAGAGAACTGCTCCATCAGAACTGAGCACTCTTGTAGCCAGCAGCCTTGCTGATAAATGTGTTAACTGTTTTAAATTTCCTAAGATGCACTTTCAGTTTTTAAAAAGTACTCACAATACTAGTACTTGATGTTCCAGCTCAGCTTTTATCATTATAATGCATAATAATAGTAATTTCAGAGCAGAAGTAACATTGGGTAATACACAAATCATTCCCCTACCAGCCAAGCAATACATAGAAAATAGCAGAAATGAGAGCTTAAATATTAGAACTCAGAGCTAGAATAGCCTGTTAGAGAACCCATAGTCTTTCACTTTTCATTACTGAGAGAGGAACTATCAATTTCTTAACACAGACTGAGATTTCAATTTTTAAACCAGTAGGCTAGAAGTTTAAATGGAGCCATATTTAGTTTATAACTCAACAAAGTTGAATATGGAGTGAAAAATGATGCTAATATCCCAGCATCATATCTAGATACACTAGGACTACCATTAAAACCACACTAACAAAATTAAGATAATAATCATTAACAACTACTGTTACTTATTAAGCCCCTGTACTAAGTAACACGCATCGTTTCTGATCCTTATGACAAGCCTGGCAGTGGACGTTATTAATCCTCCCATGTAAAGATGAGAAACTGGGTCAATGGGGCGGATATTACACAACCAGAGCATGGCCAGCCCGGGTTGACTCTCCATCTGTGCCGCTAGCTGCTCCTTGCCCTTAAGGCCACAGAAATATTGAAGGGCAGCTCACCCAGCCTGAGGGAATGTGGGAGGAATCCCTGGATGGAAGAAGCATCATGACCACCATCAAAGTTAGACAAGAGTGAGAATTCATGCCACAGCCAGCGTGCACATGGCACCCACACACGACTGCATTTAGCATCACCTGGTGAGCTGCTCATGGAGCATGCTACCACTATTTGCTCTGTGATAAGCCTGGAAAGAAACACTTTCATTTCTCATTCATGCTAAGAAAGTAAGATAGCTGTTATTCATGCCAGCCTCACCAATTCTAGACAGAATGGGCTATTTCCTGTCACTGGCAGGAACAGCAGCTGGTTTACTTGGCTTCTCTGGTGCTTATCACTTCAGTTTCACAGGGTCAGAAGGGGCTAATGTGTAATCTGTATCTGGAAGGAGATTTTTCTTTCTTTCTTTTTTTTTTTGGTAGCTCACCAGAGAAGTTGTATTGTATTTTTGCCATGGCTTCTTATTGTGACTTTAAACCATTTAAATTCACATTAGCACCTTTAATGTATGGTGTAAATGTTTCAAGAAAGCCAGCTGGAGCTGGAGTAGTGGCACAGGCCTGTTAATACCAGCAACTCCGGAGACTGGGGCAGGAGAATCACAAGTTCAAGGCCAGCCTCAGCAACATAGTAAAACCCTGTCTCAAAATAAAAAATGAAAAGGGCTGGGATGTAGTTCAGTAGTAGACATCCCCTGAGTTCAATCCCCAGTACAAGGAAAGAAGGGAGGGAGGGAGGGAGGGAAGGAAAGGAAAGGGAAGGGAGTAAACTAGGTGGTACAGACTTGTAAACACATCTAGTTTGTTAGATATTGAATTTGAAACTCTTCCTTTAAGTTAGGCTTTCTGTGAATTTTTCATACTCCTGTAACATTCTGTCACCAAAAATAATTTTAAGAATTTTGTTTAATGAAAATGCACACAAGTCAGCTGAGCTGAGTTGCATAAAGTTCACAGTGGTCAGGGCTGTTGCTCTGATATTATGGGATTCATTAGTATCAGTTTTACCTTTAGTTGACATTGTTCTTTTTTTGTGTGTGTGAACTCTTTAATAAGCTGTGAAATGCATTTTTAACTGGTTCTGGGAGAGACAACAAGCCAGCCAGGTTTTAAGACTGTAGTTTATGACCTCCCTACTTGACATACATATACGTATCACATACATAATGTGTTTATGTGGTTCAGTACCCATGGCATCAAATGCAGAATATCTTCTACCTCTAAGGTCAGTATATTGATCTATGAAAATATTAGTATATTGACCTATGAAAATATTATACTGAATTCTTCATTTAGTACACTGAATACTTATTGTGGAAAAAAAACTTCATTAAAAGACATTAAAATTTATGTATTTCCATGTATATAATCAGAAACTCAGAAGACTCCCACTAGTCTTCAAGCAAGTTCCTTGACTTTTCTGAGCCACAGTTTTCTCATTCATGAACTGTAGATAAGACTTTTGTACTACTAAGTGGGGTTTGGAGTCTTGGAAAAAAACTATTGTTTAGTAAATACTTAGCATCGTACTTAGAACACACCAAGCTCTCAGGAAATGACAGCCATTGTTATTATTTTAATAGTAGTCTAATGTTGTATAGTATTCTCACAATAACAGATTTCAAATGCTAAAATCCCAGTTTCTTAGTATAATGTGTTTTGTAAAGAAAAATAGTTTTCTGGGTTATTCCTTATTTTCAATCTCAATTTCTCAATCTTTTAAAGACTTTTAGTAAACACCAAAAAAAATGAATATCCCTTACACATTATTTGAAAGTTCAAGATAATGTTGTAACCACTATGGTAGCAAGTTTGTAAATTTCTCCTTCAGAGGACTCCCTTCCCAGTGCATCACTTTTATGTAAAAGTGCCCTTTGAATTCCAATATGCTTCTACCTCTGAAAAGCAGAGTATGTGGAAATTTCAAAGGATACACAGCTTACGTAGGGTAAGCTTACATTTTTCCAGTCTAGTGATTCTCAACTGGAACCTGTTTTCCACTCAGAGCCCATGTGGCCAAATCTGAAGACATTTCTGGTTATCATAATGGAGGATGTAGTGAGGAGTGATACTACTTTGTAGAAGCCAGGAATGCTGCTGAACAGCCTACACTGTACAAGACAGACCCCTGCAGCAAAGCATTATCCAGCCCAAAATGCTTCAATGCCAAGACTGAGAAACCCTGCTTAACCCAAAGGAACACCCTTTGGCTAACTAAAAGGAAACCTTCCAAAGCAGATTTTCAAGTGAGATGTGTAAACCCATAATGTATTTTTCCACAAGAAAGGTTTAACTTATGATATGTTTGTTTTCAAAATTGAACTATATTAAGGGCTAACTTTGTAGCTACCATTTTGTGTGTTTCCTTAGAGAATCGTGCTGCATTTTGGATGTGAGCCCATAAGGCTTCAGTCTTAGCAGTGAAAAGACCCCTCTAGCTCCATCTCCAATACAGATGACAGCAGAGATTCCCAAAATGGAAATTATTCAAATGAAGTTAATGTAGGGTGCTCTTGTTTTAGGAGACTACCTCTAGCTACCCTCAGAAAAGACTATTGCTAATCCACATGGAATTACATGCTTGGCACTTTTTTAAAAAATTTAAATTACTAGATCAAATTAGCTAGAGGATCAGATGTTTCCTTTTCCAGAATATAAAAAAGGCTTTAGGTTCTTTTCAGATATTAATACTTTAAGTATAACAGAACTGCAGATTCTAAACAGCAAAATTCTTCCACCCCCACCTTCCTGAGCTGAAGGCTGAGCCAAGCCTGTGTTGTCCCAGGCTACCTCTGCTCCACATAACATAGGAAACAGCTTGTTAGAGTTGCCCTGGTATTCTCAGAAGAGGTCTCTTAGGAAGATTGGTGGATGCAGGTGGGAGCACAAGAACCCTTACAGCTTGTGGTGTTTATAGCCTGACTTTGCAGTGGCTTCAAGGAGCTGTCATCTACTGTAGATGCCTCGAAACAGGTGCAGCCATGCAGCACTAAATTTGTTTTCAATTCTGTTTTGTAAAAAAGCATGGGTCCTCTCTGCAGCAGTCTGTATTTCACATTGTGGAAAACATGCACCATATTTATTGGCACAAACATCATTTTTTGTGCTGATTTGAAGACTGTCAGTTTAGTATGAGAACTCGTTCAAGTGAATATTCTATTTATGTTTGCATAGACATGGGTTGGAACTCTCACCACCTGAATATTTTTATTTAAATTGATTTCAAGAAAATAACACACTTGTTTTGGTAGATTGAACTCTCCTCCTTGAAAAGCCAGGAGTATGTGAAACTTAAGAATCCAAGCATCTCAAGGAGATTGTGAACAGAGAATCTGTTTACCCCACTCCTTAGGGATCTAGATAAACCATGCATCAGTTTATTTATACATTCACATTCACTGAGTGTATGTTATCTCTGAGGACAAAAGTCCTTTGCTTCAAATAAGTCATTTGCGGAAAGTTCTGTGACCTTGGCATTTGGGTATACTGTTAATTTTCAGTGCTTACTGATCCTCCAGAAAAGCCAGGAAGATTTAGGATTTCAATAAATATGGTTTTTGGAGAAAAACTGTAATGGCAGAGTCTCTATAGACTGTGCTGTCTCTTTCCCTGTGGTTCTTCAGTTCCTGCATGTGTTAATGCTGCTCATTTCTATATAGCAATAATCTGGTCAGAAGTTGTTTGCATGAGCAATAGATAGTTCTGCTGGTGCCATATATTGGTTGCATGTTGAGTCACAATAACCCTTATTGCACAGAACTTCTTTTTATTTTTAAGTTTAACTGCAGCCATGTGATGCTATTAATCTTGTTGCTAAAAGGTCTGCCTGGCACTGTCCTGTTGGTATCATACTGTGCCATAATGTGTGCAGGCCACCATGCTGAGCATATTTATGCCAAGTTAGTTACCTTCCTGGTATGGGACAGAGTTATAGCTTCTCCCAGAGACAGTTAGCAGGGAAAGAAAGAAATGTTTCTCTCCATGGGGAGAAACATTATTTTGAAAAGGAGATTATTTTTCATTACCTTGATTTTCTTGCATTCATTAATGTTTCCACAGTCTAGGCTTGCCTGATTTGATGAATTTCAAGGAGTCTAAAAGTGAGTCATAGGTCACATTCATTTTAAATTTTGTTAGATGCCTCCAAATCAACCCTCCAAAGATTTGACCAACCTTCTTCCTGCAATGCCCAGGAGTGTCCTTTTCCCCATTTTCAGCAACATGAGGTATAATCAATGACCTTATTTTAGCAATATGAAAGGTCAACATTACTTAGATACCTTTTAATTTTAATTATAATTTATTTAATCAATAGTAATTTTGCATACTTTGACATTATTTGCTTTCACTGTTTTGTGAATTACCTGTTCATATCCTTTTCTCATTTTCTTGTTTTGGGTTTTTGTCTTGACTTACTTAATTCACAGTAATTCTTTAAATTTTATAGTCATTAAGCATTTGCCTGTCAAATATTCTAGATTTTTCTCCCAGCCATTTCTTTTTAACTTTTCTGTAATATAACCTATTTTATAGTGCAAAAGATCTTGATTTGGAAGAAATCAGCATTTTCCTTTACAGATTTTTTTTAAGGCACTGGGGATTAAACCCAGAAGTACTTTACCAGCCCCAGAGCCCCTCTTTTTTTTTTTTTTTTTTTTTTTTTTTTTGAGATAGGGTCTTGCTAAGTTGCTTAGGACCTCGCCAAATTGCTGAGGTTGTTCTCCCTTGAAGTTGAAGATTCCCTGGCCTTAGCCTCCTGGGGTACTGGGATTACAGGCATGCACAACCATGCCAGCACACTTCTGATATTCTTCAGATGCTTAAAAAAAAGGTTTTCCTATCCCAAACTTATAAAAATATTTTATATCCTCTATTAATCTTATACTGTTAGTTTCACATTTCTATCTTCAGAGTACTTAGAATTTGTTCTACATTTCATTAAATAGGGGTTTACCTTTACTTTTTGTAAAGTGACCAGACTGTTACCCCAATATTACATGCCCACTGATTTGAAATGCTGTCTTCCTCATTTTAAAAATCCCTATACTTAGTGCCATCTGCTTCTAGACTTTCAGATTTTCCTCACTGACTTGAGCACGGGTCACAGGTGGCTTTCTTGGGGGATGCGATGTGATGGTGGGGTTTGAAATGGGCTAAGAATGGGTCAGGCGAAGACTTGGTGCAGGGAGATGGGAGAGCCTTCGAGGCAGACAGGAAGTGAGTAGGAAGGTCCTGGGGCCCCTCTAGGACAGGGAATAAGGCAGGTCTGTCTGGGAAAGCTCATGGCAAATGAAGTATGAAAGTAGAAGGGGCAGCTGCCCTCCTTTGGGATAAATACAGAGCTCTTGCCCGTCTTGGGGCCCTCTGTGATATGGCCCTGCTCTCCTCTCCAGCCTTGACTCCATCCAAGTCCTGCTGGGTTTTACACGCAGTTTGTCAGCTGCAGCAGCTCACAGGTATTCTTTTGTTCACATGCTCCCTCCCTCTGCCATCCCCCTCTGGACTTAAGAGTCCTCCCTACTCTCTTTCCTCTGGTACCCAAAAACAACGCCCCCTTCTAGGAATTCCTTCCCCTCTCCCAGCCCACCCTCGCGCTCACCCTAAGCACAGGCACTACTAGACCTATCTGCAGGAGTCGGTTTCCCTGTTGGGCTGGGTGATTTTTGTAGTCAGGAATCGCGTCTCACTCATCCTCTAGCGTGGAGCCTGGTACACTGATGATTTGTTCAATGATATCCGTTAACTGAATAAGCAAACAAGATAAAAAAGATCGCTGCCCTTCTAAAAATGTCAGCATTGTTATGTAGCGTAGTGCAGGCACTGCGGTTACAGCTCAGACACAACATCTGCAAAGGAGGGATTGTCACCACCACACTTGTATTCACATGGGGGAGATTTTCACATGTGACTCACATGCCTGGGCTTCCTGGGGGAAGACTGTGACAGATTCCTGGGTGATCTCCAGTTGTGCAACAATGGGTGTGCAGTATTTAGTGTGTGCCTCAGCAAGAACAGAAGGGATGAGGAAGGAAGTCCCAGGGGGGTTAAAATTTGAGCGAGGCATTGGAAGCAAATAAGGGAGCTGGTGGGAAGAATGCCTTACATTCAGATCTTTCTTGTTATATTCACAAAGTAATGGTTAAGTGTCTGCCTCTTTTATTGCCTCCAAAACCGTCGCCTCCAGAACTGACTTGGCATGAGCTTCTGGCAGTTCAGGTATTTATTTGTACTGAAGCGGTGAAACTTCATGAAAATTTAATGCATAGCTTTGACATTCCTACTCAGTTACAGTTTAAACTAGTTGGGAACATCAAGTTGGGTATACTTGCTTCATGTGAGTAGCACTGAAGATCCTGTGGCAGTCATCATGGGTGGGGTTTTGTTTTTGTTTCTGTTTTTTTAAATCTTTTAATGTCTAGCAGCCAAAACAAGAATGATTCTCATGGCTAGGTACTTTTAGACTGAGATGAATGTGCTCAAGATGTTGCCTGCTATGCAGGTACAATGTGGAAATTCTTCTTAGTCTGGCCCAACCTGATGGGGGAAGACCCTAAAACAGAATTTGGGCCATCTTCCTAGTTTTCAGAGCTCTACGAAGTAACAAAACATGCAGAAATCTAGTTTTCACTAATTCAGGGAGAAGCTGAGCCTTAATTTCTGGAAAGGAATGAATATATCAGCATGGAGAGACAAACGTGTAACCTTTGAGGTCAGAGGTCAGAACTTTAGTTTTTCTGACATAGTCCTTGGATGTGCGTGCGTGCGTGTGTGTGTGTGTGTGTGTGTGTGTGTGTGTGTGTGTGTGCATGTGCATGCTGTACATATTTTGCCTTCTGAAAATTTTGGACTTGTTTTGTGGTATGGTAATAGAATATTTAATCCAGGGCACATGCTCATTTTATCATATCACACATGAACAGAATCCTAAGTGGCACTCATAATACCTTAATCCATAAAATAACTGTGCGTGTGTGTGTGTTTGCATGCGCACATGCACTAGCACTATATATTCTAGAGAAATATAGTAAAGGACTGAAAACTAAAGAGTTGTTTCAATGTCTTTGTCCTACATCAGAACAAGAAACTGCTGGCAGAGAACTATGATGTCAGCCATTTGACTAGGGTGTTGGTAATAACCCAACTATTTTAGGATCACAGTATGTGTATTCATATCTGTCATGGCTTATAGTGAAGTCAAAGATGCATGGTTGGTCTTCATACTTTAAGAATAAAAGAGATTAAGTGTTGGATAAAGTATCTAAGAAGTATTATTCTAGGGAGCCACAGTCCTGGGCTAAGAATCAGAATATGCTCCCAAGTCATTTTTTTAAAAATATTTTTCTAGTTGTAGATGGACACAATGTCTTTATTTTATTGCTTTGTATGTGGTGCTAAGGATCGAACCCAGGGCCTCACGCATGCGAGGCAAGCGCTCTACCGCTGAGCTACAATCCCAGCCCCCAAGTCATTTTTCATTTACCAAATATCTCACACTTTTCCCCCAAATGAACCCCTGGTATCGGCTAGTTAGGTTGAATTCCATTGTAAACTGCGTCCTTTTTAACAATATAACAACACACTTTTGAAGGATCAACAAATTGTCTGAGTTCAACTGTTTGGTTCCAGGTTAGATAGATACGGTTCAAAAGACAATTAAAAGCATGTTGGAAAAGAACTATAGAAATCAAGTTCAGAAACATTTTTAAAGCAGGACACAGTGGTGCATGCCTATAATCCCAGCACTTTGGGAGGCTGAGGCAGGAGAATCGCAAGTTCAAAGCCAACTTCAGCAACAAAGGGAGATGCTAAGCAACTCAGTGAGACTCTGTCTCTAAATAAAACACAAAAATAGGGTTGAGAATGTGGCTTAGTGTTCAAGTACCCCTGAGTTCAATCCCCAGTACCAAAAATAAAAGGAACATTTTAAAATATTCAGTAGAGGAAAGCATCAATACCTTGTAACCAGTATGTATTTTTGTGTTTTCTTTTTCTCTAACAATTAGATAAAATTGCCATTAAAATTGTTATCAGATATAGGGGAAAAAACTTTATATTTCCACCAAATGCCTCTTTTCTTAGTGTTCTCTTCTACTTCTCTTCTTTTTGCCCAAGTATACACTATTCTATCCTTGTGTTTACAAGATTTCTCCATAAAATGAATTGGGATAGGGAAGAGGTAAGCAGATTGATCCTAGTCATTCCTCACACAAGTAACCACACCTTCCCAACCTCCTGCAGCCTATTTCTTACTTTATTTCCCAACAAAAGGAGGAAGATAAATATGAGAAATTTCCTCTAGTCTATAAATCTCTGGAATCCAGTTCCTTCCATATAGAATAAGCTTTCCATCAACCAGTATGTGTGTGTTTTCCTATGCTTGCCATGGTCTACTTTATAAAACATGCAGATGACAAGACAATAAATTGATAATGTAATTTCCCTGGCCCAAGTCATGTATATTTGAATAAATCTGCAGCTGAAGAATTAAAACTTATGCTCAGGTCGTGGAAAGCTCACCCATGCCCCATCTGAACAAGAGAGAATGTCACAGATAAGGTGCAGGGTATGTGTGTTCATACATGTTCACAAGAAACTGGAAAGTCAGTAGCCTTCCCAAACCAGTGTTGTCTATTCCTGGGGGCAGTACACTGGCTTAATTGTTGGAAAGGGGTTATTGAGGGACACCAGGAGGCACTCTTCACAGATGTCCTTTCAGAAGGCATCTACCAAGAGGCCTTCTGCCAAGTTCACCACAGCCAGCAAGCCAGAAGCACAGTAGACACAGGAAGGCACCTCATTGCCCCTTTGAGCCTCTTCAAGAATGTTCCTTGGCGCAGAGGACATTGGAATAGAACAGACCCTCTATTGCTTCATTCCACGGTTCTTTGAGACCCTGGTCACTTATGTGCTCGAGAGGTTTTTGGGGTTTTTTTTGTTTTTAAGCATGCTGATTTGGGGAAGCATCAAGCTTTTAATTAGAAGTAAAAGTCACTGCCATAAGGGGAAGAAATGAGTAAAATAAAATGCAGTTATAGATACTTTTTAAAAAGCTGTATGTTAAATTGTCTCAACTCTCAGTAGAGGTTTCTCTGGTTGGCTCATGGAATTACAGTGCTCTTATAGAGAAATATCTATCTGCTCCTTAGAACTCCCAAGAAGCCTGGTGTGGAGCTTCCTTTCTCTATGGGACAATCTAGGGGAGGTAGTTGGATTTCATTTCTCAGCCCCAAGACTCTGAAAGTAAACCTAGTATCATGTTTCTCAGGGGTACAGGTAGACAGACTAAGAATGAATGTAGAGTATCGCTGGATTCAGAACCTCACTCCCAAGACAGCACAAGATCCTTTCCAGGAAGGGCATAAAAGAATTGCACTTTTTCAAAGTGCATGGGCTTAATTTTTTTCATTGTCATAGGCCTAATTTATTTGCAAGGCTAAAAGCAAACTGATAGGAATTCATACTCAGCCTCTGAATCTTCACATTATCAGCCTGTAACTTGAAGTAGCCTAGAGTATTCATTGCAGATTGTCAAAATTAATGATATAAATTGTGTTCCATTTAACTGAGATTATAGGAGGACAACATCAATCTCAAATATGAGAAACCCAAGTAAATAATTATAATTGATTTACAACAGATTTTATATCCAATCTTAAATACTTTATATTCTGAGAGGCATTAAACTCCCCAGTGAATATGTATTCAATAGTCATGCTCACAGGCAATCTGGACAATCAGATGCTACGGTTAAGGAGTTCTTTTATAAAAGCAGTGTTTTCCAGATCATTCCTCTCATTTTCCAATAGAATATGGAGTTGTACCATATTGTGTGGTGGTGATGAATACATCCCTGTGGCTACAGCCCTTGCCTGGCATGCGTGGGGCCTTGAGTTCAATCCCAAGCACCGCATTAAAAAGAAACAAGAAAAGGGAATACAGCTTCTTCATTGAGTATATGTTCATCTTCTAGTTTTTACTACTTCCAAACATGTGGGCTTGGGAAGACTGTTTAACAGGGCCTCGTTTTATTTATCCTATAAAGTGGGCCAGTATTAGCATCATCTCACTGAGCTGGTATAGAGATTAAATGAATTAATACATGTCACTGGCACAAAGTAAGCATATTAAGTCCATGTTCCTTGTTACTGTTAGGAGAAGATGTTTTTCTGAAATACAGTGTACATCTATAGTAATGGGGACTGTATGTCCTTGGTTATATTCCCTTCTCTCCTGACAGGAAAATGGCAGATGCTCAGTGGCGGCCTCCTGAACATCACCAAGGTGTCCTTCTCAGACCGTGGAAAATACACATGTATGGCTTCTAACATCTATGGCACTGTGAACAACACGGTGACCCTGAGAGTCATCTTTACCTCTGGAGACATGGGTGTCTACTACATGGTTGTCTGCCTTGTGGCCTTCACCATCGTCATGGTCCTCAATATCACCCGCCTGTGCATGATGAGCAGCCACCTGAAGAAGACCGAGAAAGCCATCAACGAGTTCTTTAGGACAGAAGGTGCAGAGAAGCTGCAAAAGGCATTTGAGATTGCCAAGCGGATCCCCATCATCACCTCAGCCAAAACTCTAGAGCTTGCCAAAGTCACCCAGTTCAAAACCATGGAGTTTGCCCGTTATATCGAAGAACTTGCCCGGAGTGTGCCTCTGCCTCCTCTCATCATGAACTGCAGGACTATCATGGAGGAAATTATGGAAGTGGTTGGGCTGGAGGAGCAGGGGCAGAATTTTGTAAGGCATACACCAGAAGGCCAGGAGGCCACAGACAGGGATGAGGTGTACACCATCCCAAACTCCCTGAAGCGAAGTGACTCTCCCACCGCCGACTCAGACGCCTCCTCGCTGCACGAACAGCCTCAGCAGATTGCCATCAAGGTGTCTGTTCACCCCCAGTCCAAAAAAGATCACATGGTCGACCAAGAGGGTGTACAGTTTGACGTCACAGATGAAGAGGAGACAGAACCATCAGCTGAACATTCCCCGGAAACTGCAGAGCCTTCTACAGATATAACATCCACTGAGCTAACATCGGAAGAGCCGACACCTGTGGAGGTGTCAGATCGAGGATTGCCACCAGCTCACCTGGAAACAACAGAGCCAGCAGTGACACATGACAAAAACACCTGCATTATTTATGAAAGCCATGTCTAATAGCAACTCCGAAAAGCTATGCATATCAAGAAAATCAGGGGCTGCTCCTTGTAACACAGATGTAGTTCGCACTTGCCGCTAAGCCTTACCAGGAGACTCATCCCTTAGGTAGGAGTGATGCCATTGGAAAAGGGGAAATACCTGCGCACAGTTTATGTGACTGGACCCTCTTCAGTAGAAAGGATGTGAGAAAGATCAGGGTGGAGAATTGATAGTGTCACACAGAAGGTATCTGTCCTTGTGATTTGAATTTTAGAGGCCATTTTCTGCCAAACCCCTTAATTGGTGATGCCCTTCTGGCAACAAGTACACTACTGGAAGACATTCTGAGTTCAAGAGCTCTGTCCAATGCATCTGCATTGCTTTTCCTTTTCAAAATTATAGGTCTGCTACAATAGCAAACGCACGTACATGGGTTTGTTGCACTTTCTTCTCAGTTTTAATTATTTTCACTGTTCCTTTATAATAGAGTAGTTGATATTATATTAATACTAATTGCTCTTTCTGAGTCCCCTTTACCACCTTCATTTTTATTTTTCTCTGGAAGGTTTACCTCAGAGGCTTTGGTATTGGTCACCTGTTCCAGGACTGATATCTACAAGCCATTTGTAATGTTCCAAAGTAGTTGCTAGGTTCATTATTATTTTCATTCCCCAGGTCTGTTTTCATACATTGCTTTTTGTTGTTGTTGTTGTTGTTGTTGTTTCCAGTGAAGCTGCTCTTACGAAACTGAGAAATTCTTTGCCCCAGAATAGCACTTTAATAGTCAAATAAAAATGTGTGAACCCATCTGATTCTGAGAGCCTTTTGGTGAGCTCAACTGAGGTGTGGAGAGAGATTGTAAAAGGTTAAGTAGACCCACACTGCTCATGAAAACTGTTTACGTTGAAGTAACATCATCCCCCAAACCAAGACTGGTTCTTTGCCTGGAAAATTTATGGTTTCCAAAGACAGAGGCATTTGATGAATTCCCGTAGGTTGTAGAATCTTGGCTTCCCAGAAGGGCTTGCAGAACCACGCATCGTCAGTCAACTAACACTTGATTTAGGGCAGCAAATACAACGATCTATGGAGTGCTTAATCAGGTCCACTTATATCAACTACCTACTTACTTGCTGGTTCTTGAAAAGGGAGAGTGAAAGACTAGGGTGATGGTATAGAGAATCATGCCATCAGATTTTATGCCAAAATTATTGGATTATTAGTCCCACAAGGCAGCATGATGTTATGGAAAGAAGACAAAACTAATCACCCAGAGGCTTAATATTTACCTGACTGTGCCAATAACCGGCTGCCTGGCACTGGGCAAGTCTAGGCCTCACTCTTCCTGCCTGTAAGAGGGGCAGACTAGATGGGCTCCGAGCGCCATCACCCTTTCAGAGACCAATGCTAACATCTTCAGTCTTTTTCACAATTACTCGAAAGATTTTTGCTTTCATCTCTGGGTTCCCCAAATATTTTTATGCTGCATTACTTAAATAAAGAGACTTAGTTTTGAAAAATCATAACATTTTAAACAAATTGTGGAATCTCTCCTTTCCCTAACCCCCCTCCCCCCAAAAAAAAGCATTAGGACCACTTCCATAATTTAGATTCAATCTTAGAATGAGTGGTATTATTACATTTTCACATAAAGCAAAGAAGTCACAGCCATATCAAGTGTGATAAGCGTCTGGGGTATGGGCCACAGTGGTAGTGAGAGAGCAGACCCAGATATTTAGTCTCCACTCTAGCCATCAGGAGAAGTGATCTTGAAAAAGTCCCTCCTTCCTAGGGTTTAATCATTTTTCATCTGTAAAACTTGTAAGCAGTACTCAGTGGTTCATTACATCCCTCAAGTTCAAACATAGTTTTATGGAAGGTTTTCAGTCCTCAGTAACCCCTGGTGCACAAGACAAGAACAAATGTGAGCAAATATGCGTGCATGAGACTGGATGTTCCTGTGATCCATACTTCATCATAAATGTGTCTGGCTCTATAACTGAGGGCAGTGGGCTTGGCTTTGGGAGAGGTCTTGACAGGTTTCCTTATAGATAACTGATATGGAAAGTGATCTAACAAGGCACAGAGTTTGACCAGACATCACTTTAAAGGTCACCTAAAAAAATGAGTAGTGAGCAATCAAAAGACCATCATTCCTGTTTGGGCTGTCTGGGTTAGGGATGGTTTTTATTTTTGTCAATTTTTAAAATTTTTCTTTTTAGATATACATGATAGAGTATATGTTGACATATTATACACACATAAAGTATAATTTATTCTCATTAGGATCTCATTCTTGTGGTTGTGCATGATGTGGAGTTTCACCAGTGGTGTATTCATATATGAACATAGGAAGGTCATGTCAGATTCATTCCACTTTCTTTCCTATTCTCATCCCTGGGTTATGGTTTTGTTTTTAATTTGCAGGTAAGTTTTATCTCCTGCTCTCAGAATATAAAAATTTTCAATTGTTGTGGAGATTAACAAATTCTTACCTTCAAATTATATGCCCAAAACAACAACAGAGATGAGGAAACTCATCTGTGATGTCAGGTGAACTTGTCCCCATTCTATCCAGTTCTCATTCCACCAAATCCCATGCTAATTTCCACAAGGAAACCACAGAAGATATCCATTCCATGTAGATATTGATTAGGGCTAATAAACTGAGCAGTGTTTTTTTGAAATAAGAGCTGAAATGTGTGACCAAAGAATGTTTCTGGAATGATCTCTCTTCTTTGGACTGTGGTGGGGCAGTGATTATATAGATTTTCAAAACTCTCTTCTTTAAGGCATCAAATGCTCTTGATAGAACAGCCAACCTAAAGGGAGCTTGGCTTATAATGAAAATTTCTCCTTCCAGAAATTCTACACTGTTCCTCTCCATCCTATAGCATTTATGAAATGACAGAGGCCTCATGACTTTCAGCCAATTTTTCAAAAATAAAGTGAACTGTTGGGCTTCTTAGAAATTCTTAGAAGTGTGGCTGAATGAGTGTACAGACACACACACATATATTAGACTCATTTGAGGAGTTTTAAAACTTCAATGCTAAATCCCAAGCCATGTCCTGTGGGTCTTATGTAGTCATTCTTCAACCAAACAACTTCTAGTTTCTGAGTCCTCCTGGTCATATCTTTAGCAATTTTTTTCTTGAACTTTTAAAAATGATTCACATATGTGTGCATACTTAATTCACTCAGATGATCTACAAACTTGGATGGTATTTATTCTAAATGGGAACAAAACAGAATTTTATATGGGAAAATCTATGTAATTTATAATGGTTTTCTTTATATATTATATTTTCATATCTTTAGGGCACATCTACTGCTATACTCATCTTTTTGTACATCATACTTGACAAAAAGAAATACTAATACTTGACTAAAATCTCTAGGAACCAAATGTGATGTATGTAATATATAACATAAATCGCTCTAAAATTGCCTGAGTGGTCTCACCCATCCCAAGCATTGTGCCATGTTCTTACATCCATCTCATCATGGATGCTTGTAAGCATTCCTTTTTAACAACTAAGGCTGAAAGGTCCAACATCCCACACAATGGATTCTGGAATTCCCTTCCCTTCTTTATCTTTTTAATTGTTTGATTCATTTTTATTTGCAAAAGTCTGAGTGTTTTGACTTCCTTTGGAAGAGCACATGTGAGATAACAAAAAAAAACACCTTGATGGGTAGACTGAGTGTATTCGATCATGGCTATGTAAATTGTTTTAGCAGACTGATAGCATGTTTTAAATCCAGTGCTTGGGTTGTTATTCACTGGTGATCTAGGATCTGCTCAGCTCTGTAGCACGTGAAGAAAATGTCAGGTACAAAGAACATCCGTGGGTTTTGAATAGGCACACAGAAGATCAGTGAGCTGTATGCAGTGCAGCCCACACGAACCACCTGAACTATGGAAACACCAGCCCCGGCTACTGGAAAAAATATTTTAGGAAGGCAAATCAGTCACCTTTTAGCATTTAAAATACAATGTATCAGTGCTAAAACCTAAATGGCAGTCCCTCTGATTCTGTTAACTGGAGATTTCCTTTCAGTGTTTTCAATTGGTAAGAAATGGAGCATTAAATTATATTTCAGATACTCTTTTTTTCTCAACACAATTCAACTACTATCTTTTATCTATTTCGCATATCCTTTTGGCAGTCCCTGAAGTAATTCCTATTTCCTGTGTCACTTTTTAAGCTGACTTGCTGGTACTCTTTAAACATTTACCAAACGTCATTGTATACTCACCTATGTATTTTGAGCACCTGTTATCTTCGAGATATTGGTCAATTTTACATTCACCTATTCATTATAAAAGAGAACCCTCAAGTAGATAGCAAAGTTAAACTTCCTAATGACTTTTTTATAATTTATTCAGTGATGAACAGGTTTGGATTAAACAGATCAGTTGTGGGGGGAAAAATCAAATAGAACAGAATTGCTTGTTATATTTCCCAAAGAACCCAGTGTTTATCTGTTATACAAGAAAATATGTGAGGATGATGATACTCTTTAAATGAGTGTTTTTAAGAGATAGATTTATTAAGGGGTTAATGCTAAGAACACTACAATCAAAAAGAAAGCTATTAAAGGAAATGTAAAAATAGAAGTAAGTAGTTCTAAGAATATTCTGGCATAAATTATTTTCATTTGACCAGTAATAAAAGCCTCCAGATGTATCTTTCCAGCACCATGTAACCGCTAACAATGTTATGATCAAAGAAGACGCTTTCACCTATGTTTGGGTTGCTGTATTTCAGTAGTTCTGAATGTCCTTTGTTAAATTGGAAAATAAGATGAAAAATGTGTCTGAGCGGAAATGTCAATCTGGTGATTTTTGTGAACTGTAAAATGTTCACTTTTAAAACATTTTAAGGATGTAAACAAATGATTAATAATATAAGTTGAAATTACTGTGGCAAAAGAAAATGATCTATCTTGTGTCTTGATTGTTGCTTTAATAAAGGGTTTGCACAGGTGTGTGGAATGTGTCATGTCCCACCTGAAGGGCATGTCTTTGTGGCCTGATTTACTCTTCCCAGTGATGTGAAATTCATAGTGAATTCTTAATCCCTACTTTTGGCATCTACAGTATTTCTTGGGAAAAGAAGGGAAAAAAACTATTTTTGTATGTAAAACCACAAAATTATATCCTAATTCAGAATACTTAACTCTTTCCTGACAAATTTTAAAGAAATTTTTATATCACAAAATCATTTCTAGCATGCAACATCAACCTTGCTGTTAAGATTCCCAAAAAGACTGGGAAACTCTCATACTCAGAATAGTACACGGAGAGAAAGTATCGGTAGCAGAACCACTATGGAATACCTGAACACCACCAAATCCAAGGTTAAGGCCAAGAAGGTTCTTTGACAATCAGTGAGCTGCAAAAGCTTAATTCCTTTTAGAAGAGGTGAGTTGCCTGATTTGTGAGAAAGGAGAATTAGCAAGTGGGAAAGTAAGGAAAAGGACAAAGTTGGTATTTCACTGTAGGGTACACCAAACAAGCAAACAAAATAATTGAGTGATTTTCCCAAAAAACTATGCACAGAGCATTCATATATTTTTTACAACTAAAAAAAATTTTTTTTTCATTAAAAATTCCCATCTCTCAAGTAAAATCCTAAATGGGGAGCTCTTTACCTCAGGCAGTGGAATATTCTGTTGCTATATTTTTAAGTGTTGAGTCAAAAGTCTTAAACACTGGTCCCCCTGGTCTTTGTTGAGCTGGAAGCCTGATGCACTCCTGCCACGAGAAAATTATCTGCTTTACTGTCAACACAAAACTAAAATTATATCCATATAAAAGAGGGCAGTGCAACAAAAGGTTGGGCACTCCCGATGCTACTACATTAACTATGTGCCATGGGGAAACGAGTGAGCAAATGGTTTCTGCCAACAGGGATGTTGTATTAGTCTCTCTTTTTTTTTTTTTCATTACTCTGAGAGGGGTACCTGAAACAAGCTAACTTTGTAAGGAAAAGAGGTTTATTTAGCTCACAGTTTCAGATGTCAAAAGTCCAAACAGCCAGGCAAAGCCTCTTGCCAGGGCTTGGTTGCATCATCACCCCATAGTGGATGTCAATAGCAGGATTCAGGATTCCAGGTGAGAGGAAGAGATTACATCTTGAAACAGCCAGAGAGGGACCCAGGCCCCACCAGCCTTTCCAAGGGCATGCCCTCCAGTGGTCTATGACCTTCTCACTAGGCCCTACATCTTAAAGGTCCCACCACTATACCAAGGACCAAGCCTGCTTCACATTAAACTTGGGAGACAAATCACATCCAAAACATAACAGATGTTAAAGGCAGAATCAGGTTCTTTCTACACCTCCCTAACATATACCCTAAGCCTACAACTCAGTAAATAAAAGGTGGTTGAAAAGCCAGAAAAAAAAATTGTATATATGAATCAGCTGATTCACTGCCTCAGTAGATTAGTGTGTTTTTGAAGGACCACTAGAATTGACCCAAAGAAGTGTGTGTATGTATTAAGGGGCATATTTAGGTATTTTCAAAAAGGAATTGAATTAGAGCTAGTGTAAATCAATTACACTTACACTGTTAGGTAAAATGAAGACGTCAAGGGTGAAATAATTTTCCTAAGATATTAACAGATACTAAATTTCTCATCCAGAGGTATTTTCTACCTGTGGCCCAATGTTCATTGAAAAGGTGAGTTATTTGGTGAGCGCTTGCAACTGATAAACGGAGTGGATTTTCTTACAATGGACTCATTCTTTTTTTTTTTGTTTTGTTTTTTTAAGTTGTTGCTAGACCTTTATTTTATTCATTTATTTGTATGCAGTGCTGAGAATCAAACCCAGTGCCTCACAACATGCTAGGCAAGTGCTGTACCACTGAGCCACAACCCCAGCCCAAGGACTCATTCTTTTTGGAATAGGAAGCCAGTGAACCACACCAAAAATCACCTGAGGATAGAACTATAAAAAATAAATTAGCTGGGTGCAGTGGCACACTCCTGTAATCCCAGCAGCTCAGGAAGCTGAGGCAGGAGGACAGCAAGTTCAAAGCCAGCCTCAACAACCACGAGGTGCCAAGCAATTCAGTGAGACCCTGTCTCTAAATAAAATAAAAAATAGGACTGGGGATATGGCTTAGTGGTGGAGTGTCCCTAAGTTCAATTCCTGGTACCAAAAAGTAAGTAAAAAATAAAAACTATAAAAAATCGGACTTTTTGTTGCTTTATGTAAGTGCTGTACAACACCTGTTTCCAGAAATTTTTCATGATTCATCTGAAGCTGATCTCTATTGGAGACCCCTAAAGTAATTGATGCTTCTGGTTTTAAGACTGGTTGATTCTGGGGCTGGGATTGTGGCTCAGCGGTAGAGCGCTTGCCTCGCATGCGTGAGGCCCTGGGTTCGATCCTTAGCACCACATACAAAGCAATAAAATAAAGACATTGTGTCCATCTACAACTAAGAAAAAAAAAATTTAAAAAAAAAAAAAAGACTGGTTGATTCTGTTCCTGCTGGTGCTAGATTTCTTCCTCATAGACATTTGGTGAGGTGACTGAACAAAGTCCCCAAGCTTCCAGAGGATTTTAACCACCAACGTTCTTACATAAAAGGGAAAAAAAAAAAAGTTTGAGAAGACAAAATTATACTGTAATAGCTGTATAGATTGCCCTCACTGTTTGATGGTGTTTTCTCTTCTCTTCCCTGCCTGCGTTACCTCAGCAGTTCAGCCAATAGACCAAGTTATCATGCGTGATGTAAAATGCTTGGTTATAGAATAGAGTCCATGAGAAAAGTCATCTGCCCTGAAGTAGAGACTTTATCCATTTCACATAAAAGAGATACAATTTAATGTTGGTTATATATGAAACTATTTAAAACTGAAAGATTACAAAAACTAGGACCTGGCATTCTATTTGTATAAATGTTTTCATCTAATGAAAAAAAATTAAAAGTGTTAGGACCTCAGAAAATTTAATCCCATGTTCTTTCTACATTAGGTTTGTAAGAAAAAAGAGAAAAATGACAGCTGACACGAGGATTCTATGATTGTTAGATTTTATAGGGTGCAGAGAAAAACTTTCCATATCACCAGCTCATCCTGAATTATTTGTCTACACAATAGTAATCAAGATATATTAACTGAAACCTGGCAGATTCTGAAAAAAAAATTAAAAAACATATATGTTCTTGTATCTTGTTGACTATTTTAGTTACTTTCTCTCATTCCCTAATGAATTTGAGGTGATTGGATTGGGTATGTTTCACTGTCTGTGATTCCTTTGAAATTGGTAATTACTGTGTTTTATACAAGGACACAGATTCTCAGTAACCAGACTATATTAATCAAACATTCCACACTCAATCATTTTGAATCAATGAGAGATTTACAGTATGACTGTAAAAACAGAGCAGCTGAATGATCTGTAAATGTTTATCTGCAGCTAAAAGGGGAAGGCTTTCTTCTCTAACACAAGAATAGGACCATTACTAAAAAGGATGAATTGTGGAAAAGGGAGTTCAAGAACATGGGAAACATTCAGTGTGTTTTCTTCAAGTCCTTATATATGCATTTGGATTTGCCTTTTTAAATATTTTTCTTTGAGACTTTTAAAACGCTTCTGTATAAAAATTCCAATTAGAATTATACACCTTCAAACTATTTTCCTTTTCCATTAAATATCTAATTCACCAACATAGAAAAAATCTGATATGATTTTCCTATTTATGTGAGTTCTAAGAGGTTGGCTATGCTCTATGACACTTAAATTAGATTTAGTCCAATAACCAATCATAAAATTGTCTCAATACAATCAATAACAAAAATGTATACATACTGCAATGGGCTGAGCCTGTGTGTGTGGGTGTGTGGGTGTGTATGTGTGTGCACACGCATGTGTTTTCATACATAGACAGCATAATTTGGTAGATTTTGTACCACAGTACTTCCCCTTACCCTCCACCTCCCTCCCAGTCCTTCTTGATCCCCTTCCTGTATTGGTCTCCCTTCTATTTTCATGAGATTTCTTTTTTAAAAATGTCCTCTCTCAGGGCTGGGGCTGTAGCTCAGTGGTAGAGTGTTTGCCTCACATGTGTGAGTCACTGGGTTCAATCCTCAGCACCACATACAAATAATAAAGATATTGTGTCAATCTAAAACTAAAAAAAATTTTTTAAAAATTTAAAAAAATAAAAATAAAAATGTCCTCTCTCTCCACACATGAGAGAAAATATTCAAGCCTTGACTTTCTGAACCTGCGTGACTTCACTTAGCATGATGCTCTCCAGTTCCACCCATTTACCACAAATGCCATAATTTCATTTATGGCTTTTATGGCTGAATAAAACTCCAACATGTGTATATGCCACATTTCTTTATCTATTCATCTGTTGATAGGTTATGGGCTGGTTCCATAACTTGGCTGTTGTGAATGATGCTATAGACATTGCTATGCACAGAACATGCTTTTTAAATCAGTAATCTGCTTAATCAGACAAGTGGAGTTTATCTGGAACTAATAGAAGTATGATTTTCCATTAAATATGTGCCAATTTATCCATTACTTGGAGTCTGATTTCCTAGCACTTTAGAACTGCTTGTACAATGAAGACAGAGGTAGTTTATAGAAGAGACGGGACATTCACACACTTGAAAACCTACAGAACTGTTGAAAGGCCTTGAATCTGAGGTAGCATTCATTAGATCACAGGGTAGGAACTCCGGAACAGCCAGTTCATACCCTGTTGCCCTTGCAGCCAAGAGAGGTAGAACATAGAAGAAAGACATAGTTTCCACAAGTCTAACCAAGTCTCAAGGAAAGAAAAGTACTCCTTCCAGTATCCAAAATGTCTAGTATTCACCATTGCTCCAAAGTTCCACAACTGAGGCCACAGAATGGAAGACAAAAAACAAATCATGGGTAGCCAGTGGCTGTATAATCCTGGAGACTGGGGAGGCTAGAAAGGACTGGAAATATAACTCAGTGGTAAAGCCCCGCTGGGTTAAATCTCCAGTATAAAAATAAATCATGGGCAAAAACACAAACAACCTCTGTAACTCTGGTAGTCCTATGTTATTCTCGCATTCTTGTCCTTGAATAAGACAAGACCTAACATTAACTGCACAACACCATGGCGATAATGAGATATCTATGAGTTCTGATATTATATTAAGAAAGCATTATGAGTCTCAGTAAGAGCCTAATGACAATTACCTTCTCAACTACTAAGACAACTGGTCACAGTGTTGAGAAGAAAGAGGCCTGATCCAAACCCAAGGAAGAAAGGTGCAGGGCCTATTCCTGTACAGAATCACTTGATGAGTCTGCAAAGGTCCTCATTCAAAGCCCCTGAAATACCACCATGAAAGATTCATTCCTTCTGAGTAATATTTTTGTTACACAAATGCCCTAGGCCTGTGATCACCTGTCAGGAGTCATTTGTTCCTAGTACCAGTTGATTTTATGTTAATTCTCTAACCAACCCACTGAAATGTGAGCACCTAGAGAGACAGGACTGTTGAAGAGGGCAGAAGAGAAACGTACTGTTGGCTCCCAGCAGATGGGCAGCGCTGGCCTGGGTGGAGGTCCTAAGTGGCCAGAAAGCACCATGAGTGCTGGCTTCATGGAAGCCTGCGGCAGGAGCTACCCACTGGAGGCATGAGAAAATTGGAAAGCAACTTCTTCATACTGTCACCCAGGACCAGCCAAGCCAGATATCAATGAAATGGTAAAATATGACATATGGTAGGTGCATCAGCACATGTAAATTAATTACTAAAATCACAAAATTAATTACTAAAATCATAAAATATTGTACTCATTACCTAATTGCTAGTTAAAAAATTTCTTCAGTCTTACTCATGATTGTCTCCTCAATGCTTAAAGCATTTCAATCTAAGTTAATGGTGTTCTGTTTTAAAAATAAAAATCGTCGAATTTTTTTTAAGAAATAATTCCCACCAATAGTGAAAGGCAGACTTTCAGTGGAATAGGAATATTAAAACATCATTCGAGTGCTCATTTATTTTGAGTATGAAGAATTAATTAGGACACTTCATTTTCATCAGGTTCAAAAAAAGGTTCTTTATAATCACAGCATCACTAATACATCTATTCTATTTTCCACTCAAAATTCAGATTAAACACAAAAATCCATACCATACTCCAAAGATGGGGTTTGATTTTCTGTTTTTATTCTAAGTTTTATTCTGTTTCCTCTGCACATGATGTATTTCACAATCTTATAAGTTGTTTCTTCTCATCAATAGCAGCAGGATGTGAATATCCTGGTCCATTTTTTTTTCTTTTTTCTTTTAGTATCAAAGAATATTTAGATAAAAGTGAGTAAACCCTAAGTCTTTTCATTGGTTCACCTCCATAAGAATACTCACTTTTCTTCCTCCCTGTCTTATAGGCACTTTAACTCAAGAAACAGAATTAATTTTCCCAAGACCATAAGAGCAAGTCAATACAGATTCTGCATGGACTAGATAGTGAGCTCTGGAAAGACAGCATCACATCCATACTGATATCTGCATACTGATCCCCAGAAAACCCTAAAGACTACTGGCATTTACTAAATATTAATTAAATGAAAAAAGGTGTAGGAGCTGGGGCTGGGGCTCAGTGGTAGAGCGCTTGCCCAGCATGCGTGAGGCACTGGGTTCGATCCTCAGCACCACATATAAATCATAAATGAATAAAATAAAGATCCATCAACAACTATAGAAATATTTTTTTAAAAAAAAGGTGTATCCTCCAGCTAATTAGGATTTATTAAGAATTAGATTAAGCCGAGCGCGGTGGCGCAAGCCTGTAATCCCAGCACTTAGGCAGGCTGAGATAGGAGAATTGCGAGTTCAAAGCCAGCCTCAGCAAGGGCGAGGCACTAAGCAACTCAGTGAGACCCTGTCTCTACGTAAAACACAAAAAAGGGCTGGGGACATGGCTCAGTGGTCAAGTGCCCCTGAGTTCAAGCTCTAGTACCAAAAAAATAAAAAGGAATTAGATTAAATATGTGGTTCCAATGAAAGATTAAAAAGTACATTTTTTCTTTGTGCTGGCAATGGCCTTGTGTATGCTAGGCAAGCACGCTACCACTGAGCTCTATCACTGAGCTCTACAGCTGCCCACAAAGTACATTTTGAAGACTGTCTTTAAACCTGAAACTATACTTGTACAGAGCTCTATTTCTAAGATAGGTGCCACAGTCGATGTTTCTGTCCCGCTAAGATTTATATGTTGAAAACAAATCCTCAGTGCAATCATATTTGGAGGTGTAGCCTTTAGGAGGTGATTAAGTTGTGAGGTGGAGCCCTCGTAAGAGCCCAAGGGCCTGGCATCATGGCTCATGGCTGCGATCCCAGCAACTCGGGAGGCTGAGGCAGGAGAATGGCAAGTTCAAAGCCAGCCTTGGCAACTTAGTGAGGCCCTAAGCAAGTTAGCGAGACCCTGTCTCAGGATAAAAAATAAAAAGGCCTCTAATCCCAGCACTTTGGGAGGCTGAGACAGGAGAATGGCAAGTTCAAAGCCAGCCTCAGCTACGGCGAGGTGCTAAGCATCTCAGTGAGACCCTGTCTCTACATAAAACACAAAATAGGGCTGGGAATGTGGTTCAGTGGTTGAGTACCCCTTAGTTCAATCCCTGGTACAAAATAAATAAATAAGTAAAATAGAAAGGGTTGCAACTGTGGCTCAGTGGTTAAATGCCCCTGGATTCAACTCCCAGTACAAAAAAAGGGGCATGGGCCAAGACAGTTCATTTGCTCCTTTCACTGCATAAGTGAAAAGGTGCCATCTATGAGAAAGCAGACCCTCACCAAACACCAAATCTGCTATAACTCTGATCTTGGACTTCCCAGTCTTCAGAATTATAAGAAATAAATTTCTGTTGTATCTAAACTATCCAGTCTATGGTATTATTATTATAGCAGCCCAACCTAAGACAATGATTTTTCTTGGTAGATTAATTTTATTCAAGAATAGAATATAATTTTAATTTTTTCCCCATTTTCTTTTCCTTGTCACTTTAACCCAATATTTGAAAAGGCTTTCGTCCACGCTAGTTCTACCATGGTGAGACAATTTTCTACAGTAAGAAATCCGTGGTGAATTCAAGAGAAATAAATTGTGACATTAAAATTACTTCTGTGCCATTACATGTCATGTTCTCTGTGAGCACTTAACAGTCACTGGAGGATCAAGTGAATAAAACCACCTCTTTTCTACAGTGTAGATATTGGCAGGGACAGTAAATGCACCCCTGGTATAAATGAACACACTAACTGTGCAGAGTGCCCTGGCTGAATTTCAAGTTTCTTTTCCCTCAAAGGAAACAAACAAAAAGAATTCCAATGAAAGACAATTGGAAAATTTGGTCCCTGGAACCTCTGCTACCTTTTCTATAATCTTCACCAAGGTAAAATTTCCCCAAGTGAAAACTTGGCCACGAGCAGTGGAGTTTAAATTTTCCTTTCTTAAATGAGAAGGTGTGTTTATCTTCCCTGATTTGCTTTTAGGGCAGTGCTGCATGTGAATCTCCTTGTTGCAAAAGCTGGAAAATATGACTCATAAAGTGAGGGAATTGTTTCAAGATAAAGACTGGAGAGAACTTAAACCTAAATGGCTTGATACACTCATTTATGTGTGTATTGACTGTGAAGTCCTGAGCTTGCACTTTTTGTGTAGCTCACATATATTAGCGTTTCCCAGTCCATGCCTGGCATCTGGGAAGGGCCACCATTCACACCATTTGTGGAGAGGTGAAGGACTTCTGCAGCTTGCTGCCGCTTCATTTGTCCAAGTCACCATTTCCCCTTCTTCCTCAGAGAAACCAGAGTCTGGTTTCCTCTTGTCATTCTGTGCCTCTGCATCTTGGTCTTGTCACAGGGAAGGTTAGACCAGTTACCCAACTTCTGAGTAATAAACACCTTGTTTTCCTTAGGTCTGAAAATTAGCCAGATGCTTCCTGGTAGACTGGTACTTGAATTTACATAAGCAACCATACACCTCAGGGGATGTTGACTTTTTACTGGTTCTCATATTTCTGCCAATGTATTAACAGTCTTCTTTAGAAGAGCAGAACAAATAGGATGTATATGTATTTATAAGAGGATATTTTTTAGATTGGTGCACACAATCCGAGGCTGGATAGTTGTGCAATGGCCATCTGCAGGCTGAAGGGTCAGGCAAGCCAGTAGCTGCTCAGTCCAAGAAGCTAGAGCCTCAAAACAAGCAGAACCAATGTGCAGCCCCAGTTCAAGGCTGAAGGTCTGGAAACTCCCTGGAGAGTCACTGGTATGCGTCTACATTCAAAGGCTGAAGAACCCAGAGTCTGACAGTAGAAGCCAGCAGCAAAAATCCATACTGCTCAAGAATCACGTTTGCACAGGGAAGCTTCCCCTTCCACTTTTCGGTTGCACCTGAGCCCCCAGCCTATTGAATAGTGCCACCCACATTCAGGATGGGTCTCCCTGCTCAGTTTGCTGACACATGTCAAATATCTCTGGAAACACTCACAGACACACCTAGAATTGTGTTTTACCAAGTCTCTAGGCATCTCTCAATCTAGTCAGGTTGACAACCAAGATTTACCATCACAGCTCTGAATATCTCTGCTCACTTTCAGACATTTTTGGCCACCATTCACATCCACTAACACCTGTAAAATACCCAAATATTAATTGTTTTCAAGCTGGGGTTCACTTTTCCCCTTTATTTTATAAGGGTCACTGAAAGATAAACATGCATACCTCCTTGATTCCACCCTGCTTTCCAAACATCAAAATGGCCAGGCCTGATTTACTTCCACTAACCTGACTCCTCCTTGCCATCCTGATCCTTGGACTTCACAAGTCCATTTTCACTGCCTCTTTTTGAGGCCACCCTCCACTGACATGGATCTGCCATTGTCACCATCAGAGCATTCATTGTCTGTTCACCTTTGTTCTTCAGGACTCAGATCAAACTCATCTTAGAGGCCTCAAGCTATTAAGTCAGGAATTTGTTCCCTATGTGACAAACTGCTTAAACACCCAAGTGCCCTCCTTCCCTACATACAACCCAGCATGCCACCAGCAACCAGAGGCAGGAAAGGAGGAAGAAGGGCCAGTAGGGTTGTGATCCTTTCTGATCATTCTCAGAAGCAGTAACCTTGGAAAAATCAAGAGGGCTTATCTTCTAATGGCAGAACCACATCACCATATGATACACAGAGATCTTTCAATGGCAAAAATGGCACCTGCAACCATGAAAATCTACCTGTTCCTCTCATATCCTCCTTGACACCATAGAGACAGAAATGCCTTCAGCCAAAGCAGCTAGTTCTTTGCCTCATTCTAGCACTATTCTTCTTTCCTGAAGTTTAATATTGTTCTAGAGGCCATGGTGAGGATGGAAATTAGAGCCACATTCCAAACTTATTTCTGCTAAAGTTCATTTATGGCTTCTATGTCGGACTCTCCTGAATGGCTGAACTCTAAAATCACTGCCTCACAAATCTGAGAATGGCCCTGGATCCCAGAGCTCTCCACTGACCTGGTGTCTGGCAGTGAGGCTCAGCTGCTGCCTTCTTATGTAACAGCAGCTCTGCTCAATCTCACTGTAAATCCTCTTTTCGAGCATTTGCACAATCATGAGAAGCTGGACTCTAGGTATTATTTAACTAAGGGGTAGAAATCTTTCTGAACTCTCTTTGCAAATAACTTCTCCTGACTTATTTACTATGTTTCTCTAAGCACCTCTTGGCTTCTTTATTATCACCTGATAGAGGACCTGTGAGATCCAGATATGGACAGAAAGTTGGCCCTCTTGTTTTTTAACTTCATTAAAATACTGTGCAAATAAAATCTAAATTGTTCCTGCTAAATATTCTGAAACTCAGTTTTACTAGTTACGAAAGTGTATATTTTGTAATCTGTCCTTAAACTAACCGAGTCAGAACAAATCCTACTGCAGTAGAGGGTTTATTATCTTCTTTACCCGTAAGTACTACATTCATGAAAATGAATACGGTATGTTTTTCAAATCTAATAACCTTTGGGTTTACTTCTGTTTTACACTGTGTATTAAATTTAAGATAAACACATGCAAAAAATTTAAAGATAAGAAAATCTTATCTTTAAATAAGATAAGTGGAGCCAGGCATGGTGGCACATGCCCATAATTCCAGCATCTCTGGAGGCTAAGGCAGGATAATTACAAGTTCAAAGCAAGCCTCAGCAACTCAGTGAGGTCCTAAGAAACTTAGACTCTGTCCAAAATAAAAAATAAAAAGGGATGGGGATGTGGATCAGTGGTTAAGTGACCCTGGGTTTAATCCCTGGTTTAAAAAAAAAAAGGAAGGAAAGAAAGAAAGAATATGTGGAAAGTAATTCTAGGTATATCTCAGAATTCCTGCATACCTGAATGTGTGTTGATTGAACTATTTATCTGAAGGCCAGCTGATTCAAGATTCCTGAGGTTCAAGAGAACTCCCTGTGTTAACTGATAACTAGATAATCATGTGGCTCATTAGGATTCCTACAAAGCAATATCCATACACTAACCTTGGTAAGTCAGCCAAGGTCAGTAAAGCAAAATAATTTTTTTTTGTAAAGTTTAAGTAATAATCTTCAGATGAAAGCCCCAAAAGAACTTATAAACTTAGAAAATTATCCTGAAGCATTTGTTGGTTTTTCAAACTCTCTTTCACATTAAGAGTATTTCTGGAATAGATAATTAAGAAATCTATCCTACAAAATGCAGTTGACATGATTCTGAATTCATCACTCTTAAGGCTTTCTCCCTCAGGGGGTCTCTGACTAACCTGCTGAAACAAATGATTTCCCTTTCATCCCAAAATTTTATTACATTTAATTTAATCAGAGGCTAAGGTTTGAACACACAGAAGATCTAATCCTAACAGAGAGCCAGTCACTCTTTAGTAATTCAACTTTATGTTTTGGGTGTTTGTGATACAGGCTCCAAGGAGAACACAAAAATGGTTGCCATCCTCAAGGACACCATGTTTTGTTTTTTGTTTGTTTGTTTGTTTTAATTTAATTTTTTAATTTGTTCTTTTTAGTTATACATGACAGTACAATGTATTTTGACATGTCATACATACATCATACATGGAATATAACTTCCCATTCTTGTGGTTGTACATGATGTGGAGTTACATTGGTCATGTGTTCATATATGAACATAGGAAAGTTACATATATTCATTCTACTATCTTCCCCATTCCCATCATCTCTCCTGTCCTCCTGCTCCCTCCTGTCCAATCCAGTGAACCTTCACTCCACGCCCCCTCCTTTGTGAATCAGCATCCACATATCAGAGGGACTATTAGGCCTTTGGTTTTTTGGAATTGGTTTATTTCACTTAGCATGATAGTCTCCAGTTCCATCCATTTACGAGCAAATGCCATAATTTCATTTTTCTTTATGGATGACTTATATTCCATTGTGTATATGTACCACATTTTCTTTATCCATTCATCTGTTGAAGGGCACCCAGGCTGGTTCCATAGCTTAGCTATTGTGAATTGAGCTGCTATAAATATTGATATGGCCACATCACTATAATATGCTGATTTTAAGTTCTTTGGATATATGCCAAGGAGGGGGATAACTAGGTCAAATGGTGATTCCATTCCAAGTTTTCTGAGGAATCTCCATACTGCTTTCCAGAGTGGTTGCACCAATTTGCAGTCCCACAATGAATGAACCTTTTCCCCACATCCTCACCAACATTTATTGTTACTTGTATTCTTGATAATTGTCATTCTGACTGAAGCGAGATGAAATCTCAGTGTCATTTAAATTTGCATTTCTCTAATTGCTAATGATGTTGAACATTTTTTCATATATTTGTTGACCATTGGTATTTGACACCATGTTTTTTATTATGTGTAAGATAGTAGTCAGCAGCTTTTAAGAATGGTAAAAAGTAGTAAATGCTTTAATTGATAAAGAGAGAAAATCCTAGTGAAATTCAAGGAAGAAACAGCATACTTTTGACTAGGAGAATTTTGAGAAGAAAATTTTAAATGTTCTTCTATCAGCATGTGAACAAATAAAGGAAAGGAAAAAAGACTTTTCAAGAAAGAGAGTCAATGTGAGATAAGTGGTCAAGGCAATAAAGGGCAAAGGTTACTCATAGGCTAGAACATAGGCAGCAGGACACTGGAGGCTGGAAGGTCCACGGGAGCCAGCTCACGGGACCTTGAATACCTGATCTGGTTGTGTCCTTGGGCAACACGGCCTCACTAAGGAGAGGGTGAACATGACAGGCCCTGCTTTGGGAAAACAAATGGAGAGAAAGGGGAGGCACAGAGAGAAGTTCAGGGGGTGTTTTTTTTTTTTTAAGTTACTGTAACTATAAAAGTTACAGTTTATTGGTGAGGGTCTGAACTCAGCAGAGCAAAAGGAGGGGATATAAGAGGCATTTCTAAGAAGGCATGATCAGGGGCTTGAGACAGATGGTTTCCAGAGCAAAGAGGGGGAGGAGCCAAAAATACACTGGGGATTTTAAGCCTGGATGACTAAGAATGTGAGTGCCATTAGCAGAAATAGGGAAGAGAACACAAAGATGAGGAAACATGTAGAACAATGATAAGTTATTGGTTTTGATTTTGATAAATCCATCTTAGCTACTTAAAATTGGCATATATATATGAATAAACATGCAATTTGACAGTAGGATTTTTTCTCTCAGTACATTTGGGATTGTGAAACCTTCTCCCTGGACTTCCTCACATGACAGGATTTTAAAACCTACTGAATATGAAAATAGGAAATGAAATTTTATATATTGAAAATAAAATACAAAAACACTGAATTTTCTAGCACTGAAAAATAGAATCAATAGATTTCTGTTGGAAATAGAGATTTGGCCATCTTGATATCACGGCATAGAAATTACTAGAAAGTCTTACTATTGTCCAAAAGTCACCAAACCAACAAAGAGAGAAGAATTATAGAGACATGTTGGTCAAACAAATAGAAAGGAAATGGCTTAATGAAGATACTTTCAGCTATCAGTAGGAGAAAACCCAACTCAAAATGATTTAAATGTATTAGGATTTTTTTTTTAATCTTGTATAAAACTCTGGAGGTGAAGAGGTTCCCAGCCTGGTTAAATCATCAGCAAAATTAAGTACCAAGGATTTCTCTAGTCTTGGACAGTCCCATTTGCTCCCTAGTCCTTTAACTAGGTTCCCTCAGGACTCCCAGATGGCAAAGGCAACTGCACATCATTTGTTCACAATATGAGAGGGCTACTTCTTTTTCTTGCCGGTTTGTTTTTCTTGTTTTGTTTTAAGCAAGGGAAATGTCTCATAAGTACACCTAGCAGACTTACCCTCACATCTCATTACTTCATCAGAGTGAAACACCCATCCTCAAATCAGTCACAGGAATAAACACCCTGTGATTAGGGTCAGTCTCCCAGGAAAATCAATAGCTACTAAGAGGGATGATCCAAATCAGGATTACATTAGAGAAGAAGGCAGTAGAGCTAAATGGCAGTTGGGGACTAACCACTGGTATTTGCTATAATCCCACAGTGAGAGAAAGGGAGACAGACGTACACAGAGAGAAGGAGAGAGAGAGAAGGGGGAGGTGGAGAGAATCAACTTGAGAATAAATTTAGAGTATGGATTTTTTAAAAACATTTTATATCAGTGAATTCAGAAATAAAGAACAATCTACCCTTATTATCTGTCACTGTGTCAGGGGACTTTCGTAGCCATAGAAACTAGGATTGATTGGCACAAAGTTCTTGGCCTCTCCAGCCATAGTCATCATTTGGAAGGGAATTCTAATCTACCAGAGAGCTAAGGCTTATTCTTGAGAGAATGCGAGAGCGAACCCTCCTCATGCTGCCAAACTGGCACGGGATCACCAGCCACTCTGCAAATAAACAGGACACAATAAACAAGGCGAGGGAGAAAGCTGTAAATTCTAAATGCTCTCTTGAGGGAAGAGAGAAGGCAGTTCCTGGGAACAGCAAACAACTGCTGTCAGAAAATGGAATCATTGATTTCTATCTTGAATGATAATGATCATGATGGTGTGGTTTAGAACAGAAATACAGCTTCCGAAGCCCAAAGAACTGCTGGTCTTGTCTCCTGTGATGTTCCATTTACACTTGCTTGATAAAAGCATCCTGATAAATTAGACCATCTTGAGTTTGTTTAAGCCCATCCATCTCAGATTCATGAAGTATTTACTCATGAATCCAATTTTAATTCCCATTTGTCATGCCTCCAGGACTGGCTGATACATGGCTAAAGTTTGGGTAAGAGAAATATTACACACACAGTTGAGCTTGGTATCTTCATGTCAATAATGCACATTGTATTTCTGATGTGCCAGTTTGATTGATTTGTGTACTTGCCATCGCTAAGCAACATAAGCACCTTGACAAAAATCACGCCAAAATATCTAAATCTAATTGATCGTCGATCTATTCTTACCCAGAAAATTGATAGACCACTCCATTCTGGATTCTCAATTTACTGTGCCATATGCAAGCACTATCACAGCCAGGGAGTCAAGGGCACCTTGGGTTATTTTTGGTTGCACGGTTGTCCATTCTCTATCCACATTCCTGCAAATCAATACGAAGTATGTGCATAAAGAGTGAGACACACACACACACATGCATATACCACAGCAAATGATAATACTGATGATGAATAAATTGTTATTCAATGAATGTTGTTGATTGCTTACTTCCGTACATGCCAGGTACTATTTTGGTTGTTGGAAATGCAGCAGTGAACAAGGCAGAGTTTCTGCCCTTATAGACCTTATGATCCAGTCAACATAGAGAGTAAACACATAACCAATTAAAGAAGATAATTTTAGAAAGTGATAAGTGCTATGAAGAAAACAAACCAGTATTATGGTGTAGAGATTTATAATAAGAAGAATGACATGACCTATCGTGGGTATGTGTCTCTTCTTTGCCTCACACACAACACACATAAACTTGTTTAGAAATTATTTCTAGAGCCCTTGTATATATGTGTGTGCATTCACAGAGAAACCTCTCAAGTTGGCCACAGGCCAAGACCTTATTTTACAATGATAACAACTTGCATCAGAACAAAGGCATTAAAGCTAACAATTCTTAAACTCAGCCAATAAGTATTTTACTCACTGTTTTAGCACTAGAGATAAAGTGCCTGGCCAAAAAAAATAAAATAAGTCCCCTCCCTCAAGTAGCTAATATCCTAGGAGAAAGAAACAGACAATAAACAAACAGATAAGTATGCAGTACATTGGTTGGTGGTAAGTGCTAGAGTCAATAAAGATGCAGGGTAAAGAGATAAGGAAGGTGGGTAGGGGCAGATCCCTATATTATATGTAGTGTCTTCATGAAGGCCTCCATAACAGGAATAAAAAAAATCCCTAGAGAGGAGAATGCTTGGGATTTACCAAGAACAGCAAGGATCCAGTATGAGTTAGGGAGAGGGGAGCAGCAGGAGATAAGGCAGGGGCTGGGAGAGAGGCATGGTCTTGTAGGGCATAGTCAGCACTGTTAAGAAATGAGCCTTAGGGCTGGGATTGTAGCTCAGCGGTAGAGCGCTTGCCTTGCATGCGTGAGGCCCTGGGTTCGATCCTCAGCACCACATACAAAACAATAAAATAAAGACATTGTGTCCATCAACAACTACAAAAAATATTAAAAAAAAAAAAAAAGAAAAAAAAAAAGAAATGAGCCTTAGCTGGGTGCAGTGGTGCAAGCCTGTAATCCCAGCACTTAGGGAGGCTGAGACAGGAGAATCAAGAGTTCAAAGCCAGCTTCAGCAATGGCGGGACACTAAGCAACTCAGTGAGACCCTGTCTCTACATAAAACACAAAATAGGGCTGGGGATGTGGCTCAGTGGTCGAGTGCCCCTGAGTTCAATCTCCAGTACCAAAAAGAAAAAAGAAAAGAAAAGAAAAAGAAAAAGAACTGAGACTTTAATTTGAGATAGGCAGCCTTTTGGAGGGTTTTGGTCATGGGAATGACATGATCTAGAAAATCTGCAAAATGGGGAAACTTAAGTACTAATTAAACTCCAAGGATTGAAATAAGATGGTGTGAGGTAAGGACCCCGAAGTCTTGCCTTCATTACACTGTCCCCTGTAGAGGACAGCACCTCTTTCCTGGAACCCCATCCTTTTGTACCAATGTCTTCAGTCTGTGTCTTCTGAAGAGTCTTGCCAGGAGTAGTGCCCATTTCCACACTGGCTTTGGCAGTGCACCCTGTGATAGACATTTGTCACTCTTTTAGGCAGCTCAATATCTAAAACCCTTTCCCATGTTTGAGAAATCCCCCATCCTGTGAGAGCCTGTTTCTCACTCTGGAAGTTGAGAATGCCAAATATTCTACCAGTTTCCCTTGTAGCTCAGACATGGCTCCACAAAAAAATACACCCTCTCAGAGGTTGAATAGGAGGACAGTGACCTGGGAAGCAGGGGCCATGCAGCATCCATCCTCCTGAGGATTGGCAGCACCTCCACTGCTCCTGGGTCAGCAGCCATCAAGGTTCTGACATCTGGGCTGGTATCTGTGGTTATAGTAGGACTAGCTACAGGTGTAGTATTCTGGTTTCCTATTGCTATACAGAAAAAAAACACCCTTTAACAACTATTTTATGATATTCACAGATTCTATGGGTCAGGAAATTGGGCAGAGCCCAAAGAAGATGATCTTTTGAATGGTATTCTAAACTGTCCGGGGATAACTCTAAGGTCTGGGGATTGGAATCATCTGGAGGTTTCTTCATTCACGTCTCTGAGGCTGGGGGGGATGAGTCAAAAACTAAGAATTCATGGAACATAGTTCTCTATGTAGTCATAGGACCTCTCCTTATGATCTCTGCAGAACTGGGGAAGTTAGACCTCATACATGGTAGCTCAGGGCTCCAAGACCTAACCTAGAAGTCACAGAGCATTATTTCTGCCATATTCTATTTTTCAAAGCAGGAACAAGCCCACTCAATTCAAGGGGAAGTAACACAGACTGCAATTCTCTTTTTAAAATTTTTTTTAGGGGCTGGGGTTATGGCGCAGTGGTAGCGTGCTCGCCTAGCACGCGTGAGGCACTGGGTTCGATCCTCAGCACCACATAAAAATAAAATAAAGATATTCTGTCCACCTACAACTAAAAAATAAATATTTAAAAAAAATAAAATAAAAAAAATAAATAAAATTTTTTTTAGTTGTTGAGGGACCTTTATTTTATTTATTCATATATGGCGCTGAGAATTGAACCCAGTGCTTCACACATGCTAGGCAAGTGCTCTACCACTGAGCTACAACTCCAGCCCCCACAATAGTAAGTGTGTCAAAGAATTTGCAGCCACCCCAGGTATTGACAAGTTCTAGGAGGGAAGGGAAAGGAAAGATACTGGGGAATGAAACGTGTCAAATTATGCTATGTGCATGAATAAATATGACATAATGAATCCCACTATTATGTATAATTATGATGCATAAAAACATATATTTTATATATGTAACCAAATATATATACATTTATGAATGTGTGTATATGTATGTATTTATGTGCATATATATATGAATTTTCAGCCATGTTTTAAATTCACCACCGGTGTTTTTACTAAGCCATGAGGTTGTCCCTGGTTGAGTAGTCCCTAAACCTCTAAGCTTGGCTATTTGTGGCTATTTGGCCATCCTTATAAAGTCTATGAGCTACCCAATATCCACTAATAAACTATGGTGAAATTATTTGGCGTTCCTTTCTACTTCTTACTTCTAACAATTCTGATTGGTCAACCTCACCTGAAGATTTATTCCCCACCCCAGACAATTCAATAAAATTAAATATTTGCAAATGACCTGGAGGCAGCTAACCTCCTCATTCCTGGAAGACATGTATTTGCATCAGGGCCAACCTCACACCTTTTCCTTTCATTTCCTAAGTTTAGCTCCTCTCTCCTCTTAGCTTCCTGCTCATAATCTTGTACCTTTCAAATCTGTTCAACAACTTGTTCACAGAAAGATCTACCAATATGCTCACCTGCCATGTTTTTTTCTCTACTTGAAACCCTCCTTACCTGGCCCTACAATGCGCCCAAGAATTGTGCTACCAGCACATTTCTTCCCCATCCTATCTCTCAGTCTCACCAAGCTTCTCTCTCTCTCTCCCCAGGCATATGCATTGCTATTCCTTATCAGTTTTATGTTTCAAGAAAAACAAATAATTTCCTGCTTGTTCCTTTTGTGTCTTTGCTTAAGGGAATCCCTCTAATGGAAATGCTTTTCTTCCCCCTTTTCTTTTGAACCTTCTCCTACAAATTCCTACCTAACTACTATTCATTCTGGATCACCTCTGAATCCTTTGCCTTCTTTCCTAATCTGCCCCACCTCCCTTGATTATCTCTGGGCTGCAGTTAGCATATTGAATCTGTCCATAAGTCTGACTTTCCGCATTGTAAATCTATGAAGTTAAGAGGTGGACTTTGGGTGTTCATGCCTGCTCAGGTGTTAGGGCTCATATCAGCTCACAGTAAATTAATTTTGATTAAATAAATGAAAGAAGTAGGCCATGGGTTTTTGTTTATTGGATTTGTGCTCAATTATCTCAGATTCCTTTATGATTAAACAGATGCAAACCATAGTAAAACAAGCAAAGTCCATCAGGCAATTGTGTCTTAGTCTTTTTTTTTTTTTTTTTGAGAGATAGAATTTAATAAATAATGACAGAGTGAGATTCTACTAAGTAACAGAATGTTCCTTATATGAGGAAACCTCTGCTAGTGTACATGGGGGATTTATTTCATTCCACTGACTTTCTGCTGTGTTCTTGAAAAGACTCAAATTCTCTCAATCCAAAGCATTTCTATTATGATTGTCATTTCTGAAACCAGCTTATGGTTTTTGTAACCCTACAGCTTCGGGCACGTTAAAATTATATGTACATTTTCCCTTTTCTCTGATCTAGCATTTTGACTGCTTCAGTTGCTGTGAAGGAGAAAAGATTTCCATAAGTTTCTGCCAGATTTGAAACCTTCATCCATCTTCAGTCCATTAGTCCACATAAGCAAGCCATCTCACCAGCTCTGTCAAACAACAATTACTGTCCAGGCTACTAAGTCTAAGGGCACAGAAACTAACAATTAGCTGAAATAACCGAAGAAAAGAAAGGAAACTCAAGAGTACCTGCTACTGCACATTTTGACCACTCATGGAATTTATAAGTTGAGAGTCATCCTTACAACGTTTTATAGGGAGACAGGATTTTAGATCTCGCCTATCTACAGATTTATTACTTATGAATACCTTTCCACTTAAATGGTCCATGTTTTGGCTGGAAATAGCATCTTGCCATCCTCTCGTACTTCTCAGTAGCTGCCTTAAGATCAGTGAGCATACAACATTCAATGATCATGAGTTCCCCTGAATATTACAGGCATAAAGCATTATCAACCGCAATTGTGGTTATCAATATAAAATGCTGGAAACATGCTTTTCGTTGGTTTCTTTCTTTGTTTCCAATGAAGTATATAAACATAGAATAACAGGGTAAAAACTGTATGATTCATGAGGATAAAATCTCTCAGAGGTGAAATACATTTCCAATGGCTTCCCATGTAACTATTTTAGACCATAGTATTTGTCATAGATTGGACTTGTGCCTGATCATATCATCAGATTGCTTCAACCACTCAGACGCTATTGGGCAAAAATAGTAATTCCACACAGTGTTATTATTAGCTTTTGCTGCCTGAATCATGGCTAAAACCTATTTGTTTTTGGAAGTGGTATTGACATAATCAAATTCTGGTCAATCTGAATATTTTTTTTTCCTAGCTCATGCCCCTTTTTAGCATCTCCCAGTTAAAATCCTCTAATAAATGAAGTTCCCTTCCCTGAGCCTTGTCAGTTTACCTATAAAACTTGAAACTTTAAGGCAATCTGATCTCCTCTGTGTTATAGTAAAGTGCTTTTCCTTGGTATCAGACAAAACCACTGTTTATTATTTTAGATCTTAGGCTCTGAAGGTAAAGCCAGTCACCCAGCAAGGTAAGAGATTCTGAAATGGTGAGCATGACATATTATGCCAAGTGCTAGAGTCGAAGTGATAACCTGAAGATGCCTTTTATCTATCAGGGAGCATGAAGAACAGGAATCACTATCTAAATGTGAAGTGTGTATTGTGTGTGTGTATGTGTGTGTGTGTGTGTGTGTGTGTGTGTGCAGATGTACAACTGCAGTGATCAGTTGGGAAGTTCTAGCTTTGTGCTTCAGACTCCTGTGTGATTGAATGGACATAGAATACAGCAAAACCATAAAAGCCCATCAAGCCATTGGGTCTTAGTGTTTTTTTTTTTTTTACAAAGAGAAAGAATTTAATAAATAATAACAATGAAGGTTTATAAAGCAACGCCACCTTCCTTATATGGTGAAACTCTGTTGGAGTACATGAGGGATTTATAATTTCAATTTGTTTGAGATAATCTTCAAGGTCTAATGCAGCAATCCTAAGATACCTATTAGTAGACATAACACAAGTGTATTAATTAGAAATATAGCTACAATATCAATATGTGCTGCTTTATTCAGAAAGTGTGAGCTAGGTTTTGCTTTTTTTTTTTTTTTTTAATATACTGGAGATTGAACCCAGCTTTACCACTAAACTACATTCCCAGCCCTTTTTATTTTTTATTTTGAGACAGACAGGGTCTTGTGAAGTTGCTGAGAGTCTCACTAAATTGCTGAGACTGGTCTCAAATTTGCAATTCTCCTGCCTCAGCCTCCCAAAGTTGCTGGGATCCCAGAGTTGTGCCACTGTGCCTGGCATGCATGTTACTTTAACAAACAATATTTGGTGCTTTCCAAAACCAGCAGTTCAAGTTTAACTGAATGACTGACCTAATTAATCCTTTGTTATGAAGCAGCTCTTTGTAAAAATCAGGATAAATCTAAAGAGGGAGAGAGAGACACACACACCAGTGAAAACTATACAGTTGAGCCAACATTCAGGGATTTTATGAATTTTATTAAGCAACTACTATAAAAAATATTCTGGCTACATGAGGAGAATAGAATCTAGTTATTCTATTTACTGTTTCCTAGCCTTGCCCCATGGGATGTGTCATGGTAAGCAGAAGTCATCCAAGGTTCAGGCGGATTTAACTTTTCTCCCTTTTCTTGAAGCCAATTACGCCCCAGCCTGAGGACTAGGCCTGCTGGGCAGCAGGAAGAGGGGAGGAATCCAAATATGCAATCTTTGCTTTTCACCCTCCCTTTCATCCCTGCTCTCCTGATCCCTTTGCATTTCCGGTCTTGGATCTCACTTCTACTGGGTCTTATACTCACCCAATTACTGAAGTCTCCAAGTCAGTTTGAATCTGATAACTTGCTAGCAAGATTAAGGTGATATCCCTGATGGTGGAATTTCAGGTGATGAAGATAAGCAACTGAATGCAGAAGGGATAGCCGGAGGAATTTTGAGAAAGAAATTTTAACCCTCCTATTCCTCATTCTGCCTACTCTTGGGTTTTAAGGGTCAAAGATGAAGAACGTTTTTAAAATCTCATCGCTCCTGTTTTTGCCTGTTATAAAATTCTGCTACACCACCCCCACCCAATGCCCTTAAAATAGATAAGCCAGACATTGGCTCACTCTGATCTATCATTCTTCTGTCAATAAAACATTTTTAATAACTATAAATAACTTAGAACACAGTTACTGGAAAACAGCAAAGAGCTCATTTTACAGTGACAGATAAAAGTCACATTCTGTATCAGATCAGATAGAAGCAATGACAACATTTAATAAAATGTTTCTAAGCAACAGGGTAGAAGAATCAAAGAGTTTCAATAGAGCTGCCATTAATAGAATTTTAAAAATCCAAAAATAGCCTCTTTTTCTTATAAGCAATTCTCTCTAGAAGGTAAAATAAACTCTTTCCCAAAACTTCTATTGAATAATAATTTGTTTTCAAACATTCCATGTATGGTCTCAGCATGGAAAACCATTGTAGTAGCCAAGGTTTGATACACATGACAATCTTGGAAAGTAAGAGCTCAGAAACAGTGACACAGGGGCTGGGATTATGGCGCAGTGGCAGCGTGCTCGCCTAGCACGCGGGAAGCACTGGGTTCGATCCTCAGCACCACATAAAAATAAAATAAAGATATTGTGTCCACCTACAACTAAAAAATAAATATTTAAAAAAAAAAAAAAAAAAAAAGAAACAGTGACACAGTTGAACATCCGGGCCATGGGATATACCCTTCAACCCTTGGTATTAATGTAACTTACAAATAGGAATTCTCAATATTCCCTTTTTTTGTATGCTTTGAGCCTATATAAGTAGAAGTTTTCATATTTCATCGCTAGTGACACACTTGCTTTAGCTGGTAAGATTTTCTAAAGAGAAATGAGTGTCTATAATAGCCTCAAATAAGTACTTAATAGATCCTGGTCTAGAAGAGAATATGAAATTGTTTCACATCAACTTAATGTCACAAAACCAAAAACGCTTTAATACTTGTAGATCAATTTTCCCACCATGTGTCTTTGAAATGACACTTAGAAATCAGTGAAGTCTCATTTGCTTTTCCAAGAAATGAGTAGAAAGTGTGTGAATGTCTGTAGAGAGGGCTTGTGGCATACCAATGTGTATTCCCAGCTCTCTTTCACTCTGAACACACACACAATACCTAATAGTCAAGAAAAGAAGAAAGAGAGGAGGTCCCATGCTGGCCATTGGTCTGGTTTACAAACCAGTATTGGATGCTTTCATTTCCCTATTCCTGCCACCAGCTAGAGGTGGGTCAAGGAAGTCAAAGGAGGCATGCCAAGCATTTCATCAAAGAAAAGAAGTTTGTGTAAAATATATAGGTAATTCAAATATACATACATGTAGGATGCATAGTTTATATATATATACATATATATTAAAGATATATATAAAAATATATATGATATACATTGAAGATATTATATATAAATATATTTGATATATTAAAGATATTATATATAAAAGATAGATTAAAGAATAAAGATTATATATATAAAAGATAGATGATCAATATATATCTTAAATATATTTGCATACCTCCTGCCAAAATTCTCCATGCCGGGTCTTTATACACTGCATATATCAGTTCTAGAAGTATTGCTTTACTCTTTAAACCACCTTCAATTTCACAAGCAATTCACTAACCCACTTCAATCATTTTTCCTAAGTCAGCTTGGTGGGCATTTCTGAGACAAGGGTTATTATGGCTTTCATTGTTTCTATTCTTCCTGCCACTTTCTAACATATCTTAGTGAAAGTGTGGGGTCATCCCAAAGGAAAATGTTTATATTTTTGATGGAAAATGACTAGCACAAAGTCCACCTAACATTACTTCTACAAGACCCAAAATTAAGCTGCCAACTATTCCTTTTATTTTTCTGAGGCAGCTCCCCCACCCACTGTCTTTTAACCATTATGGATCTTAGGTTCATGGTAAGTACACGCAGCAGTGAGAGGTGTGAGACGGAAATTGAATGCAAGGTTAATGTTCTTTTACTCGTCCTTCCTCCCCAGTGCTTCATTTGCTGACATAGCCATTTTGTACTTGAATAATGTATTGGTGTTTTCAGTCATACTGCTACATTAACACTGTCTGTCCTGACTGGTGTCAGCATGTACGTTTAAATGGCACTGCACCATGCAGCAAAATATTCCATCAGCTACAGCTCACAGCAGTAAAACCAAGTTCAATTGATAGAGAATTTAAGTTGCTGCTAATTACATACCATGTTTTATCTTTGAGAGTCAAACTGCAGAAAAATGCCTTGCATGGTTCTAGCTTAGCTTTGAAACAATTATGTAGTAAGTCGACTAATTTAGCTTAACTGATTTTGAAGTACCCTGCAAATAAAGCCTAAGTGGCAGGGCATGAGTTTCCTCTGATACTTGCTTTTTTTTTTTAAGAGTCCAGGTCTTCTGTCATTATTTAAGAGATTCAGAAGTGGTGTTGATCCCCAACATACTATCTCCAGGCATGAGAGTGTCAGGGACTAGTGAAGAACACTGAACCAAGAAACCAGAGATTGGTTTTCTTTTTTCTGGGTAATGGGGATGGAGCCCAGGGGCACTTGATCACTGAGTCACATCTCCAGCCCTTTCTTGTATTTTATTTAGAAACAGGGTCTTACTGAGTTGCATAGAGCCTCACTAATTTGCTGAGGCTGGCTTTGAACTCAAGATCCTCCTGCCTCAGTCTCCTGAGCTCCTGGGATTACAGGGGTGCACCACTGCGCTTAGCCAGAGACTGGTTTTCTTATCTGGCTTAGCTAATAACTAGCCACATGAACACAATTTAGATTATACTTATTGCTATTTAAGGTGCAATCAGTGGCTCCCAATTGTCACACAGATCAAATTCAAGGTCCCAGTGTTGCCTTTCATTTCAGCCACTGTTCTGTTCCAGCTGCCTGAGGGTGAGATCACATTTGTGTGGTGCCTAGACTCAGAAGCCAGACTACATGCCCTTGAATCCTAAGTCTACTACCAACCAGCTATGTGAAAAGTTAGTTAATCTCTCTGGGACTCAATTTCTTAATCTGCAACTGAGTAATAATAATAGCTACCTGTAGGGTTGAGTTGAAATTTTTATGCATTTGTACATGTTTGTTAAAAAAAGTAGTCTTTTCACTTTTAGGATCAATTTTAAACCTATCTGCTTCACAATGCTCTCCCAAATAAATATACAGTCATGCATTGCTTAGCAACAGGGATCTATTCTGAAAAATTCATCTTGAGGTGATTTCACCATTATGTGAACATCAGAGAAAACTTAAATAAACCTAGATGATATAGCCTACTAAACCCCTAATCTGTGCTAAAAACTATTTGCTCCTAGCAATACCATAGCAATTGTAACAAAATGGTAAGTATTCGTGTAGCTAAATATATCTAAGCATAGAAAGGTACAAGGAGAATACAGTATAAATAGGCATGGTGGCACATGCCTGTGATCCCAGTGACTCAGAAGGCTGAGACATGAGGATCACAAAAGTTCGAGGCCAGTCTCAGTAATTTAGCAAGACCCTCAGTAATTTAGTGAGACCCAGTCTCAAAATAAAATTTAAAAAGGGAAGAGGATGTAGCTCCCTGATAGAGTCCTTGTCTAATTGCATTAAGCTCTGGGATCAATCCCCACTACCACAAAAGAAAAAAAAAGGGAAGAAAAGAGTATAGTATAAAAGATGAACAATGGTTCACCTATGTAGGGCACCTACTATGAGTGAATCCTGCAAGACCAGAAGCTGCCTTAGTGAGTCAGTAAGTCAAGAGGGGGATTGAGGAGGCCTAGGATATGACTACTCTATGGTAGACTTTATGACACTCCACACTTAGGTTACACTAAATTTATAAAAAATATTTTTCTTTCTTCAATAGTAAAATAAACTTGGTTTATTTCATAAACTTTATAATTATTTAAAACTTTTTTACTCTTTTGTAATAACACTTAGGTTAAAACACAAACACTGTACAACTGTACAAAAATATTCTTTCTTTAGATCCATATTCTATAAGAATTTTTATTTAAACTTTTTGTTTTGACTTTTTAAAAATTTGTGTTAAAAACTAAGACAAAATCTCTGCACACCTTTCTTCTTGTAGCTTGGATAGCAGCCTAGCCCAACCAAGAAGGTATAGTAGATAACCTTTCTGGACACTTGGAAGCCAGTGGACAGCAAGAATTTTGATGACTCCCTGAAGTCACTCAGTGTTGGCATTACTACCAGGCAGGTGGCCAAGCTTACTACAGTCATCAAAAAGAATGGCAACATGGGCTCTATAAAACCACAGAGCACCTTCAAGAACAAGGAGATTACCAGGTATGGTGGTACATGCCTGTAATCCCAGCTACTCTGGAGGCCAAGGCAGAAAGATGGCAAGTTCGAGCCCAGCCTGTGCAATTTAGCAAGATTTTGCCTCAAAACAAAATTTTAAAGGCCTGGGGATATATCTCAGTGGAAGGGTATCCCTGGGTTTAATCCCCAGTACTGCAAAAAAGAAAAAGAAAAAACATGAAGATCAGCTTTCAGCTGGAGGTGGAGCTGGATGAAGTTAACTGCATTTGGCAGGAGCATCAGGTCCCCTGTGATGCTTGATGGAGAAAAACTTGTCAATGTGCAGAAGTGGGACAGGCAAGAGACAAGAGTTGTGTGAGAAATAGATGATGGGAAGCCCATCTGACACTCAACCACCTCAGGGCAATTAGCACTTGCACTTAGAAGAAAGAGGCATGGCCCACAGGTGCTGCCACCCACAGCTCCTCTGCCAACAGGCTACCCCTGGACTCAGCACCAAATTGCCTCATTTTGTTTTAATAACAGTGCATTTTCTGGGATACTTCTTGAAGGGCCAGCCTGAGGCAGTTTTACAGTTAACCTTTAAAAATATAAGTAGAAATAAAAAATAAAGGCCTGGAGATGTAGCTCAACAGTAAAGTGCCCCAGGGTTCAATCTTCAGTACATTTTATATATATATACACATACATATATATGTATATATGTGTGTGTGTGTGTATATATATATACATATATATATATACATATATATGTATATGTGTGTATATATGTGTCTCTCATATATATATGTGTGTATATATATACCTATATATATGTGTGTATATATATACATATGATATACATATATATATGGATATGTATATATGGATATATATACATATGTATATTTATTGATGGACAGTTGATGAGATGAGTTAGTGGCTCAGACATGTTGATATATTCAAGGTGTCTGAAAGCAGTGAGACTGACTTTCCTCTGATAATTGATCCACTTCAAGTCACCCCGTGTATTCCCTATGTATGTGTGAGCCCACAGTGTATTATTTCCTGTAAAGAATCATTTTTCTCCCATCCAACTTCTCTTTTTAAACTTCTCTTCCTTTTTCAAGATGCATCTCTCTTGTGTAAAGCCCTGCTTAGCCCAAGTTAGGAAAGCACTCTCTTTTCATGGTGGCCACAAAAGTCTTTGACATTCCTCCCACGAAGAGGTCACGTCTTTGTCCCTTTCCTTTCCAAGTTGGGCCTGCAGCTGCTTCATCCAATAGAGTATGGCAAAAGTGAAGCTAGTGTCTTAAGGAATGATGTGGGTCTGTAAAGGGTGATGTAGCTTTCACCTTGCTTACCGGAACCTACTCACGTGGATCCTGAGATACCATGTTGTGAGGAAGCCCAGCTCTGTGGAGAGGCATGTGTTTATACTGTGGTCCAGAGTTGCAGTCATCACATCCTCCCATTTGGGATCCCATACATTGTGCCCAGAGACAAGCCATCTCTTCTCTACCTCTTCTGTGTCTTTGCCAAGTTCCTAACCAAATCTGCAAGAATAATAAAAATGGTTGCTTTGTGCCAGTAAGTCCTGGCTAATTGATTACACAGCAAAAGTAACTGGAATGATTTTCTGTAATTCACAAATATTTTATGCATAGCAGTATGCAGCCCTCAGTTACACTGCAGAATAATAATGTGTATTGGTCATACTGACTGGATAAGCAGAATCTCAAAGGCAGGAACTCTGCTTTATTCATCTTTAAATGTCAAGTCCCAAATATGGTGCCTGGCACATGATAGATGCTCAATGTGTGTTTGTAGAATAAATTATTTCTTTGAGGGTTCAGACATCAAATAAAATGAGATTGAGTTATAATAGAATTATAATGTAATGTGTATTTGTAATCCCCAGAAATTTGAATACAATGCCTCAAACTCTATGAACTCTCAAAAATGTGTGTAATGAGTGGCGGTGCTTGCATATCTGCATATAAATTTAACACATTTAATGTACGCACTTGATTTGTGTGCATTAGTTCTTCCCAGATACCCTGCCCCAGTCTCACTGCGCCTATCATATACTGGGCTCATCACTTCAGGAAATGAACTAGCTCAGAGAAAGCTCTCCTTTCTTCCCTTCTACATAAATCGTGCCTGAGCATAAAACCCTCCTTGAAATTATCCCTGTTAAATTATCACAGAACATGACAAAGAGCTGGACTCTGGCTTCTGAACCCAGCAGGCAGCCAGACTGTAAGATATGTAACAGATTCTTTCATAGGATGAGCGCACAGCCTTTAGCTAGCAATGGCTTGCACATTGTTCCTTTGATTGTCAAATACTCTATTTTTTATGCAGTTTGAGTAAGCCGAGAAAGTAGAGAGTTCTTGTTTTCATTGCCAGCTTTCGCTGACTATATATAGATACATATTATCTGCTCACATAGATATGTAACATATATATGTATATTCACACCAAGTTTCCTCCAACGTGTTAGCAGCCTACTTTGGCTCCACTCTACAGCTTGGAGCTCCTGGTAATATTTCAGGGAATGCTGTGCACTTGCTCTTCCATGTGCTATGGAGGAAGACTCTGCCAGCCCTGTAGATGCCAAGCAGAAGCTTCATCCTAGCTTCATTTATTTCGTTGGGTTTCAGGTAAATCTTTGATTCAGTGTCTATGTGCAAATCAATTATTCCACTTTTTGAATGTCTCATTCTATAAACAGTATTTCAAGAAACTACATAACCCAGCAATCCATGGAAAGGGGCTTAGAATAAAGTCCAGATGAAATTTACCCAGAACTTAATCACGGTTTCCATGAATCATAAAAGTAAGATATGGGATCTTCTGGGATGAGAGGTGCCTGTGAGGCCATATGAGGATGGCAGTGAGCTAACAGGAATATGGGAGAGAACACAGGTACAGAACATTGACCTGGCTTGAGAAGAGTCCATATTCAGGGACCTAGTAAATTCCATACAGAAAATAAAGAGGTCAAACATTTGCTGAGTACCAACTAACTGCATCCAGGAATCTTTGTAGGTATTTCTCATGTTGACAGTATACTCTGCACCTCCCTCATGGGGAGTTATTCCAGGCTTCAGCACCTGTTTCCTCCTCAGCAGTGACAGTACTCCCTATCAAGGCTGTTCTACTGTCACTTTGGACAACATTCTCTTCTCCCTGCACTGAGATCTGAACTCATTCCATCTCCAAATTTCTTACTACCTTCACTTATCCTTGTTGTTCTTCTTTTCTGACTACATAAAAACTTTCCAAGTCTCCATCTTCGATCACAATTTTTCTTTCTTGTATGTTCATATATTGACTCTGAATTGGACCTTTTCTCTCAGCCCATAAATGTCCTCAAAGCTGGAAATATCTCAATTAACTGCCTTCTCCTCCAGAGACTCTCTTTTTTAAAAAAAAAAAAAATCTTTATTTTATTTATTTATTTTTATGTGGTGCTGAGGATCGAACCCAGTGCCTCTCGCATGTGAGGCAAGCGCTCTGCCACTGAGCCACAACCCCAGCCCCCAGAGACTCTCTTCTTTATCTACTTCAAGAGATGTTGAGCCCCAGAGTGTTATGTTCAAGTTCAAGTTCTTGTAAATATGCTTGAAAGAATTTTCCCAGACATCTCTTCCACTTCCCTCCATTCATACCATCATTTCTGGATCAGATTCTGTATACTACACTACAAACAGCCTGAATTTCTCTGCATCTTCCCCTTTGCTTATACACATACGTTTCCCTTTGCCTTCTCTGTCCACTGAAATCCTACTTAGCCCTCAAAGTAAATCTTAAATAACACTCCTCACCAGAATATTTATTCACAATTGACAATAAAATACAATTTCTCTCCTCCATGAATATCAGTTAATTTCAATACAATAACAAATGACCTCAGTTGCTCATTACAAAGTCTATTTCTTCCTCTTGTTACATGTAGGTCATGGATCCTTTTATTCTGGGACCCAGGCCAAAGGAGAAGCACAACCCAGGTCATTCTTGTGGCTGAGAGGAGAAACAAGGGAGGTCATGGAAATTCACACTAACTCTCACAGCTTCTGCTTGACAGTGATGTCTGCCTGGTTCGCTCACATTCTGTTAGCCAGAGTAGGGTAGGGGATGTAGCTCATTGGTAGAACACTTGTGTGAGACCCTGGGTTCAATCCCAGTACCACAAGAAAAAAAATAGAAATTTAAAAAATACATGTCCCTGTTAGCCAGAGCACTTCACATGGTCAAGTCTAAAGTCTGTAGGGGTGGTCCTGTCTAATTCTCTTCCAGAAAAGGGAGAAGTAAATAATTGCACATATTATCTGATGGTACTTTACTTATGTATTTATTATACCGTGAAAAGTAGCATGCTTTGATGCATGCTATAACATGGATAGACCTTACAAACATTACACTAAGTTAAAGAAGCCAGACACAAACACCACACTTTATATTAATCCATTGTCATCAGGTGTCCAGAATAGGCAAATTCATATGGACTGAATAGATTAGTGCTTTCCAGTGATAGCAGGGTGGATGGGAAGTAATCAATAATTAGTAGGTAGCTTCTTTTTAGGGGCAAAATGATAATGTTCTTTAATTACAGAATTTTGTAAGTCAGTTTTATGTTGCTGTGATACCTGATTATTTTGGCTCATGGTTCAGAGGTTAGTTCATAGAGAACTGACTCCATTGCTCTGGGCCCAACTGAGGCATAACATCATGGTAGAAGGTCATGGTGGAAGTAAGCTGCTTCATTCATGGAGGCCAAGTAGCAGAGAGAGAAAGGAAAAGGGACCACAGGGGAGATGAAACTTTCCCAAACTTGATTGCAATGACCCACCTCTTCTAGCCAAGCCCCACCTACCTTCAGTTACTACCCAATTAGTCCATTCAAACCAGAATGAACTGATTAGGTTATAGCTCTCATAATCCAATCATTTCACCTCTGAATATTCCTGCATTAGCCAAGGAGCTTTTGGCACCTCATATCCAAACCATAACAAAATTGGAGGTGATTTGAGACTGCTGTGCTGAGTCAGAGTTGCAGGACAGATCTGAAGGTGGTCAGGGCATCATCTGCTGGACTCCAGATGACCTTGCCTACACCATTTGTATGCTAGACATGGAAATCAGACTGAATCTCACTGCTCCAAAGATTCACAGACATTTCTATAAAATCTTTGCTTATCATGCCCCCAACAGCCAAAGTTCTATCAGGTTACATTTCAAGGAGATATCTCAAACATTTTCCTAGCTTTTAGGATCTTAACAGAAAGAAAGAAAGATCTGTGAAAACTAATCTGAGAAGAACTACAGTTCAATGAGATAAGATACTTAGAGGCACATTGACACCCGTGTGAAGCTTATTTTTCTTCCAAATCAATGCTATAGATAAAAATGCCATATTAGCATGCATAAAGAACAATGAGGCTATATATTATTATAATGTTGGTTGTGACAGTAAATACTATTTTCTTCTATGAATCATTTGTTCAAATCTGAATATTCTTTACAGTTCATAACCCAATCTAAACACTAAAATTTGGATACTAACCCAACTATGCAACTGAAACTACTCTTTTTTAAATTTTTAATTGTAGATGGACATAACATCTTTACTTTATTTACTTATGTGGTCCTGAGGATTGAACCCAGAGCCCCACACATGCGAGGCAAGTGCTCTACCACTGAGCTACAGCCCCAGCCCTGAAATTGTTCTTGATGCAGTCATCTAAACACTGATTACACCAAAATATTCAAGAGAGCAAAAAAGACCTGACAAACTCACAGTAATGTAAGTGGTCCACTTCTGTTTACAGCAATTCTTGCTCTGTTCCTTAAGTGTTAGCCACCTTTTCATTACTGCAACAAAATATCTGAGAAAATCAACTTAGAATCAACTTATAGGAAATATTTATTTTGTCTCACGGTTTCAGAGGTTTCAGTCCATAGTTACTCAGTTCTATTGTTTCTGGGACTGTGGTGAGGGAGGACATCACAGCAAAAGGGCAGAATGGCGCAATGCTTACCTCATGCGGCTCAGAAGGTGGGGAAGGGATCCTGGACAAGATCAAGTTCTCAAGGGCATGCCCCAAAGACCTACTCCCTTCAATCCCTTTCATGAGGTTCTACCTCTTAACATTTCTTTTTCCCTTTTTTTTTTTTTGTGTGTGTGTTTGTTTGTGGTACTGGGGATGGAACCCAGAAGACCTCCATCTCTGAGGTACATGCTCAGCCCTTTTTTATTTTATTTTGAGATAGGATCTCACTAAGTTGCCAAGATTGATTGCATCCCAAGTCACTGAGGTGCAAAAGAAGGATCTATGAAAACTAATCTGAAAACTCTAATTCAATGAGCTAAAAATACTTAGAGGCACATTGACACTCACATGAAGTTTATTTTTACTTCCTGCTAAGATCTGAGAAGCTAGGAAGATACTTGAGGTATCTCCTTAAAATGTAACCTGATGGAACTGGCTGTCCCCCATGGTTTCTAGCACCTCCCAATTACCATTCAGCTATGATTTCCTCAATGAATTAGTCCACTAATGTGGTCAGACCCTCATGGTCCAATCACTTCATATCAAGAGCCTACCTCTGACCATCACTGCACTGAAGACCAAGCCTTCAACACATCAGCCTTTTTGTTAGAAGATTAGAAAATTAAGCTTAAGTGTCTATGATCTGTGGTTACTAAAGTACTCAAAATAAAAAATAAGAGTCTGGAGATGTAGCTCAGTGCTAAAGTGCCCCTGGGATCAATCCCTAGTACCACAAAAAATAAGAGATGAACTTAGGAAAAAAGGGCAATGTATTGTTGCATGCCACATAACAATGTTCCAGGCTAACAACAGTGGCCCCATAAGATTACGAAGGAACTGAAAAAATTCTTATTCTTATGTTTAGATATACCTAGACATACAAATATCCTTGTGTTACAACTTCCTAAAGTATTCAGGACAGTAGCATGCTATACAGGTTTATAGGCTAGGATAAAATGACTACAGCGTAGTTATATAGTAAGCCACACCATCTAGGTTTGTATAAATCTGCTCTGTGGTGTCCCCATAATGACAAGATCATCTAACAATGCATTGCTCAGAACATATCCCCATCATTAACTAATCATTAACTAGCACATGACTATACACTTAATTGTTAGGAAAGAAAACAAAAAGTAGACACCACCTGCATTCTGTAATACCACAACATATATTCTGTCGGGGGAAAGGCAAGTCTTTCCTTGAAAGGTCCTCTGCAAAAACCTAAAACACTGATCTTATTTGAAGAAGTTCTATTTGATTCTTCCCCAAAATATAGTCTTTAATCTGTTTTGCTAGCCCTTCCTTTCCCTCTCTTCTATTCTTCCGTGTAGCTATAAACAATGCTGAATGGCAGTAATAATATTAGAAATAAGAATTATCACAGACATACATTTGACTTTTATTACAGTTCAGTAACAATTGGGTTTACTTTGTGCCTTGAGATTCAAATACAATTGGCTCAAATCCCTTGTTCATGTATTATGGGAAATCATCTGACAAGACTTTGAGGACTTATGTTTATGCTTAGTTGCCCCTAGCAACTACTTCCTCTTCTACTCAATTCTAGCTCTCTCATTCTTTGCTTCTTGAATTCGACACTCATCTACAGTAGTCCAATCACCCAAGTGGGGAATATGGCTGTTGAAGATATATTTCTTCCCCAACACTGCTCCTTCAAGGCTTTATTGTATTGGGGGCCCTACTGAAGATTTGTGGGGGACAGTTCCTCACAGAATAATGTAGTTGAATATTAGACATCAATTTTTAAATGTGAAAAAACTGTCAACATGAAAAAAATAGGGAAAGATGTGGAGCCACACAAAGAGCCATTTCTTTGAATTTCATCAATTCTTGATACTGTTTTACATCCAAGATTCATTCATTTATTCAACAAATATTTATTGACCGATATACTATAGGAGGTAGTTAAAAGACATTGCAAGTACAATAACTAATAAGGAAGAGTAGTGTTTGCAGACAGACAAATGACAGGGGTAACAGCATAGATTGTGATAGGGTTGTGTTTTGTAAGGGAAGTTGAAGCTAGGATAAAGGTTTTCAGGCAATTGTGAGCTGATTCTTGAAGACTGAGTTGGAATGAGCCAGGTAAAGAGGGAGGAACAGACCAGGATGAGATTACAAAGCTACTCTAGAACCAGGTAATAAATGCCCTGAAATAGCATGCTAAAGGACTTATAATTTAACATGCAAAAAGTGAGGCATAGTGCTGTCACAAAATAAATTCTTAGTAAAACTTATCCTCTACTATTTACTCCATGGGCAAAAGGAAGTCAATAATGAATTTTAAGTGGGGTGCGTGGGTCAGGGTGGAAGGAGGGTTGTTAACAGAATAAGATTTACAGTGCAAGTTCCCTTTGTCTATAGAGAGGGAAAAAAGATTGCAGAGGATCTGTTTTAGAAGTAGTGAGGCAGTGCAGGAGCCTGATGGGGTAATCTTGCAAAAATATGATGATAGAGCCAGGTGCAGTGGTGCACACCTGTAATCCCAATGGCTTGGGAGGCTAAGGCAGGAAGATAGATAATTCAAAGCCAGTCTCAGCAACTTAGTGAGGCCCTAAGCAACCTAGTGAGAACTTGTCTGGAAATAAAAAATAAAAATGGCTGGGGATATGGCTCAGTGTGTGCCCCTGGGTTTAATCCCTGGTACCAAAAAATAAAAATAAAAATAAAATGATGAGAGTAGAAGAGTAAGACTAGAGAAAGGAGAAAGGTGTGAGGTGTTATATAAATGGGCATGGGGTGAAGGAAAAGGAGAGGGTAGCAGCAAGGATGACATTAGGTCTCAGTTGAGCCAAGAAGTAAATGGTGGTGCATTCCTGGAGACAGGGAGCCCTGGGGGCGGGGAGGGACCAGAGAAGGGAGAAATGATGCTTTCTGGTTTTTGAAATGTCCAGCTCTAACGCCTGTGGGTTTTTGAAATGTCCAGCTGGACCTACGTAAAACTAATGAGAAAATCTGGACTAGAAATACGACTTTCAGAATTTGGCAGCCTTTAGAGAGCAATTAAATCCATGGAGGTGGGTGAAATCACCCTGAAGCAGACCTAAGGAAAAACCCTGGTGATCACCTTCAGCTGAAGGATGAACAGAAGAACAAGATTTCCTGAAAAAGAGCAAAATTTCAGACAGTGAAACAAAAAAAATAAATAAAAACACCCAGAGAGTCCATGTTATGAAAGCCAAGGAGGAGAAAAAATTTAAGGAGATAATATTTGTTTTTGCTGGAAATTCAAATAACATTAATTTTTTTAAATTCTCTTTTTCATTTCCTTAGTCTTATTGAAACTACTGTCTGCCCTCATGAGAATCTGCCTTTTAAACTCTCTGTTCTTACATTTGATCTCATTTGCCTCCTTACATAGCTTATATATAATAATCAGACATTTTTACACTGTACCTAGCACTATTGGAAGAGTGCTTTAAAACAATTCGTTATACAATCTAAGCGGTACCTGTCTGCTTTTCCCCCCATTTATCTCCTTATTTCCACTTACAATTAAATCTACAACATTCCCCATAGTACCTGTCTCAAATATTTTCCTTTTCCTCAAAGCACGAATCCCCCTTCAATCTCAGACTCAGCAAACAACCTCATCTCCTACTTTACTGGAAACTCAGAGGTCCACTGATGTGACTTCTCTCGGGAACTTTTCTTCTTCCACATCAAGATTTTTCCCACGGGCTGAGGCTATAGCTCAGAGGTAGAGCACTTGCCTAATGTGCATGAGACCTGAGACCATGGGTTTAATCCCCAAATAAAAACAAACAAAACAGAGTGTGAGGGAGACCATTTGGCCTGTTCACTCCCTTTTCCTATATGTTGAAAGTAAAAAAGTCCTCCTCTCCAAATTCAATTTATTTACCTGCAATCTAAACCAATTGTCCCTGATATCATGCTCTCTCGCTCTCCCTCTTTCTTCCTCTCTTTTATTTTGGTAAGATTAAACCTAGGGGCATTCTACCCATGAACTACACCCCCAGCCCTTTTTATCTTATTTGGAGACAGAGTCTTGCTTGATTTTACTTCTCCTGTAGCTACTATCTTCCAAATTTAATACCAAATTTAAGTCCTCTGTGGTAGGTAGACAAGCTGATCCCCATAAGGCCTGGTATTCATGATTTTGTGTTTCCCTCCCCTTAGATGTGGGTGGGATGTAACATGCTTCTAATAATTGGAATACAACAAAAGTGACAATGTGTACATGATTACATATATGTAATTAAGATACAAAATGCCTGTCTTGTAAGAACACTCTTTCCCTCCATGGCTTTGAGAAAGCAAGTGGTTGGGTTAGGAAAGGTCATGGGACAAGGAGTGACTTCCAGCCCCCAGCCATCAAAACTGTGGTCCTTGGTCAAACAGCCCACAGGAAATTAAATGCTATAACAGCCACATGAGCCTGGAAGTGGATCCTTCCCAAGTTCAGCATCAGATGAGACCACAGCTGAAGAGGCACCTAGATGACAGCAGAGGACACAGCTAGGCCATGTCTAGACTCCAAAGAAACTGTCAGATAATGACTGTGTGTTGTAAGAAGCAAGTATGTAGTAATGTTTCATATAGCACTGAATAACTAATTCATCTTCCATACTCCTCCCCAAAAAACCTTCCCTAAAACCCCTGTGCTCTCAAATAATCAACATTGTTCACCATTCCTCTGTTACAATATTTATTATAAAGGTAAATAATTTACATTGGCACATGCACATTCTTATCTCCCATGCTGTGATAAATTAAAAATGGCCTCAGACTCACGACCACCTCTTCCATTGAGAAGTGGAGTCCATTTCTCCTCCCTTTGCATCTTTGTTGGCCCTGTGGTTTCCTTTTCCTAACAGAATGTGGTTGAAACAAAACTACATAACATCAGAGATTGAGACTTCAGAGATCAACAGCTCTGACTTTTAAGCACTTGGAATACACCTCCTTGAGATCCCACCACCATGCTGTGAGAAGCCCAAACCTGATGCATAAACTATACGGGGATAACCAGGTCCCCTGGCCAACATCTCCAGAGGAGTCCCCAGTCAACACCAGCACTGACTGCCAGTCTTGAAAATGAGCCTTTTTATACATTCTTGTCCCATTCAGCCTCCAGATGACTAGCCTCCAAGTGCCCAGGTAGGCCAGCCAACACCACTGACAGCTGAAGAACCACCCATTTGAACTCATGTAACCCACAGAAATGTGAGAACAAAGAAATGCTATTATTTTAGAACCCTATGTCTGGGGTTGTTTGTTAAATAGCAATGGATAACTAAAACATGGGACTTTTTCTCATTACCTCTCTGGTTTTAAATAAAAATTATAGGAGCCATTGTTGTGGATTAAGCTCCTGCACTAGGCCTCTCAGATCAAACCAAAACGGAGTTGTTCATGCTAAGATTGCATCTCACCAACCAAAGTAACCTACTGATCCACTGGGAAGTCAGATAATAGCCAGATCCCCAAACAGTTTCAGCCTGCATGAGAAGGAAGCTCCCTCTGCTTCAACCCTTTCAAGAAAAGTAACTTTGAGGAATTAGTCTGCTTTTTGTTTTCTGTTTCCACTTTCCTTAGCCTTTTTCTTGCTATAAGTCCCAACTCTTCTGTTCAACTCATTTCACTTAATAGAATGGGGTATTGCCAGATTCTAGGATCACAAGATCTTTAAACTAAATTTGTGGTCATTTTTTCACTTGACACTGGTGAAACACTTCCTTTCAAGAACATGGACTGTGTCTCAGAATTCAGTCGCCTTCTTTGTCTTTGTATTTTTCTTTCCTCACAGCTCCGCAGCATGTGACACTACTAAAGCCCTTTCTCTTTCTCCATGCTTCATTCTCCTTTCTTTACTGTGACATATCCTAGGACTCAATTTCTTCTTCTCGTGCCTTCAATGTTGGCCATTTCTTTCTACCCTCCTGGTGGTCTCATCCAATCTCGTTGTTTTAAACACCACCTCTCATGTAGAGAATGCTCGAAAGGCAGAAAAATTAGAAGCTGAAGGTCTAGGAATGGGCCAGACAGTGTTTAATCCTGGATCTGCAGATTACCAGCCATGTGAGTGAGCAACAGGTCTGACCTCTCTAAACCTCCACTTTCCCCTCCCATGATGATGGATAAAACAGGATCTTTTTCATAGAGGTATCACTTCAGCCTGTGACAGAATGAGTACTCAGTCAATCAGTGCTTTTCAACATTTTCCCAGTAGGTCAGATAACCCAGTAGAATATTTTTGGCTTTATGTGAGCATATGACAATGCTGTGTGCACTCTGTGGTAAATGGAAGAGGCTGCTCAACCCTGGCCAAGCCACCACTCCTACAGGATGATCAATATTTAGGCTCATCAGCCAGTGGGAAGCTTTACCAATATTGGTAGCAATTATTATCCTTATATCTGGTCTTGATCTCTCTCTAGACCCACACTAACAACTGGGATACTTCCTACCATTTCCATCCCTAAACCAGGTGCTGGTTCTCAAAGTGAGGTCCCCAAGTAAGCAACATCACTTGAGAACTTGTTAGAAATACCAAGTCTCAAGCCCCAACCCAAAACTCCTCAACCAGCAGCCCCAAGGGTGGCCCAACAATGTTTATTTGAACAAACCCTCCAGGTCATTCTGCTGCAGGCTAAAGTTTGAGCACTGGTGACCTAACCTGATTTCAACTTTCCAAACCTCCTCCTTCCCCTTGGCTCCATACTTGGGTTGATTAATTTCGTTACCCTCTCAGCTACCTGGGCTCAAAGCCTCCACCTTCATCCTACTTTTCTTCTGTATCTAATCGGTCACCAATCCTGTCTTTGCCCCCAACAATGTCATTTGTTATTCATGTCTCTTCCTTTCTTGGCTCTGTTCCCACCACCACTCCCCAGAGAAAGAGCCAGCCAATGTCTCCCAAACCAATTCACTTAAAAGCCAATTTGCCTACGACCAATTTCACTAACAGCCAGTTAGAATAAAACAAATTCATTTAAAAATTAATTTCATGCAGTTGAATCTGCCCACTGTTTAGTAAACTTATAGATTTACTCAGCCCTCCATATGTTTGATAAATGTCTAAATACCATTTTGAGCATTTTACACTTTGTTTTTATTTCATTTAACTCTTGAATTGTTTGGAGTTTGTTTTGGCTCTGGGTATAAAGTGAAGGTCAAATTGCCTTCCTGCTTACTATGCAAAGAAGAAAAGCTCCTCATTTACAATTCCAAGTTCTGAGCTCTTAGCCACTTACAACTTTATTTATTCCCCTTCTGGCCAAGCAGAGAGATCAAAGACAATAACCAGGAAGTACGAAGTGCCCAATTGTTGCTTCACAAGGGGTGATTGTCCCACTTTACACATTTGACTGACTTTCTCTGAAGGCCCTCATTTTCTTATTAGTAGCTTGAAAAGGGCTAGAAACTAAAGCAGAAGTGTTCTCAGACAAATTAGCTTGAAAATCTCCAAATATTAAAAATTAGTATAATTGGCCCCCAAATCTGCAAATTGGGTATTTGCTGATTCAACCAATAGAGGATCAAAGTTTTCACATACACAAAAAAATTTTCTAATGTTACTAATATGTACTATGTATTTAGGCCTATGATATTTGCAACTGTACTGAATATGTGCTTTTTTTTCCTTACTATTATTCCCTAGCACTATAGTATAACAACTATTAACTTTGTATTTATACATTATGTATTGTAAGTAATCTAGAGATGATTTAAAGCACACATGAGGATGTGCTTAGGTTATATGCAAATATTATCATAAAAGGGACTCCTTAAAGTTGTCCTTTGCTTCTCCCTTTCGTTTGCCACCCACTTCTCCCCAATCCTTTGGTTAAAGAGAAGCCCCACTTAGCTGGTTAGAGTGTGAACTGCTAAATCTCTCTTGAGAGTCACAGAACTCAGCCTTTGGAACATACTTCCTTAATAACTAGCCACAGGAGGTCCAAGTCCTTTGGGAAATTCTAGAGAAGCCACAACAGCTGACCAAGATCCCACCAACTGCAGCCTCGCTGTTCCTCCTTTCTCTCTCTATAAAAGTCCTTCATGCAGCTGGGTGCAGTGGCACAAGTCTATAATCCCAGCACTTTGGGAGGCTGAGACAGGAGAATTGCGAGTTCAAAGCCAACCTCAGCAACGGCGAGGTGCTAAGCAACTCAGTGAGACCCTGAAACAAAACGCAAAATAGGGCTGGGGATGTGGCTCAGTGGTTGATTACCCCTGAGTTCAAACCCTGGTACCACAAAAAAAAAGTCCTTTATGCTTCTGAGTCCCCCAAGACAGAATTTTGAAGTGAAAACCCACTCTATCTTCTCAAGATGGCCAGCTCTTGAATAAAACTGATTTCTTTCTACCAACAATCACATCCAGAATACTGGTTTCACCAAGCAGCAGACAGCTTGATTCTGGTAATATTATGGCATTCCACATAAGGCACTTGAGCATCTGAGGATTTTGGTACCTGTCTGGGGGTCCTGAAACCAATCTCCCTCAGATACTGAGGGAGGGACGGGAAGGCTGTATAAAGAGATTAGATCTTCTGTATCTTCTCTTATTCTGAGGCAGTTTCTCTCCCTGCTCCACACTGCCATTATGTCCCTAGGAAAGAAGGCAGGAAGAAGGAACCAGGGTTGAAGGAACTCTAGCAGATGAGAGAATGTGGCAAGCCCACCCCTTCTGTTTTCGTGGAATGTATGAAGGAGGAAGTAGGGATTGGGGAGAAAAATGAATAGATTTTCTTCATCTGTCATTTAGATCATGATAGAGACTCCTATAACAAAAAACAAATGATAACAATAGAAAAATCATACAAAATTTATTTAATATCAGTTAAATAGGAACTTGAAATAGGAACTTTTAAAAATGAAATTCTATTACCAGAGTACTAGGCCAGAGGCTTGACTCTGGGAATCCAACAAATCAGTTTGACCATTGCCCCAAAAACTAAACAGAAAAGGTAATGGTGAAAACTATGAAAGGAACGGTAAACAGTGTAGCTACACCCACGGGGAAAGACAAGAAGACCCACGTCCTTAGCCCTGTCTTTGCGGGGCTAACAATGTCCCTGAGGTTTTATCAAAAGGGAAATGAGGGCAAGTGTTGGGAGTTTGCATACTGGAGGCTTTTCACAGCCGCCAAAGCAGGTGATCTTGATCAGATGTGATCGGTCTATCATTATCCCAGGATTGCTCAGAGGGTCCTTGTCCAGAATTTTAAAATTATTGTTGCCTGGGGGGTAATTTCAATTTATCACAAGATGTTTATGGGATTAGACTTTCTTTCCAGAATCCAAGGTGCCTCTAAGCAAATAAAATGGATGCAAACGGAGGTAGAGATGTTGTCTTTAATGCTGCTTTGAGCCACCCATAGGACATTTGCAGGCAAAAGTGAAGAGTCTAAGTCCTTGTTACAGTTCTAAAGAAACAGAAATATCTGAGTGTTCTTGTGGAGAGTTGTGGCCGGCAAACAAAAGGGCCAATTTGTTTGCTTCTTTAATTTCAAGAATGTTATATAAATGGAACCATACAGCATGCAACCTTTTAGGTTGCTTTTTTGACTCAATATACTTTCTTTGAGATCCAGGTTGTTGTATGCATGCCTTCTGTTTTATGGTTGAGTAGTATCCCATGTACCACCATTTATTTAACCATTCACCCATTTCTGTTTCCAGTTTGGAGATTTTAGAAATAAAGCTGTAAACATTTATGTACACATTTTGTGTCAATTATTATATTTTTAAAGATGAATTTCAAACAGGTGCAGTGGCACACACATGTAATTTCAGCTATTCAGAAGGCTAAGGTAGGAGGATCACAAGTTCAAGCCCAGCATGGGCAACTTAATGAGATCCTGTCACAAAATCAAAAGGGCTGGGGGTGTATCTCAGTGGTAGAGTGCTTGCTTTACAAGCATAAGGCCCTAGGTTCAATTCCCAGCGCTAGAAAAAAAAGAAAAGATGAATTTCCCTAAAAACTAAAGTTAAACACCTTTTCATCTGCTTATAGTTATCCAGTGGCTGAGCAGCACTAATGGAATTCATTACTCCTGTAAGAAATTCATTACTCCTCAGCCTGGATGCTGGAGTTCAAGTCTCCAGTGATGTTGTCCCTCCCACCAGTGCAATGATGGGTAGAATGCCACCTCCTCCCCGCAATGTCCACACTCTAATCCTGGAGCCTGTAAATAAGTTACTGTCACTGGAGAAGAGAATGCTCCAGGAGAGGGTCCCAAGAGTTCCCAGAGGACTCAATTTACGACTAATATGGTCCTTGACATATTGGTTAGAAAAGTTTTAGCACATGTCAGTAGAGGCACAGAAAGCTATTTAGAAAAGCAAGGAATATACATTCAAGGAAGATTTCAGGTCATCTGGAGAGTGAGAGATGTATTTCTTGGATTCCAGATCTTCTTTTAGAAGAAATTTGGAGAGGGGTGGGCTCGGGAAGGTGTGCAGGGATGACATTGGTCTCCTCATACTCCAGAGCCTTAGGCTGATACAGTCTCTATTATCTGATCAGTACACAACATTGGACAATCCCCTAAATTACAGGCTTCTTAAAATGTCATATCTTCTCACTTAATCTATTGGTATGCTAATTAACAGTGCACATGGTAATTTTCTTAAGTAGGTGAATTTATGGTAACTCCAACATTTACAGATTTCCCAGAAATTTGGTAGTGACAGGCCTACAAGAGAGACTGGTCGAGGGACTGACAGGCCTGGTAAGGTATGCAGAACCTCAGATTAAAATAATATTTCCTGGGCTGGGATTGTAGCTCAGTGGTAGAGCACTTGCCTCGCATGCGTGAGGCCCTGGGTTCGATCCTCAGCACCACATACAAAGCAATAAAATAAAGACATTGTGTCCATCTACAACTAAAATATATATATATATTTAAAAAATAAAATAAAATAAAATTATATTTCCTTGCCTCCTTTTATTACTCCTTTCTTCCTCTTCCCCCCCTCCCCCACCACCTCCTATCTCATTACCTTCCATGGCAAATACAACTTTGAAAAATGTAACTTGAGCTATGGACTTAAAATAGAAAGATTATCATGGATTATCAGGTGAGCCAAAACTAATTACATGAACCCTTAAATAAAAAACAAACTCCAGCTTAAAGCAGAAGAAATAATGTAGAACGGGAGGTGAGAGATATAAACAATAATAAGGCCTTGACCTGCCATTTCTGGCTGTGAAGATGATGAGTCCAGAGAGTCAGAGTGCGGGCAGCTCCTAGAAGCTGGAAATGGCCTTCAGATGATCTCAGTCCTATAAAGGCAATTCTGTCAACAATCCAAATGAGCTGAAGGCAGCTTCTCTCCCTGCCTCCAAGTAGGTGCCCAGGTCAGCCAGCACCTTGATTTCAGTACTGTTAGAGCCAGAGAAGAACATTGGTGGAGCCCACCCACCAGTTCTAACCTAAAGAACTATGAGCTAATAAATCTATGTTTTAAGCCTCTGGGTTAATGGCAACAACAGAAAATAACACAAGTCCCTGAGCGAGAAGCACACTGGAGTCAGACAGGTGTGCTCCGGCCTCTTTGTGAGCTTTTCTACCTTTCTGAGCTTTTGTGTCCTAATGGTTAAAAAAGACAAAATTCCTGTATGATTTAGCTCACAGTGCCTCTAGAGAAATTCAGTGTGAGAATGTATATAAAATGTTTTGTGTACAATAGGCTAGCCAGAAAAAACACACATGCCACCCTCTCCCACTCCATGCCTTTGTCTTTCCTCATGTTCTATTCCTTCCATCTGCTGCCCATTCTCCAGTAGGAATGTCACTGTTCACCCAAAGCTTTGGCGACCCACGAAATACATTCTCGCAGTGTATCATCTTTATCTCTCTAAGTCTGCATAAGATTGAGCTCAGTTCCCTTCTTTCTGTGAATTCTCCAGAAATAACAGAAAGGAAACGCAGAACTCCTAGTCATGGCCTCTCAGGACCAAAAACTGTATATTAGGATTAGAAAGTGCTTATGTGGTGAATTATTATTCCCCCAAAATTTATATGTTGAAGCTCTAATCTCCAGTACCTCAAAATGTGACTGTATTTGAAGAAAAGGTTTTTGGAGAACTAAAGTGAGAATAAGCCTAAATCCAGTTTGACTAAGAGAAGGAAATTTGGAAACACAGAGACAAGAATGTGTACATAGAAGAAAGACTATGTGAGGACATAGCAAGAAGATGAACATCTGAAATCTAAGAAACATCAAGAGAAACTAAACCAGCCAACACATTAATCTTGAATTTATAGCACCCAAAATGATAAGGAAATTAATTTCTGTTGTCTCAGCCATGTCTGTGATATTTCATTAGGGAAACCCAATTAGGCTAAGACTGGGAAGGATGTAATTATGGAATAGACATCTCATAATGGATACTTTCTAAAAAATTTATGAAGTGTATTCTGGCTTTTTTTAGAGTTGATTTTACACTTAATTTATATTTTAGTCAGGCGTGGTGGTATACACCTGTAACCCTACCAACTTGGGAGCCTGAGGCAGGAGAATGGCAAGTTCAGACCAGTCTCAGCAAGTTAGTGAGACCCTGTCTCAAACTAAAAAAATAAATACATAATGTTATATTTTAACGCACTGTATATATTTTATGAAACTAAATCTTCAAGGACTACACTGAAGATTTTAAGGTAATGTTCCAGGATAAAACAATCTATGTAACCAAAGGAAGTTTGAATCTGTATCTCTTCACAGAATTCCAAACGAAAGAGAACTAAGTATAACTTAAGACATCCCATAATTCTCTAAGACATCTCCTTCTTTCAGAACCAGATCATTGATCATTTAGTAATTGCCTGTGACTGTAACTATCTTGGCTGTGCATGCTCCTGTTAAAAAGTCCCTATTTGTCTAACAACAGAAGTTAGAACAGTCATTCTGTACCTCTTCAGATTGTATGTGAAAATCTCTCTCTAATATTTGCCCTCTAACATGTGTATGGTCATTTTCACATGCTATTATGTAACCGAATAGCACACATAGCCAATAGGCATGTGTTCATCATATGTTGTTCTTGGTTGACATGTATTTCAACCACTGTGAATAAATTGACAGCAATATCTAAAAGGTGAGATGGAGGAAATAAAAAATAGAAAGAGGGAGAAGAGTCTCTTTGGACCATTTAATTATGCTTCCGCAGCTGGAGTTTCATGTTTATGTCACAGAAAGCAAAATGAGGTAGCTGCATTGCTGTTCTTTTAAACATATTGTGGTACAAATAGCCTTGCAAAATAATCAAAATGATAATCAATAAATAGTGATTTATTAATAATAATCAATAAAATATTTATTGGTGTCCTCTCCTCTGCAAACCTTCCTCTCTCTGTCCTCACCACTATTATAAAAGAATTTTCCTGAAATATATAATTTAAAAATTATGCTTAATTCATGATTGTGAATTTATTCATATATTATTTACCTCCTTGGAGGGATTGAAAGCTCCTAGGGACAGGGATTGTGATCGCTTGTTTACTGTGGAATTCCAGCAATAAGCTCAGTGCCTGTTACATAGTAGACAGTAACGAATATTTGTTTAATGAATAAAATCCAGTTCACATGAAAAATACCACCAGATCCTTAGAGAAGAAAGGAATGCCTTTATAAATCTCCCACTTACTTCTGTAGGCACTGCTTGAATTCTTTTGCACTATACATTTTTGAGCATTCTAAATATGCCTAATTTGAACAGAAACTAATCCAGCTTCTTCCTGGCTCTCAGGATGCAAAATCTGACCCACATAAGTACTTGCTCCTCCCTCTTTTCCTCCATCCATGCCTATTCAGCTATCTATGTAATCCTTCTCCTACATCTTTTTTTTCTCTGACCCCATATGTCACAGACCTTTCTTCTTCCATGAAGCTTAGCCCAACTACTGCATTTCATATCTGTCATTCCCATCTTTAAATTCATATTGCATTTAATTCATACAATTCTCCTATGGTTGAGTCATGTCATATCTCCCCACTCCACTAGGCAATATGTCCTTAGAGCTTATTTAATGCATCTTAATAACACCTAGCACATTCTTCTTAATGCATCATAGAAACTCAATACTTACATATTAACTGCTTTGGCTAAAGTGAAAGGCAAGTGTCCATTTATTGCTCACCTCTCTGTCTACTTTCCTTCTTATTTCTCCCCAAAGGCAAAGATGTCAACTTAATTAGTACTATTGCATAACATTGAATGGGCCACAATTACCTTTGAGAAGATGACTGCTAAAAAATCACTCTTCTATTCAAGCACTATCTATTGAGAAACTACTGGATAAGCCAAACACTATGTTGGGCCCTAGGGATATAGCAGTGAGTAGACTCTGGAGCTTCCAGAAGAAGGAGACAATAAGTATATCTGCAAACAGAAGAAATTATTTTAGCTAGTCTTGGGAACCAGAGACCATTTCTTTCTTTTTTGCATGGCCTCCTAAGCTGGGTGATCATCTTTCAAGTTTCCTGTAGATATCCAGAGGTATAGACTACAGAATTTCAATTGCTAAGATAATGAATAAGTAAAAGCCATACATTGGCCTCTGGCTCAAGTCACATGCTCCATTCTAAAATTATGGATAATAATAAAGTGTCACTTTGAGGGGACCATGTTTTAGTCAGCTTTTTCACTACTGTGACTAAAAGACCCAACCAGAACAATCATAGAGGAAGAAAAGTTCATTTGAGGGCTTATGGTTTCTAAGGTCTTAGTCCATAGACAGCTGGCTCCATTCCTTGAGGCTGGAGCGTGAGGCAGAACATCATGGTGGAAGAGAGTGGCAGAGGGAAGCTGCTCACATAATGATCAGACAGCAGAGAGAGACTTTACTTTCCAGATACAAAATATATACCCCAAAGGTACACCCCCAGGGACCCACTTCCTCCAGTCACACCCTGCCCTCCTTCACTTACCATTCAGTTAATCCCTATTAGGGAATTAATTCACTGGTTGGGTTAAAGTTCACATAACCCAATCATTTCTCCTCTAAACCTTCTTGCATCGTCGCACACATGAGCTTTTGGGGGACATCTCACATCCAAACCATAACAATAGGACCAAAAGAATGTGATCCTAGAGTCCAGGTTTTTACACCTCTGTCATAGCCACTGACTAAATGTTTTATTTTTTTCTATTTTTGCATTGTAAGTGGTATACCATAGGAAGAGCTGGAAAATATCTGTTGGTCCAACAGCTCTCTCTTGAGATTTGTTTCAACATTATCTCACTCTTGGAGGTTATGACTTTGGGATCTTCTGCTAATAAACTGGTTTTTAGATAAGAACTTCTAAAGTTACCTGAATCCTTTGTACTGTGCTGCTAAAAACAATAATAAAATAAAAACTTCTATTGAATGACATTAATATAGTGGATGGGTATAGGCAACAGATACCATGCTTAGACGAGACTCAAAAATGTTTTTTTAAAGCAAACATACTATTTCTTGTTGAATATTGTTCTGTGTATGAGTAGCTCTCTTGAAAACCTCAAAAGAGGATACATGTAGCTAAACATCACCTATGAATACTTAGCTTCTAATCCTATCTCATCATAGAGATGATATTACTTTAGTAGAAAATTGTACAATCTTTTTTTTCTTTTTTTGCAGTACTGGGGGTTGAACACAGTGACATTTTACCACTGAGCTACATCCACAGCCCTTTCTATATTTTAGTTTAGTCTTACTAAGTTGCCAATGCTAGCCTAGAACTTGTGATCCTCCTGTCTCCAGCCTCCCCTCGTTGCTGGAATTACAAGCATGTGCCGCTATGCCCAGTTGCACTATTTTTATTAACATACATCATGGCCAAAAGCCTCAGAAAACAAAAGAAGTCCAAAATTGGACCTGTAGTGAAACTATTTGCAAAATAACTTTAAAATGGCTTTATGATTTTTAAAATGACCTCACCATTAATCCAGGTTGCAGAAAATAGACATAAACATAATTATCAACTTGAGATATCCTACTAACCCTTTGAAAAACATCAACCATTAATTTATTGGCACACTAGAACAAGAATAAAAATGTCATCTAGGTGCATTGGTGCAAGCCTATAGTAACAACTACTTAAGAGGCTGAGGCAGGAGGATTGCAAGTTTGAGGCCAGCCTGGGCAATTTAGAGAGATACTGTCTCAGAATAAAAAATTTTAAAATGCTGGGGTTGTGGTTTAGTGGTAGAGTGCCCCTGAATTTACCCATCTTCCCCCCCAAAAAGTTAGAAATGTCAAACCAAACACATACAATCATTTCTTGGTTATTAAAGGTCATTAGGTCAAGCATACATAAATACAGTTACCTCACACTATTCAAAGATGCCATCCTTTGGAGAAAAGATAGCCTCTTCAACAAATGGTGCTGGGAAAACTGGAAATCTGTATGTAACCAAATGAAATTAAACCCTTATCTCTCACTCTACACAAAACTGAACTCAAAGTGGATCAAAGACCCAGGCAATAGACTAGAGATCCTGCATTACTAGAAGAGAAAGTAGGCCCAAATCTCCATGATGTTGGCTTAGGAACTGAATTCCTCAACAAGACTCCTAAAGTGCAACATGTAAACTCAAGAATCAATAAATGGGATAGTATCAAACTAAAAAGCTTCTTCACAGCAAAGGAAACAATCAAGAATGTGACAAGAGAGCTTACAGAATAGGAGAAAATCTTTGCCACCCGCATTTCAGATACCGCATTAATCTCCAGAACATGTAAACAACTCAAAAAACTGAATACCAAAAAAACAAATAACCCAATCAATAAATGGATAAAGGAACTGAACAGACATGTCACAGAAGAAGAAATATGATTAGTCAAAAAATATATGAAATATTGTTCAACATCTCTAGCAATTAGAGAAATGCAAATTTAAATGACACTGAGATTTTCTCTCTCCAGTCAAAATGACAATGATCAAGAATACAAGTAACAATAAAGTTGGTGAAGATGTGGAGAAACAGGTACACTCATACATTGCTGGTGGGACTGCAAATTGGTACAACCATTCTGGAAAGCAGTATGGAGTTCCTCAGAAAACTTGGAATACAACCACCATTTGACCCAGTTATCCCACTCCTTGGTATATACACAAAGGACTTAAAATCAGCATACTACCATGACATGGCCACATCAATGTTTATAACAGCTCAATTCAAAATAGCTAAGCTATAGAACCAACTTAGGTGTCCTTCAATAGATGAATGGTTAAAGAAAATATAGTACATATACACAATGGAATATTACTCATCTATAAAGAAGAATGAAATTTTGGCATTTACCAGTATATGGATGGAACTGGAGACTATCATGCTAAGTGAAATAAGCCAATCCCAGAAAACCAAGGGCCAATGTTCTCTCTGATCTGCAGATGGCAATACACAATAAGAGGGGTGGTGGAGGGGGGGAGAATAGAAATTCACTGGATGAGACAAGGGGAATGAGAGAAAGGAGGGAAATGGGAATAGGAAAGAGAATGAATTAGACATAACTTTCCTATGTTCATATATGAATACATGACCAGTGTAACTCCACATCATATACAACCACAAGAATGGGAAATTATATTCTATGTATGTATAATATGTCAAAATATAGTCTGTCATGTATAAGGAACAAATTTTTAAAAAACTAAAAAACAAAAAGGTCATTAGGTTTTGGCAGGCATTTGCATGAATCCTATACATGTATATTCCTAAATAGTACAAACATTTGTATATGTATACATATTCCTATATCAACATGCTAAGATAGTCACTCCAAGCAAAAGAATCTTATTCTAAATAAATTGAAATTCTCTTTATCTTTCCCAGATTCTAGGGGCTAAGGCCATGTTTGGATCAAAACTATCAGAGATTTAATAAGCATAGTTAACTAGGGGGAAAAAAAAAGGCAGGCAAGGATCTCCCTCTTCCCCCATGAAAAATGAATCAGTATTGAAGTCTTCAACAGCAGGACTTCTTCTCTTGTTCTTTTCTCCTCTTCAGCAGTTTGTGTAGCAACTCTACCTTGTATCTGAAGAAACTAGAGATTTTTCTGTTTAAAACTCTGGGCACAATAGATTTGGCACCAATGCTTAGAGGAGTGAAATTGTCTTTCTTCTTGGTTTAGGTTATCTGGTTCCCCTGGACACAGCAGGACTTTTCTCATGGCCTGGGCTGGTACACAAACATGATGACAGAGACTCAGTGAAGACTGAGCGGGTCTGCAAGGCCAGTCTGTAGAATTTATCACCAACCCCAGCTGAATCTGAACTACTTTGGTTGACCCAGATGTTTCTTCTTTCTGTTACCAGCCACTGGTCCAAGTGTTTTATATCCTGTATTTCTTCTGAATGTGGCATTTACCCTTCAATATTTAAATGGCTGAGGAATCCATTCAGTAGTGTCAGTGTTTAAGACACAGATCCACAAAGGTTACCCCTTCCACAGGTCATGCTGCCTGAAGTACTTCCTTCTGCACTCGACTTCATTTTTTGGAGAAAATATCTGAGCTCTTGTGCAACCTTCAGATTAAAGCTTCATTCAAGGAAAGAGAAAAAAGAATGAAGAGCTTCTCCATGTTTGTGGCTTTAGTATTTACAATTCAGCTGTGCAGCTTGAAGGAACAGGTATCAAACAGAAAGGAGAGCATTGCTTGGCCCTGTTTTTTTTTTTTGACATTTCACAGTTCATTGAGAGGCAGCAGCATTGCCCTGACCATCTCTTTTTCTTTCCACCCTCTCAACTACAAATAACTTCTCTAAAAGCCAGCTCTGCCTAGTGGGGGGTTACACAATGTTGTTTTTAATGTAATTTATGTGGAAGGCTGATGATACAGTGGCCATCAACCTAGTTTCACAACTAGGTTCACAGTAATTCATCATAACTGACTATTTGTTGGTGATAATATGCCACTGGAGATAGGGAATTTCTATTTCCATATGGATGAAGAATTTACACAAGTCCCCCACCACCACCACCGATTTTGAAGTACAAGTCTAAATGCCATAATAACAAAAAGGCAGGCCACAGTTTTTTAAAGCTGCCCCAGGGGAAAACACACAAGAGCAACTATAAAACTTTCCGTAGCATTTATGCTATTAATAATGTCTTCTACTTGTATAGGTGCTTCACCTTATGAACAGATTTCTCTTTTATTCTTTATTCCCCACAACACTTTGCCGTAAGAAAAGTTACAATTATTTTTATTTTCCACATAGTGCGAGCATGGGTTAGAGACTGAAGGTCATATAGCTGGTGAGCAGCAAGATCTGGAGCCTAGGGTGGCATTTTCTCCCTGTATTAATAATGTGTCGTCCTTCAAACTCAATGCCAAGGTCTTCGCACTGCTTTTTCCAGCATTTGTTATGGGCAATGTAAGCCATAAGCATTCTGTAATCCAGTCATGCCATGTCCTGTGATGTATGTTATTTAAAAGGACAGTCCCAGTTTGAGAGTCAATCTGTAAATGTGAACTAGATCTTTTATTTAATTGACCTATGTGGAGATCAAAACTGGGATCCGGGTTACCTTTAGCACCATGTTTTAACCAGGAATTTTTTTTCAATACTGCTAAAATAGTTGTATAGGTATCTATATACACTCCTGCTGTGATGCAAAGTCTTAACAAGAACAAGAATATAATCTCTGACCACAATGGAGATAGCATTTCACTGGCCACAACAATTATTAAATATTGGTTGTATTCTGTTGAGAGTTGAGTCCTAATGGTACTACACTCTTCTCTTGTCACCATGCATAATTAGCCAGAGTATTTTACAACCATTCTATGCATTTAAACAGTCCGCAGGGGGAGGATGGATTGATTTGTACTGCTCTTAAATGGATGGTAATTGATGGAATTGAGGATAAAGCATGCTCGCCCACATAACAGAGCAGATTTACCTCCCTAGATGGTAATTTTCATTTTCTAGTGTTATGTGTTTCCTTTCACCAGATAGAGAATAGGTTATCATTTGCATTTCATTTTAACTTAGAATGCTGATTTTCAATTTTGTCCTACCATAAATTTCACAATATTCCACACTAAATATCTAATGTTTCCTGTGACAATATTCTTGTAACAATACACACAAATAGCTAATTGCACATTAATATAAAGCCTATAACATTACAACTTATCCTAAATCCTGTCATCCCTACCATATTATAAACCTGTTGAGGATAGAAAAATAATTTTCTCTTCCAACCTGATATGATTGTGGAAAATGGTAGTTGAGAGGATACTGGTTATGTGAACAATCTGCAAAAACTATGAAGTGCTGTTAACTGTATTAGTGTGAGAAGCAGAGTGGATTTGAGGGGTAATCTTATACATCACTCCTGCTGAGTGGGCAGGTTTTAGGTATTTCAAGAAGGTCAAAACAGATTGAATCAGGAAGCAGTTTCAGAACACTAATGCACCCAACGTTCTTACCTTCCTTTTTTTCCTTAATCTCTCCTTCATCCAAATCTGTTGAAAATATTCATGCTATGTTTGATTGCTACCTTGGGCTTCTCGGCTTCTTTTTTAATTTCCTTATCTGCCAAATAAGCATAATATTCTAGATCTGAATTGTCAACACAGCGTGGGCCATGCGTGGCACCTAACTGAAATCAAATTAAAAATTTTGTTCCTCAGTCACACCACCTACATTTTAAGTGGTTACATGAAGCCAACGGCTGCTCAGAGTATTTTCATCTCAAGATGTATTGTACAGTGTTGGGCTAGATCATTTGTAAAGATCAGTCAGCTCTAACTCCTAATGAATTGTTTAACCTCATTCACTGTTTCTTATATGCTTTGAGCTAGGTCCTCTTGCACTAGTATGTGAATATGTGTGCACACTATGTCAAAGAAAGTATTGGTTTAGTGAACAGAATAGATAACAACCTTGGTGCATTACATACATTGAATATTTTTAGAACTTCTAATTAAAACATTTCCTGGGGCAACACATTTATATTAAAACTCTCAAAGAGGGCTGAGGCTATGGCTCAGTGGTAGAGCACTTGCCTAGCATGCGTGAGGCACTGGGTTCGATCCTCAGCACCACATATAAATAATAAATGAATAAAATAATCCATTAATAACTAAAAAAAATTTTAAAAAAAAAAAACTCTCAAAGAGGGAGTCTTTAATATGTTCAGAAAGAGGATCCTTATTGATACCAACTTTTTCTCACTCCCTTTTGAACCTGGAAGCTTTCTCTTGCGTCTCTCTCTCTCTCTCTCTCTCTCTCTCTCTCTCTCTCTGTGTGTGTGTGTGTGTGTGTGTGTGTGGTGGGACCTTGCACATGCTAAGCAAGCACTCTCTTACCTATCTTTATTATTCATGGAACCTAATTCCAATTTAGACAAATAGGTAAAGTGGACACATCTGCCAAATAACCTTGTAATCTAAAACTTGTATCAGTTCTCTGAGAAGCAGCTGCTTCATCCCTGGGGATATCTGGCATTTTGAACAGTTATGTTGAAGAAAAAGAGTACATTAGTTTCTGTTCCTTTCCACATCAGTCATTCTTAAACTGAAAATAAGCACAAAAATTTATAGTACTGCAAGACCAAAATCAAAGTTCAAAGTTTTCAAGACAGGTATATTGGGTTTTATTTTTTCCTAACAATCTGACAATACCTGAGAATATCTAATTTCACTTTTCCTTTGTCCTTTTTCTGACTTTCTTCCTCTCTTTCTCTTTCCCTCCCTCCCCTTATCTATTCTCTCTTTTGTTATTTTTTGTTTTTGCTTTTTATTGGTGCATTATAACTATACATAATGGTGAAATTTGTTGTTAGGTACTCATTCATGCATATGATGTAACAATATAATCTGGTCAATATCATTCTCTGGTATTCTTCCCTCCTTCCTCCGTCTGGTCCCTTTACTCTACTGGTTTTCCCTCTCTACTCATGAGGTCACTCCCACCTTTATTACCCACTTTGTCCTTGCTAGCTTCCATATACAAGAGAAAACATATGACCCTTGACTATGAGTTTGGCTTACTTAGCATCATGTTCTCCAGGTGAATCCATTTACCAGCAAATGACATAACTGCATTCTTCTTTATGGCTGAATAAAATTCCATAGGGAATATGTATATACATTTATATGTACATATATATATAGAGAGAGAGCATGATATATATTATATATATCATGATATAAACTTTATAGTTATATATATCATGATATATAGTTTATATATATTATGTATATATCATGATATATAGTTTATATATATTTACATATATACATATATCTCACATTTCTTTATGCATTCACCCACTGACAGACATCTAGACTGATTCCACAGTGTTGCTATAAACATGATATGCATGTATTGCTATAGTATGACTTTAATTCTTTAGAATAAATACTGAGGAGTGGTATGGCTGGTTTCATTCCTAGTTTCTTGAGGAAACTCCCTACTGATTTCTATAGTGATTGTACTAACAATCCCACCAATAGTATACAATTGTTCCTTTTCCCCACATCTTCTCCAGCATTTATTGGTATTTGTATTCTTGATGACTGCCAATCTAATTGGAGTGAGATGAAATCTCAGTGTAGTTTTGATTTCCCTGATTGCTAAAGATCTTAAACATTTTCTTCATATATATGTTGGACATTTGTACTTCTTTTGACACATTTGTACTTCTTTTGAGAAATCTGTTTAGTTCATTTTCCCTTTTATTGATTGGGTTATTTGGTGTTAAGTTTTTTGAGTTCTTTTTATATTATGGATATTAATTCTCAGACAGAAGAGTAGCTAGCAAAGATTTTATCCCATCCTGGGTCTCTCTTCATGCTCTTGTTTGCTATGCTGAAGGTTTTTAATTTGATGCCATCCAATTTATTCATTCTTGGCATTATTTCTGAGTTTATTGAAGAAGTCTTTGACTGCACCTATATGTTGGAGTATTGACCCTACATTTCCTTCTACCATTTCAAAGTTTCTGGTCTAACACTTGGGTCTTTGATCCATCTTGAATTGATTTGTGTGAAGAGTCTGAGATAGGGATCTAGTTTCATTCTTCTACATATGGTTATTCAGTTTTTCCAGCACCATTTGTTTAAAATGCTGTCCTTTCGCCAAAGTTTATTTTTGGCATCTTTGTTAAGGATCAGATGACTGCATGTGTGGGGGTTTGGCTCTGTGTCTTCTATTCTGTTCCATTGGTCTATGTATTTGTTTATATGCCAGTGCTATGCAGCTTGTATTACTATAGCTCTGTTGTATAAAGTTAGGTATGGTGATACCTCCAGCATTGCTTTTTTGGCTTAGAATTACTTGGCTATTCTGGACCTTTTATGATTCCAAATAAATTCTGCAAAGAATGTCATTGGTATTTTGGTGAGGATTGCATTGAATCTGTAGATTGCTTTTAGTAATATGGTCATTTTATGGCTCTGTGTCTTCTATTCTGTTCCATTGGTCTATGTATTTGTATTCATAAACATGGGATGTCTTTCCATCTTCTAGTGTCATCTTCAATTTCTTTCATTAGTGTTCTATAATTTTTGTTGTAGAAGTCTTTCACATCCCTAGTTAGATTTTTTCCTAGGCTTTTTTTTAAAGGCTACTGTAAATGGTCTTTTTATCTTTTTTATCTCAAAGTGGATTAGATAAATTTACTTATTCTCCCTGAATTCTATGCTTTTAAAGATTATTATAGACATAAGGATACCACATTATGTAAATTTTGAAAACTGAAGGAAATTATGAGGGGGAACATCTGCAATCCTGCTACTCTTTCACAATAATTTTTATCACTTTGATTTATTTCCTTTTAAATCTTTTTATATAAATACTTATTTTACTATATAGGTATCACTATGATATGTATGCAGCTGCATACTGGTTTTGAAAAATTGCATTCCTATACATTGTAAACATTCACCAACATTAGTGCTTTATACAGAGCAATTATTATTATTATTATGATTTATTTTACTCATTCTTTCTAAGACTAGCTATGGTAGCATGATGGTTAAGGGAGGAAACAAGTAGTATTCCCATTTAAAATGGCATTTAGCTAGATAAACTTGGTCAAAGTCACTAAATGAGTTTTCTGTGAAGACAGAGAAGGAATTTTCTGCACATAGGAAAGCCTAATAAAAGTTAGGAGTGGTCAAAATTCCCTACCCACCTCTAAGAAAACACAAGTTTGTTCAGAGACTATAAGTATTTATTCAGATTCCCCCTGGGTTAATACAAATTCCATAATTGCCTAAGACATGTGTGAACTGCAACTCCCGAGTTTAAGAATCCTTAAAATTTTCAGTGGCTCTTAGAGTCCAAAACATGATAGTCCACTCCCCTACCCCAAAGATTTACATAATTAAGGTTTGTGGGGTTGCAAAGAACTCGCTTCTGGCCACCATAAGAAAAAAAAGGGGTGGGAAGTGGAGCATTACTAGAATGCTACTGGAGTGTTATTGGAATACTAGAGCAGCCCACATAACTCCAAGAGGAGTTAAAGTCCATGGCCCATTTTTGAAAGGTGCCATCAATGTGACTCAGCTCCTCAAACTCCCACACTTAGTGCCTCTCCGGTCCAAATTTCAAATTCCAAGTTAGGAAATTGAGAAAGTTCTACTGGATCAAACATTACCTTTTATGATGACCAGCTTGAGCCAGGTCAGGTCACAGGGAGCAGCCTTGAATGCTAGATCCTTCTCAGTAAGCTGAACAGGGATCCTAAGGTATCAACTGCTGTCTAGGCTCAGGAAAAAATTCCACCTTGCCCTGGGCAACACATTTTGTATTGAGTTCTTTTCACTATGCTATTTTATTAGGCTAAATATGAGCATGAGGAGCAGTGGGGGGTGGGGTGAGGTTCTGCTTTAAGAGTCTAATGCCTATTTTGGGTACAAATGCTATTCAGGAAGAAATTAATATAAACATTCCAGAGTTCCAGATGGAAGAATCCTTCATAATCCAATGAAGAGTTCCCTCAGCTTCCAGCTGAACATAAAATCCCTTCCCAAAGCTTTGCAGGAGCCAGGCACAGTGGCACATGCCTTTAATCCCAGCGGCTTGGGAAGCTGAGGCAGGAAGATCACAAGTTCAAAGCCAGCGTCAGCAACAGAGAGGTGGTAAGCAACTCAATGAGACCCTGTCTCTAAATAAATAAAAAACAGGGCTAGGGATATGGCTCAGTGGCAGAGTGCCCCAGAGTTCAATCTCTGGTACCAATACAAAACAAAACTTTGCAGGTACATTTGTTCTGTGGGGTCTGACATTACAGTAGTTTGCGAATCAACATGCTCCCCCTTGATCATTAAATCAAATGATATTGTGTTAGTTTTCCATTGATGTGACAAAATACATGAGATAATAACCTCACAGGGAGGAAAGATTTATTTTGGCTAATGATTTCTATCCATTGGCTCTATTGCTTTTCCTCCTGTACCAAGGCAGAAAAACACGGTAGGAGCACACAGTGGAAGAGCTGCTCACTCATGGTATCTGGGAAACAAAAAGAAGTAGGTGGCCCAATATGTTCTTCAAGGACACACCCCACAATGTCCCAACTTCCTTTCACTAGGCCCCTCCTCTGCAAACATTCCACCACCTCCATTGGGTGTGGACTAAGCCTTTAACACATTGCCCTTTGGGGAAACTCCACATTCAAGCTATAGCAGATACGCATTACTCCTACATTTTCTATTGCTTTCAAATATATGTCATTGTTTTGATCAAGAAAAGCATTCTTGGCTTCATAATAGCTTTATATAAATATCTATTTCCTTAGTTAAAAACTAATTCAAGTAACTATTACATGTGAGGATCTCCCTAAGTTTTGATGTTAAAAAGAGGTCACACAACATTTTATGTGGCAGGTAACAGTAGAGAATATCAGCAAGTGTCATATTGTCAGCTGGACAAAAGGAACTCAGGATTCAAACAGCGATGAGGCAGACATGATTTTCTTAGCAATATCTGACTAAGGCTTTAGAAAGGTAATTTAGGCTGACTCCAGGACCATTCCTCATATTAACTGCAGTTAGGTGATATAAAAATTATGTCACATAAAACTGTAATGGCTTTTTAAATAAATATATGCATTGGCATAGGTAGTGTAACTTTACTAATTAGTATGTTAATACATTTAATACAGTTGAATTAATAAATTTAAGTGCAACAGGACAATAAATGTGGCTCATGCTCAACAACATTGGAAAGCACTTTATTCTGTATCACACCTGTGAAAAATATGACCTTGTAAGTAATCATTGCCGTTTATGTACATATTTCCCTTCTTTTCACTACTTATTGCCTCTCTTCCTCTCTCTCTGTTTTGCACATAGGAAGTGCTTGATAAATATTTGCTTTTGAAAGTTTATAGCTCCCTAGGGCAAAATGAAGTAGTTGGGCAGAACCATTGCAGGATCCCATGGTCTGGCCGGTTCCTTCATCCCACTCTGCCTGGCCCTGCTGTGGGATGCCAATCTGGGTTGAGTTGCCAATCTGGGTTGCTCTTCTCTAGGGCACACCCTTCTCTCCATTCCTCACACTCCTTCCCACTCTACCCACTGTGAAGACTGACTCCTTCCTGCCCCTCATGAGAACATAATTTTCCAAGCTAAGACTAATAAAACAGTGTTTCTCTGAATCCAGTTGTGGGAAACACTGAAACTTATCTCTATTTATAAAACTTTAAAAACACAAGGGAAGAAAAACACTCTAATAAGACAAGACTTTCTGTTGACCACTCCACTTCAGATTTAACTAGACATGAAGGAGATTATTCAATGTCCAATAACCTAGAGGTTAAGATTGGCTTGAAGTATGTTTGGCTTTGAAGGTGGATTTCAGGCTTGCCTTCCCTTTGACTGAATTTGTTGTTTCCCATATGGTGAGTGATGCTAATCTGAAATTTGATTTTGCTAAGTCATTTTTTCCCTAGCATATGCCTTAAAGGATAGTTCAAATTTTGCCTAAATGGCCCAGTTGCTGAACCATCAAGCTGGCACAGTTGTAAAGCTGTTTTTCAGACAAGTGACCATGCAGTGCGATGTGTTGTTGTCACTGTCTGGAGTCAGGGTGGCAGAATACAGAGTCAGAGGCAGAGGTGGGAGCTTTGCCAACTGAAACACCGGCACCTAGACTGTGCTGTTCTGCAGCACACTGTGTTCTCAGTGGATGTCACAATTACATTTTAGGAACAACTCAAACTCTGATGTATTGTTAAAGCCTTTATTTCCTTTTGTGCTTTAGAAGAGAAATTACAGCCTGGTATCATCATGGTGATTACCTGGCCAAATGGAATTACACTACAGACTGGTAAAGCTGTACCTTCTGATTCCAGGCAACGATGACGTCAGTCCCTTTTGTACTTCCCTTCCTGGATGGCTGCATTATCTTCAAACTCAATAGAGAGACAGATGACAGAGAGAAAATCTCCCTCTCCATCTCCATCTCTGTCTCCCCTCTCTTCCTAATGCAATTCACACCAATGAGCCTGCAGGCTCCATGGACCTCAGCAATCTAAGTGAATAGTCAAAAGATCCTGGAAATCCCACTCAGAGTCAGGCATAGCTAATTGTTTGCAGCACCACCATCACCCACCAAAGAAAAGATAGAACAAATCCAGGAAACTTCAGAGGGAAAACTAAAGAGTTTTTGTTTGTTTATTTGTTTGTTTGTTTGTTTGTTTTGCTTTTTTCCCCCAGGCCTGTAAATAATGTCTCTTAGAATGGTGTTTTGTTGTTGTTGTTGTTTTTCCTTTTTTTTAAGTGCTTGCTGTTTCAGTTCTAAAATGTCCTGCCTGTCCAATTGAAATTAAGTCACCAATCAGGTCAATGATGAAGCGGTCTGCATTGTAGTTAGGGCACATTATAATAAATAACAATGATGACAACAGTGAACTTTCCCATTCATGCTCAGCACGACGCAGCGTGCACTGTAACTCTCCTTCCCACCCTGTAGCCCATCTGCTGTTTCTCATGCTGCCTAGCATGCAAACGTTTTCACTGCATCCTATAATGGGATTATCAGGTATTGAGGAGGGGAAAAGGGAAAGGATAGAGAGGGGGAGAATGATAAATAGAAAAAGATAAGAGAAGAAGCAGAGAAGCAGAGAGAAATGTGTATACACAAATATGTATTCTGGGTTTCTAGAAAAAGCAAGCTATTTCTTGGCTATGCTCTCCCTAACACAATCTTCAGGCATAGATACAGCTGTCACAGACTTCATACTGGGTCACTTCAAGTGATTCCTACATTCATTCTCCAGGAAGTAAGAAAATCCTATCAAAGATTGAGAGAGAGCAATGAGTACTTCCAAAGAATCATCTTGGCCTTCTCAACATCCTTGAGCTCAGGAGGGGAAGGACTAAAGGAGCCAGCACAGCAAGTGCCACTTAAAACCATGGTGGGAGGGAAGGCGAGGACAGTTGGCCCAGGGTGTGCCAACAGACAGCCATCTTGCTAACTAATACATGCTGGATAACTTTTGCATTAACACTAAATAGAAGTTTCAGGATCCAAACTTGTCTGTCTGTTTTTGTCTTTGATAGTACACTGGCATATTCTCAGCTTAGGAGCCTGAGTTCTATGTGACAACCAGCAACACAGTAAAGGCAATGGAGAGGCATCTCTTTCCCCAATACTGAACCTCTGTTCTACTCTGGAAACAGACTGCCCACACTGGTCATCACAGTTGTCTTCCCTATCATTCACACCATTCAATACACTCAAGAAGAAAGAAGTATGGCTTTATAATTACTGTTAAATGTAATCAGAGACTATCTTTTTTTTTTTTTTTTTTATTTTGTTTTTTTAGTTGTAGATGGATGCAATGTCTTTATTTTATTGCTTTGTATGTGGTGCTGAGGATCGAACCCAGGGCCCCACGCGTGCAAGGCAAGCGCTCCACCGCTGAGCCACAATCCCAGCCCCCAGAGACTATCTTCATGAGCATTCTGGATCATTAGCATCAGCATAACTACTGCCTTCAGAAAATAATAATCATACAGACATATGCTATAGATATTTAGGGAGTCAAATACAGAAATGAGGCAAAGCAAGGATTGCCTATTAATGTTGTATAGTAGTTGTAATTGATATTGAAAATTAATTAATTTACATAAAGTAACAACATTATGTGAGATATTGTTAGCTCACCAGATTCAATAGAGTAGAAAAACTGATAGAAAAAATTTTATTTAACACGTCAATGCCTGAAGTTTCACAATTAGAAGCAGGGGGAGGAACAGAAACATATCTATTCAAAATACTCTAGTTAAAATATAATATCTTTGGATGAGGATGTGCATTGACTCAAAGTCAATAATTTATGTAAGTATCTATCTATATTCATTTATTTTGTAAAAGAGAGATGACATGTTGAGACCTAATTTTTCTTACTCTCCATATGACATTTTGTTTCATCAGCCAGAGGACCTCATTTGCCTTAGAAAGAATTAAAATTACTTAGCATGCAAAGAGGAAGCAAGTTTTTGACCTCTAGAATAGAATTTTGAAACTCACAGAAACATAATAGTCTTAAAATCCTGCAAGTTTGAGAGAAAAGGGATTTCTAAAGCTTTAAATACTTCCTTAATATCTATCAATCAATTCAAACTCCAGAATTGTAAAGGTGAAAACCAAAACAAAACAACCTTTATGTGGGGGTCTTAGGAATTGCAATTCAGGAGACACAGGTTCAGACAGCTGTGGATCAGTATTCTGTGGAAGGTAGGGAAAGTGGGAGCTTATTTGTACTACAAAATATTGAGGAAAAAAAACAAGGCTTCTTGAGGATAGAAGATAAAGAAGGAAAAGGGTGTACTTAGTAAAGATGTTCACAAAACAAGAGTCTAATAACCTCTTAATCTATATCTTCAGTCTCAGCATGATGTCAACATCTGGCTGCTTCAGACACCTACACTAAAAGGGTGGAGGTGACCAAAGCACACATTCCAGGCAGTAGCTAAGACATGTGTAAGTCCTGTTTTTCTCAACCACCTCCTAACAACATTTTGCTTTATTTTTTATTGATTGACTTTGTGTTACTGGGAATTGTTCCAAGGGGTGCTCTACCAATGAGCTAAAATCTCAGCTCTTTTTTATTTTTTAAGATAGGGTCTTGCTAAATGACGAAGACCAGCCTAAAATTTGTGATCCTCCTTCCTCGACCTCTCAAGTCACTGGGATTACAGGTGTACACCACTGTACCCAGATCCTAACTCCATTTTAGAAGCTCTCTTAGTGTTGCTTTCATTATGATTTCCTTTTATTTCACACATCTCACAAACAAGACTAGCAAGACTGATTGGAAATTTCCTCTAAATCATTGGCAGAAAGAGCTTAGGTGGTGCTATAAAGAAAGTTCCAACCACAAAGAAAAGTTTGCTCTTAACCTATTAAGTCCCATGGTTCCAGATGTGGGGCACATGTTAAAACTTATATTGAGCAACAAATACATCACTTACAGTAACTTTTGAAATAACTTTCCTGTTCTTATAATTCTATTCTTTAGAGAAAAGTAATAGGTGAATGATAGGAGCATTTGAATTTATATGAAAACATATAAGCTCTGGATTATGATTTCCAATCTATTTAAATGCACCTGTGGCAGTTTCATTGAAATACGTGCAGAATTGAAAATTTGGCTGGGTGCAGTGGTGCACACCTGTAATCCCAGCGGCTTGGGAGGCTGAGGCAGGAGGACTGCAAGTTCAAAGCCTCAGCAATTCAGCAACGCCCTACACAACTTAGCAAGACTCTATATCAAAATAAAAAATAAAAAGGGCTGGGGATGTGACTCAGTGGTTAAGCACCCCTGGGTTCAGAACTAAAAACAAAAAATTTAAATGAAAATTTGGAAATTAATGATTAAGGAGAGTTTCTGATGGGGGAGTTGTGAGAATCAATGAGATAAGATGCCTGAAACATTTTACACAATTCCAACATGTGATGCACACTCTTATGTTTATAATAAACATTACTACACTTGTCATCCTACCTAGTAAACACTACCTCTCTTTCCAGGTGTCTGCTCTCTGCTGCTAGACTTTATCAATGGACTGAAAGCAGGATTCTATTTTATCTATTGCTTCATCCTGAGCTCCTGTCACAGAGCTTGGTACTCAGTAAGTATTTGTAGTGAATTTGGACCCCTTGGTTCTTCTACACAAAGATGTGCAGGAAGAGGGAAAAACCATCCTCACTCTTGGTTATTCATCTACATGATGCCACCAACTCAAGTACAAATCTGCATTTATATAAAAGAAAATAAGAATCTAAAATTCATTGTCCAAGTTTTAGATGAGTCTTGCCCAGTGAGTTTCTTTATTTCTTTCTCATTCTTTTTTTTTCTTTTTTACTCTTGGGATGATTAAACAATCAGATAGGCTACCAAAAAGGTGGAAGGACTCTATCCTTTGTGAGCACTTTGAAACATAAATGACACTTGTCCAGGATGATTTAGACATTGCCTTGCCTAAAGACAGATAGCTGGACCAGATCATCCCTGAAAGTGCCTTCAGCTCTTTTGATTCTATTAAGTAGTTAATATTTTTCCTGTAATGTGCTATTGGCAACTGTCTGGTAATATTATAGATTCTCCTATAGCATGTAATGATATGACATTGATCTAATACCACATATCCACTCTGTCTGTTCTACCAACATCATTCCTTGAGACACTGACCATTTATTCAAAGACACATTCTTACCTTTTTTTTTTCCTTTGGTACTAGGGATTGAGCCCAATGGTGTTTTACCATTGAGTCACATCCCTAGCCCTTTTTATTTTTATTTCGACACAGGGTTTCACTAGGTTGCTTAAAGCCTCACTGAATTGCTGAGGCTGGTCTCAAACTTGTGATCCTCTTGTCTCAGTCTCCTGAGCTGGCATCATGCCTGACTACTCCTCCAATTTTGCCAGTGCAACTTCTACTTAATACTCTTAAACTTAAAAAAAAATCCTTACTTTCTTACTTTTTGTACAACCAAACAAAGATCATCCTTAGGGCTTTAGAAATAATTCTTGTCATATGCTCAGTATTCAGTAAAAATCTACTTAGAGTTTCAGATATTTCATTCACCAGGTCTTAAATTCATCTGTTTTTTTTTTTCCTTAATCCCATTCAAATTATATACTTTTTTGTTGCAAACTAAATTTATTTCTGGATTAAGAATATGAGTGTCATCACATTCCAAAATGTCTTAAAGTGCCCAAACACACTGCAAGCCCATATCCTTTTCTCCTCAGTAGCACTGGCCAAAATCACAGAACTCTCAAGGACAGGCTAGAGAAGAGAAGGTTCAGTGGATCAGGATGACTTAGTAGCTCATTTCACTGTCACCTCCAAATCTCCTTATTGTAAGAAAGAGAGATTAGAACTAGTTACTAAAGGAAATTTACTGAGACAACAAATGCCATAGCTTTATAATATAGTTGACTTATTCCTTGGGATGGTTAGGATCTGGGTGGATCCTTGAAGCCTTGAGCCAGTTCTTAAAAACACATAAGGTAATATCATCATCTTCATTTACAGATGTGGAAAAAGGCTCATCAGAGTAACTAAACTAGCCAGGATCATACAAGTAGTAAAGAACAGAGCTAGATTTAAAACTCAAGGCTGGCTATGGTCAAGAATTCTAGTCCCTGTGGTAGGATTCAAAAATGAGCAAGTCAGCCGGGTCTGGTAGCACACACTGGTAATCCCAGAGGCTTGGGAGGCTGAGGCAGGAGGATCACAAGTTCAAAGTCAACCTCAGCAACAGTGAAGCTCTAAGCAACTCAGTGAGACCTTGTCTCTAAGTAAAATACAAAATAGGGCTAAAGATGTGGCTCCGTGGTAGGGTGCCCCATGATTTTAATCCCAGGTACCAAAAAAAAAAAAAAAAAAAGCAGGTCGTCTGGCCTTTAAAGTCCCTAAAATGTGTTTGGAAAAAACAAGACAAATTCATGTAAAATTAAATAGCAATGAAATATTGAAATAATGGCTCAAGTTAAAAGAGAATCTTTGTCACAGGCAAACATATTTCATTGCTAAATGGACTATCAGGCAAAGAGGAAAGGGAGATCTATAAATGCAGCCCATATATTGGAAATTTTTAAATAAGTCCCTAAAACTGAAGGTAGCACAAAGACTGATGTTAAGAGAAAAATATGACCTTGCTTCTATTGCAGAAGCAGTAGTGGAAGACAGAAGTCACTGGTAGGGAAGCAGGAAGATCAAGAGTCCATGGAAAACAATTCAAGACTCTCTAAGAATGATTTCATGTGATTTGTTTCTTTAAAAAGGTTTGACCTTCAATTTAGGTTAAGACCCCAGTAACTCAATATTTTAAGAATATGAATTATATTACTTAAAATGAAAATGCTCTGGATTTTATTTTATAACTTAATATAAAATAAGCTTAAAGAGCTATGGTTTTTAAAAAAGATCTTGAAGGATTTATTTTTAAGTTTAAGAGTGTTATGTAAGAGCTATATTGGCAAAATCTGAACAGTAGCCAGGTATAATGGCACATGCCTGTAATTTCAGCGGCTCAGGAGACTGAAGCAAGAGGATCATAGGTTCAAAGCCAGTCTCAGCAACTTTGCCAGGCTCTAAGCAACTTAGCAAGAGCCTGTGTCAAAATAAAAAATAAGAGTTGAGGTTGTGGCTCACTGGAAGAGCACTTGCCTCGCATGTGTGAGGCACTGGGTTCTATCCTCAGCACCACATAAAGATAAATAAACAAAATAAAGACACTGTATCCATGTATAACTACAAAATATTTTTAAAAAATAAAATAAAATAACAAAGGGTAGGAGCAGGCGCGGTGGCACAAGCCTATAATCCCAGCACTTAGGGAGGCTGAGACAGGAGAATCACGAGTTCAAAGCCAGCCTCAGCAACCACGAGGCGCTAAGCAACTCAGTGAGACCCTGTCTCTACATAAAACACAAAATAGGGCTGGGGATGTGGCTCAGTGGTCGACTGCCACTGAGTTCAATCTCCAGTCCAAAAAAAAAAGGGGGGGGGGTAGGGATGTGGCTCAGTGGTTAAGAATCCTGGAGTTTAATCCCTGGTACCAAAAAGAAAAATATTCTGAACAGTAACTTCTATTCTAGTTCTCCTGTTGATGGACAACAATTTAAGCAACATGTTTTTCTATGTTCCAATCATACGTGTGCAGGAGAGACTGAGAAATATTAGAGTCTTCTCTTTAAAATCTGTATTGCAGGTAACAGTCTGGTGCACTTTTGATTAAGACCAAATAAACTAAGATTTATAGAAGCCCAGGAACAAAATGTCAAGTTTACATCTGGCTTTTGATTCCTTTCTATGCCCAAGTGAGGGTACCTCCTTTCAATAGTTAGTCAAGTGGCTTGTTAAGCAAACCATGCTAGAGTAATAGTCAAATCCATGAGAACAGAAGTAAATGTGTCCCTATATAGTTACATATGACCAAAGAAGAAAGACTAGTCTTTTATGGACCTTAGCATGTGAATAATTTTCACATGCATATAATATTGCAAACCCCCTCCTGGGATAAGTAAATATTATTTTTTTCTCCTTTTATAGATGAGAAATCAAGCTCATTGAATTTAAATGATTTGCTTAGTAAGATATATAAATTCATGTAGACCAATTCTGACTTCAAGAGTTCACAAGAAACCCTTGAAGAAGACTTAGTGTTTTAGTCAGTTTTTTCACTGCTGTAACTAAAGGACCCAACCAGAACAACTATAAAGGAGGAAAGATTTATTTGAGGGCTCACGGTTTCACAGGTTTCAATCCATAGACAGCAGGCTCCATCAGGACTCCTGCTAGTGGATACTGGGTTTCTTTTGGGGAAGATGAAAATGTTCTGTGAATACACTAAAAACCATTGGCTTTTAAATGGATAGATTGCATAATATGTGAATTATATCTAATAAAATTGGATTTTAACTATTTATTTGAAGTACTGGGGATTGAACCTAGGGTGCTCTCTACCACTAAGCTACATCCCCAGCCCTTCTTATTTTTATATTAAGACAGGATCTCCTAAATTGCTTAGATGGAACTTGAACTTGTGATCCTCTTGCCTCAGCCTCCTGAGTCTCTTGGATTACAGGTGTGCACCACTGTGTCCAGCTAAAGCTTTTTTTTTTTTTTTTTTTTTTTAAGGTAGACTAAGGATTACTTACATACCACATTATAATCTGAGGTATAGTGAACCATCACTGAAAATAAGAGAATGATGTTAGTCAATACATGAACATATGGATTTATAAAAATGAAAATCAGCCAGGTGTGTGGTGCATGCCTATAAACCCAGTGGCTCCAGAGGCTGAGGCAGGAGGATCACAAAATCAAAGCCAGCCCCTGCAACTCAGTGAAGCCCTAACCAACTCAGTGAAACCTGTCCCCCCCCCCCAAAAAATGCAAAGGTTTGGAATGTAGCTCAGTGGTAAAGCACTTCTGGGGTCAATCCCCAGTACCAAAATATTTTTTTTTAAATTTTAAAAATAAACAGGATGGGGTTTTTTTTAATGAAAATTTAATTTGACCAGGAACCGTGATGCATGCCTGTAATCTCAGCTACTCAGGAGAGTGAAGCAGGAGAATCACAAGCTCAAGGCCAGTGTGGTCAACTTAGCAAGACTCTGTTTCAAAATAAAAAATAAAATGAGCTGGGGATGTAGCTCAGTGGTAGAGCAAACTTGAGTTCCATGCCTATTATAGCAAAGAAAAAAAAAAAGAAAATATACATATTTGCCAACATTGTCATTGACTGAAAATCCAACTATGACTCAAAATAGCTTTCATAAAATAATATAATTTGTATCTTTGTCCTAGACTGCTTTCTGCACTCCAGATCCACTTATCCAGCTGCTTTTGTGACATCTCCACATGAATGCCCAGCAGACATCTTGACCTTCACGTGTCCAAAGTTCTGCTCCTTCCTACACCAGCTCCTGCCAAGGCTTCCCTGCCACAGTAAAGGACAGCTCAGTTCTTCTAGTTGCTTAGAAAGTTGTAGTTGGTAAAAATTGTACCTGTACCTTTTCTATTACATCTCACATCTAATCCATAGCAAATTCCTCCAACTCTTATCAAAATATATACAGAATTTAAACTAGATTTTGTACCATTCCTACTTCTACTTTCCCAATTCTACTACCATCATCTTTTACCTGAATATCTACACTAGATTCCTAACAGTCTCCTTTATTACTCATAGTCCTACCATTAACTCATAAAATGTCTTCGTGCAAATTTAAAAGGATATCCTTTCCCAAGGACATCTGCAAAGACACTGTAGAAATAAATGCACAAAGCTGATGTTAATGTCATGCCTTCCCTTAGACTGTGGCACCTTGTGCAATGTACAACCTACATAACTGTACAAAACTGTCTTTCTTCTTAGCATACTATCTTTTTACTTATTCACTGTCTGCTTCTCCCCCTTTGTGAAGGCAGAGATTTCAGTGTCCTGCTCACTGTTGCAGGCCCAGCATCTAAGCCATACCCAGCATATAATATGTACTCGATTGGCAGATGTTGAGCCCAAACATTCAAAGAACAAGAGTCACGTCGCCAAAGCCCCTTGGGAAGGGCTGCCAGCAAGATAGCTACATATTTTTCTAAAATCCCTTGTTAGATATGCCTTTCAAGTACTGTTCATATGGAAAGTCTATTTGAAAACAAAATCTCTTTCAGTTGTTAGTTTTTATTATAACAAGCATTGCAATGAAAAAAATCTTTGGTAATATGTAAGTTCTGACTGTACACTGCAAGGTATAATTGAAAGAGAACTGGCTCTGGAGCTCAATGACAGGGTCTCCAAGTCCCTGTATAAAGGAGTTGTGCTGGGTGGAAATCCAATTGTTCTGTTATGGAGAGCAGCAGGAAAACATGAAAACAGTTGGGGATTTTGCCATCTCTTCTCTATCCTTGAGAAGAGCTAGCATACCTAACCATGACCCTTAATAATTCTTTGCTGAAAGTTTCAAGATTAAGGAAGAAAAAAAGTGCAATCAATAGATTTACTTATGATTGCTAACAGAAAGGCTTGATCTTGGAGTCCAGTAGCTCAATCCAATCTTTCAATTTCTATCGAAGTCTCAGAGGCCGCTAATTCAGCCTCCACCAAAGGGATGCCCCCAGATCTCCATGTATATGTGTCTAGGTTCAACTCTTCTAGTATCCATCCAAATAAAAAGTTTCCTTACCTATTCGAATGCCTATTTTTGGATTGTCTTCCAGAAAATGATTTGACAGTGGAAATAATCAACACCTACAAACAAAATTCTACTATCTGCTCTCAAAAATGTCAAATCAGATAGATCAAATAAGACAGACACAGCGCCCACAGGAAACTTCTCAATATTTGAGTTATCCATGCTTAAGTAATACCAGTGTGTTACTGATCCCTGCTGCACTGTATTTTTCTTCCAAAGTGACTTGAAGAGACTGAGGCAGCATTCTCCAGTCGCACTGTGGCTTCAGATTCTACATTCCCAGTAGGCTTAGAGCAATCAGATAGCCAGATGGGTAGGTGGGGAGGAGGTCTCTCACTGCAGGGACATAAGCCCTGCTGACACAGCGGAGGATGTGTAATGTGGTGCTTAAGGCAGGGGCTCTAGAGTTAGACTGCTTGGATTCAAGTCTCAACTGTACCATGAGCAAATGTCATTTATTAGTTTACCTTTTCTGAATACCTCTGACTTTTCACAATGATATCATCCTAAATAAAAATTTAGCACTTAACATTGAGAATTATTATACTTGAGTCAAAGACACCTTCCATACTGAAAGCTCTCAGGACCTGGGCAGGTGGCCAAAAGGGCAAGAGGTCCTGCTTGATCATCAGACACACATTCTCGGAAGACCAGTAGGGTGAGAGGCTTGGAGGCCCAAAGGCCTTCATGAGAAAGCACCATTGTGCCAAGTCCATGGCACCCATTTTTCAATTTCTGAAGGCTCCAGGGTTTAGCCTGACAGCTGCCCTTTTAAAAAAAAATTGTAGTTATAGATGGACAGAATGCCTTTATTTTATTTATTTTTATGTGGTGCTAAGGATTGAACCCAGTGGGCAAGCACTCTATCACTGAGTTACAGCCCCAGCTCCTGCCCTTTTATTGTAGAACAGAATCCAATTTGCAATTCTTTCCTTTAACCTCTTTCTCCATAACATATACTAAATCAAAATTCATCTCCTCTGTCATATGATACATTAGCATTATACATCATATCATTTGTGGCTATACAAATGCTTTTTTTTAAATTTTTTTTTTGGTTGTTGATTGATCTTTATTATTTATTCATTTATTATTTAGATGTGGTGCTGAAGATCGAACCCAGTGCCTCACACATGCTAGGCAAGCGCTCTACCACTGAGCTACAGCCCCAGCCCCACAAATGCTTTTTAATGTATAATTTCAAGTGCAATAATCTTATTCTGTAAAACAGATAATGGAAGCATGGAGAAGAGCAGTAGCTTACCCAAAGTCACACACAGCATCCAACTCAGTCTACAGTCAACATCACACCTAGTTCACTTAGCAGATGCTTAGTGAAAAATTGCATTTCAGTCAAGGACTCTACCCAGATATCATTTTCATAAGCAAAAGATAAGTGAATCCTACCTTTTGGGATACAAAAAGCAGAAGAAAAATAAAATAAATAAAATAAAATTAGACAACATGAGAAAGAAAAATGAAATGTGAAAAATGTTAATCTTCAAGTCCAGAAAACCAGTATTCATTCATGTGCAAATACTTTTAGCAAATAATGTAATAACTTAATTTTTAAATAAAGCATAAATCCCATGTACAGTGATTTCTCCAGTTCCAAGTTTTTTAAGCCTGGCACAGTGGTGCACACCACTAGTCCCAGGAACTTGGGAGGCTGAGGCAGAAAAATCCCAAGTTCAAAGCCAGTCTCATTATCTTAGTGAGACCCTATCTGAAAATAAAATAAAAAGGGCCGAGGATGTAGCTCAGTTGTAGACAGCCCCTGGGTTAGCAAAAGAAAAAGAAAAAAGAAAAAGAAAAGGCTTTGTAGATTAATTATTTATAATATTTCCCATAGCAAGCTTCCCCTCTTTATTTATTCTTTTTTTCCCAAAACTACCTCACTAAAGATTTACTTTTTATCTTTTTGCTAAAAGAAAGCAGTAACTCTTATGACTGATGTGCTAGTGTGCCAGTATCTACACTCTCACATAAACAAACACAAACTATGCAACTCTACATGATTTTTTCAGGAAAAACAATCAATCTTATCTGGCACATAGTAGTACATTTAGGGACATAAATTTTGCTTTGCTTATCCATTAGACTTTCTTCATGAGCCTTTTTTAAAAATGAGAAATGGTGGTTTACATAAACTAGGTCTCCACAATCATAATTTCAAGCACTGTCTCTTTAGAAAAAGTGCACTATGATTGATTTAGTTATTTTTATTCTTAGATATTTTTCCTTTATACTTCCCAACTGTCACCATCTTCCTACCCAACCCAGAATCAAGTAAGACAGAAATAAACACATGCCCAAGTGCATTTACCTGGGAAGGGTTTTCCTTTCAGAAGGACAAGGTGTACTACAAGCCAGCATCCTCCAGATGCTGATAAGAGATGAGTTTACAATACACTTACACAAACACACACTCACATATTCTTTCCATAACTGAAACAGGAAAAAGGTCAAAACATCTCATCTCCAGGAAAAAAAAATGATGTGCTATTATTAAAGAAAACCAAAGGCTTAGTTTTACTATAGTTGTTGATTTGTTCTCTGAGCATCTCACCAAAACTGGCATTTCCATTGTCCTTGAGAATGGAAATCACTACGTCCTACACTCCTGGCTCAGGAAATTCACAGAATAGGCTTCAGACTGGAAAAACTTTCAGAACTATAGAAAACAAGAAATGGATGTTTTAAAATCCTAAAGCAAGCCAAAAAGCATAGCCATCATTTATTGGACATCTACTGTGTGCCAGGCACTGTTCCAGTGGCTTGTATGTATACTATCCTTGCGATGCCCTAACTAGATAGGTAAAATAAACTCTGTTTCCAGACAACAAATACCAGGATAGGAAAATTAAGTATTCTCTCCAAGAGAGCACAACCAATAAACAGCCAGGCCTGGTTTCAAAACTATATCTGCTTTGCTATGAGCCAGGCACTGTTCTAGGATCTAAGCTCACATTCAAGCAGGAGAGAAACAACAGACAGATAAAGACATGTCTATATGCACAGTCATGCACCACCTAATGAGGTTTTAGTCAACAATGGGTGGCATATCTGAAGATTCCCAGAAGATCATAATGGGACTGAAAAATTACTATCATCTAGCATTTTACTGTACCTCTTCTATTCTTCCTTATGCTTAGACACACATACTCACCATGGGGTTCAACTGCCTACTTACTGTATTCAGTACAGTCACATGTGGTACAGATTTGCAGCTAGAAGCTTGCCATGTAGGCGTGCCCTGGTCTACAGCATCCAAGCTCATGTAAGCATACTCTGTGATGTTCACACAATGACTCAGTCTCCTAAGGACGCAGTTCTCAGGCTGTGTCCCTGTCAGGAATGTGTGACTGTGTGCATATGTGTTATGGGTGGATGGGTGGATGGATGGATGGATGGATAGATAGATAGATAGATAGATAGATAGATAGATAGATAGATGGATGGATTTATAGTCAGGGAATGAGAATTAGCACAAAGAAAAACAGCAGACCGAGTGCAGTAATAGGAAAAGTGGAGTGGTGGTGTAGATGGGGTGCCAAGGGAAGACCTTCCTGGAAAGGTGACATCTGTCTGATCGAGGCCCAAACAAAATGAATGAGAAGCCAAGCAGGTGTCTGGGGAAAGAGCCTTCTAAGCAGAGGAAGCTGCAGAAGCAAAGGCTGTGAGGTGGTAGGGATTCAGTGTTTTCAGCCAAACACACAGAGCCTGGCTGGAACCCAGCAGAGGGAGAAGAATGGAAGATGAGGCTGGAGTCAGAGCCAGCTGGAAGAGCTTTGGATTCCAATGTAAGGAGATGTTTTGAGCAGGGGGACAGATGAAGTATTTCTCCCCAAAGTGATGTCTTCTGCTTCACTTCCATCCCATAGTAGACATTTCCCTTCTTGCTTTGCCCAGTACCTGCCTCTTTGAAACCTCACCTGTTCTCTGACCACAGTCCTACAGCTTTGTGGCATCGATGGCTTATTACTGTTACGCTCCCAGGAGGACTCTCTGCTAATGTATGGACTTCATACCTCATCTGCCAAGGGCAGCTTTCCAAGTCCGACCCGGAAAACACCAACCTGCAAAGACTAGAAGTCTTTCTAAGACACTGCCTCACCCCACTACTTCTGCTTCTCTCTATTTAAAATATCCCCAAAGATTTTGTCCCTTGATTTTTTTCATCATGTTGCATATTAATTCAGAATCACAGTCACAGCCACATCATCCAGGACAAAGAACAAATGGAGCCCCTACTGGGCTCCAGATACTTCCAGGAGTTGGGGAAACAGTAGCAAAGAAGACATAGTCCCTCCTCACATAGAGCATTCCATGTGCATCTTTGTAGTGGTTCTCAATTAGAAAAACTGGGGATGTGAAGAACAAAATAAAATAATTTTGTTTTTACACAACATTTTCTTTATTTTAAAGAACTAAATAATATTTGAGAATTGTGTTAGGAGAAAATATGCCCTAAAAACCTAAAAAAAACAAGAGAGAGCTTTAGTAATACCTTTACTTTTTTAATTTTTTAAATCATGCTTGTAGTACTCTAAAGGGGGAATTTCAAATGAGAAAACAAGGGAGGAGGTCTCAATGAAATATGGCTGGAGAGAGGAACTCCCATGATCAGAACCACTAGATGTTCCCATGAAGATCTATTTGGCCTCTTTATCAAAATCTAATATGAAGGGTAGGGCAATCTGGACACCTGCCCCTTTGTATTTATCCTTCAGGGCACATAACCTAATACAGGTCATCCAGGAGAGATGTCAAAATCATGACACTTCCTCTACTCCTACTTAATTTCCTGTAGGCTTGTATGTGTGTGTGATGTACCATATAATATATACATATGGTACATTTCAATTACATATGTACATATATATATATATATATACACACACACACACATACACACACACATTACTCTACATTTCTTATATCCAGTAACTGCTCTGTTTTTCCTGGACATAGGATTTTATCTTCTGATACTGCTCATGGTCATTATTCCCACAGATTTTGTCCCTGGGTTCTTCTCATCGTGTAGCAAGATTCATTCACCATCAAAGCCACAGCTTCCAGGACAAAGGACAATGTTTAGACCACTGTTTTCCAGTCGTAATTTCTCCCCAGTGACAATATATCTCTTAGATATTGACTCTGAATTTTTCTTCCTTGCTTCCTTTCAGAAATGTCACATTGTCAAGGAAGACATCTCAATCCCCCAAATCCCTGAGAGGAGTTGAGGAGCCTCTGACACTTGCCTTTAGAAGGATGATCATGGAGAACCACCATTCCATACTAACTAGGACTTCTCCACACCTCCTCCACCAGGGCTCCTTGAGTCCAGGAGCACAAGTGTCCCCAGGCTACTCCTGAGAGAATTCAACCCAAAAGGAGGCAGCCCAAATGGTAAAAGACCAGAGTGGCACCTGACAAAGAGGTTTCTGCTAGGATATTTTCATCCTTCAGCTGTTGGCCATAGAAAGAAATCCACATTCCACTCTCTTCCAAAACAGGTGGAGAGACATTTCATAAGCAAATGGTCACTGGATAGCCTTTGGCTGAATTTCCCCCAATTTCTATGTTCCTGCTTCTCCCTCCTCCTCTCTAGGAAAAGTTTTTAACCCTAATTGTTCTCTGTGACTCACATCTACCATCAGTGTTTACTAGGGAGCCCACTGTGTACACTGTGCTAGCTGTTGTGTGACTATAAGGCATTTACCAAAGATATCATCCTAACTTGGAACTGCTTTCATTCTTGGTAGAAAATACAAACAGATTTTATATATATATATATAATATATAACATATATATTATATATATAATGTATATATATAATATATATAACATATATATTATATATATAATGTATATATATAATATATATATTATATATATAATGTATATATATAATATATATTTATTTCTATATCACAAAGGAGTCCAAAAGATTTGGGTCAGAAGGCTTTGTGGAAGGCAAGAACTGAAGCTGAACTTGGGATGTTTGTGTTGGTGTACGAGTGGTTCAGAAGCCCTTTTCCAAAGAGGCAAGAGTCAAGCATTTTCAAGGTGAGTGGAAAGGTCAATAAACACACTCTTGATTCCATCAGTTACAGCATTGAGATCGTGTGTGCACATGTGCATAATTCCTAAATATTATTCTTTTACTCCTCTCTCTCTCAAGAATAGAATGGAAGAACACAATGCAGAATGATTCACATCTCAGGGAGGAGCTGGAATAATTTAACATTGGAGAGAGACCCCAAACCAATACTATCACTCTCCCATAGAAAAACACAAACTCCTCAAAGTGAAAGACAAATTGAACTAGAAGCATATTTTACTGATTTATATCCCCATTTGGCCCTGTGTTTGTGGATGTCACTCTGTCCACAAAACAACCATAGGAAATTCCCGAGATGTTCCTATTTCCTCCTCTCTCTTTTCACTCACACTCCCTGGGGGGGGGGGATGTTTGACTGCTCTTTGCACCTGCTCTTGTTTTCTGTTTTTGTATGCCACCTGTTCCTGGAGCGTTTCAATGAATTTACATAAACCTTGACTCATAAGACTAAAATGAGTGCCATTCCAAGAACCCAAATGCACCACGGAGATTCACAGCCAGGATGTGTAGGCTGAGCTGAAAGCAAGAACGAGTTTCTTTTGTGATCTTATTTAACACCTACATCTTCTCAACCCATAAAGGATTATTGTGCTTTTCTGGGCTCCATGACTCACCAGTCTGCACATCATGCAGATAGATGTTGTTTCATTTATAAGGGATTTTTAGGGGTGGAGGGTCTGGAAAGCCCAGGCAATAAGGAACTGCTAAAGCTGTACAATTTTCTGAAGGAAAGAGCAGCTGCCCTTACTTTTTTTCTTTTTCTCCTAAAATTCAGCTGTTGGCAGCACCACATGGATTTCAGCTGCCTTGCTTTGCTAGTAAATGATGACTGTATCAGCCGTGGCTTACACCTCCCTGACTGCAATCAGTTCTAGGCTGAGAGACGAGGAATTGAGCTCCATAGGTAATTTAGAAAACTGACAGGAAATAGCACTTGGCCTCTTTGAAGGTGAACTTATAGTTTGTATAAGATAATCTAAATCTAATTTACCAAAACTCCAGATGGTAAAGCTCTGAATAGCATTGTCAATGCAGGAGGCTTGTACTGAATTAATCTTTCTTTACTTTTTACTGTTCTTCAAATTTTAACTTTAACATAAAGAGGGAAGGACTAAAATTCTGTAGAGCCTGAATTTGGAACGCAGTAATTTTTGGGTCACCGCTGAATATAAGATGTAGAAATGCTGATTGGGAATGCACGCTGCTTGGGCTATTTCAGACTGGATTGACCAAAGCCAAAAAAAAAAAAAAAAAATGATCATTTGGGACTGGGGTTATGGCTCAGTGGCAGAGTGCTTGCCTAGCAGGTAAGCACTGGGTTTAATCCTCAGCACCACATAAAAATAAATAAATAAAATAAAGGAATTGTGTCCGTCTACAACTAAAAAATATATTTTTACAAATATGAGCATTCGCTCATCTGATGCTGAAGAGTGAACTTGCTTCAAAGCAACATGCACTAAGCTTTCAGAAGAAATGAAATCTGATTTAAGAATTTACCCTCAGTCTCAAGACACAGGGAAAGAAAGCAAACTACTGACTCCATCTGCAAACCTCTATGGGCAGTGATTTTTCCCCTGGTGAGAAGAACTCTCTCTGTTTCCTGGTGGCCATGTCTTGAGCTGCTTTCCTCTACCATGCCCTTCTGCCATGATGATCTGCCTCACCTCAGGCCCAGAACTGTGGAGTCAGACATCTACGAACTGAACCTCTGAACCTGTGAGCCAAAATGAACTTTTCGTCTTTTACATGGTTCTTTTTATGGCTTTTGGTCAGGGCAATGAAAAAGACGACTAGAACACCAACAAATCAACATTGTGCTGGTAATCTAGGTGAAATTACCTGCCATAACCAAGAGAATAGTTGCACATTTACAGAAGACTGGTTTTACAAAACAATCAGCTGCTTCTTTCTTTTGACATCTTTGTGGAAGAGAAGGAGAGATGTAACTGGAATTTTGGAGGTAGCCTTTCAGTTGTTCATTTATATATTCCATTTTGGGAGCAGCAAGTAGGGTGATGGTTCTCCTCTTCAGCATGCTGCTGATTGGAGGTATTTGTCGCCATTCTGATGGGGAATGAAGGCTAAGCCCATTAGCACAGCAAAGCTCAGATGCCTCAACACACCACCCTCCAAATCCTGGCTCTTTCATGGAAAAACAAATAGATCTGCAGGAAAAGAAGAAAGAAGCAAACTCAAAGTATCTCCTCTCCACCTCCTCTGCCTCATGGAAGGTTGCTATGACATTCTGTGCATCTCTGAAGGCCATGCCCCAATTCTCTTTCTAAGTAGGTGGCACATGGGATTTCTTTACAGAATATGATACCCAAACCACCTCTGATCGTACCATTCAAAGCCCTTTTCTTTGAATGTTAGGGACCTCTTCATTTCTGATGTGTCTGTTAAAACGCAGAATCCTCTAGGAAAGATATCTTAAGTTATCATCAATGATTATCTTAAATATTAGCAGGAAAAGAGTCAAGTGAAAGTAAGAAACTGTGACACAGAGGAAGATGTTAGAAAGCGAAGAAAGTGACTTGTAGAACAGTGGTGGAACCTGGAGGAATGTAATAGGCCCTGACAGAAGGAAGAAGTAAACTCAGAAACTTACAGGCAACTGTGAAATGTTGATAATATTTATAGCATTTACAAAATTGTTACAAAGAAGGGATAGAATAAAACATATTTTAAACATCTTGAATTGTGACACCCTATATCTGTATTGGAATGATTATGTCTAATTTTGAGCCTGGCCTTTGTCATCTTATCTGTCTTTGGTTGCCAATCTTTAACTTTTTGGAGAAAAGATGATATATAAATCCAAATATTTATGACTCATATATTGAAATATTGTAGTACATGATCCTTTGGACTAAATTTCAATCTAATTGTTACTAACTCAGGATATGTGATGATAAAACAAGTAACTATTTCTTGTCTAAATATTATCTTTTTTTTTAACTAGATGGTTGCAAAAATGGCAATTCATTCTATTCAGTATTTTCACCAACCATTAATAAGGTATCTGGACAATCCTATTCTGGTAAATGGTCAACTTTCATCCTGTATAATCTTTCATCTGTATCATCTCAGTTGATCATTGGCTTCTCACCATAGGCAATAGCACTCACCCTGATTTCTAACAGGAAGCTGACCTGTTCAATTCACATAGCCTCCACTACACTTTGATTCTTCTTGTGCACATTTTTCCCTCCAGAAATTAATGACTCCAAACATTCCTGCTTTCCTGACATTTTTCCATCATCTCTCTTAAATGGAACTTTCTTTCTCACTCTTATTGCTCCTATAATTAAGAGCATGAGCTTTAGATTTTAGATAAAACTGGGTTTGAATGCCAGCATGTTTAAAAGTTGTATCTATGATTTCAGGCTCAGATGCTAAGCCTTTGTGTCCTTACCTACAAAATGCTGCTACTATGAGATAAGGAAGGTGAGATAGAAATAAGAGAGAACAATTCAAAGCATCGGGTAACATACTTGAAAAACAAAAAAGAGTCAATACAACTTAATTCCCTTTGTTTTCTCTGTAGCAGGCAAAGAAATATTGCCTATTGCTCTACTTACAACTTTCTCTCCTTCCTAAGCTCCTCTATCATATACCATCTGTCTCCTCAACTCCATTCCAAGCAGTTAGAAGTAAAAGAAATATGTCTTGCAGTTCTTCAGGACTCTGACTGGCAGCTTACACATGGTAAATGTTCAAAACTGACCTTTATTTTTAATGAAATAAGTCATATCACTGGTCTTTCTGTCCATACTTTCTAAAAGTTGTCTCTTTCTCCATTAATGTTCTCACAAAATACCACAAATGAAGACAGATGGACCAGTCAGTCAGAGTAGGAAATAGAATTTAACTCAAGTCAACTAAGAATTTTTTCCCCAATAAAATACATTTTATTTATTCCTATAATTTTCCTGTGTCACTAGATATTCATTTTGTTGTTACTTCATTTACTTACCATTTCTTTCCCCCTATAGTTTATTATAAAAATTTCCAAACATATATAAAAGGTGAAAATATTTTAGTGAACATTCATATACACACATTAATTCTACCATTAACATTTTATAAACCTTACTTTAGCATGTATCTGACCATCCACCTCTCTTTGCACCTAACAACCCATATTATTTTTGCATACATTTCAAAATAAGTTGCAAACATATATACACTATCCCTCAAATATTTTAACATGCATCATTAGTTAGAGTTTTATACTTTTGGTTCATTTGTCTCTTTTGAGGGAAAAGTTACATAAAATGAAATGCACAAATGTAAGTGTGCCATTCCATGAGGTCTAGAAAATATGTGCTTATGTACAACCTTTTAACCATCACCAAGACATTTAACATGTTCACAGCTCACAAAAAATTCCCTCATATCTCTTCCAATAAATTTCTATCTTCAAACTCCCAGAGGCAATAATTGTTCTGTTTATACCATGATTATTTTTCCCTTTAATAGAACCTCATATCAATGCAATAGTACAACATATACTCTTTTTTTTTTTTTTGGTACTAGAGATTGAACTCAGGGGCACTCAACCACTGAGCCACATCCCCAGCCTATTTTGTGTTTTATGTAGAGACAGGGTCTCACTGAGTTGCTTAGTGCCTCGCCATTGCTGAGGCTGGTTTTGAACTCGCGATTCTCCTGTCTCAGCCTAAGTGCTGGGATTACAGGCTTGAGCCACTGCGCCCGGCGCAACATATACTCTTTATTTATTTACTTTATTTACTTATTTTAGTTGTTGATGGACCTTTATTTATTTGTATGCGGTGCTGAGAATCGAACCCAGTGCCTCACACATGCTAGGCAAGCGCTTACCACTAAGCCACAACTCCAGCTTCCAGCATATACTCTTTAAGTAAGGTTTCTTTTATCCAATATAATGTTTAGGAATTCATGTCCATTGTGTCTATCAATACTTTGTTTCTATTTATTTTTGAATAGTAGTCCATTGTGTGAAGGATACAATTTGTTATTCTCCCAACTGATGGGCAGTGGGGCTGTTTCTCGCTTGAAGCTCATATGAATAAAGCTTCTATGAATGTTGTTTGACAAGTTCTTTTGTGGACACTTTTCTTTACCTTGGGTAAATAACTGTGTTTTCCTCATGTACCCAAAGACTCTTTAGGATGTTTAGAAGGTGCAGAAGGATGACCATATAAAGGAGAGACACTCAGTTCACTATAAACAACATTCTGAAGTTTTTTCTCCACTCTGATATTTTAAAGAATTCTTTAATATCTTAGAGACTCAAGTTTAATCTGAGGTCTTTGAAACCTGGCCCAGACCTGCTGTTCCAGGTGAGGGTACAAATTGGAGCCCTTAAGGTTTTGGAATATCTGGGTAATAATAAGAGACATATCTGACTCCTCCTACAACATTTCCCCTGCCCTAGCCCACCGAGCCACAGGGACAGGCCACTGGCACCCAAAAAATGGGATACCAGGTCCCACCCAGGGCGGATGACACTTCCCTGGGACCTAACTATGTTAGGACTCCTCCAGCACCATTACCAGGCAACTGTAGGCCAGTTGTTTATCCCTCTCTGGTCGTCTCCATGCCTAAAGACCAAAACACCAGCATTCTACTGGGAATCAAAGGTGTAAGTCCAAAAATGACTGACTCTGTTACTCTGGGCCTGAGGTGAGGCAGAACATCATGGCAGAAGAGTGTGGAGGAAGGAAGCAGCTCAGGACGTGGTGACCAGGAAGCAGAAAGACAACTACGAATCTTTTACAAAAGACTATTTTTGGATGTGTAAGCAGAGGTAAGGGAACGGATATATCATGTTGAGATACCTAGATACTAGCAACAGCAGGCAGCCACTACACTCCTGGGGCTGAGAAGACAGTCACACTGAAAAAAAAGCAGAAATGTGGCCAGGAAGAGGCATAGCCACTACCAAAGACCTGGGGCTAGTGCAAAATAGTGGTCTCAGGGGAATAAATTGCCTGAATTCTCTCTCCTCCTACACTTTGGTCTCCTGCTGGTATTTCCTGTTTGCTGAATCTATTCAGAAGCCCAGGTGATTCAATTCCCAGGGATCTGCTTCTCAGCATATGGGAAAAAACAAAAAGGAAGGGAAGAGAATAAATCTAGATCTTGGGTAAGAGGCAGATGAAGAACAATCAGTAGAGAGCCACCTTCAATTTGTGTGCAACAAGAGTCGCAAAAAGTATAGTGTTGCTTCACACCATAAAATAGAAGTTAGGATTTCAAAAAGCTACTCAAAGTTAGCATCACCAGTGTTGGAACAAACCAATATCACATGCCTCCTGATACCCTACATGAAGGAGGATACAGTACCACGTCTGATATTCCTACCAAAATTAGGATCACAACCTAAATCCTAAAATCAGACAAACTCTAACCGAAATATATTTTACAAAGCATTCTTCAAAATTGTCAGGCTCATAAGAAGGAAAGAATGACAGAACAGTCCACATTCAAGGAGACTAAAGAGAACTGAAAACTGACTACAAACTTGCCATCCTGGACTGGATGTTGGATCAGAAATTGTTTTTTCTTCGTCTATAAAGGACATGAGTCAGACAATTGACAAATCTGAATAGAAGCTACAGATTAGAAAAGTGTACTGTTGGGGCTGGGGTTGTGGCTCAGTGGCAGAGCACTTGCCTCACATGTGTGAGGCACTGGGTTCGATTCTCAGCACCACATATAAATAAATAAAATAAAGATCCATTGGCAACTAAAAAAATATTTAAAAAAAAAGAAAAAGAAAAAGTGTACTGTCATTGTTAATCTCCCTGACTGGTGATTATATTGTCATTAGGTGAGAGAATGTCCTTTTCATGTTGGAAGGAAATCCACTTGGAAGTATTTCACAGTAAAAAAGACACAATGTCTCCAACTTACTCTCATATTGTATTTTTTAAATGGGGCAGAGGGAGAAGGATGGAGAGAATGTTCAAGCAAACAAATGTAGAAAAAATGTAAAAAGCTATTCAGTAGTTCATGTTCTAATATTCCAACAACAATACAGAACTGTTTTCAACAGTATTGGACTACTGAAGTTATAAGGGACAGAGACAGAGCTAACCAAAAATGAGGTGCTGTTGACAGGAACTGCTCACATACATTGAGAGTGGCTAGTTCTGCACAGTTTCACCAGAGCCTCATTAAATGCCTGTTACTCAAACAGTTCTGAGAGCCCAGTGACCTCTCATTATAGAACTCCTATAGGGAATTCTATTCCTTTCATTAGGATTTGTTCTGTTTTTATTTTTAATGGTCTAATCTCAATGTTTAGATATTAGAAGCCACTTCTAATTTTTTTCAGAAGTAAAAATTATCACTTTACAATAGGAAGAAACCCGATAACTCAAAAAGCCTGGCCATGTCTTTTTTGGAGGGCTTGGCATGAAATTACAGAATATTCTGCCACTTATGTAAAGAAAGGAGTGAGTGATGAGCATAATACTTATACCACACTCGAAATTGGATTATTTTCCTCCTCCAAAATAGAAGTGCTGATATAACTCTAGCTTTCTGGGGGAACAGTAGCAATTTGCTTATTTCCCCACTGCCTCATCCTGTCCCCTGTGCGGAAGTTTGAAAAGACTATGATTACACATATGGTACAAACATATATCTTTCTGGAAGTCTTGGAGAAGCCAATAACTGCAATGGTTTTTTTAGCACAGGGAAGGCACAACTAACCCTATTACAACTTCAAGGAAAGTTAGAATATGAATCCGGTCATAAAAAAATTCTGATCTGGATGGGGAGGTTTGGTTTGTTTTGGTAGTGATCATTTTTTGGTTGAAGACTTTCAGGATGGGGAAATACACATATTTTTTAACATGCATTTGTTTTAGCCCAGCTAATATTGACAGAGGACTCTTAAGAAAAAGAAGAAATTCTATGATGTCATCACAACAAAGGATTATAAAAAGGAAATTTTGGTGCCAAGCATCAGCATAATTACTTTTAAGATTTAGACTACCAGTCAAGTCTCAGTAACTTAAGTGTCTTTATCCCTAACACCAGAATTTCAATATGTCCTTAATTCAACAAACAGGTATTAGGTACCTACTGTACATCAGGTACCATGGGAAATGAGGTTAAATAAGAGGGGTTTCACAGTCCGTGATTGCCAGAGGACTACTACAGAGACACAGAATACTAAGGTACAATATCTCTAGCCTCATAATTTTATAATACCCTTGTATGTCATGAGTTTGAAAACTTATAGTAATATAATGCAATCATTAAAATAATGTTACAGGAAATTTTTTACAGTGTGGTAAAATACACGACAGAATGTTATATGATAGCCAAGCTCCAGGGTAGTCCCCAATGCTTCCTGGTATTCATGCTCTGTGTCATCTCCCTCAATGACCATCAGTATGACTAATGGAATGTGTAGTAGACACAGTGATGATCACTTTTGAAATCAAATGCTAGAAGACTGCAGCTTCTGTCTTGGTTCGTTCTCTCCACCCCACCCCACCCCACCCCACCCCTAACCCAACCCTCTCTCTCTCCTCACTTTAGGGGAGGTCAGCTTCCATATTATAAGATCAGCTCTATGGAGAGGTAAGCCTGGGGAGGGGCTGAAACCTCTATGCTAATAGCTATATGAACAAAGTTAGAAGCCAGTTCTCCAGCCCCATCATATGACTTCAACCACAGCTGACAATGTTCTGCCACTTATGTAAAGAACAGCTACAACCTCATAAGAAACAGATCCAGAACCAGGTAAGCCATTCCCAGACTCTTGACCCTGTATAAGTATTGTGTTTGTTTATTTTTGCAGTAATTAGAATTGAACCCATGGGTACTCTACCACTGAGCTATATCCCTAGCCTTTTTTATTTTTTTATTGTGAATTAGGGTCTTGCTAAGTTGCCAAGGCTGTTCTTGTACTTGGGCTCCTCCTGCCTCAGCCTTCCAAGTAGCTGGGATTATAGGAGTGTGCCATTGTACCTGGCTATGTTTATTGTTTTATGCAACCAAATTTCAGGTTAATTTGCTATACACAACTGCTAAATTAAAAACAGAAATGTGTGATAGGAAATTTTCCACATGTTAATGGTGGCTGAAGAGTTATGAGAAATTTTCATTTTTTATTGTAATATACTGTAATATATCACTTTTTAAAACAGAAAAAAAACAAAAATGGGAGGGTATTTTGCCTTTTGTTTTAAAACAAAATGCAACTTAAAATGGATTTTCAAAATAAATAAATAAAATGTAATTTTGATCTTTTTAATTTATTTTGATGTAATTTCATAACTTCAGAAAAATTATAAGAATAGCTACAAAGAATTTCTATATATTATCATATGTATACTAACATTCTTCTATAAATGGATGCTAGACATAATTTGTGTATCCTCTTAGCACTAATCACAACTATAATTTTATATTTGTTTATATAATTATTTGATTAATTTTTTTCTTTTCAGCTAGAATATAATTTCTATGACTCTTGGGTTCCTATTATATCCTGGCAGTTAAAACTGGCTTATAACAAGTGTTCAGTATTTTGTTTCCTGAATGAAGAAATAAAGAAATAAAAGGAATAGGAAATAAAAAGAACATGCCATAACTCTTATATAATATTGTTCTTCTTTTCTGTTTTCTCTGATACTTTTCCACAAGATCTTTGCACCCTTTTTTTGTCCTTCTAGAATAAACTTAAAGTTATAAAAATAATATATGATTTATTTGTGTCCATTGGCTAGACAAAGCAATAAGATTTAATATAGAAAGCTGAAGGGAAATCAAAATATTGGTGGAGGGTTGTATGATACAGGAGAGAGAGTTGGATGCCAGAGAATAGGACCCAGAAATGACATTCAAAGCAAGGAAGTAAAATAAAGTTTTCCTTGAAATAGTCTATTTAAAGTCTATGTATCAGACAAGATGGGCAGTGACAATCTATCCCAATTCTCAGTGTCTTCAAAAAAGAAAGATTTGTTTTTAATTCACAATGCATGACTAACATACAATCCATGGTGTTCCACTGGGAACTCTATATCCACCTCATTCCAGAACCTAGGCTTATGGAGGATATACCATCAAGAAAGCTGACAGTCATTATACCAAAAGAAAGGGAACTCTGAGAGGTCTCAGATCATTAATGAGATTTTTTGGATTATCCAGATCATGACATTTGTCATTTCTGCTTTCATTAGCCACAAGTAGTTGCATAGCCCCATACAACCACAAGGGTACCATGATCCTATCACATGTCCAAACAACACAGAACTGATAATATTGTTGGGCAGCAACCAATGACTATTGATACAACTGTTACACTTCCTGCTCAGCAATCTCTACTACAAATTATTTTTATAGAGTGAACAAATCATAAACAATGAGACTATTACAGAAACTCAACATAAAGTCATTGCTTATCTTTATCCAACTACAAATATTTTCTGCTCTTCCCATCCTTTCCTTTCTCATTTTGTTTCTTCAGTGAGATTTCTACTCATCCCAGAAATAAAGATTTAATAACAAAAGAGTAAAGCATAGTCAGTCATTTTTTTGAAGTCATATTAGTAGTTATTCATATTAATCTATGCATTTAATAAATTTATAGGACACCTATGTCCCAACAGAATAAAATTTTCTAATTGCAAAAACTTATGCACAGAAGTTTATAATTTCAACTATTTCTTTAAATAAGATAGTAGCATTGGAAAGCAAAAACCTAGTGTGTAAAATTCAGGTTTCTAGTCTTACCCATATGTTCCAGATACAATAGCTGAAGAAAATGGGCCTACTATTAGTATCAGATTTCTGGGGGTAACTTCCATTGCCAAAACCTAGTTATGTTGGCCAACCAAATCATATTGTGCTAAACCTCTAACAAAAACAGATCCATTTACAATTGTAATCTTGTTATCTGTAGAATCATATTTGCAAGACACAACAAAAGCCACTTTCAATATTTTCTGGCTGCGTGACTAGGCAGTAAACAGAAGTAAGAATGAGATAATGTTTCAGATAATTTAAATAATGTGAAAACAGAGAAAAGGAGTTCTAACAAATACTACGGGGATTTTTGTGAACTTTATTAAATCAACTGAATAATTCAGTTCTTCTCTACAGTAGAGTTCCTTTCACTTCATTCTGTGTGCATGCGTTGCCCTCCTGCATGTGTGAATGTGTGTGTGTGTGTGTGTGTGTGTGTGTGTGTGTGTGTATTTCTCACCAAAAGCCTTGAGGTAGAACAAAAGTATCAATGGCAATGTCAGGAAGTTATTATACCTAATGTGAAAAACGATTGATCACATGGAAAATCTTTTAGAAAATTCTGGAAAGAGGAACAGCAGCTTCTGATATTTCATATTTTTCTCCATTCATTCAGTCCCTCCTCTATACTAGGCATTACTATAGGAGCCAAAGATGTAGCAGTAAGACAGGGAAGGTCTCTGCCCTCATGGAGTTTATATTCTGGTAGGAGAGGGAAGACGATCAGCATATATAATTGAATGACCATGAAAAATGCTAAGTAAAAAATAAAACAGGATAATAAATGTCACAAATAATGAAAACAATTGAGGATATTTTAAGATATGATGACCAGAGAAAAATCTTGTAGATCGTAATTGAAGCCTAATGATGGGAAGGAGGCAGTTTGGGGGGAAGGGATGGAGAAAAGAGCTTCTGTAAAGACTTTGAAGCAGGAATGAGCTTGGTATCAATGAAAGAAAACACACATTAATGTGTTTAATGTTAATTCAAACAATAAATAGAAGATCTTACAAGCATACCAATACACATGCTATCTCATGGAAAAGATACTAGGGCTAATCCTGAAGGTTGCGTTTGCTACTTGAATGCTGAAGAACGTAGGGCATCTTGCAGCATTCTGAGGTCAAAGGCCATGCCTCTGTGAAGACAAGGAAAGTCTACTGCACAGCACTGAAGGACTTAGAAAGCCTCTCACCTACACACACTTTATTAACACAATTGCTCAAGGAAGTCTAGTGAAGTAGCAAATGCATCAAAAGACCTCAAGAAATAGAAAGATGTGGGATAGAAGAAAAACCAGTGAGCTGTGAAACCAGTAAACCCTGCTCAGTATGAGTGATGATGTACTTGTAACATCTAAAACAATTGTTACAGAAGGATTCTTAACCAGAATAGACTATGTTTAAACAATTTATTTTCAAACTGGATGTAGAAATTCAGATCGTTTCAACTAAACCTGGACACTGAGACAGAAAAAGGAAGACATAAGTAATTAAATTTAAACCTTTTCTCTTTATAGCACTGGGGGAGGTTTCAGATATAGCTTAAATTTTTACTTTGCTCAAAATGTGTTCCAAAATTATTATTTAAGTGTATATTTATCCACTAGTAGAATAGATTTAGAATGCATAAGTTCCAAACATTTAGAGGAGAAAAGAAAGAAAGCGTAATATATAATACAAACTGTATGACATTCTGGAAAAAGAAAAACTACAGAGACAGAAAAAAAAAATCAGTGATTGCCAGTTTCTGTGTGAGTGGAGAGAAGGGATACATGAGTATGTGTTACATGGGGGATTTTTAAGGCAGTGAAACTACAGTTATAAGACAGTGTAGTAAAGAATGTATGACATTATATGCTTGTCAAAACCTACAGAACTGTACCTTTATGTGAACCCTAATGTAAATTCTAGACTTTAATAATAATGTAACAATATTTACTGATCAATTTTAATAAACATAATATGCTAAACCAGACGTTAAAATTGGCTAAACTTCACGTAGAGGAGTAAGTAGATATATAGGAGTTCTCTGTACTTTGCTCATTATTTCTGTTAATCTTAACTACTCTAAAAAGTCTGCTAATAAAAAGCAAGCAAGCAAGCAAGAAAGAAAGTGTAATAACCCCAGGAAGAGCCGGAGGGGGGGTGTGCAAAAAAATCATAATAAAACACAAAACCAAAAGTATAAAATAAAATGGAAGAAATAAGACCAATCATATCAGCTGAATCAGTATTAAAAGACACAATAAAACCCAGTTAGGTTTATAAGAGGTACCTAAATGAGTTAAATATTAACACAGGGAGTAGATAAAAACATACCAAACTGATGAAAAGAGAAAGGAAGCATAAATGATTATTAATATCAAAGTGTACTTCAAGGAAAAAACATTGGTTTTAAAGTAACAGTTATTGATAAGACTTATATTTACACCAAAGTAGCAAAAGAATCATAAACTTTTTTTTTGCACCAAATGACACTGCATTTAATTGAAAAACTGGCAGAATGAATACTATGATATACTCAACATCATATTTAGAGATTTCAACATGCCTTTCTCAAAATTTGAATGAACATTCAGAAAACAAACAGACACAAATAATGATATAGAAATGTGAGACTGCAATCTCCTCTTGATCAGGGAATACTCCCACGCAAAAGGTAATCCAGATTCTGGGCTTAAATTCTGAATTCTCTTCCTCTAATTCCTCACCATCTTCATTGCTGTTCAAAGATTATGGGAGGAGGTTTTCTATATTGTATATAGATTATTTTATTTGTCTCCAAAAAGAGGATTGGTCTGAATGACCTCATCTGAAATTCCTGAAAGCAAAAGTCTCATTCCATCCCTCAAAATTTTCCTGAAAGTTCTGACCAATGAAATAAGACAAGAAAAGATTCTTTTGTGTTCATTTTTCAAATACATACACACACACAAACATTTTTAATTTGGCCTATTTTTCCCATATATATTATATACAAAAAATATATATGGGCTAGGCATGGTGGTACATGCTTATAATCTCAGTGTGCTGAGTTAGGAGGATCACAAGTTCAGACCCAGCTTCAGCAACTTAGCAAGGCCCTAAACAACTCAGTGAGAACCTGTCTCTAAATAAAATACAAAAAGGCCTGAGACAAGGTCTCATAAGTTGCCCTGGCTGGTTTCAAACTGGTGATCCTCCTGCCTCAGCCTCCCTTGTCACTGCAATTACAGATATGCACTACTCAACTGGCTAGAAAAAGTATTTTTTAAAATTCATTTGTTTTTCTATTGAAAGACAATTATAAGAAAACATAATGAAAAATATAGAACAAAGAACAAATTCTAACTTAGGTATTTCTGTGAAGTTGTCTTGTAGATATGATTAGAATCCTTAATCAGTTGACTTTAAGTATGGAATTGATGATTTGGATGAACTTCACTCAATACATTGAAATACCTTGAAAACAGAACTGAGGCTTCAAGGAAGAAGGAATTTCAGCTGTGGACAGTAGTTTTGGCCCATGCCCACATGTTCAAGTCTACTCTTCTTGGAGGCCTTTAAGACTTAGACTGGCCTAGCTGGCACCTATGATTACATAACTGTTACATACTTTAGGGCAACACAGATGTTAATATGTACCTCCTAATGGCTATCCTTCTCTAGAATTCTGACAGACAAAATATATAATAAACTTCAGAATTTGTGTGAAACCTTTATAAGAAAAAAATGTCAAATATTGCTGAAAGACTGAAGAGTAGGTGAAGAGACTTGTCAAATATCTGTACTACAAATTCAGAATATTCAAAATGTACTGCATTGCAGAATGAAAACCCAACAATGCTTTTAGGGAATTTGACAAGTTTCTTTTCTGAAAAGCAGAAAATAGTCATGGTATGGTAGTGGAGACGGGTGAGGTGAGGATTGACCTACCAAATAGTAAAACATGCCATAAAACTACAATAATTTTAATTTTAAAAGTGTGAAGTTAGCAGAGGAAGAGACATATGGAAGAAAAAGCATAATAAGGAACTCAGAGAGAAACATATGTAAATGGGAATTATAGGAATTTGATGTATGATAAATATGGCATTCAAATCAATGCAGGTAATATGATGGATCAGTTATCTTAATTCAGAGGGCTGAAATAAGAGCCATTTATTTGGTTCATGATTTTGTGGTATGGCAATTGGGTGAGGGTAACTAGTCTAGGCCAGGCCAGCTGATCTTAGCTGAGCTCTTGTGTCCATAGTCAGCTAGTCAGTCAGCTGGAGCTGAGTTATTCTGAGGGATCTTCATTGTGTGTCAAGATTATCTGGGAGAAACACTGGAGATGAGGCCACCTATCTAGTATCATCCAGCAAGCCAACCTGAGACTGTTTATATGGTACCCAAGTTTTAAGCACAGCAAACATGCAAGCCCCAAACCATAAGCACTTTTCAGGGTCTACTTGCATCATGGTTGCAACTATTCCATTGGCCAACACAAATCATATGCCCAAGCCTAGGGTCAGTGGAAACTCTAGTTTGGATATGCTTGAATTGTGTCTCCTAAGGCTTTATGTGTTGATATTTAATCCTCATTGTTAGGAATTAAGAGGGCAGAAACTAGCTGGGCACAGACCATGTGCCTATAGTCCCAGCACTGAGGAGGCTGAGGCAAGTGGACTACTTGAACCCTGGAGTTTGAGACCATCCTGGGTAACAGAGCAGGACAGCATCCTAAAAAAATATGAGGGTGAAAACTTAATCTAACTATAGTGTTTGGTGTTTAAAGGGAGGATTACATAAGCTCATCAGGGTAGACACCCCTGTGATTGAATACTGGTGTGTTTTAGTCAGCTTTTTTTTATTGCTGTGACCAAAAGATCTGACAAGCACAATGTAGAGGAGGAAAAGTTTATTTGGGGGTCACAATTTCAGAGGACTCAGTCCATAGATAGTGGAGTCTACTACTCTGGGCCCAAGGTGAGACAGAATATCATGGCAGAAAGGTATGGCAGAGGAAAGCAGCTCAAGACATAGTGATCAGGAAGCAAAAATAGAGAGAACTCTGCTCAACAGAGACAAAATACAAACCCCAAAGGCATGCCCCTAGTTACTTACCTCCTCTAGTCACACCCTACCTGCCTACAGTTACAGCCCAGTTAATCCATATAAGGGGATTAATTCACTGATTATGTTATACCTCTAAAAATCTGATCATTTCACCTCTGAAAATTCTTGCATTGTCTAATACTTGAGCATTTGGGGGCATACCTCATATCTAAACCATAACAGGTGATTTTTATAAGAGAAGGGACAAAGAACAGACAGGCACACTTACATATATCCACTCCCTGACTATTGCCATGTGATGCCCCTCCAGACTGCCTTGGGACTCTGATAGCAAGAAGATCATCAACAGATGTGGCCTCTTGACCCTGCACCTCCAGAACCGTGAGCCAAAATAAGTTTCTTTTCTCTCTAATTTACTCAGTTTGTGTTATTAGCAACAGAAAATTGACTCATACAGTGGGGGATGGGCACTACCAAAGGAGGAGTAAACAAACTGGCCATTACTACAATCAATCCAACACCATTAATTATTCAATAAATCATGCTGGGAAAATTGAACCACTTGGGGGTGAAGTAGGTTAGACTCCTTCATTACACCAAAACAAATTACAGATGTACTAAAAATTAAACGTAAACATGACCATATTTTAATAACAAAATGAACAAACAACAATATGGAGAAAATATTTGCAACATGTATAGCAATGGATTAAAGGCTATAATATTTAGAGAGATATTTGGAATAAATAAGAAAAAGATAAAGCAGTAGGAAAAGAATACAAAGATAATTCATATAAGTATAGACTTTAAACAAAGGAAAATATGCCCAATGTCAGCAATGATCAAAGAAATGCCAATGAAAACAAAATTGAGTTACCAATTTTTGCCAATTTGTTTGACAAAATGTATTAACATCAAGTGCTACATAGTGAGTGGGAAGGGGCTGAGGATGTAGCTCAGTCACAGATCACTGTCCTTGCATGCACAAGGATCTGAGTTCAATTCCTAGCAAGAGAGAGATAGAGAGAATATGAAATAAGCACCCTCATAATATAAACTAGCATAAAATTTCCAGAGGGTAAGTTAACACTACATATGAAAAATGTTAATGAATATACCCTTTGACCCTTCGATTCAATTTTTGGAAATTTATCTAAAAGATAAATGTAAAATGATATGAATGAAATATCTGCATGTAAAATACTATTTATGAGAGTCCTTTTGTAAAAAGTCAAGAATGAGTCACGCACAATGGTACAGACCTGTAATCCCAGCAGCTCAGAAAGCTAAGGCAAGAAGAGCGCAAATTCAAAGCCATCCTCAGCAACTTAGTGAGGCCCTAAGCAATTTAGCAAAACTGTCTCTAAATAAAACATAAAAAGGGCTGTGGATGTGGCTTAGTGATTAAGTACCCCTAGGTTCAATCCCAGGTATGGAGAGAGAGAAAGAGAGAGAGAAGCAACCAAATTTCCCATCAATAGACTTATCATTATGTATACATATGATGGAATATTATGTAGCTTTCATATGTGTAAAACACACTTTCATGTATTGCTACAAAAAGATGTCCATGAAAAATAGAGAGACAGGGGCTGGGGTTATGGCGCAGTGGTAGCGTGCTCGCCTAGCACGCATGAGGCACTGGGTTCGATCCTCAGCACCACATAAAAAATAATAAAAAATAAAGATATTCTGTCCACCTGCAACTAAAAAATAAATATTAAAAAAAAATAGAGAGACACATGTAAGTTTAAAAAAAACCTTATGGCCAGGCATAGTGGCACATGCCTGTAATCCCAGTGGCTCAGGAGGCTGAGACAGGAGGTGGTATGTTTAAAGCCAGCCTCAGCAAGTGCCACGGTGCTAAGCAACTCAGTGAGACTCTGTCTCTAGATAAAATACAAAATAGGGCTGGGGATGTGGTTCAGTGGTTGAGTACCCATGAGTTCAATCCCCGGTACAAAAACAAAAACAAAAACAAAAAACTTATGGCCTCATTTTTGTACAAAGTTTTGCCATCTTCAAAAAAATATTTAGGGAGAATATTTACCAAACTTTAGAAGGATTATAGGGCTTTGGGTTTGTTTTATTTTTCACATTCTTTTTTTCCCAACAATATATCAACAGAAATTTTTATGTTGTGATAAAATTAATTTTATTATTTTTTTAATTACCTCAAAGAATTCCTTGACAACCAATATTTTTAGGCCAACCATAGAATTCTGGCAAGTTTTGGTCTCTTTTTATCAGTGTTGGGGATGAAACCCAGGAACTCTCACATGCTAGGAAAGTGCTCTACCACTGAGTCACACCCCTAGCTTGCATTCTGATAATTTTAAAGAAATAGTTATAAACTTTATGAATTCTGCAGATAGAACATATAATCCTGGACTAATGCAAAATGCTACCCTTGGTAACATCAGAGAAGATGCATTTCTGAAGGTTTCAGAGAGTGACTTCATTAAAAGGGAAGGAATTTATAGTAGGTATAAACAGAAGTCCCATGAGAGGCCTTTGGTTCCCAGAGCAGGAGTCAACTTGCCATTAATGAGTGAAACAAAGGTGGCTACCCATTAAGAGAGTAAAGAAGAATCTGTCATAGAATCCAGTCTTTCAGTGAAGTTTGTCTATATTCTTTGAATCTTTGTGGCATCTTTGATTCTCCAGTTTCCATCAATCTCCAAATAGTATTGTTAGTTCAGAGTTACATAAACAAAAGTGTATAGTCCCAGATAATTACTTAAAATAATTCAGCACTTCCATTAATGCCAGAGCCAATTAGAGCATGGGTGGCACATATCTTCTCTCTCTGTTCAGGAAGAAAGAGTGAGCCGTGTCACAGAAAAGTAAGGGTTTTGACCAGAGACCAAGAACCACATTTTATAATTGCTTAGGCATAGGCCCACTTTGAACAGATTTTTAATTCGTAAATTTGGAAATAACTGCCATGAGGAAACAAAGACCTCAGAAGTCAAGTTAACAAATGACCAAATTCAAATACATTTCCTAAACATGAATGTGATTTCATATATAAGGAAAATGAGTTGCTTGGTCATCTGGATGAAATGATAGTGACTCCAAATGGCTATTTCATTTTTAAGAGGCATATGAGTCCTTGTACTTCTATGTTGTCATCTACCAAATGAGGATGTTGTCCATTTTCAATCTTCACAGCAAATTTAGGAAGAGCTATCCCACCCTTATAGCTGTCACAAAGGAAATGTGCACCAGAAAGAGGTAAGATTTTGGAGTCTGGGTCACACTTGTTTTATCTTCTGAAAAACAGGCCAAGTATGATTCACTTCACAGGGTGCCATGAGAACTAAATGAGACATAGCACAACCGGGCTCAGAGCACATACCTGCAATCCCAGCAACTTCAGAGACTGACGCAGGAGGATCACAAGTTCAAGGTCAGCCTCAGCAACTTAGTGAGTTCCTGTTTCAAAAAATAAATAGAGATAGGGATCAATTCAGTGGTTGAAGGCACCTGGATTCAATCCCCAGTACTGAAAAAATAAATACATAAATGAGACAATATACACATACAATCTGGAATGCTATAAACATTTCATGACTGTTTTTCTTTCTTTTCCCTTCCTCTGGCCATTCCCACTTTCTCCTGATGATCTCCAGGTTCTTCTCTTGTTGTTCACATCCTCCCTATTCTTCCCCATCACTCCATCTCAACCTCCTATACAAAGTTACTTTGCCTTCTCATGTAATATCTGTACTATATGAGTTACTCATAAGATTGGAGGATGGAGAAAACAGGTAATGAATGAGCTCTTACTCTGTTGTTAGGCATAGCTTTCTCTCTTCTACTTGATTAGCATTTCCTAAAGCTCTTGGGCTTTGCCTTAACTTTTTTGATTCCCTCAAAAGCACCTAGAATATAGTGACATTTACTAATTAGTTATGGTCTTGCTTTGTTTGATTGAAAGATTTTACACAAGGCAGCTAAAACGTTTGGGTAATTTTGTTTTTGGTACTGGAGATTGAACTCAGGGGCACTTGACCACTGAGCCACATCCCCAGCCCTGTTCTGTGTTTTATGTAGAGACAGGGTCTCACTGAGTTGCTTAGTGCCTCACTGTTGCTGAGGCTGGCTTTGAAGTCGCCATTCTCCTGTCTCAGCCTCCCTAAGTGCTGGGATTATAGGCTTGCGCCATCGCACCCGGCTTGGGGTAAATAGTTTAAAGACAATTTGGTCCATCCATAATGCCATTGTCAATCACAAGCACCATAGCTTGTGAAAGAAAGAAGAAGTCCATTTCCAATCTGTTCTCATGAAATGATATTTGTATCATTATCTCCCAAAGCTTTTTTTTTAAATATAATTTAATGTCTCTCAAAAAATTTTCAATGTGTTTCTTAGATTTGAAATCCAGTTCCATGAAGTTTACTCAAAAGCTCAATGCAGTAATACTATTTTTTCAAGTGATGTGTTGGGTATTTTTTAATGTAATGGAAATATCTATTTTTGAACATAATATTGAAAACGTTGACTTAAAAATGATTGATACGAGACAATGACAATTTTAAAAGTTTATTTTCATAAATTATATTCTGTACATAAACTTTATTATCCAGAAATCTTTGTTTTCCATTAAATTAATGTAAAAGGCAAAACAAAAAGCAGTTGAGTCAGATGTGGTGTTGAGCACCAGTGGTCCCAGCCAATCAGGAGGCTAGGGCAGGAGGATTACTTGAACCCAGGAGTTTGAGATCAGCCTGGGCAGCATAGAAAGACTGCCTGCTGAAAGAAGGAAAGAAGGAAGGAAGGAAGGAGGGAGGGAAGGAAAGAAAGATGATGGTGGGTAGGGAGGGAGGAAGAGATAGAGAGTCAAAGAGGGAAAGAAAAATCAGATTAACTCTGGATGGAATATTCTGGAGAGTATCAGACATTCAGAAAATGGAGTAGGAAAGAAGCAATGTTTAAAAATACATTACAAACATAATGATCTCATTGAAATTACCTAGGTTTGGTATCAAAAGAATTAAGCTTAAGACCTTGCTCTGATCTTGCCTCTGAGGCTCACTTTCTTCTTCTGTAAAATGAGGGAAATGATATCTGCAGCACTGAATTGAGAGGAGCACATCGACCCTTTGAGAAATCTTTTATAAACTCTAAAATATCTGTATAAAGCATCTTCAGGCTCCTAACTGCCCTCCTATCCCTTCCTCCCTCCTCTAAGAATGGGTCAAGATTAAGGGCAAGAGCATTTGATTGGCTCTTGGTACTAAGGGGTGGGCTTTCCTATAAGAAAGTGAAGGACAAAGCTGGATCAGCAAGAGTACAGTGAAGTAATTACCTCCATTGATCTGAGCACCATAATTCCAATTATGCATCTGAAATTTTCATTAGCTTTTTAAGTAGACAAATCAGCTTAATAGCTTATATTGAACTTGCATTCATCTAAAGGTTTTCCTTTTTCTAAAAATAACTAATTCTCATTCTTTAATTATGCTACAGATATTTACAGCCAACATGCAACCTTTTTATTCCTCTTAAATTATATACTGTGACTGCGCCTTTTGGGTTCATCCAGTTGAGATCAGGCATCCTAAGATTAGTCTTCTCTCCAAGGTTTGCAATATCGTCCAGTGAGAAGCAGCATCTGCCCTGGAGCAGCTTTAAAATTAAATCAAAGCAAGTGGAAAACTAAGTTTGCACAACACCCATCCTGGATAGCTATCTTAGAGATTTACAATATATATGACCATTCTGAAGGCTCCGAAAATCTACAATAAAGAAACCAAGCTAAATGTTTTTAGCTTTATACTTCCAAATTTCTTTCAAGCATATAAAATACCTTAGGAAATTTTAGGATTAATAGGGACATGGAATACTAGGCTGCAATTAAAAAGAATGAGGTAGATCTGTTTAAATTGACATGTAAACATCTTCAAGAACTATGAAGTGAGGCACCAATGTTTATAGCAGCATAATTCACACTAGTTAAATTATGGAATCAGCCTAGATGCCTGTCAATAGATGAATAGATCAAGAAAAATGTAGTGTATCTACATATGGAGTTTCACTCAGCCATAAAGATGAAATTATGGCATTAGCTGATAAATGGATGGAAACAGAGAACATCATGCTAAGTGAAAGAAGCCAGACTCAGAAAAATCAAGAGTTGAGTGTTTTCTCTCACGTGTGAAAACTAGACCAAAATAAGGGGGGAAAACAGTGGGTGGGGGTTGGGTATTATAAAGATATAGGGAAGATCAGTGGAGTAGAAGAAGATTGAGAAGGAGGGAGGCAGGATGGAAAAGGAGAGGAAATGTGGAATGAATTTAATAAAATCACACTATGCGCATCTATAAATATACCACAGGGAATTCCACCTTTATCTATATGTAGAAGGAGCCAATCAAAAATAAATGAGTAAATAAACAAGTGAAAGAAAGATCAGTAGGGTAGAGAAAGAAGATCGCGGGCAGGGGGAGGAAGGGTAAAGGGGGAACAGGGACTGGAATGAAGTAAATCAAAGTCCATGCATGTATGACTTTGTAAAATGAACCTAATTGCTATGTATAACACTCTAAAATGGCGGGGGGGGGATTATTGAGAAAAACAAGTCTAAAACAAGCACAGTCTAACTACCTGGTATGGTTTGAATATTATTTGGGTCTCCAAAAGGCTCCTGTGCTGGAAGCTATGGTCCCAGTGTGGTGCTCTTCAAAGCTGGGGAAACCTTTAAGAGGTGGAGTCTAGAAGGAGATGATTCAGTCATGACCACCCTTGTGAAGGAATCAGTGCGGCTCCCTCAGGAATGGCTTAAGTCTTTCAGGAATGAGTCAGATTTTTACAAGAGCGGGCTATTACCAAAGAGGAATCTTGGCCCCTTTATGCTGTCTTGTTTCCTTGTTCAACCCATGTGAGCTATTTCCACACTTGCCTCTCGGGCACACCCTTCACGGCCTCTGATTCTATCCACTGTGAGGCTCTCACTAAAACCAATGCCATTGTCTGCCAGGAGCCATCCGTGAACTGTGCATGAACCAAAACGACATGGAAGCCATTGGGTAGGAAAGTCTGGTATCTGGGAACTCCCAGCAGGATTCTTGCTGGTTGGGGACCACCCACTACATGTGACTTCCTACTCAGCTCTATCTACACAGCACCAGAGATGGGGTGGCCCCACTGGAGCCACGGAGCCACACAGCCACACAGCCTCTAAGAGATGGATATGGCTTGCCAAGATGCCAATCAACCTGTTTGCACCAAGACTCCTCCTGCTAAAACCTTATTCCTGCCTTTGATGTACTCTCCCTTGTTTATTTAAGGAGCCATTTTCTAGTTGTTCAGTTCCAGCTCCTATATGAACTGGAGGACATATCAGGCACTCTATTTTCTGGCTCTGGTTCTTATTTCTTTACTAATTATTTCAGACTTTCTTAGGTGGCTTGCCCCTTCTGAGCAAGAAACTACCCTAGTGGGGTGCTGGCCACCCCACGATAATTGCCATGCTCTTGGACCTTAAGAACTGTGCACTAAATAAACCTCTTTTCTTTATAAAGTATCTAGCCTCAGGTATTATCATAGCAACACAAAACAGACTAAGGCACTGCACTCTTAAATACATAAATAAGTAAATACATGTAGTATTTGTGAGCGTACATATACTAAAATACCTAAGTTTATGTATAGAAAGGCCAGAATGATAAATACCTTCATACATTCCATAGTTGCATCTTGAGATAGGTATAAGACCTAATGAAATGGTGAGGAAAGGAGACTTTTGTATTTTACTCTAATATTGTCTGAATTCTTTATATTGAGAATGTATGATAAGTTGTTTAAAATTTTTCAATTATAGGAATTTGGATGAAATGGGCCAATAGTTTAGTCAGCGGTTATATATAACAACATTTTTATTTAGTAACTACCCAAATATGGTAATAGAAATCAAATAAACATGTACTTTCTACAAAATAAAAATAAAGTTTTGCTTCCTCTCTAGATTCTGCAAGTCAGTAAACAAGGCTTTATGAGACAAGTTGAACAGATTTGAAACATTTGGTGGAAAATATTTCCCACACAGTTTATTAATACCAGCAGCTAGTGTTTGTTATTGAGACCTGAGAGGAAGAGGTCCTTGCAGGGGCATTCACAACTGCTCTATGGTTCTTGATTGGAACCACTGAATCCTGACAGAAGTAGCTGTGCTTTTGGGGTCCAGAAATGCTAATCCCAGTTCAAGTAAAATAAGAACCAAAGATTTCACACCCCCAGCAACTAACAAAGGTGCATCAGTAAGAACATCATGCCCTAAAGGATTCTTAGTAGACACACAGTATCTTTCCCAGGCTTTTAGGAAAGTAATGACATTAGTCATTAAACCAGAAGAATGAGAAAGGGGACAAAAGGGCAAATTTAAGACTGAGCTAAGGCACAGGAGCAATGCAACATAGAGCAAAACGGCCAAGGGTTCCTGACATCAGGAACACAAGCCAAATATCACAAGGAAAAAAATTAAGGTTTTAGGAAAGTAAATAAGAATAAATATTTTAAGTGCTAAATTATCAGAACCAATGGATTCACCTAAATTAGAGTCAAGCAAAAGGATTGTGTCACAATGGACAGACTTGACCTTTCTGTGATTTGTATTGGTCCCTTCCACCCTACTGCAAACTCCTTAAAAATATAACCTGTGGCAATATAAAGTCTCACATCAACGTAAGGTGCCTAACTCGCAAGGATAATGGGCTTGGGAATCTTGCCTTTTGGAGGGAGGTAGACCTGCGTTGCCAGGGAGACAGAGTGGCATGGAAGAGCCCTCCTCATCAGACTCTAAATGCTTCTTGTGATGAGGTGGCTGCACTGCCAGCACCAGCAATTCCAGCAAGGTCATCTGGGTATAAATAACTCAGGTGGAGGACTTCTCACAGCACATTTTCAAGCTGTGTATTCCCTCTTATATACACTTAAGCACCTGTCATCTTTGGTCAGCGTTGCTGAGGGGAAATCTCTTAGATCTCCCGATTTCCATGGGGAAGGATTTTCCCTAGCTTCTCTCTACTACTTACTCCCTCTGCCCTTGGGAGCTGAGGGGATTTAACTGATTGATAAACTATCTGTATCTTAATTCCACTCCCTGCTTTCTCTCAGTGGAGCTTATCCTTCAAGAACGTGGCTTCCCCCTCATCTTTTCCCTCCCATAGTATTTATTCCAGCAGAACATCTAGAGACACCAGCCTGATCCAGATTGCCAGGATCTGGCTTGGTAGGTCAGGCTAATCCTGAAGTTTGATTAGGACAATCATTTGGCTTCCCACTAATCCATATCCTACAACCTGGCCTCTATTTTGTCATCAGGATTGTTTTTAGATATTACTTGATTTTTTAAAAAATTAATCAAATTGTTGAGCAACCAAGAGGACAGGTGCTACTAATTGTGATCCCCTTCAGACATCTAGCAAGGGTGCTCACATATGACAAATTTATTTTAACTCTAGCCCAAATACAAAGAAAAATTCAAAGGATCTTAACTTGAAGTCTTTAAGTGAGCTCCAAGAAACCCATGAGCACCCTGGAAATGTATGGAAAATCTTTGGATATAAGTGCACTTTTCTGCCTCTAAGAAAGATTTAATAATACCCATCTAAACTAGGTGTGATGGTGCACACTTGTAATCCCAGCTATTCAGGAGGCTGAATTAGGGGGTTCTCAAGTTCAAAGCCAAACTGGGTAAGTTAGCTAGAGCCTATCTCAAAACTTTTTTAAAAGGAGCTGGTTATATAGCTCAATGATTAAGCCCCCTGGGTTCAATTCCCAGTACCACAAAACATATACACATAACTTGAGGAGGAAAAAAATCTAATTATTTTCAGGGGAAAATAAAAAACCTAAATGAATTATGTCAGACATTATCAGCAAACCTGCACTTTTAGATTATTCTCAAAGTTCTAAATATATCTGAAATTAAAAATGTGATGCTATTTACACTGGTTGTGAATGTAAATCTTAGCCAAGTGCCTCTGTAAGAGAGCCTCCTTCTTATTACACTCAAGCTATAGCAGTTTGTCAGTTTTCTTTTTTAGCTATGGCTGTGTGTCCAATTCATTACTAACCCAAGAACAAACACAACAAGGAATTTCTCCTATTGGGAGTTTGTTGAGTTTTGTTTGTTTATGTTGTGAAGAGAGGCCAAATATTGAACAGTTGGGCTACATACTAAAACTTCCCCATGCCGAATGAGAATACAGAAATCCAAATCCTGCAAAATTTTGAGTAGCATTAACACAGAGGCTTTCTGCTATGGATACCTAAAACACTGGGTAAAGTACATTACATAAATGTGTATGTGTATAAAAAGTGTGAAAAAATTCATAAGTATTCCTTAAAACACTGCAGGTTTGCATTATAGGCCAGTCTAGATTCTACAGTTGAAAAAATGATATAAAAAGTTATCCCAAATCAGAGTCAGACATAGTGGCACATGTCTATAGCTCCAGCTACTCAGGAAGCTGAGGCAAGAAGATCACTTCAGTCCAGGAGTTCAAGACCAGCCTGGACAACATACTGAGACCCTGTCTCCAAAATATGAACAAAAATACTTATCCCAAACCAATGATAACTCAAGCAGAACCATTATAATAAAACCCCACATTACTCAATAAACCCACATAAAACCAAAACTATCTTTAAAAAAAGAGCAGAACATGAAAAAATGCATAATTTACAAAGTAGCAATTCATCTTAGACAGCAGATATTAACCAACAGAAAGGTTAACATCTCCAAGAACTGAAGTCACTAGAACAACCTGAGAAAGACTATGCAATCAGTATGTTCAGAATCATTCAAGGAAAAATAATAAAAGCTAACATTTATTTAGTGCTTGATTTGTAAAAATATAATCACTGACATTAATGGAGTGATTAAATAGCTCAGATAGATTTGAAAACATTAACTATAATTTAGCCCAGAAAAACAAAGTATAAAACTATTTTACAAGAGTTTAATAAAGTATAGAATTGGAAATTCTAATATGTCCACTTATGTATTTAATTTGAGCTTTAGGAGAAAAAAGTACTTGGAATGAAGAAAGATCTACTCCTCAGCCTTCAAGGGTCTCCGAGTAAAAAATAGAATAAAAGTAAACCCACACCTAGACAAACAGTAGTCAAACTGCTCCTCACCATAGATAACCTCACAAGTAGCCAAAGAGCAAAAGACAGATCACCTGCAAAGGTATAACACTTTGTCTCCAACAGAAATATTCATATCTTCAAAGTGTTAAAATTCTAGACCTAGCTAAATATTCATTCAAGAATTAAAGTACCAAAAAAAAAAATTAGAGCACAATAGCTGGGTGTGGTAGCACACACCTATAATCCCACCAGCTCGTGAGGCTGAGGCAGGAGGATCAAGAGTTCAGCAACAGCGAGGCACTGAACAACTCAGTGAGATCCTGTCTCCAAATAAAATACAGAGTAGGGCTGGGGATGTGGCTCAGTATTCAAGTGCCTGGTATCCCATCCCAATGTTAGAGTACAATAATAAACATTTTTGAAAACATAAAAGTGAATAAATTTATCACTTATAGGTCAGAAAGAATAGAAATATGAAGAAAAGTGAAGCAAGAAGGAAGGACTAAGCTGACAAAGTGGATAAGAGCAATAAGTTTAAGGTATCTGCTATGTAGCCTGGTGACCAAAGTTAATGACAACATGTCATTTTTTTAATTGCTGAGAAAATAATTTTAAGTGTTCTCACTATAAAAAATAATAAGTATATGAAGTAACACATATGTTGTTTAGTTCAATTTAGCCATTTGTCAGCATGTACATATTTTGAATCATCATGTTGTACAACATAAATATATGTAATATTTATTTGGCAGTTAAAAATTAATTTAAAAAAAAAGAGAAATTGATGGCAAAGCTACACTATAGTTTCTCTCTGCCTGATTTCCGGTAAGAACAAGAATTGTTCTTGAGCTCCAAGATGGGCCATCCAATGGAGGAACATAGTGGTCAAGTTCTGGAGGAGGTCTCTTTGTTTTCTTCCTTGACTTCTTCCTGGGGCCATTTCTTGAGGATGAGGTCCTGAAGATGGCATCCCTTCAGAGACATAAAAAGGGTAACCAGCAAACCAGTTTCAAGATTCTGAGTACTCCAAGGAAGTGGCAACTAGTAATCATGGTGTTATCATCGAGGCAAGACATCCATTATCTCTTTGAGGCAAAACTATTAGGGAAATAAATAAGACAACTCCACTGTCTCCTTACAAAGTGCCTGCCTGGGCGCTGTGGCTCTGAGCTTGTGCATCTGAGCCTTTTTTTCTAATGAAGGCTCATTTTCACTGTCCCTCTGCCCAAAGGGATGCTGCTAATGGATAGTACTGACTGCTGCCACTCTGGGCAACTTAGCTGTTATAATTTGTCTATGAGGTGCTCCCCAAAAGCTCCTCTGTTAATGCAGAAATATTCAGAGGTGAAAAAGTTGGTATGAGCTAGAATCTCATCAGTCCATCCTAGTTTGAAAGGATTGACTGAGTGGTAACTGTAGGCAAGAGGGGAATCACTGGAGAAGGTGGGTCACTGGGAGCATGCCTTGGAAGGGTTCATCTTCCCTAAGTCCCCTTCTCTCCACTCTCTCTCTCTCTGTCTCTCTGCTTCCTGATCCTACCATGAGTTGAGCAGTTTTCTTCTACTGGGCCTTTTCTCCATGATGTGCTGCCTCACCTTAGGCCCAGAGCAATGGAGACAGCCATCCCTGGACTGAGACCTCTGAAACTGTGAGCCCCAAATAAACTTTTCCTCCTTTAAGTTATTTTTGTCCTATGTTTTGGATGTAGCAATGACAAAGTTCACTAAAACATTGGGTAAAGCCACCTTGAATGTTATCTTTAAGGCACAGCTGTCTCATGCTAACTTCTGAGAAGAGACTCAATCTCCTGATCAGGAAATCCTTGATCATCTTAAGAATCTGGAGATGACCAAGGGGTCATTGCAGAGAATTCAGGACCCTGATGTGACCAACAAAATAAAATCAATTAAGCCTAAGTAGGTGAAAACTAGCTATAGTAAGGTTCAGACAAAAAAATTAGTAAGAAAATAAAGGTTAAAAACGATGCTATTTTTTTTAATCAGGAAGATATAACAATCCTAAGCCTGTGTGCACCTAAGATATTCTTTCGAATTTTTAAAAACAAAAATTGGCCAGATTGCAAAAAGAAATTGGCTGGTCCACAGTCTCATAGAAACTTAACACACCTCTCCTAGTAACAAATAAACCAAGCAAAGTAAATGATATCTAAAATTGAAAAACACTAAACTGACCCCCTAAGGAGAATAGCCTAATTTCTCTTCTTGCCTTATGAAGAAATTTCCTGAAAGAGAACTGAGAAACTGCTGGACTCCACAGGGACCAATCAAACGAGGTCAGATTTCCTTCACGCCTGAGAAAAAGCCAAACTAGAAGTCTGTTCAGGGTTTAAGATACAATCTTAAAAGGAAAAGTCCAGAGCCCAGCTTGACCCTGCCAAGAAAAAAACAGTGCCCTCAGCACTTACAAAGGGAGGTCTTGAGCTAAGTGCCAACAGACTCCAGAAAACTAAGCTTCCAGACTCCCCTCAGAGCAGGACATCTACAGGCAAAGGCCATGGGCCTCAGGCTGACTGGCCCTGCCCTGTAGAAGTCTGAACAGAAAGCTCTTTTGGGGCAACTTGGACAATCAAAGCACAGGTGGATCATCTAAGTAGAGTGGATTCTTCTGGCAAAGGAGAGTTTAGAACTTCTGCAGATCAGACTGAAGGGTCCCTTTCCTACTTCTTTTCCCTAACCAGGCTTGCAGGGAACAACAGGCTCTCACATTATAGAGATTTTAGTACTAAACATACTCTTGTCTCCTTCTTTCCTGGTTCAGCCCTTGCTATGGTTTGGATCTAAAATGTCCCCAAAAGCTCTCTATTAAAGGCTTCATCTTCAGGCTGCAGTGCTATTGGAAGGTGGCAGAACCTTGAAGAAGTGGGGCCTAGTAGAAAGAAGGTAGGTCATTGGGGGGCATGCCCTTGAAGGACCTTGGGACCTTGGCCCCTCCACCCACCCTTTCTGTCTCCCAGCTGCTATGAGGTCAACAGGACTTCTCTGACATGCACTACTGTCGTGATTTACTGTGCTACAAGCCCAAAGCAACAGGGCTAAGTGACCATAGATTAAAACCTCTAAAATTATGAGCCAAAATAAACCTTTCCTCCTTATAAGTTGATTCTCTCAGGTATTTTCTCCCAATTTCAGAAAACTGACTAATATACTCCCAGAACACCTCATTTTACAGCCATCAAGAGGCTGCTATACTTTTAGAGCAGTCTCTACACATGCTGAATTTAATGACTCAATGGGTTAATTTTGTTGTCAAGGATTCCAAGGATATAGGAGGTGGGATAGATGTTCAGATAGAGGAAAGGTAGGAATTTAGGTTGAAGGCCCTACTTCCACAAGCAAAGCTGTGTCTCCAAACTTGGGTTATAGGAAATGAGGGCAGAGAGAGATCTGATGTTTGGATGAGATTGTGAGCTGCTCAGCCACAACTGGAACTCAAGGATCCCAAAGCCACTTCCTCCATACCACACTGCAGCCTTTTCCTGTTTTTCTACTCCAGCTGTTTACTACACAAAATTTGAAAATCAGTCACCCAGTCAAAGAATGTAAAGCCTTCAGGTAATTAAGGTCGATGTTTATAAAAAGCCAAGAGTATTTCCCCATATGTATGATAAATAGATGTGAACTCCAGCTCTTAGGATTAATATCCTGCTTCATCTTGCATTCAAATGAGAAATTCATCAAAATTGTACATATTTTGAGCAAAGCTTGCTGAACTTTTTTTGAACTCTCAAAAAAGTCACTGCTTAAAGTGTCCAGAAATGAATGAACTACATATTTTTGTCAGAATCCTAAAATAAATGCTTATTTATAATTTAATAACATATAACAGAAATAATATTTTTTGTAAGAACCAAGGCATTCATTTCTTCTTTTAAAAAGCTAGATTAGAAATATTCATATGGCAGGGGCTGGGATTATGGCGCAGTGGTAGCGTGCTCGCCTAGCACACATAAGGCACTGGGTTCGATCCTCAGCATCACATAAAAATAAAATAAAGATATTCTGTCACCTACAACTAAAAAATAAACATTTAAAAAAAAAAGAAATATTCATATGGCAGATGCTTTGTTCTGCTATATATTCATTTATCGTATGTCCGTTTCTGCTATTTGTTCTTTTTATGGTCTACAGTAGAGATTGTAAGACTTTGTCTATAAAGGGCCAGATAGTAAATATTTTCAACTTTACAAGCCATACACTCTCTGTCACAATTACTCAGCTCTGCTACTGTGGAAAGAAAGCAGACATGGACAGCTGAAAACAAATGAGCTTATCCAGATTTGGCCCTGGGCTGCAGTTTGCCACATCTCTGCTGTTCACTAGAAGCCACATTGTATGGAGCCTGGGATCACTGGCCAAGTGAAGTACATGGGTCTCGATTAGCTGATTGACATTTTTGTACACAAGAAAATTTAATCTATTTTCTTTATAACTTATTTGTATGTCTTAGGTTGCTGAGGAGAGTATCAGCTTTTTTATGCTAGGGACAATACTTTTCAATTTAACACTCTTTCAGAACTTTTCAGCAGACAGCATATCCCTGAGGAAAGAGAAAACTTAAATGTCAAAGAGATTGGAATTCAAATCCTGGTCTTGCTATTTACTAGTCATGGGACACTAAATGGATTGTTTACTCAGAGTCTCTATTTCCTCATCTGTGAAAATGGAGATAATATCCACTTCATGAGATTGTGGGGAGGATGACATGAGATCCTATATGGAAACCACATAGCAAGTGAGGAGTCCACTCCAGGCCAAAATTGTGTGTGACCTTTGGCCATCTGGCAGGCCCCTTGGAGGAAAGCCACCTTCTGCGCACCAACCTCTTAAACAGCCAGCGCTCTGCAACTGCCCAGAAGGAGAGGACTCACTCTCACCTTCAGGCCAGCCGTGAAGAGTGCTCACCTGCTTTCTAGGCTTCTCCTCTGATATGTCTCTTTATTACTTCCCTGTTCCTTCCTATCAGGAAGCCTGGGTTGAGGCACTTCTCTCCACTTTGAGTCAGCAATTCTCTACTCCTAACCCCTTCCTCTCTCCCTTCTCTAGACCCTCCTGGGTCCACAAAAAAACTTTCTATTCCAGATTCATGCATATTAATACAATCCCCCACCATCTGTGCATTGTGCCACCTGACCCTTCATTGCTATTCTGTGGGGAATGCTGGGGAGCTAGCACCTCCTTTTTGCTTCTTGCTCATTCCTCTGTACTATGTGATTACACTCTCAAATGTTACTTTGAGTTTGGTTCATTATCTTCTTTGACCACTTTGACATCTGTCCAGCTCAACAGTATCTGAAAATAAAACTTCCCAATGGTATCACTCTTAGAGGTAGGGAAGTGGGCCCTGTAGGCCACCCACATACCCAGAGGCTGAGGGACATCTGCCATGTTAAAGAATTCATACTGCTGGGCGCGGTGGCGCACGCCTGTAATCCCAGCACTTTGGGAGGTTGAGACAGGAGAATCGCAAGTTCAAAGCCAGCCACAGCAACAGCGAGGTGCTAAGCAACTCAGTGAGACCCTGTCTCTAAACAAAACATAAAATAGGGCTGGGGATGTGGCTCAGTGGTAAAGCACTGCTGAGTTCAATCCCCAGTACCAAAATAATAATAATAATAATAATTCATATTACTCTGTAATTTTTCTGTATAAATATAGATGAAAATGTAACATACATGAAACATGATACTGATTCTTTACATTACTATCTGGTTCTAGATATTGCTTTAAGAGAGTGAAAATCACAATGTACATGACAGCATTATATGCTGAATTTAAAATGTTTTATGTTTTCTGTGCTAATGATAATTTGTCACATGTGACCCTTTTATAATATCTGAAAGAGTTATATGAAATTCATAATTTAGTTTCAAATCAGTGTATACTACTGAAGGATGTCATTGCAAATTCTAATTGCTATGATTTCAGAACAGCAAAGTTTTTCTCAAGTGAATAAAAATTGAATAATATGTTGCCTCCTATGCTTAGATACTTTATAATTTTATTTCTAATCTTTAAGAAAAGAAAAAGGTAAGAAGAAAACCTTTTTATTTTCCTCTTACAGAAAGGCTAAATAATTTGTACAAGTCCCACAATTAGAAGTTAGAGCTCAAATTCAAACCGAGCCTAACTCCAAACTTTGATTGCTGCATTAGTCTGTCTCCATACCTCCTTATCAATCCTATCAGTCTCCTCAGGTCCCAGGGAAACGGTTACCTTCCTTCTCCAGGCTCCCCACTCCCAGGATGGTAGGAGGATGGCTGAAATGTTACAGACAGGCGAACTATGAGACAGCAAAGTGGAAGGAGAACCCAGAACAAAGGTTGCACCTGGCAGGTGGTCAGATGCTCAGTGAGGAGCATCTTTGTTAATACTTTGACTTTAAAGTGGCTGTTGGGCCACAGAACCACCATCCAGGGAGACATATTTTGATAGCTTAATCTCTTAATTTTATTTGTGTTACCTTTGTGCTTCTCAACCTGAGTTTCTACATCAATATTTTCAGAGTTCAGAAAGCTCTAAGAAATTTTTTTACTTTGAGCCAGGTGTGGTGGTGCAGGTTGTAATCCCAGCGACTCGTGAAGGTGAAACCCATGATAAGGAGACCAAAGGAGAAGAAGGATCACAAGTTTGAAGCCATCCTGGGTGACTTAGCATGACCCTATCTCAAAACGGAAAAAAAAAAAAGAATTGGAGAATGTAGCAAGGCGGCAGAATGCCCTTGGGCTTGATCCCAGTGTTTTAGTCAGCTTTTTAATTTCTGCCACCAAAAGACCTAACAAGAACAATTTTAGAGGAGAAGTTTATTTGGGGCTCACAGTTTCAGAGGGCTCAGTTCATAGAAGGCTGACTCTATTCCTCAGGGCCTGAGATGAGGCAGAATATCATGGCAGCAAGTGTGTGGCCGAGGAAAGCAGTTGGGAACATGGCACCAGGAAGCAGAAAGAGAGCTCTGCTCAACAAAGACAAAATATATACCCCAAAGGCACACCCTGTAGACCCACCTCCTCCAGCCATACCCTACTTACCTACAGTTACTATCCAGTTATCAGGGGATTAATGCACTGATTAGGTTAAATCTCTCATACCAATCATTTCATATCTAAACTTTCTTGCATTGTCTTACACATGAGTTTTGGGGGGGACACATATCTAAACCATAACAATGAGGTACCACGAAAAATAGAAGTTTTTACTTCTTATTTCCATTTTTATTTGATTTCAATCTTAAATTTTTACATAAGCATATTCTGGATTGTTTGGATAAGCATATTATGGTCAAATACTCCATGAGATTTTTCAGGCGTGGGTGTGTGTTCACATTCCCATTTGTGTTGCTGAGTGATTGTCCAGTGACAGCATTTAGGGCTAAATGCACTGTTTCCCAAGCCATGGAGTCCACTGACATTTATTCTCAGGCTTTTTCAAGTTCTCACACGAGCCTGTCAGCTTTCTTCTCTATCTGCTGGCAAGAATGATAACAATTCCCACCACAGGAGCATCATCAACACCAAAATTCTTTAAGGGATTCTGTAGGATCTTATAAATACAGCCGCACTGTCTCCCTATATCATACACATTCTCTATTTCAAAACTACATGAATATTTTTCATTTTCTGGAGAAAGGTAAAGTTTAAAAGGTGACAAATTAACTGCCATGAATCTCACTCTTATTAAGGAGCTGACCACTGTGGGTGCAGGGTAGATTTTTCTCTGGTTTTGAAACTTCCCTGTTAGTGGAGAGCAGAAGGAACTTCGCTGGAGAAGCACCTTGGGCCTGTGTGGGTCACGTGGAAGGAACACGGGTCAGATGCAGCCCTCCCAATCCCACCCATCTTCAGAAAGCTTACATTGTGTTCTGTTCCTCCTTTATCAGGTGAGGCCTGGGACAAGGTGCTTAGGTCTGATCATTGTGGATTTCGCTATTGTTTATTTATTTGCTTTTGATGCTAGAATTGAACCCAGGGCATCACACATGCTAGGCAAGTACTCTACCACTGATATACCTTCAGTGGGACTAACTACTATTAAGTCCACAGATATAAGCTATATTCTCTGCTACCAGTAGATATCTGGAACTCCCATCTGCCTTATGCTTTTATATTTCTCTGTTGAGAAGAGGGATACTTTTTTTTTTTTAGTATTGGGGATTGAACTCAGGGGTACTCTACCACTGAGCCACATCTCCAGGCCTATTTTGTGTTTTATGTAGAGACAGGGTCTCACTGAGTTGCTTAGCACCTCGCCATTGCTGAGGCTGGCTTTTAACTCATGATTCTCCTGTCTCAGCCTCCCTAAGTGCAGGGATTACAGGCGTGTGCCACCATGACCGGCTGGTATGCATTTTTTAAGCTCTCTCACAACCCAATAATCACCATTTTAAACTCAAATAATATTTATTTTAAAGATAATTTTATTAATACTTATTTAAATAATATTCTAAATAAATTTTGAATATTTAGTATTTTAAATAACACCCTTATTTAAAATAATGGGTTATTTTTTATTAGTTTATTTAATTGCATTTCAAGTCATAGCACATATATAGAGCTCAGTTTTTCCATTTCTCTGGTTGCAAACCAGATAAAGTTACACCAATTGTATTTTCATACATGTACCAAGAGTAGTTAAAATAACGTTTTAAGTTAAAAAATATAATTTCAAAGTTCTGCGCCAGAGTTCCTGCCAACCGGCAGGAGTACAAGCCAATGCCCAGGACCAACTTCAGGTACCACCACGGGAGACCAGCCAAGGTCAGGCCCGAGATTGCTACCCACCAAACTGTTAACCCACAGGGGAACCCAGACCCAGGCAAAGGACTGCCTCCGGGGACCCCCGAGGCTGAGGCCCGGAACTGCCCCTGTTCAGCACTAGAGACCCTGTAGATCCGCGGGAGCCCAGGCCCAGGGCTTGACCCACCATCTGGAATCTCTGAGGGAGTCCAGGCCAAGATCAGGCCTAGGACTGCCCTCACAGGTCTGTGTGAGAGCCCAGGCCCAGGTCTGCCCCTGCACATAGTGAGGATCCACACTGTTGCTCCTTTCCTCTATCCATCTTGTACACTGCAGCCATCCCTATACTTCTATGCATTAGCCTCTACCTTGTGTCAACAGCTAGGGCCTGGAGGCAGCAGGCCTCCAAAGTGCTGCATCTCTGATCAATCAGCCCAAAGCCATTGTAAGTCCCATCCTTTCAGCCCCACCTCTGAAAGTGTTTGCATCCATCTTAGGCCACTCCCATTGCCATCTTGAGTTACCTCCAATACCACCGCCACCAACTTTAGTGGCAGTAGTGTCCATTTGGGGACACCTTTGGGGACTGGAAGTGAACTCCAAGGTGAGATACAGGTCATCTGTAGTGTCACTACAAGATTATAGGCTAGAAACTGCAATACCTCAGATCAGCATTGCAAGAAAGGAACATACATAATCAACATGAAAAAAAAGAAAAGAAAGTGCCTCAAATAAACCAAGATACTATAATAATAGAATCCATTGATAGTACAGTTGATGAAATGTCAGAGAAAAAATTCAGAATGCACATAATTAAAATGATATGTGAATTAAAGAAGGAATTAAGTGAGCAAATACAGGCTAAAATTGATCACTCCAACAAAGAAAGAAGAGAGCAAATAAAGGCAACCATTGATCACACCAACAAAGAGATAAGTGAGTAAAAAATTACTTTAAGAAAGAGCTAGAGATTGTGAAAAAAATCAGAAATTCTTGAAATGAAGGAAACAATAAACCAAATAAAGAATTCGATAGAAAGCATCACCAACAGACTAGATCACTTGGAAGACAGAACCTCGGATAATGAGGACAAAATATATAGTCTTGAAAATAAAGTTGATCATACAGTGAAGATGGTAAGAACTCATGAACAGAACATACAAGGATTATGGGATAGCATCAAAAGACCAAATATAAGATTTATTGGGATAGAAGAAGGCACAGAATTTCAAGCCAAAGGAATGCACAATCTCTTCAATGAAATAATATCAGAAAATTTCTCAAACATGAAAAATGAATTGGAAAATCAAATACAAGAGGCTTACAGGACACCAAATGTACAAAATTACAACAGATCTGCACCAAGGCACATTACAATGAAAATGCCCAGCCTACAGAATAAGTATAGAATTTTAAAGGCTGCAAAGAGAGAACCAGATTACACATAGGGGGAGACCAATTTGGATCTCAGCAGATTTTTCAACTCAGAAACTAAAAGCCAGGAGATCATGGAACAACATACACCAAGCTCTGACAGATAATGAATGCCAATCAAGAATCTTATATCCAGCAAAACTGAGCTTCAGATTTGATGATGAAATAAAAACTTTCCATGATAAAACAAAAGTTAAAAAGATAAAAGTTAAAGAATTTACAGCAAGAAAGCCTTCACTACAAAGCAAAATATTGCATGAGGAAGAAATGATAACCAACAATGAAAATATAGAAAGAGAGAAACCACACCAAAAAATAAAAATAAAAAAAAAAGCCAATCAAAGGAGAAACCAAGTCAAGGAAAAAACCAAAAATGAACCAAAATGACCGGGATTACAAATTATATTTCAATAATAACCCTGAATATGAATGGCCTAAATTCATCAATTAAAAGACATAGGCTGACAGACTAGATAAAAAAGAAGACACAACAATATACTGTCTTCAAGAGACTCATCTCACAGGAAGGACATGCACAGACTGAAAGTGAAAGGGTGGGAAAAAAGTAGCACTCACATGGACCACATAAACAAGCAGGAGTTTTCATCCTCATATCAGAGAGGACTTCAAACCAAAGTGGGTGAAAAGTGATAAAGAAGGACATTTCATACTTCTTAAGGGAATCATACATCAACAAGACATAACAATCATAAATATCTATGCACCAAACAATGGGGCATCTACGTATATCCAAACAAATCCTTCTCAACTACAAGAATCAAATAGACCACAACACAATACTTGTTGACTTTAACATAGCTCTCTCACCACTGGATAGATCTTCCAAACAAAACTATACAAAGAAACCATTAAAACAATCAATAATTTAGACTTAATAGACACATACAGAACATTCCATCAATCAACAAGTGAATACACTTTTTCTCAGCAGCACATGGATCTTTCTCCAAAATAGATCATATGTTATGGCACAAAGCAAGTCTTAGCAAATACAAAAAAAATAGAGATACTACCTGCATCCTATCTGACCATAATGGAATAAAATTAGAAATCAATGATGGATTCAAAAATAGAAACTACTCCAACACCTGCAAACTAAATAATACACTATTGAATGACATATGGAAAACAGAAGACAACAGGGAAGAGATAAAAAAAAAAAATTCTCAGAGGTAAATGAAAACTCTGATACAACATATCAAAATTTATGGGACACCATGAAGGCAGTGCTAAGAGGAAAGCTCATTGCATTAAGCTCATTCATTAAAAGAAGAAAAAGTCAACAAATAAATGACTTGACTCTATATCTCAAAACCCTAAAATAAGAAATACAAACCAACACCAAAAGAAGCAGAAGACAGGAAATAATCAAACTCAGGGCTGAAATCAATGAAATTGAAATAAAAGAAAAAACTCAAAAAATTGACAACACGAAAAGCTCGTTCTTTGAAAAGATAAACAAAATTGACAGACCCTTAGCCACCCTAATGAAAAGAAGGAGAGAGAAAACCCAAATTACTAGAATTCATGATGAAAAAGGAAATATCATGACAGACACTACTGAAATACAGGGGATAATTAGAAACTATTTTGAAAATTTATACTCCAGTAAAACAGAAAACCCTGAAGACACCAACAAATTTATAGAGGCATATGACCTACCCAGACTGAACCAGGAGGTCATACACAACTTAAACAGATCAATTTCAAA
>CM053403.1:131888053-131907492 GCA_028644305.1 Xerus rutilus
ACAAAATTCAACTCAAAGTGGATTAAGGACCTGGGAATTAGACCAGAGACCCTATGCCTAATAGAAGAAAAAGTAGGCCCAAATCTTCATCATATTGGATTAGGACCTTACTTCCTTAACAAGACTCCTATAGTGCAAGAAGTAAAATCAAGAATCAATAAATGGGATGGATTCAAACTAAAAAGCTTCTTCTCAGCAAAACAAATAATCAATGAAGTGAACAGAGAGCCTATATCCTGGGAACAAATTTTTACCACACACACATCTGATAGAGCACTGATCTCCAGGATATATAAAGAACTCAAAAATCTTAACACCAATAAGACAAACAGCCCAATAAATAAATGGGCCAAGGAGCTGAATAGACACTTCTCAGAAGAGGATATACAATCGATCAACAGACATATGAAAAAATGTTCAACATCTCTAGCAATTATAGAAATGCAAATCAAAACTACTCTAAGATTTCATCTCACACCAGTCAGAATGGCAATTAATGGCAATTAGAATACAAACAACAAGTATTGGCAAGGTTGTGGGGGAAAAGGCCCACTCATACATTGTTGGTGGGACTGCAAATTGGTAAGCACTGGAAAGCAGTATGGAGATGCCTTAGAAAACTTGGAATGGAACCACCATTTGACCCAGCTACCCCACTCCTTGGTCTATACTCAAAGGACTAAAAACATTATACTACAGTGACACAGCCACTTCAATGTTTATAACAGCTCATTTCACAATAGCTATACTGTGGAACCAACCCAGATGCCCTCCAATAGATGAATGGATAAAGAAACTGTGGTATATATACACAATGGAATATTACTCAGCAATAAAAGAGAATAAAATTATGGCATTTTCAGGTAAATGGATGGAGTTGGAGAATATCATGCTAAGCGAAGGAAGCCAATCTCAAAAAAACAAATGCTGAATGTTCTCTCTGATAAGTGGATGCTGATCCATAATGGAGGAAAGGACATGAGAAGAATGGAGGAATTTTGGTCAAAGGGGAGGGATGGAGGAGTGGGCATGGGGACAGTAAAGATGGTGGAATGAGATGGACATCATAGCCCTAGCTTCATGGATGACTGCATATATGATGTGATTCTACATCATGTACAACCAGAGAAACGAAAAGTTGTGCTCAAAAAAATATATTATTTCATGTAACAAAGCTGTTTAATGTAATATAGATTAAGTATTTTTGTAAAATTTCAGAATACCAAAAATCACTAAATGAGTGACTCACCCGATTACAGGCTTTACATTTTCTCTGCCCAGCTCTGCTAGGGTTGATGTGAGAAACGCTACAGCCCCTGGTCACAGAGGATGGCAGTACAAGTTTTTGTTTTCATTTGCTTCCACACAAGGCATTTGTTTGATTGCTAAGATGACATGACAGGTACAATCTATCACTTTTGTGCAAATCACTTGTTCAACATGGGCTCCAAAGGTTGATACAAACTTAAAACCAAACTAGTCTGTGATGCACCTGCTTAGCAATCCAGAGGTGAGGAGAATTTGTCCAGTAGTGATTACTGTGCTTAATAGGTTGTTGCCAGTATGTTTTATAGAGTTTATGACCTCAGTTTTATAAGGTAGGAAGCAAGACATGGTTATCAAGGCAATATTCCAGGCTTTATTTGTATGCTTGCTGACTAATAAGATTAAAGGGCATTATGTAGCTAATATTTCTTCCACTTAAAATAAAAACAAACAGGGTACCCTTTAATATGTAAAGCGTTAGAGGAGTGTTAGTTTGGTTATGACAATGATGATCTAACCACTGGGTCACATAGCGGAGCTCAGAGGTCATAAGGCCAAGAAGCAAAAGGGAAGGCATTAAAAGGATGCTTGATCGATGAGAGGACTCTGCCACAGTTTCATTTTTCTCCTGGATGTTATAGAAGAGATGAAGTGAAATCTGAGAAAACCAAATCTCCTGGTGCTTATGGAAGAAATACAATATGCTATATAACTTTAAAGAGACTCATTCATGTCATTGCAGGTTGTAAGCAATGGGGGGAGAAAACTTATTTCAGTCCTGATGAGATGACAGAGCACATGAGGACAGAAAGATTAAAAGTGAGCAATAAACACCTACAGAAAAAAAGTTTCCAAAGGATTTCTTCTTTATAGGTAATCAATTTGGATGGGAGAGAGCGTCACTCTCACTGTGGCTGAATTCCCCAAATGCGATTATTCATGGACTATTCAGAATGCTTCAGGGCTGCCATCCTTATCAAATAGGACATCAAGGATTGCTGGGAAAGATAATAATAGTAGCCAGAGTGACAGGTAATTAGCAAGGTAAATTGGCTTGTGGAATTATGTACCATGAATTCTACATAAAATATAACTTATTCTTACAACATAGATGCCACTGTTTTCATTTGCCAACTCTAGGTTAAGAGCTTCCAATCCTGGTATAAATAAATATTGCTTCTGTCAGAGATCTACCCATATATAATGTCTACTATTTATCGAATACATTTGCACTTATATTTATCTCATTCCATCTTCATCACAGTAGCACAAGGTAGATTCTATGTAGATTTCCTAATTAGAAAATTAGGAGAGTGAGCCTCTGAGAGATTTGGAAAAATGATTAAAGACACAGAATAGCAAACCATGGAAGCAGGATTCAAGCCCAAGGCTCTGACCCAGAGTTTATGGACTTTGAACTCTGTCCCAAACCACCACAATGTGGGCTAGTTTTTGTTACAGAGTGATCTGGACTTCTTGATAGGAAATATGCAACAGGTAAGTACCTATCAGATACATACTGATTCCAAAAGATTTCAGTCTCAAATTATAAATATTATATGAGAAATGCTCAAATAGTTTGCATTTTTGAAATGAATAACAGAAAAAAATGGAAATCAAGGAACTAGTGTAGTGTATTTGTACTATATTTTCTTTAGGAGAATCAGGACAATAAACCAGATTTCCTTTCTTGTCATCTTTGCATCTCCCCAGAGCCACCTTCTTACCCTCTGGCTACAGAAGACTCTCCAACTCAGGTAGATCAGCTGCCTCCGGAGGATCAATTCTAAAGTTTCCTCAGTTTCTCTAGAATTTCCTCAACCCCTATCTAGGGCAGAGTTTCCATTCTGGGGGGGGGGAAAAAGAGCTTGGGCTAAGGCAACAACCTCATTTGAGAATGGGCATTGAATCACCAGTTTACAGCACTTTACACAAGATGGGAAAAGCACCACTGTTTATACCACAAAAAGGGTTAAGACTCCCCAGGTCTCCTTCCTGGGAGGACCCCAGCTCTCACCTCTGCTCCCCTACCTTCACTTGCTGCATCATGTCCTCTGCTCAGGACCTGACTTGTTTTTCTTGCTCAACTATGTACAGTCCCAGGCTAGTTGAGGTGTTGAGAGAAAACGAGGTCAGAGAGTGTCTGGCAAGATTGAGGCCCCACCCTAGCCCTGGCTTTTCTCAAAAACAGGCAGCTCACTCTGAATCTAGAGAAAGAGTCATGTGGGGTTTTTTTTTGTTCCCCTTTAGCCTTATTTTAAATCTTTATTATCACTGTAGTTACCACCATCCCTGCCCACTCCTGTCTGTCTGTCTTCAGCTTATACATGATACAGGTGAAGCACCAATTCAAAATTCAAACCTGAAATGCTCCAAAATCTAAAACTTACTGAATGTAGACATGATGCCACAAGTGGAAAATTCCAAACCTGATCTCATGTGAAAACGGTCACAATCCAAATGCAGATGCATCAAAATACCCATATATCTCATTTATATATATATAAATCTATATATCTCATTTTTATATATCCTATTTTATATATCTCATTATATATAAGAACTATATATATTAGAATTTTAGAAAATGAATATATATATATTCTAAAATGTTAAAAGATTCAAAATCTGAAACACTTTGGGGCCCAAGCATTTCAGATAAGGGATGCTGAACATGTGATATGGAAGGTAGCAATTCAGACTCTTCTCCACCACACACTCAGCAAGGCTGTGCAAGAGGCTGAAGCCAGCCTGCCTGCCACTACATAGCTGCCATGTGACCTTGACCACAGCTAAACTGCCAACCTCAGTGTCCTCATCCATCAAAGGAGGAATATTAATCGTCCCCACTCATAGAGTTGTTATGAGGATGATGCATAGCTCAGTATGTGGCATCTGTATGTGTTTAAGAAATGACTGCAGCAGTCACGACTCCCAACTCCCAAATGGCTTTTTCTAAAGTCTGCTTGTGAGAAGCCTCAGAGTCGTGGTGCTCAGCTTTTAATAAATGTTCAACCAGAACTGAGGTCTTCGGTAAGCATGAGCTTGTTTTCAGTGAAATGATGCTTTGTGCTGGGGCCTCCTGAGACAGGCTCTTTCTAGCCTCATACAGATCACAAAGAAATCCCACTATATTTACTTGTAATGAACCAATTAAAAAAAAATATATGCCAACAAAAAGATTTCCCAGTCCCATGGAAGTCAATCTTCCACCTTCTTTGACCCCTGAACACTCTTTATATGATGGCAGAGTCCTTAATCTTCTAATTGGAGAGTGCCTAAACTGTAAAAACCTCCTTTCCTCCCCAGCAATCTGAATACTGGTAATGTTTTCCTTTCCTCCTAAAATTAGTCTCAATACCACTATGGTAAATGAAGAGGTAGGAGCCTAAAGGGGAAAAAATAGTCTCCTGTACATTCTTATCTCTGAATATAAGGCAAAGGTGATGGTACCTCTCTTGTCCTTCCTAAGTGTATTAGAAGAATGTCCTCATCTTTTCTCTGTCGTGGTTAGCCTCATTAGAACACAAACAAGGAGAGAGACTGAATTCAAGAAGGGTGGGGCAAAGCGGAAAATGTCATCTCAGTAAAAGATCCAAGATATTCTCCAAGCCAACATAAAAAGTTCCCCATGTCAGTAAGCCAGCATTGACTGAAGTGGAGATTAAAAGGAGAAAGAGCCTGAGGCCAAGATGGAGGAGCCCGCTCTGGCAGGTGCAGCAGGCTGGGGCAGCCCAGGAGGAAGAAAACAAGGCAAGAGGAAAAGAAGAGGGAAGACTGCAGGGACTCCACCTACTCTGCACCCTTCAGATCACTGCACAATCCCAATCTCTAGTACACAGATTTGCCAGCATCCCAAGATCTTCTCTGTGAAGTTTTCACGAGAACATCCTGGTAGGGTCTGATAAAGCTCTTTGAAACATAGTTGAACTACAGAGTCCTAATTATCCACAAAAGCCAGGAGACTAGCTAGAGAGAAACACTTGAAAGAGGTTCGGGAACCAGAACAACTGAGGGAAATGTGTACTTCTCATTATTTTTCATGTGTAATTCTTTTATTTTTATTTTTTTTAGTTGTCAATGGACCTTTATTTTATTTATGTATATGCAGTGCTGAGAGTCAAACCTAGTACCTCACACACACAAGGCAAACGCTCTACCACTGAGCCATAACCCCAGCCCCTCACGTGCAATTCTTACCAGTTTTTTGTTTGTTTGTTTGTTTTGGTACCAGGGATTGAACTCAGGGGCCCTCGACCACCGAGCCACATCCTTAGGCCTATTTTGTGTTTTATTTAGAGACATTGTCTCACTGAGTTGCTTAGTGCCTCACTGTTGCTGAGGCAGGCTTTGAACTCCCAATGTTTCTGCCTCAGGCGCCTCCGGAGCAGCTGGGATTACAGGCGTAAGCCACTGCCCCCGGCTTTTAACAGCTTTTTAATGACGGTTTCACCTACTGGTAAAATTCCAGACACCATCTGGACAGAGGCAATGAGGCTTAAAATTTCATTGAGAGAATATTATTCTCCATCCTTTATGCAGGGCAGTTGTTCCTGTGAATGATTTCTTTCTGGGTTTTTTTTTTTTTTTTTTTTTGCTATGAATGAATGCATCCTGGTATAGATAAAAGAATGTCCAGTGTTAATAACAGGAAAACGTAACAATTCCGGAGCATTTGCAGGTACAGTACAAATTTAATTAGCAGATTGTGGAACAGTCCAGCCTCTAATTGTAGCTACTTCCTCTGGTTCCTTTATTGCTGCCTTCCTGCCCTGCCCTTCACAATTTCCCTATAGTAAAGATTACAAGTAACAGTCATTTTAGCATTAGAAGCCTTCTTCTTTTTTTTTTTTTTTTTTTTTGGTACTGGGAATTGAACTCAGGGGTACTCGACCACTGAGCCACATCCCCAGCCCTATTTTTGTGTTTTTATGTAGAGACAGGGTCTCACTGAGTTGCTTAGTGCCTCGCCATTGCTGAGGCTGGCTTTGAACTCGCGATTCTCCTGTCTCAGCCTCCCTAAGTGCTGGGATTACAGGCTTGAGCCACCGCGCCCAGCAGCCTTCTATCCTACTTGTTAGATCTACTTTGAACTGGTTAAGCATAATAATGCAATATCAAGCTTTATTGTTTTTAAATATATTTTTTTAGTTGTCAGTGGATCTTTATTTATTTATATGTGGTGCTGAGAATTGAACCCAGTGCCTCACACATGCTGGGCAAGTGCTCTACCACTGAGTCACAACCCCAGCCCCTCAAGCTTTATTTTTTAATAAAAAGTATATTTAAATTCATTTGTCTTTAGATCTTACTAATATCCTTTGAGATAACTTTTGTTTACAAAACCATCCTGGGAATCACTGATAGAGTGTATATTTGCTGAATATGTTTCTAAATTTCTTCTTCCAAAGGAAATTGCTTTCAGAGGGACATGGTTACAGTTAGACAGTCATGACCCACAATTCCAAAACCCAAAACTCTCTGGAAAAAGATTTATCACAGCATCATTAGCAGCAAAACCTGATGGGTCTAAACTCATGTAAAGGTAAAACCTACGGCTGGGATTGTGGCTCAGTGGTAGAGCGCTTGCCTCGCATGTGTGGGGCACTGGGTTCTATCCTCAGCACCACATAAAAATAAATAAAATAAAGATATTGTGTTCATCTGCAACTAAAAAAATATTTAAAAAAATTTTTTTAAAAAAGGTAAAACCTAATCCGAATTCTCATAAGCCTATTTACAATTTTTGTTTCTCCCACAATATAACACAAATATAAATATGTCTCCTGCAGAAACATTAACAAGCTTTATTACATCGTGTTACCCTAGACCCCATTTTACATACTCTATGGTATATAACCATTCTAAAATCTGAAAAAAATCATAATAATCTGAATTCTAAAACACATCTGGCCTCAAGGGTCTCAGATTAGGAATTGTGGTTCAATAAATATTCATTGAATAAATATACAAGTGAACTAAAGACTTAAGGAAAGCATGTTTTACTATGTTAACCTGTGACTTTATGGGCTTCTGAGCAATGGCCATACCCCTTTGTCATCTCATTAGCCCATTCTACTAAAAAGAAGAGCTCTAAGTTGGTATTGCCTAAAGCTACCTGGATTTCTTGTCTGTAGAATTATGAATAGAACCGAGCTCTGGGCATCCACTGGATCATTACCATACATCATTTATTTATTCACTCACTCCTCCATTTACTCACTAAGCATTTATTAAATGTTACTACAGGGCACTGTGTTAGCACAAGAAATACAAAGATGGATGAGACTTAGCCTCTGATCTCTAAAAACTCCTATTTCTAATAGGATTGTTATGAAATGGAATATTAGAAATCTAAAATGTTCTCCTTTATAAAATAGTCATTCATTCTTTCTAATACAGATTTGCTAAATTCTACTCTGTGCCACGCACTAAGGAAAGCAAAAGTGAATGGATCTTGTTAGGGCACATGGTCAGGTTGGGGAGATACTCAAGGAAAACTTACCCTTTTGCAGCCAATCTGCCATAGTTGTGAGCAAATGCCATTCTTGGGCTGAGCAGGTCAAATGGTTTCCCAAAGGTAGCAGTCTCTGAGCTAGAGTAGGTGCTCATGTAGGGGGTCAACCAGAGAAAGGATATTCTAAAGAAAAAGCCTGGCATGTGCAAAGGTACTGAGACTATAAATAGCTTGGCACAAAGAGTAGCTTCCATTTGGAGTGGCTAGAGTCCAGGATGCACATGGAAATTGAGTATTTTAAAAAGTGGAGGAGAGCCAGATCATAAAAGAACTACATTCCAAGCTAAGGATTATATAGTTTCCTTCTAGACAGTGAGGAACACCTTAAGAATTTTAAAGCAGTCAACTGACATGATCAGATTTTCACATGAGGAGGGTCCCTTGGATAGGGAATAGGTTGGAAGGAGAACAAAGAAGATATTGAATTTCTGTTTCCAGAAAGTTGTGCTTAAAATACAGAAGGAATCTTTGTGTCTTGCAAGACTGGGCCCAAGTGAAAGCAGGAAGAAAGCAAAATAGCCCTGATGTCCCACCACCCCATTTCCCTGTGTCTCACTGGCCCACGGAGGTTCCACAGGTGACAGTGGGATGCCCAAACTGACCAAGCTCCACTGACAGAAAGTGCTCTTACTTTCCTTTAAACAAGAGGATAATGCAATAGTAAAGAATTTACTCCTTGAATATTTTTTCACAGAGAGAAGAGCAGATAATTTACACAACAAAAACCTGCTTTTCTCCTTGCTCTTTCCTAAGTAACCGTGTTATCGTTTCATACAATCTGAAAGGTAAGGGGGATCCCAAGAGACAAAATCCTAACTATGGATTGTTCACATGCAGCCCCTAGAGTCAGCATGATGTGACAGACAGTTCCTGTAGATGCTGACTGAATTAATAAAATCTAAGTAAAGGCAACAGGATAGCAATTTAATTCCTTTATTTAAAATATGGAGTAAATGTGTGTTTCTGAAGTCTTTTTTATATTGCATACACTTAAGGTGTGCAATATGATGTCTTGACGCACATAGTCAAATGACTGCTACTTTTGGGTAGAGCTCAGAAACACTCAGGGGAAGGAAATGTATATAATGCTTCCTTTGATAGGACAGTGTTTAGCAATGATTTTTCTTATTCCTTTAGCCTAAAAATTCTCTCTAGCCTGTTACTGGCTACAAAGGATGAGGCATTATTTTTTTTAAATATTTTTTTAGTTGTAGATGGACACAATATCTTTAGTTTCTTTTATTTTTATTGAGGATTGAACCCAGTGCCTCACGCATGCGAGGCAGGCGCTCTACCACTGAGCCACAACCCCAGCCCAGATGAGGCATTATTGATGGAGTGTTCCATGTCACGTAGCATGCCTACAGTTACAAGCACATGTTAATAAGCAAAGTAATAAACTGATACATGGTTAGATTTGAGATGTTTGCTATTCTGAATGATCTCCTGCATCTGTCTTTGAGCTCCACTAATGATAGAGTCTTGCTCTCTTCATAATCTCTCTTTTTTTTTTAAATATTTTTTTAGTTGTAGATGGACACAATGTCTTTATTTTATTGCTTTGTATGTGGTGCTGAGGATCGAACCCAGTGCCTCACGCATGCGAGGCAAGTGCTCTACCACTGAGCTACAACCCCAGCCCTTCATAATCTCTTTTAAACGCCTTAGAAAGAGTTTTATGTGAAGCCTCATCCAGAGAGGTTAAGTAGCTTAAAGTAACACAGCCAGCTTGGAAAAAGCTAGTTTGGATTTCTGCTTTGTCATTCATCCATCCATTTCCTTTTTCCTGATTATAACCTCAGAGGGAAGCCAGGATAGGAAGTTTTTTCAAGACTCAAAGTCATACAAAATTGTTCAAATGAGAAAATATTTGAGTGCCTCATTGAATACTAAGCACTATTAGACATGGCTGTTACTCTCAAAGACCTTTAAACACAACTACAAAATGCCAACAGCATGACTATCATTCTTCATCTGAGCTCTAGTCAGAAATTACTCACTATCCACTGAGAACCTCGGGAGCTGACCAAGCCTGTGTCTCCTCCTTTGCAAAAGTAAAACCAAAAAGATGGAATAAACTCAACCTTGTCAACTTTTCAGGATGATTACATGGTTCCGACCAGGCAAATTGCAGCCCACAGTCTAAATCTGGGCCACCACCTGTTTTTGTGACTAACATGTTATTGGAACATAGCCACATCCATTTGTTTATAAATTGTCTATGGCTGCTTTCATACAGAATTGAGTATTTGCCAGAGATCCTGTGACCCCAAAGCATACAATATTGGCTATCTGATTTTTTTACAGAAAAAGCTTGCCAACCCTTGGCTTAGATAACTGTTGTATATGTGCAAGAATTTGCAATATGGCACATGAACTTTATATCTTGTGTAGGAATTCAGGTCAAGCTGGGCCATACTGGAGTTTGGGATGCCTAGAATACTAATCTTTGATTCACCTAGTTGCATGGTAAACACTTAAGAATACATTAGGGCCATCACTCTAGACCTGGCAAGTCTTTCACAGTATTCTGGTGGGCATCCAGAGCATCAACAGAGACTAGGAAGGTATCAAGTAGAAATAAATAAATAAATACATAAATACATATTTTTAAAGTGAATTTGAAAACTGTAGTGCATGAGTGTTTTATAGAATATGACATAATCTTTCACCTAGCAGTGTGCAGTATCCTATGGGAATCAGGGACCACCAGGGCAAATATTCAAACTGGGGACCCATCTCTAAGTTAACTGCTTGAAGAAGTCATCTGTGTGCATCTATGTCCATAAAAATACTGTCTTTTAAAATTGAGAAATAATAAAGTGCACTTGAAAGTACATGCTTCAGTGACTCTTTGTACATATATATACCTGAGTAACCCATACCTAGATCAAGGTATAGAACATTTCCAACACCCCAGAAGCCTCCCCTGAGCCTTAATTCAGTTGACAAGCTTCAAATAACTCACCAAATTTTCTGATACTTATCACCATAAATTAATCATGCCTGAGGTTTTTGTTTGTTTGTTTGTTTTTGGTACGAGGGAGTAAACCTAGGGGCACTTAACCACTGAGTCACATCCCTGGCCCTTTTTATTTTTTATTTAGAAACAGTCTTGCTAAGTTTCTTAGGGCTTCACTAAGTTGCTGAAGCTGGCTTTGAACTTGTGATCCTCCTGCCTCAGCCTCCTGAGCCATTGGGATTGCAGGCAAAAGCCACCATGCCTGGCATTCCTAAGTTTTAAACATCATATAAATGGAATCAGACAATTGAGACATTTTGTGCCTGGCTTCTTTTGCTGTGGACAAGCCACATGAATTCAGTGTCCATCCTTCATTTGGCTATGCAGGCAGCCAAAAATAAAAAAATAAAAAAAAAAATCCAGAAGAAAAAAGCAGAAATTGGGCAGACAGTCCATACTGCTTGCTCAGATCTAGCATTGTTGATTAAAGGTAGAAGCTAATGAATTCTTTCTACACCATGCAAAAATCAGCTCCTGACACAGTTTTAAAATAAGAAATACTGTCCTGCACACCAAGAGCTTAAGGCCATGGGGCAAAACTTTTCCCTAAAATCAATTGCTTGCCTCAGCGTTGCCTGCTTAGAGTGAAAAACACACCTTCAGCAGTCTGTCTCTATGATCTCTGCAGATCTGATGAGGCTTGAGCATTAGTTTACACCCTGGCGCCTACACCTCTGCCTCTAGAGAAACCTGACCACCTTTATAAGAACAGTCCCTTGCCTATGGACAAAGCTGGCAAAAGCTGCAACCCACCATGGTAAAAATCGAACACGGTTAGCACCTGGTACAGAACTGCTAAAGCTGACGGCACCTGCCAAGCCAGAAACCTCAATCTTCCCACGATACTTTGCTCTTGCAAATTGCACTTCTTTTCAATGACCTAAGACTCACAGCCATTGATTCAGAGATGTTTGGGACAGTGAGAAGATCCAATAACTGAGGCCTCCCTTTCCCACTAAGCCCTGAAGCAGTTGAGAAATAAGACAAAAGAGGCAGCTGGTGGAAAGCTGAATTATCACATGCTGCATTGATAAAGTCCAGATTGAAAGGAGATTCTCTATGCAGGTAAACAGACTTCCTAATATGGAGGCCTAGAATGAGACACTCAGCCAGTCCCAGACAGAGCTGCTTCACCAGATGCTTATCCTGATAGCATGGAGAAGCTGCAGGAATGTGTGCTCCCTACGGGCAAGCTTTGTCCTCGAAGGAAGGGGGACAGGAAAGACCTGGTGGCACATGCTCAGTCTCTCCTTCCAAACTAACCAAGCAGTTTGGAGCTTTCTTTCTCCCTAAATAAGAGTGATCGAGCCGGGCGCGGTGGCTCATGCTTGTAATCCCAGCACTTAGGGAGGCTGAGACAGGAGAATCACGAGTTCAAAGCCAGCCTCAGCAACGGCGAGGCGCTAAGCAACTCAGTGAGACCCTGTCTCTACATAAAACACAAAATAGGGCTGGGGATGTGGCTCAGTGGTCGAGTGCCCTTGAGTTCAATCCCCAGTACCAAAAAAAAAAAAAAAAGAGTGATCGAGAAGGTATACAAAAGGCCTTTCTTATGAGCTTCTTCCTCATAAGGAGGAAATATCAGAAAAAAGTGTTTCTTCAACAGAAATATAAATTATCAACAAACCTAATTAATAGTAACTGTTTATAATTTTAAATGTTAAACCACACTTACAACATGGAGTAAATGTTAGCCAAATGTTATTAGCTAGTTGAAACCCCCTTTGCTGACTATGGAGATGTGAAATATGTCTATAATTTTCACAAATGACATTAGATGGCAGAACAACAAAATAGCTTGCAAATATGGCATCTATATTTGAAATTGACTGTATTCATTTTCTGGATCCACTTTAAAAGTATGACTTTTCTTTATAAGTAACTACTATTGCTGAATAGGATGTAGAAGCTTCGTCACAGGGAAATTCAAAGAATCAAACTTACTACCTATAGCTTTTTTTTTTTTAATATTTTTTTAGTTGTAGATGGACACAATGTCTTTATTTTATTGCTTTGTACGTGGTGCTGAGGATCGAACCCAGGGCCTCATGCTTGCAAGGCAAGCGCGCTACCGCTGAGCTACAATCCCAGCCCCACTACCTATAGCTTTTAATGACCAACTGTTATCTTATGTTAAGGTGATTTCATCACCAATTATTATGGGCCAGAAATAAAATAGTTATTTCTAATCAAGTATCTTTTAGAAGAAAGCACTATTTCAATAAATTGACACTCTGTATCACAATGTCACCTAAATACATTGTAGAGAATTATGATTTTACAGTCCCTAGGATCTTGCTGCACATCTAGAACACTGATTATTCAAATGAAACTTAAAAGACATGAATTACCTTTGCTCAAGATCAATCTGACAAAGTAAATTTTTAATAATTATTTTAACTTATTTTTATTAGTCTATTAATTGTACATATTAATAACATTCATTGTGATATTTTCATACATGCATATAATCTGTGCACTGATCAAATCCAACTTCCCTTTGGCCACACTCTACCCCAACTACCCACACACTTCCCAACTTCTATTAATCACTATTCAATATTCAGGTTGACTTTATTTTCAGCTTCCACACATGAGAAAGAATATACTGTACTTGTATTTCTGTGTCTGGCTTACTTTGCTTAACACAATGTCCTCCATTTCCATCCGTTTTGTGCAGATGACATAATATCATTCTTCTTTATGACTGAATAATATTTTACTATATATATATATGTATATATATGTATATCTATACATATATAGATATACATCACATTTTCCTTATCCATTCTTCTGTTTATGAGCACCTAGGCTGATTCCATATCTTAACTATTGTGAACAGTGCCATAATAAACGGGGGCATGGAGGGATCCCTTCAGTATACTGATTGCCTCTGGATGTGTACCCAGTAGTGGAATTGTTGGATCATATGAAAGACTTATTTTTAGTTTCTCAAAAAACATCTACAGGGCTGGGATTGTAACTCAGTGGTAGAGCGCTTGCCTCACATGCGTGAGGCCCTGGGTTCTATCCTCAGCACCACATACAAAGCAATAAAATAAAGACATTGTGTCCATCTACAACTAAAAAAAAATATTAAAAAAAGAACATCTATAGCATTCTCCATAATGTCTGTACTAATTTTCATTCCCACAAATAGCATATATAATTTCCTTTTTCTCAACATCCTTGTCAGAATTTTTTATTTTTTTGTTTTTGTTGATAATAGCTATTTTAACTGGATGAGATGGTATCTCATTATAGCTCTGATTTGCATTTTTCTGATAGCTAATGATATTGAGCATATTTTTATATGTTTATTGACTATTTCTAGTTGAAAAGGAAATTTTAAGAACAGAGAAGAAAAGAAAAAAGCCAAAATATCTAAAATGAGGCATTAATGCTCAATGGTCAAGAGAATGCTATTCTGTGGCTCCAACTCTGCCACTGAACAGTAGTGGGCTTTCAGATGAGTCACTCTCTTCTGGCCCCAGTGTTCTCATCAGTAACATGAAATCATGCCAGCAAGCCATTTTAAATCCTTTTTAGTCCTTTAACTTGGCAAAACCAAATAATTATACTAAAGAAATTTAATTTTGAGTCCTGGCTTTAGCTATCAGTGAGCTGTGTAGTTTTGTGTAAGTTATTAAACCTCTCTATATCATTAGTTTCAATATTATTAATATGGTGGCATAGTGCCATATTATACACAAAGTGGAGATACATAATGGGATTATGGATGTATAGAATATGGAGATATAACAACACTTTCCAAACTGAGTTCTTTAGAAAATGAGTTATGGCAATAATTATTTACACTCTGGTTTTTCTTTTCTGCTAACTCTTGTTTGTCATAAAATCAATTTTCTGCTCTATGGATTATCTGAGGAAATTCAGCACTTTCTATTCCTACCACACTATTAAGCCATGAGTCACCAACAGAGACATTAAGTTAGTAAGGTAGTGTGGGAAACACAGAGAGCTATAAAGAAGTATACACTTATTTCCTGAAAGCTGCTGCTGGAAATATATTTTTCATTAGCCCTTCTGGGAGAAAAGAGAAAGATGTTGTTATATACAATAGGCCCTTAGTAGAAAAAGCCTTTATTTGGAGGATACCATTTTTGACTGACATTTGAGGGATTTCAAAGTACTTTAATGTGGTCCCTCAACACCTTTCTCCTTGACCTGTTTGTTAACCACACACTTCAAGGACTTCCTGAATGGCAAGCATTGTGGTTCTTCCCTCCCAGCTTCAAAACTCTAAGAGGGGACTACAGATGTAGCTCAGTGGTGTAGCACTTGCTTAACATGAGTAAGGCCCTGGGTTTGATCCCCAGCACCACAAGGAGGAGAGAAAAAAAAAATCAACTCTAAGAGGAAGTACCCTTTCTAAAATGTATATTCTGTAAATTTTGCCTCTTAATACCAATTAATGTCAATTAAATAAGGCTGTTAAGAACTCTGGTTTACTATTTGTGTACAATGAACCAAAAAGCTTTCTGCTGTCATATATAACTGATTAGAACTAATAAAAAGAACTCTGGTTTATGCTAGAAGGTTACCTCTTAATGATTAAGAAATTAATCATTCTTCTGAGCAACAACATGTATATACACATACATCTTTCTATATGTATATATACATATGTACATATCTTTCTATATGTCATACATAGACAGACATATATTCCTTGCTGTGATGATATGCTGTTTGTAAGTTACAGATGCAGCTTTTACTAATATCAGTTTTACTTGAACTGTATAAATAAACTCCAGCAGTAGGTACAATTTTATCATTTTATAGATTAAAAAACAGGTCAGAAAGGCCAGGAGGTCCAAAGTCAACCACTTATGGAACCATGTCTCAAAAACCAAGACTGGAGACCTGGCCTTAGCGAGGCCTGTGACCACCCGCAGTTCCAAGCCAGAGTTCCTGCCAAATGGCAGGAGCACAGGCCAAGGCCCAGGACCACCTTCAGGGACCACAGAAGGAGCACAGCCAAGGACAGACCCGAAACTGCTAGATGCCAGTCACAGGGGAACCGAGACCCAGGGGAAGGAGTGCATCTGGGGACCCCTGTGGGAGACCTGGCCTAAATGAGGCTCAGGACTGCCCTCAGTTCTGTTCCAGAGTTCCTGCCCACTGGTGGGAACACAGGCCAATGCCCAGGATCACCTTTAGGGACTGCCACAGGAGCCCAGCCAAGGTCACTCCCCCTGCCATCTTGAGTAACCTCTCCTACTGCTGCCACCAATTTAGTGGCAGTAGTGTCCATCTGGGGACACCTCTGGGGACTGGAAGTAAACTTTAAGGTGAGATACAGATCATCTGTAGTGTCACTACAAGATTATAGGATAGAAACCGCAATACCTCAAATCAGCATTGCAAGAAAGGAACATACATAATCAACATGAAAAAACAAGGGAAGAAAGTGCCCCAAATAAACCAAGATACTACAATAATAGAATCCATTGACAGCACATTTGATGAAATGTCAGAGAAACAATTCAGAATATACATAATTAAAATGATCTGCTGGGGGCTGCTGTGCGTGCCCTGAGCAGGCGGTCTTCAGGTCGCGGTCTCCCTGAGGCTTGGGGTTCGGACGCGCGTCGTTTGCACTGCTGTGATCATCACCTCCCAAAGATGCAACCTGATTTATCTCCACACTTGCACACTGAAGAATGCAACATCTTGATTAACTTGCTTAAGGAATGTCACAAAAATCACAACATTCTGAAATTTTTTGGTCATTGCAACGCTCTTGATCAGGAGATGAGAAAATGCTTGAAGAATGAGTATATGGAAAAGAGGACCAGGAGCAGGTAGCATGGCAATGCAATGCGAAAAAGACTTTTCAGTCCTCCGGAGGAATCTGAAAAATAATTCACATTTTTTATGGGATGTCTTGGCTGAGAAGACCTGAGGACTGTTGGTTGATAGCCAAAAGAATCCTTTCTCATTTGGTCTCCAGAATCTTTGAACAGAAAGTGACCAATGAGAAGTCAAACCAAGGAGAAACACGAAATCTGGATTCTGAGTGTTTGAGCAGAGTCTTCAGTACTTTCAACTCTCCCAATAAGCCTGGCTTCCTCCATGTTTCTTCCCTTTGTTGACATCTGTGTAGTGTTTGAATAACCTATTTCCTTCAATAAAGTAATTCAAATAAAAAAATAAATAAATAAAATATAAAATGATCTGCCAATTAAAGAATGACTTAAGTGAGCAAGTACAGGCTAAAATAGATCACTCTGACAAAGAAATAAGAGAGCAAATAAAGGCAACCATCGATCACTCCAACAAAGAGATAAGGGAGTAAAATATTACTTTAAGAAAGAGCTAGAGATTGTGAAAAAAAATCAGAAATTCTTGAAATGAAGGAAACAATACACCAAATAAAAAACTCAATAGAAAGCATCACCAACAGACTAGGTCACTTGGAAGACAGAACCTCGAACAATGAAGACAAAATATATATTCTTGAAAATAAAGTTGACCATACAGTGAGGATAGTAAGAAATCATGAACAGAACACACAAGGATTATGAGATAGCATCAAAAGACCAAATCTAAGATTTATTGAGATAGAAGAAGGCACAGAATTTCAAACCAAAGAAGTGCATGATGTCTTCAATGAAATAATATCAGAAAATTTTCCAAACATGAAAAATGAATTGGAAAATTAAATACAAGAGGCTTACAGGACACCAAATGTACAAAATTACAACATATCTGCACCAAAGCACATTACAATGAAAATGCCCAGCATACAGAATAAGGGTAGAATTTTAAAGGCCGCAAGAGAGAGGAATCAGATTACATATAGGGGAAGACCAATTCAGATCTCAGCAGATTTTTCAGCCCAGTGCCTAAAAGCCAGGAGATCGTGGAACAACATACACCAAGCTCTGAAAGAAAATGGATGCCAACAAGAATCTTATATCCAGCAAAATTGTGCTTCAGATTTGATGATGAAATAAAAACCTTCCATGATAAACAAAAGTTAAAAACATAAAAGATAAACAAAAGTTAAAAGAATTTACAGCAAGAAAGCCAGCAAAACACAGCAAAATATTGCATGAGAAGGAAATGATAACAAATAAGGAAAATATACAAAGAGAGAAACTACACCAAAAAAAAAAAAAAAAAAGGCCAATCAAAGGAGAAACCAAGTCAAGGTAAAAAAAATAAAAATAAACCAAAATGACTGGGATTACAAATTATTTTTCATAATAACCCTGAATGTGAATGGTATAAACTCATCAGTTAAAAGATATAGACTGACAGACTGGATATAAAAGGAGACCCAACAACATGCTTCCTACAAGAGATTCATCTCACAGGAAAAGACATCCACAGACTGAAGTGAAAGGGTGGAGAAAAAAAGTATCACTCACATGGACCACGTAAACAAGCAGGAGTTTCCATGCTCATATCAGACAGGACTTCTAACCAAAGTGGGTGAAAAGGGATAAAGAAGGACATTTCATATGTCTTAAGGGAATCATACATCAACAAGACATAACAATCATAAATATCTATGCACCAAACAATGAGGCATCTATGTATATCCAAACAAATCCTTCCTAACTACAAGAATCAAATAGACCACAACACAATAATACTTGGTGACTTTAACACAGCTCTCTCACCACTGAATAGATCTTCCAAACAAAACTAAACAAAGAAACCATTAAAACAATCAATAATTTAGAATTAACAGATATACATAGAGCATTCCATCCATTAACAAGTGAATACACTTTTTTCTCAGCAGCACATGGATCCTTTTCCAAAATAGATCATATGTTATGGCACAAAGCAAGTCTTAGCAAATACAAAAAAATAGAGATACTACCTGCATCCTATCTGACCATAATGGAATAAAATTAGAAATCAATGATGGATTAAAAAATAGAAACTATTCCAACACCTGGAAACTAAATAATACGCTATTGAATGACACTTGGAAAACAGAAGACATCAGGGAAGAGATAAAAAAAAATTCTCAGAGGTAAATGAAAACTCTGATACAACATATCAAAATTTATGGGACACCATGAAGGCAGTGCTAAGAGGAAAGCTCATTGCATTAAGCTCATTCATTAAAAGAAGAAAAAGTCGGGGCTGGGATTATGGTGCAGCGGTAGCGTGCTCGCCTATCACGCGGGAGGCACTGGGTTCGATCCTCAGCACCACTTAAAAATAAAAATAAAGATATTGTGTCCACCTACAACTAAAAAAATAAATATTTTAAAAAAAAAGAAGAAAAAGTCAACAAATAAATGACTTGACTCTACATCTCAAAACCCTAGAAAAAGAAGAAAAAGCCAACATCAAAAGAAGCAGAGAACAGAAAATAATTAAAATCAGGGCTGAAATCAATGAAATTGAAACAAAAGAAACAATTCAAAAAACTGAAAACACAAAAAGCTTGTTCTTTGAAAAGATAAACAAAGTTGACAGACCCTTAGCCACCTTAATGAAAAGAAGGAGAGAGAAAACCAAAATTACTAGAATTCATGATGAAAAAGGAAATATCATGACAGACACTACTGAAATACAGGGGATAATTAGAAACTATTTTGAAAATTTATACTCCAGTAAAACAGAAAACCCTGAAGACAC
>CM053403.1:131907992-131986307 GCA_028644305.1 Xerus rutilus
AGAGACCCTATGCCTAATAGAAGAAAAAGTAGGCCCAAATCTTCATCATATTGGATTAGGACCTTACTTCCTTAACAAGACTCCTATAGTGCAAGAAGTAAAATCAAGAATCAATAAATGGGATGGATTCAAACTAAAAAGCTTCTTCTCAGCAATAGAAACAATTAATGAAGTGAACAGACAGCCTACATACTGGGAACAAATTTTTGCCAAACACACATCTGATAGAGCACTGATCTCCAGGATATATAAAGAACTCAAAAAACTTTACACCAAAACAACAAACAACCCAATCAATAAATGGGCTAAGGAGCTGAACAGACACTTCTCAGAAGAAGATATACAATTGATCAATAGACATATAAAAAAATGTTCAACATCTCTAGCAATTAGAGAAATGCAAATCAAAACTACTCTAAGATTTCATCTCACACTAGTCAGAATGGCAATTATCAAGAATACAAACAACAATAAGTGTTGGCAAGGTTGTACGAGAAAAGGCACACTCATACATTGTTGGTAGGACTGCAAATTGGTACAACCAATCTGGAAAGCAGTATACAGATTCCTTAAAAAACTTAGAATGGAACCACCATTTGATCCAGCTATCCCACTCTTTGGTCTATACCCAAAGGACTTAAAAACAGCATACTACAGCAATGTAGCCACTTCAATGTTTATAGCAGCTCAATTCACAATAGCTAAACTGTGAAACCAACCTAGATGCCCTTTGATAGATGAATGGATAAAGAAACTGTAGTATATATACACAATGGAATGTTACTCAGCAATCAAAGAGGATAAAATTATGGCATTTGTAGGTAAATGGATGGAGTTAGAGAATATCATGCTAAGTGAATTAAGCCAATCCCATAAAAACAAATGCTGAATATTCTCTCTGATAAGTGGATGCTGATCCATAATGGAGGAGAGGACATGGGAAGAATGGAGGAACTTTGGTCAAAGGGGAAGGAGTGGGGAGGAAGCATGGGGATAGTAAAGATGGTAGAATGAGATGGACATCATAGCCCTAGCTTCATGTATGACTGCATATATGATGTGATTCTACATCATGTACAACCAGAGAAATGAAAAGTTGTGCTCCATCTGTGTACAATGAATCAAAATGCATTCTGCTACCATGTATTCCTATGTAGAACAAATTTTTAAAAATGTTTTATTCAAAACAAAACAAAAAAAATCCCAAAACTGTCTAGCTCCAGAACTGCTACCTTCTCCACTCTACCAAACTATTCCTACCAGGTAGAGATGGCATAACGTAACCTTCTGTCATCTCATAAAATCTATGCCCTGGTGCAAAAGCATGTATTTATTCATTCATTGAACATAGAGTTTTGATTAAATCTACCCATGAGCCAGTCATTATTCTAGAAAATGAGTAAACAGGTGAATAACAGACAATGAACTTATTGTCTGGAGCTTATAATTCAATGGAGAATGTTAGGTACTGAACTAGGAAACATGATTTTACATCTTTATAAATTTTAAAAAGCATATTTTTGTATTCTTTGTCTTAATGATGGTTGCTGACTTTGTAGGTTTCATGCTCTGCAAAACCTCTGCTTCCAAGAAGAGCTTGTAGAAATCTTCTAGAGGAATATGACAACAGGCTGGGTCCTGATGAGAGGCAGGGTGGGATTGGATGGAGGCAAATTAAGGAGGATGTTATGGTTTGGATGTGAGGTTTTCCCCAAAGCTCACATGTGAGACAATGCAAGAAGGTTTAGAGGAGAAATGATTGGGTTATGAGATCCTTAACCCAACCAGTGAGTTAATCCCTAGATGAGATTAACTGGGTGTTGACTGAAGACAGGTAGGGTATGACATAGGTCATTGGGGGCATGGCTGTGGAGCATACATTTTGCATTTGGAGAGTGGAGTCTCTCTCTCTCTGCTTGCTGATCATCATGTGAACCATTTTCTCTACCACACTCTTCTGCCATAATGTTCAGCCTCACCTTAAGCCCCAAGAAATGGAGCCAACTGTCTATGGATTGAGACCTCTGAAATCATGAGCCCCTAACTAAACTTTTCTTCCCAGTCAGGTCTTCTAGTCATAGTAGGAAAAAAAAAACTGACTAAAACAGAGGGTCATTGGCATATACAGGATGCTGGTCCCAGCACAGAAGGCAGCACTTGCAAAGGCTTGAAGGTGAGGGCCTATGGCACACCTGGGAAATCTGAGATCTGCTGGTATTCCACTGGGCTGGAACACCAGCTGAAGGATGACAACTTGAAGTGAGGCTACAAAAGCAAGCAGAGGCTAGATGGTGAACGGTCTTACTTGCTAAGCTAAGGAGTTTAGATTTCACTCTGAGGTTTCACTAAAGGTCTTAAACAGGGAAAGAACTTAGAAAGATCACTCTGCTCATAGAACAGCTTGAAAGGGAGAAAGAATGGAGAGCAGTAGTGAGGTCAAAGAGAATGTTGTATAATTAGAATAATTGATGGATATCTCGCTGGTTTCTTTTTGGACCTAACTGATGCGGGAGTGATTCATAGTGATTCTGAATTTAGGAAAAGGATGCTGAAGGGCGTAAGGGAGACAGACATGAGTTCCAACTGGAAGTGATGGTTTCCATATTCAGCTGTCTTGTAAGACATAATACTCAGGCTTTTGGCGTTTAGGGGATAATTCTTGTGAGAGGAAACAGAACGTTGGAGCCATCATCACATGGATGGTAAATGAAGTCATAGGAGTATATATCTTACCAAAAGGACAGTGTAAGTCTGCAGTCATTGAACTTGAACCCTCGGATCAAATTTGGCCGACTGCCTGTTTTTTGTGATATAAAGATTTATAGGAACATGGCCACACTTATAAAGTTGAGTTGTTCCAGCAGAGACCATATGGAAAACAAAGCCTAAAATATTTACCATCTGGTCCTTCACAGAAAAAAAATTGCCAATCCTTTATGTAGAATAATAATTTAAAAAAAAAACAGAGTGAAATCCAAATCTGGAAAAACACCCACAGTTAAATGGGAGTCAGGGAAAGAAAAATCGTGGAAGGATGCTGAGAAGGGGAGGAAGAAAATAACAAAACAGAGATGAGTGATATCAAGAGAGTACAAAAATAGAGGCAGTCAAAAATAGCCCAGAAACTTTAAATAGTAACCATAAGATTTAACCAGAATGAAAGCTTGATTAGCTTTGCTATCCTGGTTCAAATGTTATACATGCTATAAACATCTATTTTACTGTATATATACCACTGAAACTGTTGGTACCACTATTCTTTCCACTCCAATCTAGAACCTTGGAGCCATCTTTGGCTTGCTTTTATATTCAGCTATTACCCATTCTTCTCTTTCTTATGAATACCCATGAATTTACTCCATCTCTTTCTTCTCCATAACTTCTGTGTTCTGCCTTGGTTACTTAATCCTGTGGATATTGTCTCTTCTCCATCTTCCATTCCTTCCTGGGTTTTTTTCTTGAATTTTTCTTACTTATTTAAAAAGGATTTTATCTTACTACCTCCTTGATATCTTTGTGGGCTATTTCAAGGAAAAATAAATTATTATCTCTTAGTACACTTCTAGCTCATCATCTTGCCTGTAGTTTCTATCTCTGTTAAGGTAGGCCAAACAATAGATGTTTGTTTTTCAATCACATGAACTAGCTGGGGATGTGGTTCAGTGATTTAGTGCCCCTGGGTTCAATTCATAGTAACCATCTCCCATGTGTTTAAATCTGTTCTCAAGTTTATAAGTTAATAGAAACTTTGCTAAGTCTCTGTGGATCTCTTTTAAATTTTATTTTCATGTATTCTACCATTCTGGTGAAGTGAATTTCAGTTATCTAATGTTGTTTGTCAAATCATGATCTAGAAAGGTTTGCTCTAGTATGGAGACAATTTTGGATCATCAAAAATCTTTGGATAGAAAAGGTTAAAAATCTTATTGTCTTCAAGAAACCTATCAAATATTTACAATTAATACTTGGTAGGAAAAAAAGATAGCAAGTGAAGTTCAAAGTCTCTCACTTCATCTCATTCTTTCATAATCTCATCAATCTAAGGTAAAAATAGAAACAGCTTGATATGACTAGAAAATAATCACTTTCACCTCTCAAACATGCATCTGAGGAGGGGTGGAGGATCATGTCATAGATGGAGGTAGATCTGCAACCAGCATTTTCCAAGCTGTCCCAAGTACTTTGGAATAGGTGTTCTCTTCATCTTAGAGATGGGCTCATTTAGTCCATAGCCCCAAGAACTATTTATAGCAAACTCCGAAGCATTGCTAACCCAAAACAAAGGTTCATGGGAGCTCTAAGGCAGGCTTAGTGGGGAAAGGATCAAATCTAATCAAGAACATGTGGACTTCCCGAAATTCTCCAAGAGGAAAGTTAGATCATTTCTTACTAAAATAATGTTTCCCATTGCATTTTCTTATGTATTGAACATAGTGGTTAATAGTGAGCCAGTGAGCTTTACATTATGCTGCTAAAAGCTTTACATTATGCTGCTAAAAGCTCTCTCATCTCTGTACACTGTTATCACTTAGACTGGAATTAAATATATTTCAGTGAGCTAGGGCAATGGCACACACCTTCTAATCCTAGCTACTTAGGAGGTTAAGGCAAGAGGATTGCAATTTGGAGGCCAGACTGGACAACTTAGAAGACCCTGCCCAAAAATACAAAGGAAATGTAGTGGGATGTAGCTTAGTATTCAGTGGTAAAATGCTTGTTTAGCCTGCACAAGGTTCTGGATTCAATCTCCAGCACCAAATATGCATGCGTGCACGCGCGCGCGCGCACACACACACACACACACACACACACACTCTTCAATGAAGTCAAATAATATCTACAAAAATTTAAAATAATTAATTTAACATCTGACCTAGAGAAATGAGTCATTACGAATTCCCTAAGATCTGATACAAGATATGGATAACATTTCTAGAGTCTGTCCTTTCCTATAAAGACACCTGAAGGTCCTGCTAATAGAAGCATTAAATAAAGTTTTGCTAACAAAGCAAAGTGTGAAATCTAAGGTAACTAGACCCTAGAAAATCTGTAGATCTTATCAAGCAATTTATTCTTTGAACAGCCCCAATATAGAACATTTTTCAATTAAACATTTAACATAAGCTTAAACATTTTAATTGTAGTAAAAAACACAATACAAAATTTGCCCTCTAAATCATTTTAAATGTATAGTTCAAGTAGTGTTAACTATATTCAGGTTTTTGTAAAACAGATCTCTTAAACTTTGTCATCTTGCAAACCTGAAACTCTACACCCATTAACTCACATCTTTTCATTTCCTGTCCTCCAAGTCTCTGTTAATTACTGACTATTTGAGTTGGAGTATTTAAATATAGCATATAAGTGAAATCATAGAACATATATGTTTGTGATCGACTTATTTAACTTAGCATAATGTCTTCTAGGTTCATCTATCTTGTTGCAAATGAATGACAGAATTCCCTTTTTAAATACAGATTTTTATTTTATTTTATTTATTTATATGTGGTGCTGAGGATCGAACCCAGTGACTCACGCATGCGAGGCAAGCACTCTACCACTGAGCTACAGCCCCAGCCCGAATTCCCTTCTTTTTAAAGCTGAATAGTATTCTGTTGTGTACATATACCATATTTTCCTTATCCACTCATCAGTGGATGAACACTTAGGTAGATTCTATATCTTGGCTATTGTGTATAATGCTGTGTTGAACATGTTGACAAACTGATTTATTTTAAATACACATCCAGAAGTGAGATTGCTGGCTCATACAGTAGTTCCAGTTTTAATTTTTTAAGGAATCTCATAATGTTTTCAACAGAATATGAATTTTTAAATACACTTATCCAATTACCCTTCTGAAAAAATATTTATTTTTATTTTTAATTGTAACAGTTTTATTGCATTATACTTGACATACAATAAATAAAAAATGATTAGAGAGTCCAATTTTATGTATACACCTGTCGCTTTGATAAGGGGGGGGAGGAAAAGGCCACGTGGCTTCTCAACGAGTTGGAGTCCAAGAGAGACAGAGAAGGGGTCCCTGGGCTAGACGAAAAGGGGTCTCTGGACGGTGGCGATCCGCGGAGCCAATCTCCCCAGGCCCCGGGGTGTAGGTAAAAATTTGCTTCGCCCCAGCGAGATGCAGAGATACCCAGGACAAGAAACACATCAGGGCAAGGAGCAAAAAACACCTGTTTATTCTAGAAACTATAGAAGTTTAAATGCACTCTTGGGCCAATCAGATTCAAAGGTCACAAACAAAGGGGTGCTCTTTGGCAAGAGCACAGTCTATTAGCATAGAATGGGGAAGGATGGAAGGGAGGGGTGGGAAGGTATGGAGATGCTCCTACATACACCCACAAAATAATGACCACATCAAAGGAAATGAAGTACCTAGGACAGGGCTGGAGTTGTGGTTCAGTGGTGGAGCAGTTGCCTACCACATGTGAGGAAATGGGTTTGATCTCGAGCACCACATAAAAAAATAAATAAAGTTATTATGTCTATCTACAACTAAAACAATTTTTAGAAAAGAAAGTATCCAGGACATACCAAGCCTCTGGTGCCCCTGCCTGCCACCCCATCCCTAGGTTTTATATCACTATGGATTTCATTTTCTATAATGCTATATAAATTGAACTATGTTGTACATATGCTTTTTGTTTGACTTCTTTCAGTATAATTGTTTTTGGATTAATTCATGTTGTAGAGTGTTCAATACCTCACTTTTTCCCATGGCCAAGCAGCATCCTATTGCATATATATATATACACATATGATTTGTTTACCCATTCTGAAAACTTTAGTTATTAAAATTTACTTTCCATTAAATGAAAGAGAAGAACAAGAAAGATTAGGTCCAACTTTGGAAGGAAACATGGTAAAAGAATCAAGATGTTCATCTAAGATAGTTTTCCTTAAATTCCTAGACCCCATGTCCAGAGATTCTGATTCACAGTAAAAGTTTCCCCAGTAACCCTGAAGCAGGACCAGTTTGTGAACCATTAGTCTAGGGGATAACTAGGGCAATTGTTACAGTAGACAATGTTTCTGCCACAACAGGTTAGGCAAGGCATAGAGGTTAGGTAAGACCAGGCCAGGCAGGACAGAACTTTGTTCAAGCAGTAAAAATGGGCCTCTTTCCGACAAGGTGGCAAGTGTCAGGACAAGCAGAGCAACAAGGCAAGTATAGTGGGGTCAGACTTCCATGGCCAACATGTGGTGACAGAAGAGTCCAGTACCCTGGATAGCTCCTGTCGGCAAAATTGATTCAAGCAAGTCTGAGGTCTTTTACTATCAGAAACCTGGGTTTAAGTGATAAGTCCCACCCCAGGAGACAGTGCTCGGTTGGTAAAAAGAACTTTATGCATATGGCAGACATATTTCCTGTTGTATGAAAAAATTACGTTTATTCTCCACCACCAAAATCTTTTGATTTATCAAATGGGAAGGACTCACAGGATGCCATTGGGTGATGGTGCCCCTGGGAATTTAAAACAGGATAGTGTGGGGATGTACGTAGGAAATTTATCCTCCCTAAACCGTATTCTTCCTAGGTGAATGCCAAACCCTGTCAGATCATGCCTCTAGGGATTTTTAACACAATCTGAAATATTGAAAACAGCTACTAGGTGAAGGACCCATATGGATAAATTGATAACTGGATACTTTGAGGAAAATTGTTGATCATGGCCAATGATACCTTTATTTCAATGGCAGGCCTCCAACTAAATGAAAGAGATCATAACATTGAATTGACTCAGTAAACATTAAGGCTATGTTTATGAAGGCTATGAAGTCCAGTTTTAGAAGGGCATTGACATGGATGCTCAAGAAGAGGCAATGGTTTTTATAAACACAAGTGTTATCCTAGAATCTAAGGCTTTAAACACAAAAGTATCATTGAGCAAAGATATTCACAATGACAATTCATATATGGCTTTTTATATCATCCTGGTGCTTTTAATAGGTTGTAACTCAACCTACAACCAGCAGGCTACATGAGATAAATTGGATGCTGAGTCCTAGAATAAGATTATTAGTACTAAGGGCTGACAAACCTGGTAGTTTTCACGAATTCTCTGAAGCAATAATTACTACATGGAATTTATCTTGGAGGCACTGAATTCATTTCTTTAAGGATGCTTAATTTAAATAAAGTGGTAATTTGCCCAGATAGTTACAATATAAAATGTTCTCAAAAAGACCTGAGAATCAAGAAAATGCATTTACAACACGTCTTTAAAAACTTAAAATGAAAAAACAGACCAGTCAGAAGCAGCACATTCCCTCAGTCACAATCTTTTTCCTGCATTATCCCATTAAAGCAAAATCCCAGGGGATCCAACCAGCCTAGGGTTTTGGCTCAAGTGGAAAAAATTCAAATAAAGAGTGAAAACTGTAATCTTTTGCCTTAGGATTTACTTCTTTACATTCCTTCTGAATCAGCATCATCCACTTTGAGATTAGGTTATCATATTAAAAGATGTATAAAACCACTCTGGCCCTGCCTAAAACACATACCAGTATGTGTACCAAAAATCATAATACAGACATTGAATTGTAATTTCCAAGGAGAACTACATGTATCTCTGCTGCTCGTGTTGTTTAGGGAGGAATGGATAGACTTGTGTTTCCTATAAAAGATTAGTTTGGAAAAACTAGTCTTTTGTATCATAACTGGTTTATATATACTTACCAACATTCATTGGATTTATTTACTATGTAATTAAGAATTGCAATGTAATTTTATTAATTGAAATTTAATAAATAACTTTTTCAAATATTTGACACATTTTTGGTTTTTGATTTTTGGTCTTTTGATACCAGGAATTGACTGAACCACATCTCCAGAGCCTTTAGAGACAGGGTCTCACTAAGTTGCTTAGGGCTTCACTCAGTTGCCGAGACTGGCTTTGAACTCATGTTCCTCCTACCTCAGTTTCTTGAGGGGCTGGAATTACAGGTGTGTACCTCCACGCCCAGCCTTAACACCTTAATTACAACTCAGTTCCAATAGGTTTATTTATTATTATTTTTAAGTTTGTAAACCATTGATTTTGATCACTATAGCCAAACAGTGTTTGTGAATGCAGTTGTTAATACAATCTCAGGCAGGTTTTATGTGAAAATCATTATTTCACAACAGCATTTCTCAAAGAGCAGCCCACAAACACTTGCATCAAAATCAACCACAATGCTCATTACACATGCAGATTCCTGGCCACTGTGCCAAATGGTATGAAATTAGTGTTTCTGATAATGGAGCCTGAGAAGCCACATTTAGAGGCTCCCTGGGTGATGTATGTACACAGTAATGTCTGAGATCCACTGATCTCAACTTCTGCCACTTCTAATTTTACTACTTTACTCATTCAATAGCATTAACAAAATATTTGTGAACTATACTTTAAGTTATATTCGCTTTGTTTTATCACCTGTTAAACAAATATTCACGGCACAAGCACTATAAACAAGGCATTTGGCTAAGTTCTGGAGAAATACTAGTGAATAAAATAGAAATGTTCACTAGAAGCATGGAGCTAATTCTATCAGGGAAAACAACCAATGAACAATTCCATAATTAACTACTCAGTTGCAATTTTGACAGGTGTTGTTAGGGAGAAATAAAAGAAATTAACACCAAGGGGCACTGACTCAAGCTGGAGGCTCAGGTATGTCGGTTCTGAGAAGTGAGGTTCAAACATGGATCTGAAAAATGGGGAAGGAAGATCCATCAAGGAAGAAGAGTTCTCCAGGTGGAAGGGACATGTACTATGGCTCTCAGGAAGGAAGGACCATTTAAGAAGTCAAGCAATGAGTATCGCATCTGCTACAGTCAGCAAGGGCCAGATAATTTGAACCTTTTGAGTTCTGCTAAGCATTTGGGGTTTTATTCGGAGAACATAAAGGATCCACTAAAGAGTTTTAAATATCTCTGCTTTGTCTGTCAGTTCTGCAAGTGTGTAAATGAAAGAAGGAGAACAGGAACAGTCAGAACAAGTGATGAGTCAGGATGGGTTTTGCCCAATGGTGATGAGGCAGAAATAACAAACTATGCAATAGGAATACAGTTTACCAGTGAAGATGTTCCAATTATATCTGATGAAGACAGTGTCCTGAAACATCTTAAGGACCTTAAAATATCAACAACCTAATTTTACTAATTTAAAAATAATTCTAACAACATACATTTCCCTGTATAATCATTGACAGAAATTCAAGAGAATGAAAATAAAAACACCAAAGCACATCCAAACTGTTTATTGTCCTGTATCACAAAAGCACTTTATATAGTTTGTAGCTGCATCTCTGCCTTCAAAGAGGAATCACTGTAATCACGGTGGCATTGAGGAGCAGAACTCTCAGACTAGGAAACCTATTATTCTACAGAGTTAAGCACAGGCTTAAGTGAAAAGGCAATGTGTTATTTTAAAAGAATAATTAACGATAATTTTAGACAAAAACACACAATGAGATTAACTAGAAAAAACTTCAAAGAAAACATGGAAAGAAATCATTTTGGAACTTTTGATTTATAATAGCTCAGTCCCTATTTTTATTCTGGGCTATAATAAACAACAAAGCCCTTTACTTTCTATCTTCAGTGCTTTGATGTGGTTTGAAACTTTGATTTAGATTATATGCTGCAATAGCTACACTTTTAAAAAATACCATCAACTATCACTGAGATGCTTTGCCGAGAGGAAAGTATTTCTAAGAACCAGACTTCAAAAAACAATTTCACTTATTTGTGAGATACAAGATCTCAGGTTTACATTTACTATTACTATAACAACAACAACAAAAAACTTTATTAAGCAAATATCTAACACAAACTAGATGGAAAATAAATGTTAAAAAATCATCATGAAATAGTGCAAACGTAGTCACTGTAAAAATAGTTTGTATAATATTCACAATTGTCTTATTTAATATACCAGAGCCAATGAGGTCTCCAGTGAAGCCCTTGAATTTTTCAGAAAATACACTTTTTATTATTGCTGCAGTGTATAACTTGTTATTGTGGTTACATGTAGATACATAAGACATACACACACACACACACACACACACACAAACATACACAGCCCTCAATATCCATAGGTTCTACATCTAAGGATTCAACCAACTGCAAACTGAAAATTTGGGGGGAAAAATCACATTTGTACTGAACATGTACTTAACTGTTTTCTTCTCATTACTCCCTAAACAATACAGTATAACAACTTTTTACATAATAACATTTATATTAAATTAGGTATTATAAATAATCTAGATATGATTTAAAGTATATAGGACTTATAATTGCAGCTATTTGGGAGGCTGAAGTAGGAGGATCATGAGTTAGAAGCCAGCCTGGGCAAAACAGTGATAATCCAGCTCAAAAAAAAAAAAAAGAATTTAAAAAAAAAAATGCTGAAGGATGCAGGAGAATATGCATAGGATCTATGCAAATACTATGCCACTTTATACAAAGGACTTGACAATTCATGGATCTTGGTGCCCGGGGAGTATGGGGGTCCTAGAACCAGTCCCCAATGGATAAAGAAGAATGACAGCATACATATATACATACATACATATGTATGTGTACATATTTTTGTTTATGCACATACATTTGCCATGTATAATACAAAGAAATCACCAGGTTTTGAATAACAGAATAGTTAAAAATTTATTTGCAGAAAATTACTTAAATATAATTGATTTTTCTTCTCCTTCTCCCTACTTTCATTTCTGGGGTTTGAACCCAGGAGCACTGTGCCACTGAACTACATCTCCAACCTTTTTACTTTTTTCTTAAGACAAGGTTTAAGTGGCCAAGGCTAGCCTCAAACTTGAGATCCTCCTGCCTCAGTCTCCCAGGTAGCTGGGATGATAGGCATGTACCACCACATGCTCAAATCTTCTTTTCTTTGTTGTCTTAAATAGTAAAATTTTTGATGTTCAGTTGTATAAACTGTAACGTACACATAGATTGATATAACTACCATCATAAACAGGATACAAAAGTCTCCAAAATCCCAAAGAATTCCTTCATTTTGATCCTTCTGTAAACAGATCTCCTAGTTCCTATCCCCTGGCAATCCCTGGTCTATCCTGTCTCTCTATAGTTTGCCTTTCTCAGAATGCCATATAACTAGATTCAAACAGCACTTAATCTTTTGAATCTGCTTCTTTCACATGGCACAAAGCCTTTGGGATTCATCCATGTTGAATCCCTAAGCAGTGTTTTTGATGTCTTTTGATGCTTCCTTAAGCAGTGTTTACAGCTCATGTCACTGATATGAACAACATTTACACATAAAGTGAAAAACATGTACAAAGTAAGGGCAATATGGTACAGTTAGTTCTGTGACACCACACGGTCGTTCTTTACGTGATCTCCATATCAGCTAGCTTCTCTGCCATTTGCCTCTTTAAAAAGAGTTACATGGAAAAATGACGAGATGTTAGACTGTGTGTCACTGCTCTGCTCAACAATTTTCAAGGTTTCCCCATTGCTTATCAACTGGGGTTCAAACTCCTCCTTAACCAAAATTCTCTCTGAGCATTTTTTTCCAATCTTATCTCTACCAGCTCCCTCCTTCCCAGCTAAACTAGGCTATTCATTCACTCCTGATAAACAACTCCTGATAAACACTTGTCAGCCTAGCAACACAGTGCCTGCTAGTTCCTCAAGGGCCAATTCAAATGCCACCTTCTAGATGTCCTTTTTCCTAATATCTCCCTTTCTCTCTGGAAGTCTGCCCCAAAGTGGATTAAATCTCCAGATCACACACACAGGTTTGTATAGCTATCTTGTGGCACTATTTATATCTCGGCTTGAGGTAAAGGAATCTGTGTGCCTGTGTGACTCCTCATCCTCTCATCCTCCCTGCTCCTCTCCCCTCTCATCCCTATGGCACTGTGTGCCCTCCAGGAAAAAGGTGCCTGTCTCATTTTATAAAGCACAGAGCACACAGCAGAACATCTTGAGCTATTAAGAAGATACTACAGAGTTACACTACAAATAAATGTCTGTCCCTAAAAGATGAGAAAGAGCAGACATAAAAATCGACTAAAAAAGAAAAAATGACAATCATCACTACAGTGTCACCAGAAAAATATTTTGTAGCACATTCCTGGTACGAAAACCACATGGTAGCAATTTCTGGACAAAAATTCTAAAATTGTGAAAAGCTGTCTGGATTACTGGCATTGTGTCTTCTAGTAAATAGGAACCCTATAGACTTAAGACTGCTAGTTTCCTCAGAAACCACACACATCATCTTAAGGACACAAAACAGGTTTTCTTGCAGGAGTGACTCAGAAGCCAGTTCACCTAAGAAATAGAAAGAAGGGCTCTGCTTTAGCTTCTACAGCACCACCTCTCATGGTTCTGTGTGTGATTGCTCTGCCTCTCCACCTGTTTTATAAACACTGTGCAGACAGGAATCACATCAGAGCCTTCTCCTTTTTCCTGCACCACGTTCACTGAAATCTTCCCTGTCCCAACCTCTTCTGGCCTTGTCCATCACCCATACCCACTTCAGATCAGGGATAAACTGAATATCCAAATTATCCGAATATCCAAATTATCCTGACTCGTAAGACAGGTCAGCATTGGAAACCATCCCAGCTCTTTCTTATTTCCCTGAAAGGTACATTTATCCCTGCGATGATGATGCACCTTCCTTTACCTCCTCGTCTCCCATAGGCTTCAGTGGCCAGGAATTTTCAGCTTGGGACTTGTGTAAGAACAGCAACAGTTCTTTCACAAACCAGTGGTAATTAGGAAGACAAAAGGACAAGGTTATAAATCCAGTTCTACCACTAACCAGACAGATAGCCTTGTGGAATTCCCCCAGAATGTTCTGGGCTTTGGCTTTTGTGTCTGTAAACTGACAGGATGCATTAGATATATGAGATATCTACACCTCATTCCAGTTCCCGGTATCTTCTGGTTCCAACCTTGAGGCACTTTTAGATCCTTAAGAAGTAGATGGATGCTCCTATTTTGCCTTGCTTTTAACCTCCTTTGGGTTTTCTATGCAGACAAAAGCCAAGTCCATAGCTCGCAGCTTTCTTTTCTCTTCTCTGGCCTTTGCTAAAATACAACTCCAGTTCTCTATCCTCATGGCTCCATAGAGCAATCTTCGGAGTAAATAATAGCATGAAAAGAAAAGTTCTATTTCTTTTTGTCCTGTTTTTAGAGATATTCAAGTGAGGAAATTGATGATAGGATATAAGCCTCATCAATATTGCAAGCACATAGTTCTTGGTAGCTGCAGATTTCAGTTTTCACAGGCCTTTAGTAGCTCAGCCCTTAATAGATAATATAAATTGTTAGACCTTGAATTTATACTCAACTGCCCCCCTGACATAGCTGAGGCTATGCATGCACGAATAACTATTCCTTCCTACACTCAAGTCCTTCCCTGGGGATGAATGAGCCTCTTGGGAAGATTGGCTCTGAAAGGGGCCTCTGGGGAGCTGTTCAGCTGGTGGCAGTGCTTATAATCCGGTGAGAGAGCGCCACTCCCTTTCTTACCATCTCCTGTGAGTATAGCACTCTAGAGCAGTGGGGATACAGACACATAACCCAGTCAAATGCCCCAGGCAAGGAGAGACTCTTCACCCCCATTCCTCACAAGCCCTCAAGCCTAACCACCCAGGAATAACTCTTTGACATAAAAAGGGGGGGCCTTCCCTAGGCCAAATCACTTGATCTCCCAGGACTTGATCTCCAAGAATCTTGTATAAGAATAAATGTATGGGACTGGGGTAGTGGCTCAGTGGTAAAGCACTTGCCTCACATGCATGAGGCACTGGGTTCGATCCTAAGCACCACATAAAAATAAATAAATAAAATATATTGTGTCCATCTACAACTAAAAAAAATATTTAAAAAAAGAATAAATGTATAAGCTCAATCACAAATGTTCATCATTAACATTGAGAAGAAATATGTATGCTAAACCCTCTCTCCCCACACATGGGGACCTTTCAAAAACCTATCTTCAGTAGTTGTAAGACCAGGTACCATATCTTCACCTCTACGATCATTGAAAATTGATGAAAGAGTTCTAATGACATACAAACTACAATTATCCTCAATTTTAGGTATGAAGAACATCTCAAAAAGTAATAGTACTATTAATAACACTGTTAAATATTTATTTGATTACTTCTGTGCTTTGAAGATACGTGTCCATCCATATGTTGAAACCTAATTCCCAATGTTATAGTACAGTTTGAGCATCCTCAAACCTAATTCCAACAAACTCCAAAATCTGAAACTTTTTGAGCACCAACATGATATTACAAGTGGAAACTTCACATCTGACCTCATGTAATCAATCACAGTCCAAATGCAGGTGCACTAAAAATATTTCATAAAATTACCTTCAGGCTACATATATAAGGTGTCTATGAAACATAAATGAATTTCATGTTTAGACTTAGCCCTCCTCCCACCAGCTGTATTATAATGTATATGAAAATATTCCAAAATTTTAAAAATAATCAAATCTTAAACTCTTTTGGCCCCGAACACTTCTGATAAGGGATACTCAACCTGTATTAAGAACAGATTAAGGGAAGTGATTAGGCTATGAGTGCTCTGCCCTCATGAATGAGGTTAGTTACGTTTATAAAAGAGTTTGAAGGAAGCATTCCAGTCCCTTGAGTCCTTCTGCCTTTTTGGTAATGTGAGGATGCTACCCGTAGACACTATTGATGGGGCAGACCCTCACCAAACACTGGATGTACTGGTGCTGGAATCTTGGACTTCCCAGATTCCAGAACTGTGAGAAATAAATTTCTATTGTTTATGAACTACATAGTCCACATATGTATTGTTACAGTGGCCTGAACTACAATAATTATGAAGTGCTTTAATGTATTAATTCATTTAACCCTGTCAATGGACCTATGAGGAAGGTAGATTCTATTAGTATCCCCATTTAACAAATGAGAAACTAAGACACAAGAAACTTCCTAAAATTCTCACAGCTAACCAGTCTTGCCAATAGTCTGGTTTCATGGCCTATACTTTTAACTATTAAGTTCCAAACAATCCATGAAGGGGGAGATAAGTATGGCAAGTGGACTTAGCAAATACAGACACAAGATAATCTCTTATATTTGAACCTCAGATGAAATGAATAATTTTTTTTTCTTTTGTACTAGGGATTGAACCAGGGGCCCTTTACCACCTAGCTACATCTCTAGCCTCTATTACTTTTTGAGACAGGCTTTTGCTAAGTTGTTTAGTGCTTCACTAAGTTGCTGAGGCTGGCCTCAAATGGTGATCCTCTTGCCTCAGCCTCCTGAGTCGCTAAGATTACCAGCATGAGCCACTGTGCCCAGCTAACAGTGAATAATTTTTATGCAAGTATCTACCATGTAATAGTTAAAACATACTTATACTGTAAAAATTATTTCTTGTTTATCCAAAATTCAAAATTTAATTGAACAGCCTATATTTAAACTGAGAACGCTGTGGAGAGGGAACTCTGAGATCAGAAGCTAAGCCTATTTCACAGACCCTTCTTGCTCCTGCCACCATATTTGAACACATGTATGAAAGGTCAAAATTATGTTGTAGTTTTAGTTCTGGTGCTGGACTTGGTTAACCACTGAAATTTAAAGGTTAGTCCGAATACCAGAATAACTATGGTTGACAACAATTGTTTATTTCAAAATAGCCAGTAGAAAGGATTTTTAATAACAAAAAGAAATAATCAATATTGGTAGTGATGGATATGCCTATTACCCTGATCTGATTATGATGCGTATATACATGTATTGGATTATCACATTGTACCCCATAAATATATAGTTACTATGTGTCAATTAAAATTAAAATATATATTTTTAAAATGCAAACAACCATGATTTAATCAACTTTTAGACATGATAATGAAATGCCTGACATATAAAGAACATATAAAGGAAAAAAGTTTTATTTAGGTCACAGTTTTGAAGGTTCAAAGTCCAAATGGCATGGCAAAGACTCTAGATCTTGGGAAGGGCCTATGGTCAATGGAAAAGGAAAGATCACAAAATGAGACAGGAAGCAGAAAAAATAACCGGGGTCCCTCAGTCCCAGTCACAAGCACACCTCTAACAGACCTAAGGATCTGCCTTATAAAGGTTGTACCACATCCCAATTCCACCACCCTGGGACTAAGTTCCCAACAGATGAACACTTGATGGGACACAAATCATACTGAAACCATAGCAAACGGAAAATGCAGGAATCCTAAGGCACTGTGATTTTCAATTCTCCTTAAAAACTCTTTCAAGTTCTGTGCCTGATTCATAAGAAAAACTTCAGTAGAGGCCTGAGGAGACATTACAAAAGATGGAAGGATGAGAATTGGGTTGTTTATTTTTATATTTGGGACTGACATTTTCTCTTAAATACTCTAATAAGAAATATCAACAAAGTTTTCTAAGTAAAAATCCCAGTAGAGAATAGGTAGAGGGTAGGGCTAAGGAGAAGATGTAGGAAGACTGCAGACAATTGTCAACAAGAGGATTCTGAAACCTCTAACTCCCCGTAACATATGGGCCTCAGCCTCACTCTGAGCCAGGAAGATGATATTTAGAATTCTGCTCAAGAACATATTTGAATACATACTCAAAACACACTCCCGTTCCAGGACCACTATAGTAAAATATAGGAATTTTTAAAAAGTCATGTGTCTTAGAACATTTTGGTGGCTTCTCTTTTAACACTAAATGACGTCTGTTATGATTCAGATAAGTTTGTCTGTGTTCCCATCAGGTTTGACATCACACAAGTGAGTTAGCAGAAAACCATCATCTTTCCCACATTTCCTATTTACTGACAATCATCTTCAATAGAGCTGCCCATTACACAACTACAAAGCTTTTTCTCTCCCTTCTTAGAACAAAACATTTTATGGGAAGAAGAGAATCTTGGCAGAATATCCTTGTTCAAAATAAGGATAATCATGTACAGGTTTGGCACATCACAGGGAGAGAAGCTTTGGGCCTAGAGGCCCCATGATTTGACTCATAGTCAGATTTGCCAGTTGAAGAGAATTACACTTAGCAGTCTTCTCCTCGAGGGGATTCAAATCCTGGCTGCATCACTTAATAGCTTTTAATCTTGTGCAAGTCATTTAACCTGTTTCCTCATCTCTAAAATGAAAACAATAATAGTAGCTACCCCACAGAGTTGGAAGGAATTAATGAGCTAGTTCATGTGCAGTGCTTCGAGCCTAGAGCTTGGACTATATAAACACACAGTGCATATTACTACTGTGGCTTCTATTGGTCATTTGAGTCCAGACAACCTGACCCATCACTAGCCTCTCCGTAGAAAAGCGCACTGCTGCCCTTAGGTCACATCCCTTCAGACAGATCAACTGCAACTCAGGGTAACCAAGAGGGTTGGCAGGTTTGGCTACTGTATAATTGGACTTATGGTATGTAAATGTGCCTATAACTACATTCAACGTTCTTAAGAAGGGTTCTCAAGTCATTATTGTACATTTTTTTAAAAATCTGATGATTGTAGATATTTAACCATTTAAAATCTGTTCACTAATATGTATTTAGGAAATAGACATTGTTTGAAAGGGATTAGCATCTCTTTGTCACCTAATTGTATACTTACATTTTCCACTTTTAATTAAACTTAAAATCAGATTTTAAAGCAAAACAAATTCTCTGCCTTTAGTAACACTGTTCAAAATGTAAATCACACTGCAGATAAGAATTGAAATTTTTTCAGCTTAAAAATAAATGGAATTCCGCAGTCAATATCATATAAATAGGTGTCCATCTGGCCAATCTTGTGATTGCCAGATCTTCTTTCAATTGTTTCCTTGTTTAACAAGAATTTAAACAGCTCCCTCTTGTGGCCTAAGAGGTCATTAAGCAATCCAGAATTTGGTCAACTTAATCTGTCATTTTATTTGCTGCTCATTGATTTTTTGCATTATGGTGGAGAAGGAGGACAGTAATGAGGGCTGGGCTTAATATCATTGCCTATGGGTTATGTGTGGATATACCCAGCTTTCAAGTGTCAACGTGTACCTGCTGGGGGGTTTATGCTGCTTCTAATTCAGGGGCTTTGTTTTTCTATAATGAAAGAATGAGTTTTGGCCAGAGCATCTCATTAAGTGAATGGCTGCTGCTTACATGGATTGATTGAGCTGCAAGGTACTAAGGAAACCTGATGCCCACCTACCTATTTTCAGCTGAAAAACTTCAGATCCTTTTATTTACATTTCATTTACACTTTCTGGTAAACTATGACAAAGTCCTTAAAACTCTACTATCATATTTTTTGCTCCAGAAATAGTTTTTGAACAGTCACTAGGTATCAGGGGTTGTACTAGACACTGCCATTTCACAGTCTAGTGGGAAGAGAAGCGTGAAACACACAGGAACTGTGGACTGGTAAATGTAACGATGTTGATGTTGGATGTGGTAATCACCATTCATGAAAACAACAGGGAGATCAATATAGACAACTGTGTCAGGGAGGTGTCCTCTCTTAGAAGTGACTGAGAAGGAATTTGTCAGATTAAGGAAGGGTGAGAAGAACTTGATCATTTTGAGCAACTGAAAGTACAAAATGGAACTGGAGAATGTGTACCAAGAATGAGGCAGATTCTCGTAGGCACAAGCTGGGTCATGCAGGACTTTGTAGGCCATGTGTGGGCTTTGGACAATATCCTGTGTTGGAAACTAAGATGTGTGTCAAGTACTTGACTGACATGACATAACCAACCTGTTTATTTTTTTTAAAAGTTACACTGCATGTGTAGACAAGATTGGAGAGAAGCCGGAATGGAAATGAGGTAGTCATCAAAAGACAACTGGAGCCTTCTAGCAAGAAGCAACACCTCCAGGATCTGGGTAACATCTCTGAGGAGATGGCAGGGGGAAGTAAGACTTTAGATATGTTTGAGGATTACATCAGCAAGATTTGATGGTGAAATATAAGAAAGGGTGAGGGGAAGGAGGTTTAAAGATGATTCCCAAGCCAACAAAGAGGACGAACATTTTCAACTCTATTTCCCAAATAATGTTTAGTCTGAAAGCCAATAGGATAAGGGGAGTCAACTCTAGAAATCATATCCTGGTAGCATCCAAGGCTTCCCCTCCCTGAAGCTGCTGGGTGCCCAGGCAGGGGCTTGTTTTATAGCAGTCTACCTTCCACAGTCATGCCAAGCAGAAACATCATGGAAAAATCAATGCCTAAGGTATAACTGGAGACAAGCAGCCAATAAAAAAAGTTAAGTTGAGCACCTTGAACATTCAAGGAACTTCCTAGGCTCTGGGCAAGACTTAAATGAAGCATATATTTCTAAGCATTATATTCAATGTAACAATCTTAGCATTATAGTCAACAGATTAAAAGAAGTAAAAAACAGAATTCATGTATTTTTCTGTAAAGATAACTACTTACTGTGAAAATACATGGAAAACTCTCCTATGCCACGTGAAACCATGAGAAATGTTGCTTTGAATTTCCTGCTTAGTTATGCCCTGTGTAGCATAAATTTCTCAGTCAGTGGAATGAAATCAAAATAGATTTTTCTGGCCTCAAAGCAGAAACCATCTTCTAGTCAGTAAAACACCAGCCTTTTAAATTGTCTGAGTTAAAATTAGTTTGAATAAGGAGCCTAAGTCTTCCAGCTGAGGAAAATATATTTGAATGTGGGAGATCATCTGAGGACATTATTGGAGAATTTCCATAGAAGTATCTCACAGGAAGGAGGGAGAAAGCATAATTTCCATTTCAACAGGAAACAAATAGAAGGAAGAGAACAAGGAGTGAAGAGGACACTTTGGTGGCTTCATTCATTCCAAAGGTAGATAAGAGGACAGTGTTTAAATTGTTTTATTTTTTCTGTTAGTTTCACAAAGAAACAGAAATCTTTATCACCTCAATCCTGTACACAGAATCATTCTCTTCATTAGAACAGAAAAAAAATGTTCATCTCTCTGCTTTAGAGTTGACTATTTTCAGGTTTTGATGTGTTTCTCTCATTCTTCATATTGGTCTCCAGGACAAAAGGAAAAAGGAAGACTGGAAATCCTCAAAGAAAAGATAAGAAGACCCCCACGAGTCAGAGAGAGACTAACAAAATCACGACCCCATTTTATTTAGAACATTTAACATCACAAGCTTGGATCTATTGTGCAGTTACTGCCTTTAAAGCAGAATCTCAGAAAAGCAGACCTGACACTATGGGGAGCACTTGAATCTCCCCTCATGACCACAGGCCTCATGCCCCAACCCCTGGGCCCCCCAACGGCTGGGAGGGCTGGCAGTTCACAGCTCTGATTTGACTCCCTCTCTGGAAATCATTCTCGGTTGAAAAAACTAATTCAAGGTCACACACAGCCTCTGGGGAAGTAAGAATGGGCAGTCTATGTCCAATGACTGGCCAATGTATGGTAGAAAACTCCGGCCCCCACTCCCGCAATATGGGAAATTCAGAAGGACATTGGTTTCAGCGTTCCCCATGGGATCAGTTAAGGCCTGTCAAGGCTTCCTTCTAGCCTGATTTTTTCCTTTACCCAATTTTTCTTCCATGCCTTCTCTTCTGCAGGTGTGAATCCTAAGAATATCCACTGATAAACTTCCTGCCTGTTGACCTCCATCCCAGTCTGCTTCCCAGGAGACACATTGGGATTACCCAACTGTTGTGCTTTGTTTATTTTCCTAGACATAAAAGGAAGGAATAGGAGATTCTTGTCTACACATGCAGTGTAACCTAATCATCTTTCATCCTTCTTTCCTTTGAGAATATGAAGGGGTAGGAATACAAGAAATTCTGTTGGGTAGGAGTTCAGGGCAACCAAGATGGTGGAGGCAGAATATAAGAAAGAAGCCACTCAACTGGTCATCCCAATTATAACAGTTCCATTTAGAAAAACATTCAGAACCAAGCTCATGTGATTACAAACCAAGAGGAATCCTCAAATTAATCTCTATGAAAAATAAGACATTGAGGCATATGATGCTGCCCTCCTTCCTGAAATTCTCTTCCTTTGTTCAGTCCTCTAATCCTGCCATGGTCTTTTTGCTAGCCAGTTCTCATCCTTAAGCTGCCTAGAGGATGAAACCACCAGTCACCTCATTAGTATACAAAGGACATTTTTATCACTCCTGAGATTTCAGGGTCTTAGGAGCTCTTAAGTCAGCAACCAGATAATAAGGCCAAATACTATAACAAAAAATGCTCCCATCATTCAGGAAATTACAAGAGTTTCAATGAGCTCCTTGCTAGGAATTGGGGATAAAGACCAAAAAGATATAGTTCTTATTATATCACCATATAACAAAGTTGTAATTCTGAAAAATGTAGTTCAACGTGTGGATGCTACAGAAATAGCCAGAAGCTTATGCCTCACTTAGTGGCCACTTCAATCATTGTGACAAAAACTAGCAGGTTTCTAAAATGCTGTTTTGGCAAAGTGTGCTGTTCTATCTTTTTTTTTTTTTTTTTTTTTTTTAAATATTTATTTATTTTTTTAGTTGTAGGTGGACAGAATATCTTTGTTTTTATATGGTGCTGAGGATCGAACCCAGTGCCTCACGCATGCTAGACGAGCACGCTACCACTGCGCCACAATCCCAGCCCCTGCTGTTCTATCTTTGTTGAAAACCATCGATTTAATTATTTTAGAGAAGAGAAGGAAATTATTTTCTACATGTTTGAAAGTGGTATCCACTTCTAATATTTTAAGATTTATGCTTAGAGTTTACAAATCTTTGTTCTGAACAAAACAAGACTCAACAAGAAAGGTATCATCAAATAAGAAATTAGAAGAGAGAAACCATAGGCAAAAGGATAACCATGTGAGGACACAAAAAGAGGGCAACTATCTGCAAGCCAAGGAGAAAGATCCCAGAAGAAACAGTAATAGGGGTCCCTTTCATGTAGGGGGTCCACTTCAAGCCTTAAACATACACTTTGCATCATGACCACTGATGGCTTATTTTAACACTGACATGTTTCTTTTTTCCTCCTCTTCCTCTCCTCCTCCTTGAGAGGGAAACAAGATTCAAACTCTTCCGTTCCTAGGCTGGGATTATTGTGTCCTTCAGCTAACTGATCACAGGAGTGAAGAAGTCCAGACTTGGGAGCTGCTAACAGTCAATCTAAGAAATGGCTGCCTCTCAAGGCTACCATCTTGATGTCTCCTAATAATCACACCTAGAGCTCAGCTCTTTCTATTCTTCTTTTGAAAAGCCCTCTGTTCCTGGTAGCAGTTAGAATCAAGACCTCTAAGACCTGAGTCCACTGCTTTCCTTTTGTGTGTGAGGACACAAGTGAGGACAAGAACCAAAGTCGGTATCAAAACATAACTACTGACAGCTAGATCTTGGACTGCTAGCTCCAGAATTGTAGGAAGATAAATTTCTGTTGTTTAAGCCACCATCTATAGTACTTTGTCCTGGCAGCCCTGGTAGAATAATGTGCACCCCTAGGTGAAAAGTGCGATGTTCCAATGGCCCTAGATCTCCTGCTCAGGACAATCTCAGGTGAAAAGGAAAAATACTGAGAAGGAGCATTTGAGTGGAAGGAAAGGACTAGGAGGCCTGAATAGCTTTTGTGTTTAAGTAATTGCATTGCCTGCTTATTTAATTTAGCATTGAATTCAACACTTGGGGGAAAAAAGGCACAATCCTCAAAGAGAAGTCACTGTTCACAATAACTTCTGTGTCAAGGCAGTACAAGGGAGCGATTGTGAACAAAAATTCAGCTCTCAACTGCATTCTCAAAATATAGTGTATGGAAAAATATACAAGAGCAATTACGCAAGTAAATGTCTAATATCTACATGATTAGCAAAGGTTTGCTCCCATCAAATTGGGATAAAATGAGGTACATTATTGGGTAAATTAATAAGAATCTAACTATAAGGACTTAGTTTGGATTTCTACATTCTATTCCATCATGCAGTCATTGTGATGCATTAGTCTGATGTGACTTTGACACACTAGATTATCACTGCCATTCTCCATATTTCACCATCATTGCTGATTCACACTATATCTAAGTTTAAACAACAAAAAACTTGCTTTCTTGCAATCAGCTTTTCATAAATCTTCACCCTTTATCTCAGTACTATTGACATGGCATCCATATTTATCCAAGTATGTACAAAATCTATACCAACCCCATTCCTATGGGAGGCATGGAGAAGTGAGGATAGTATGTGGACTAATCCTTCCTTACATTTGAAACAGTATAGAAGCAAGAAGAATGTGGAAGCTGAGTGAGGTAAAAGGAGAAAACATTTACTCCATTGCTATTTTTTTACACGACTAATTAAATATTAAGTTTTTATTATGTTCTAGGTTCTGCGAAAAGAAATGAAGACAAAGAAATTCAAGACAGCCCTTACCCCAAGAAATGATCATCTCTCTTGAAAGACAATACTGACACATAAGCAGCAGCTGTTTAGAAAATAAGTGCCAAACTCTAAGATGCTGACCATAGGTGTACCCTGACTAAGCAGATCAGTCATCAAAGGCCAAGGGCCAGCTGGTTTATTCAAAAAGAAACACAGGAGGGAGGCATGCCCAGGTCTCCTCCTGCTTACCTAGCAATGAGATGAAACTTATTAAATTACATCAGCAGCAAGCACAAAGGTGCCAATCATTGCTGTGGCATTATCTCAGCTTTCCTAGCAATATTTGCATCAACATTCACAATGACTCTATTATGACCATATTTACAGAATATGGAGGAAAAGAGAGGTAGATTTGAGGCAGCATCCAGAAGAACACCAAACCCTAAGTAGTGTTAATTAGTAATAGCTTCCCAGTCTGTTGTCTAGGTCTCCTGGAGACCACCAATAATGTGTTTAAAACCTAAACCTTCAGGGAACACTCATATGGTCCAGGAAGAAGGTAAAGAACAACTAGCAAGAAAAGAAGGAGAACCGAGAGCCCCCAGGAGACTTCCTCAGAGTCAGTGGATTTCTCAAGTTCTCTTTGATTAGTTTAATTGGAGTTTCCCAAAGCTTGCCAGCTTTAGAGTAATGATGGGGCCCAAGAATTAAAACTCAGGTTAAACTTATTCCTACTCCTGCCTTTATAATGCAGGGTTTGCATTCCCTGAAGAGATCCTCTTAAGTATTTCTGTGTTGTGTTTGCTCAAATAGGCTTCTCATATTGTTCCATCCAGTTACCTTCCCAGGCACTGGCTGCCATACCAATGGCATGGACATGGTCCCTCTCCCTCCATGAAATCTATACTACCTCCTGATGTTCCAAAAGAGGGAAATCCTGAAGACCCTTCACCACACCACACTAGTGTCATGTCACACTCCTCAAGGTAACAGGCAGACCATTTGTCATGAGGATGGGGGTGGGAGGGCACAGGTCAAACCCAGGAAACAGATTCGGGATCCCTGCAGGTGGAAGAAGATGCAAAATGCAGTTGGGATAGTAGACATACTTTATTTGGGGAAGCAGTAGCCCTTAGCCAGCCCCCAGCTCCATCTTCAGCCCCAGCCAGTTCCATAGGCCCTTAAGCCATTTCCATAGGCCTTTTTTATATCCAGGCCAGACAAAGAAGGCACATTGCAAACAGGTGACATCAGTGGGTGTATACTCACAAGCAAATGTTTATGACCTTGAGTATATAGGCTGAACCAGGGTGTTTATGACCTTGACTACACACTGACCATACATAGCCAATTCATAGCCTTGGTTACAAACTGAAAACATAACAGCCTGCCAGATGCCTCTGCAAAGAGAGCCTAACTATAGCCATTTGGGGCCTGGCCCAACACCATTCTTTTCCCTTATCTGGTCTACATATTTTGAATTAGGAATAAACACAGTGCTCTCCATGTCCCTGGGTCTCACAGAGTCCTTCCTGCAGACCTTCTCCTCACCCAGCTCAGAAATAACTCCATTAAGAAGGACTGAGAAACAGAATAATATTAATTGCTGGCACTTACATAACACATGTGCCATGCACTACTCTAAGTAAATAAAACAAATTAACTCAAAGCACTTCTGATAGTCATGTAACTACAAATACCTCCATTTCACAAATAAAATTTGGGTACAGGAAATTAAGCACCTTTTCCATGTTTGAGCAGCTACTAAGTGGTAGAACTTGAGTTGTAGAATCTACATGCTGAAACGCTACTGCTTGACAAACACCAACCTGTTCCTTGGCAGTCTATCTTTCCCTCAGGCACCCACAAAGAAACCACTCTCCTCCAGCCCAATACTTAACGAGTACAAATTTCTTAAGGTTCTGGCTCAAGCTGGGAACTGTACTAAACAAAGATCTTCCGAAGATTATATTTCCCAATGCAATTTAGAAATAGTTCTCTCAAGCCCCAAATAGCATGCATTTTGCCATTAACACCAACAACTTAATTTACATGTCATATTTCCTAGCTGTTCTCTTAGCATGGGGATGTTATAATGTAAGAACAGAAAAGTCTGGAATAAGAGGGAAAGAGCAGAGAAAAGATATCCCCTTCAATGACTCACCCTCAGTGACCTACTTCTTCCAAACAGGCCCCACCTCCAGAAGTTCCCACCACCTCCAAATACAGTCAACTTCTGGGGACCAAGCTACATGAACCTTTGGAGGATATTCTAGAACCACACCAAAACAGGCTCAAAAGTGAGGGCTGAAGGGAGGCAGCAGGGACCAGCAGTAATAATAAGGCACAGAGACGAGAAAAGGCAGAGAGATGACAAAACAAACATCCCAACTTATTTTCTAAAACTGGCCATAGGACCAATTGTTGTTATGCTGAAACAACCAAACCTGATTCTATAAGTATTACCTCAAATCCTTGGGCATTAACAAAAACAAGTCTACCAATCTTCACCAGCCTTCAAAATGCATGTTTCTGGCCCCAAGAAAATCCCAATAAATGCTAAAGTGAGAGCTCATGATTGCACGCGTAATGATTCGCAAGCACCAGTTTCAAGCGGATCTCAGGTGCAGCTAATATAAATGGTAAAATCTTAAGGATTGCCAGCTAGAGGTGTAACCTGTGAGCAAACTGGTTATCAGAGCAATTCATTCCATGATGGATACTGCATGATGACTTCTCTGCAAGAATACCATAGAATAAAAGGGCTTCTGTTTGCACAGAATACCATGGCAACCGACAATTGCATCCCAATAGAAACATTAAAGAAAAAATCGAATAGAGATTTGAAAGAATCAGAACTCTCCTGAGAGCCTGGTAAATAGAGGTGCTTGCTCATGCTGTAGGGCCCCACAGGCAAAACCAAGGCAGTGACTCAGGGTGGCAGTTTTGCAGAGGGATCTGAGGAGTGTCTCCCACTGGTGGGGTAAGTAAGAGAAGTAAAGATGGCTCACAGAACCATCCACAGCCACAGAACAATCAGGACAGTTGCAGGGGCATGAGTTGTTGGCCATCCAGCAGTATCCCTTTCCCTTTCTGTGAAGGACAGATTAGCCTCTCATGACCTCTGCTTTCCTCTGATGACTGTTCTCTCTCTCCTTGCTATCCAGCAGGCCAGGATGGACACTTAAGTCTATCTCATGAAACCATTAGCTTAGCAGTGGAACTCCTGGGGTAAAATTAGAAAACAATTTTGTTTTCCCTCTTGGCTATCCAAATGCACTCATTTGGTCTAGGTTTTCCTCTTCTGTTTAGCTAAAAACTAGAATGGATTACATAGCTCTTAGTCACTCTTAAATAACAAAATGTCTTATGGCAATGTTAAATCATTAGGAATTAGTCTTGGTTCCGTTATGAATATATCCAGTCTAGTACAATAATTAAAATTTCAATCTTCAGAAACTGAGGTTGGGAGCATAGTTCAGTAATAGACGGCATGCTGAGCATGTGAGAGGCCCTGAGTTCCATCTCCAGCACCAGGGGGAAGAAATTCAATTTTTGCAAAGCCTTCCCTCTCAACTAAGGCCAGCAATGGGAAAGTGGAGTTTGGAATTTCCTGCCTCTTTCTGGCCTCCCATTCCTGTACCTGGCACCTGCTCACTCAAGTGCCTCTGGATCTCCAGAGGCTGAATTCTCCCCAAAACACTCTTTAGGTCTCCTAATCTTCTGTGCCAGACATTTGTATGCTTTTCATATGGGTAATGGATTCAGAATTGAAAAATTGGTTGCTGCCCACCTAAATCATTAATCCATGCAACCAATTTTGATTTAATAATTATTTATGGGATATCTCCTCCATACAGAACACTGTACTAGATACTGCAATAAGACCAACTCCCTACCATCTAAAAAATTTCCTCCAGTTCAGTTGAGAAAACAGAAACACAAGTCACTAGACCACAAGGCCATGTATATTCTAAGAGCCTATTTTCATGAGAACAGTAAGTGCTGCCAGAAATCATCAAAGGAGGGCTGAGGCTGTGGCTCAGTGGTAGCGTGTTTGCCTCACATATGTGAGGCACTGTGTTTGATCCTCAGCACCACGTAAAAATAAATAAAAGTATTGTGTCCATCTACAACTAAAAAAATATTTTTTAAAAAAATCATCAAAGGAGACTATCCTTTCCAACAAGGGTGACTGGAGATCAGTTTATGAGGAAGTGGGATTTGAATTTGAAACTTTAAAAATGTTTCTGTTGGGATGCATCACAGTGGTAGAGTGCCTCCAGTCTCAATCTCCAGTACTGCAAGAACAAAACAAACCAAAGCAATCGTTCATAGATCCTTCCCCCAATTGTCTTCTCCCATGCTCACCAAGTGGCGTGCTTTTTTTGAGCTCAAGTTATCTATATTTCACTTCTTTATTTCTATATTATGGCAGCAGAATTTGACCTGAAAACTTCCTTATGAGAAGGGTCTCTATTGTCGCAGTCTTGTGCTCAGGTACCTGGGAAGGTCTCCTTTACCATAACTCAGATAAAGAAAAATGCTAATCAACAGTTTCCAGCAGGGAAGACTGCTTTGGTTTAACCTTGTGGTGTGCTGGGTAGAGGAAGTGAAGAAGGAGCGAGCCACAGGAGAGAGGAATAGTAGTCAATACTAGGGAATAAAATACCAAGATGACCTGGACGGTACATTTGTCAAAACAGAAGAAAAAAAAATTTTTTTAGGTTGTAGATGGACACACAATATCTTTATTTATTTATTTTTATGTGGTGCTGAGGATCGAACCCAGTGCCTCATGCATGAGAGGCAAGAGCTCTACCACTGAGCTACAATCCCAGCCCAAGAAAAATTAATTTATCTGCTCAGAGAAAGAAAATTGGTTGTGCTTTCCAGTGGGGTCTTATTAAGAAATGTGATCTAAACCACCATTTAGCCACAAGAATGCCGTGCTATTTAAAAGAAAATTGCATACTGCTGGCTCTTTGGTGACTTTTGGAGTCATCACTTATAAAATGATGAGAATTAATGATTTTTCTTCAAAACTCAACAGTTCAGCTGGGCGCAATGGCAAAAGCCTGTAATCCCAGTGGCTCAGAAGGTTTAAGTAGGAGGATTCCAGGTTCGAAGCCAGCCTCAGCAACTTAGCAAGTCTCTAAGCATTTAGCAAGACCCTGTTTCAAATAAAAAATAAAGGAGGGGAGGGGCTGGCGATGTGGCTCATTGGTTAAGTGCCCCTGGATTTAATCCCCAGTACCAAAAAAGGAGGAGAAGGGGAGGGAAAGGGGGAGGAGGAGAAGGAGAAGAAATGAAATGCCACTCTAGGAGATCACAGTGAATTGCTGATAAGTTCTGCAGTAAAAACTGTGTTCATTTTGTTGTCTGGAAGCTCCATACTCTTCTTCCTGTAATACTTATTATCATCCTGTAGACACATTGGGAAGCACTGGTATAGATGAAAATAAAGACTTGCAACATCTGGACTGTCAGACTTGATTATAGAAGTCTTTCTGGTGGACAGGAAGAAAAATAATGGATAATACAAAACTGTAAGTATACTAGATAGCTATAAGTTATATATCCTAAATAAAGCTGTAGCTGTGGATTTTTAAATGTTTGAGATAAAAATAAAATGTATAAAATCAGAATTTATCACTTCAAGTCTCTCTAAGTACGAGGGAGTGAACCCAGAGGGCTCTACCACTGAGCTACACCTCCAGCCCTTTTAATTTATTATTTCAGGACAGTTTCTCATTAGGTTGCTGAGGCTGCCCTTGAACTTGTGATTCTCCTGCCTCAGCCTCCTATGTAGCTGGGATTACAGGCATGTGCTACCATATAGGGCTCAAGTTTCATTTTCATGCTATTTCCCATAGAAATATATTTAAAGTTTCCAAGAAATTCTCTGGAATAGTTTTAATGGCTCTTCTAAATGTACCTGAGGTACATGTTCTGGCTGTCTATTTGACTATTACAAATAGGTATGGTCCATTGAAAACTGCAGAGATGAAAATGTGTGCCAGGAAAGTGTAACTGCAGAATTATTTTTTTCCCCAGACATTGCAATGGAGCCCTCCTGTGGATAATTTAATCCAGCAAATTTTCCTTGATCTAAGCAGAAAAACATAAAGAAGCAGCTTTACTGCAGCTCTAGCAATGACAATATGCTTTGTGTCTTAAGAATCCTGGGAATAAACAGTCCTATGACAAACATATATTTCCTTAGAAAGAGAAAATAATGCCCAAGGATGGAAGGAACAGAGTTCACCTTTTATTTCGCAGATAGCATCTAAAGCCGTTTTTATCAATTTCACAGTGTTATTTTACCAAAGGGAATGGCCCAGAGCTATGTCACCAATGGGAAAATAGATCTAAAAAGAAAAGAAAAAAAAAAAAAGGAAAACTGCCTTTTCTATGACTCTAATTTCCGAAAATGTTAAATGAAAAATGTATCTTCTATTTATCCAGAAATAATTACTCTGGCAGGTCTCAATTTATCCAACAAATAGATCAAAACCAAGACGGTAAGAACAGAAAAAAATACTGTTCTCACTGGACTTTTTAAATTGATAGTTGCTCCTTGTTAAGATCCAGAGAAGCTTTCTTACATCTCACCTGGTGAGGATTTGAGGATCTATACGTACAACTGCAATAGAACAGCAGTGACCCGCTTCTCACCTAATTTTCCACACCTCTCAATCTTGGCCCACTTCCTAATGACGTTTTCTTATCTCCAATATCTCAAAACTTCCATGGACCACCACGATAATGTCCCAGTTCTTTCTTGCCTGTGGGCCCCTCTTCCTACACACTGCCCTCAGGCGCAATTGCCACCCTCTCTCTTGCCCTGATATAAGTTATATAAAAGTGCATGAACTAAATAATCTTGAATTTTCATCTGCTTCCTAGGGAAAGAGTTCCTGATAAGTTGTCTTGGATGAACTGCCACTGATTTTTGGTAGGGTGTTACATGGTGCCTAAATGATTTGGGGGCTGTTTGGAACTCACAGTGACCTATCCTCAGGGACATGCATGTAAGTGACCCCAAATGAACATATGTTAAGTGATAGCTGGATGAGTAGATGGTTGGCTGAAATGTGCTGACTGGTTTTAAACTTCTATTTAACTCTTACTTTTTAAGCAACACATTAAGTCATTACTGGTCATGTGACATACTTGCTTTCCATCAGCAACAGTTATTCACGTAGCCAAACCAGGATGCAAGGTGGGCTGGAAAGGGAGTTCTAGCTGGTCAACTGCTCTTGCCTAACATAAGGCAATGCTAAGGAAAGGTGAACACAAGTCTTTGGTGAGTAGCAAGCAATTAACAAAGATGTTTAATGAAAATTCCCAAAGTTGTTTTGAAAAGTATATTCTTTAATACTGCTTTTAAATGATAAAACATTTTTGTTCTAATCTCTACCCCCCACCATCAACAACATCTTTATTTTATAGTTTGGAGAACGACATTTTTCCAAAAAATGACTGATTTATTGAGATTTCTGAGAGAAAAATGGCACAGATGGAGCTAGAACCCAAGTTTGCCGATCTCTTGTCCAATACATTTTTTTTTATTTTTTTTAGTCGTTGATGGATCCTTATTTTATTCATTATTCATATGTGGTGCTGAGGATCGAACCCAGTGCCTCACGCATGCTAGGCAAGTACTCTACCACTGAGCTACACCCTCAGCCCCTTGTCCAATACATTTTTAAAACATGATCTTTCAGTTATAACTCTGAAAAGGATGAAGAAAAACAGAATGGAAAAAGCCAGATGAGTCCTATTTTATTATCCCACCATGTGTAGTGTTAGACACTTGTATGTGAGAACACTGTTTAGGATTAGACTCTTGCTCCAGGCCTAAGCAGACCAGGCCAGAATGGAGTCACACAGGTACCATGTAATCAAACTGCACTTTTTCTTTTTAATATTTTTTGGTTGTCAATGGACCTTTATTTTATTTATTTATAAGAGGTGCTGAGAATCCAACCCAGTGCCTCACATGTGCTAGGCAAGCGCTCCACCACTGAGCCACAACCTCAGCCTCCAAACTGCACTTTGAACTGGGCTAGTTTTCCAAAGAAAATTCAGTCTATCTTTGTCAGGATAATAAGGAAGTCCCCTCTCTCGTAATCCTATGAGGGATGTAACTTTGAAAGAACTAATCTGCTTTTTGTTCCCTATTTCTACTTGGGCTCTTTTCTATCTGTAAAGCCATTCTCCTCTGTTCAGCTCATTGGAACACTCATTCTATTTTATCGAATGAGGTGCTTCACAAATAAAATTAAATCTTTAAATTAAATTTGTAGTAATTTCATTTTTTGACAATAGGTTCTTTTCAAGTACTAGTGATATTATCTCATGCTGATAAGAAATAATATGTACTCTATTTACTAATCTTAATGTCTTTATTTTACTCTTATTTTTACCAGCTTTATTGAGAAATTAAAATTGTATATATTTAGGTATTCTACTTGATGGTTTTTTAAAATATTTTTTAGTTGTAGATGGACACACTACCTTTATTTATTTATTTTTATGTGGTGCTGAGAATTGAACCCAGGGCTTCATACATGCAAGGTGAGTATTCTACCACAGAGCCACAACCCCAACTCTGACTTGATGTTTTTATATACATATACCTTGTTAAATAATCACCATAATCATTGCCTCACAGTTGCCTTTTTTTGTTGTTGTTAGGTACCAAGCATTGAACTCAGGGGCACTCGACCACTGAGCCACATCTCCAGCCCTGTTTTGTGTTTTATGTAGAGACAGGGTCTCACTGAGTTGCTTAGCACCTCACCGTTGCTGAGGCTGGCTTTGAACTTGCAATTCTCCTGTCTCAGCCTCCCAAAGTGCTGGGATTACAGGTGTGCAACACTGCGCCCAGCCTCACAGTTGCCTTTTATGTATGTGTGGTAAGAAAACTTAAGATCATATCTCCTAGCAAATTTTAAGTGTACAACACAGTATTGTTAATTATAGTCACGTTGCTGTATATTTTTTTGTTCTAACTTCCAACTGCCTCATTTCCAAAGCAATTTGGCAATTCATATCAGGACACTAAGTTTGTTTGTTTTTTTTTCTTCCAATTTTTGGATCCAGTAATTTTTCTGAGAATCCAAACTAAGGTAAAATTCCAAAATATTTTTTAGAAATCTTTACATATAAACATGTTGATCATAGTTATTTATAGCAATGACCCACTAGAGAAAAATGAAAACTTATCACTAAAAGAACAGTTAATTACATTATTAAAACATCTATTCAATAGTGTTGGAGTTTTACAGCTGCTGAAATACTGATGAAGCATTTCAACAAGGTTTATTTGTTGGAAAGCTTGATTTGCAGAGGTGTACCAGGGATTGAACTCAGGGGCACTCAACCACTGAGCCATATCCTCAGCCCTATTTTGTATTTTATTTAGAGATACAGTCTCATTGAATTGCTTAGTGCCTCACTTTTGCTGAGACTGGCTTTGAACTTGCGATCCTCCTGCCTCAGCCTCCTGAGCTATTTGGATTACAGGTGTGTGCCACCATGCCAAGTTAAAGCTTGATTTTTTTAAAGCCGAACACAAAATTATACTTATAGTATTACCTCAAGTATGTAAACAATATGTAAAAACATGTAAAAAAAATACTGATTATACCAAATAATAGCTGAGGTTGTTTCTAGGTGATGGGAGACGGTAAATAATTTCCTTATTTTTATTTTTCCATACTATTTATATATTCTAAAATCAATGTATATTATAACATCATATTCGGAAGAAGAAGGAAAAAAAAAAAAACCTTGGAGGAGGAGGTGGGCGACCTTTACAAGACAGCTATTACTCAGCAGAAGTATCTTGTTGGATCCTTCTAGTAGAAACTGCTCCCTGTGAGCCCATCTTCTGTTTCCTTGGCCCTTTTCCCAGTTTGTGATCTTGGCTGCTGCTTTTGATGCTCCTTCTATCATCAACTAGTAAACTCCTTCTATTAGCCCAGCTTGCTCTGGACCACCTCAGCCTTTACTGTTGTATCACCTTTTATTTCCTGGTATTAATGCTGTTTGCTCAGAGTTCTAAACCTGGACAACTCGGTGATGGTCAAGGAGTAACATGATTAGAGCATTTCTTTTAGGCAGACTGATCTGGAGCAATGTGTCTAAAAGATTGGAGTATGATAAGACACATAAATCTTATTCCTCTTTTATGTGAGTAACAGGAATAAAGACTGCACTATATTTACAGGTCTCTGATCCACTGTAATTTCTTGGAATACAGCAGTAGTATCCTCTGGGTCTGTCTGGTGTCTAACATAGTTCTGATACATAACTGGCACTTAGTGGGTATTTTAAATAAATGACTGAATGTATGGAAGGGTGGGTGGGTTTGTACTTAGAGCTAGATTACAAGAAATTGTGATAGAAAAAAAATGAATTGGCAAGTCAGCTATACTTTCCACCCAGTGTAAATATGAAGACTGGGAAACATTTGGAGCCTTTTAAAGATGTGTTTGAATCACTCAGACAGTGCAAACTAAAGTTTACACGATCCCAGGGTTATTGATCTAGATTACAGAGGCTTGGGCAAAACAATTTGGTTACTGTTTAGTTGAATAATTTTTCAGGATCGAGCAGTCACAGATAAGTTCAAAGTATGGTGTCAAAGGTTAATGCTCCAGCTCATTTGCAGCCCCTCAATGTAGTAACCACCAAGATTAGCTATGCTTGAAGCTCTTCTGAATTTTAATATGACAATTTCGACAAAAGTTTACCCTTCAAAATCTCCCTTTCCTCTGGACCTAACACAACCACCTGTATTTCCTAAATTAGATCTCCCTCTCTCAATAGCCTCTAAAGGAAGTCCTATTTTACAGGATAGGCTGGGTATCTGAATGCCGTGAAGGTTCCGGGGCCTTCTAGAAGCTGATGTTATCCTTCAGAGATGTCTGTGGCCTCAGTAACAGGGACTCATCTCATGCCTAATTGCTGGGATGAATGCTTTCTGCTATCAAGAGCCTTATGAATTGAATTGTCTCAGCCTATAATTCCTTACACATGTGTCACTGCATGTGGCCATCTTGCCTTGAATACACTTTAATGCTCAAAGTCTGGCTCCACTCCAAGATCTGAAATCCTAAGTGGCATCCTGTCTTGCCTTGAATTTTCAACAGCTCTCCTAACAAATGCAGAAAGAAGTGTTTGTTTAAGATGCTACATGTGACATCTATGGTCTTGAAAGGATACAAAAGACTGGAAAGATGTATGCCTTTTTTAAAAAAAAATCTCTGATCAGAACTTAAAGCTAAACAAACACTAAAATCAATCACTCTTCTAAAGATATGTAGGAATCTTGCTTCCATTTTCTGTCTTTTATTAATCCACATTTCATTAACATCCTGCCACATACATAGTAAATCCAGTAGCTTTTAGATCTAAATGAGGTACGGTTCATAGCTTCATTGTTGCTGTGTTTTGTAAATTTATACTGTAGTTAGGATCCTTTTCTTTGCTAGCATTGTATTTGGTTTGAGAACCTTGAAACATGTCACCTTAAGATTTCTTATTCTTGGGCTGGGGCTATAGCTCAGTGGTAGAGAGTTTGCCTAGCATGTGTGAGGCACTGGGTTCGATCCTCAGCACCACATAAAAATAATAAATAAAATAAAGATCCATCAACAACTAAAAAAAAATATTTAAAAGAAAAAAAGATTTCTTATTTTTGTCACTATGTAGTTTTGGTAGCCAACGGCAGGATTCTTATTCATTAGAATTCTGCAGAATCCCATTCTATGTATCTTCTTTGATATATATTTCAATAAATGTCATATTATAATTTTTAAGGGAAAATCAGAGGTCCTGGCATTCAACAATGAATTCTCCTATTTTCAAATAGAAAATTATTCTATTATTCATCAGCATCATCCCTAACAAAGACATTTATTTTAAAGTATATTGGTGGTAATTATGATACCCCATATTTGACCAAAAAGAAAAATAAAGTCAACAATCTTATACAAAGCTATGGGTATGCTATAGCTTAATTCTAGGAAAATTTTAATCTATATCACTGAAGAACATTTTTTAAAAAGTCTTTCAGATTGAAGAAGGATATCATTTATGACCAACTCACTAGAGAAAAGCAGAATTGAGAAGTTAAAAATTTTTTAACTTTAAATGGTTTCCTCTGAATTTTGTTTGAGAATTCTAGCAATCTTATAGACATGAGAAAAGTACCAATTAGCCCTGTTGAACAGCAAGATAAGTTATTTTCCCCAAAGTAATTACAAAGAATTCCAAGATCAACTTAAATAGGGCAGTAGGAAATAATGAATTATTACATATTCCTTTTTACTCTTTAACTGACCATCTTGAAAATGAGGGACCCATCATTTTGTCTACCCTCTTGATTAAAGGGAGGTTCAGAAGATTAGTAGAAGAGATGTATCCTTTAGAAATGGATTTCTTAATTAAAATAGGATTTAAAAATCATTCTCTGAAATACAGACTTCATTCGGTATAATTATACAGTTCTGTGAACTCTGCTGATTGCTGACAGTATTCTATAGTTTTGGGAGTACTCTGGACTGTCAGATTATTCAAGCTTGAATCCTACTCCCAATGCTTGCTGTGTGACCTTGGAAAATTCATTTAACCTCTGTGAGTTTTAGCCGTCCTGACTACAAAAATGGGATAAAAATAGGAATTACCTCACAGGATCATTATGAGGATTAAATGAGTTAATTATGTAAAGCAGTAAGAATAATACTGTTGTGGCTTACAAAAAATGTTCAACATCATTAATCATGAGGAGATTACAAATTAAAACCACAATGAGATATCACCTTACACCTGTTAGAATGGGCATTATCACAGAGAAGAAATAACAAGTTTGCCAATGATGAGGAGAAAAAGAAACCCTGGTAAGCTGTTGGTAAGAATGTTAATTAGTACAGTCAATTTGGAATATAGTATGGGGGTCCCTCAAAAAATTAAAAATAGAATTACCATATGCTCTAACAATGCCACTTCTGGGTATATATCCAAAGAATTGATGTCAGTATATCAAATATATATCTGCATTCCCCTGCTCATTGCAGTCTAATTCACAATAACTAAGATATGGAGTCAACCTAAGTATTCATCAGCAAAAACTGGATAAGAACATATGGCATATTTTCATATTCAATCTTTAAAAAGAAGGAAAGTCTGTTATTTGTGAAAATATTAATGGAATTGGAAAATGCTAAGTGAAAAGGCCAGGCACAGAGAGACAGAGACACACAATGCATCAACTCATTTTTACATGGAATCTAAAAAAGTTGAATTTCTGGAAGAGTAGAGTAGGGGTTACCAGAGTTTGGGGTTTGAGGGTAGGAAATGGAGAGACACTGATCAAAAGGTACAAGATTTCAGTTAAACTGGAAGAAAAAATTTTCAAGATCTGTTACAGAGTGGTGACCATAGTTAATAAAGACATATTTTATATTTCAGAATTGCAAACAGTAGATCTGAAATGTTCTCAAAACAACAACAAAATAAGTATACGAAGTGATAGATGTTCATTGACTTGGTCTAATCAGTCCACAATGTATAATACAGTCAGCCCTCCGTATTCACAGGATTCACATCTGCAGAGTCAACCATTTGTGGATTAAAAACCTCAGGGAGCCACCATGGTGGCACACACCTGTAATCCCAGCAGCTCAAGAGGCTGAGGCAGGAGGATCGTGAGTTCAAAGTCAACCTCAGCAACTTAGCAAGGCCCTAAGCAACTTAGCAAGACCTTATGTCTAAATAAAAATATTAAAAAGGGCTGAGAGGGGCTGGGATTGTGGCTCAGTCGTAGAGCGCTTGCCTCGCATGCGTGAGGCACTGGGTCCGATCCTCAGCACCACATAAAAATAAATAAATAAAGATATTGTGTCCATGTACAACTAAAAAAATATTTAAAAAAAAAAAAGGGCTGGAATGTGGCTGAGTGGTTAAGCACCCCTCGGTTCAATCCCTAGTACAAAAAAAAAAAAAAAAAAAAAAAAAAAAACCTTCAGGGAAAAAGTGCATCTGTACTAAACATGTACAAACTTTTTTCTTATTATTATTCCCTAAATAATACAGTAAAAACAACTATTGATATTGCACTTAGGTATCATAAGTAATCTTAAAAAATTGAAAGTATACTTAAAAATGTAGATTGGTTTTATGCAGATACTAAAGCATTTTATACAATGGGCTTGAGCATCTGAGGATTTTGGTATGGGGGATACTGGAACCAATCCCTGTGAATACTGAGGAATGGCTATATATCAAAAAACATCTGACTGCGCCCCATAAGTGTAAAAATTATTTGTCATTTTAAAATATAATACTATTACTTATTAAGTAATATATATCAATATACCTGTTTAGTCAGCTTTTGGGTTGCAATAACCAAAATACCTGACGAGAACAACTTAGAGGAGGGAAAGTTTATTTGGAGCTCATGGTCAGAGGTCCCAGTCCATAGACAGCCTATTCCATTGCTCTGAGCTCAAGATAAGGCAGCACCTCGTGGAGGAAGGGACCAGCAGAGGAGAGCAGCTCAGCTCACAGCAGGGTTAGGAAGAAAAGGAAGAGAGAGAGAGAGAGAGAGGGAGAGAGCACCCACAGTGGAAAGGCTCTCTTCCCGAACTTGCCCCCACTGACCCACCTCCTCCAGTCATATCCCACCTGCTACAGTTATCACCCATTCAAACTAGGATAGATTGTTTAGGTTATAGCTCTCATGCTCTAATTATTTCCTATATTCTACAGTTATCACCCATTCAAACTAGGATAGATTGTTTAGGTTATAGCTCTCATGCTCTAATTATTTACCTTGGAATTTTCCTATATCAATAGGAGCTGTTATTCAAACAATAACAATACAAATACTGATATATTGTCACTGATTTCAGTGAAAAAGTGCCATACATTTTTGTGTTAGTCACTTTCTGTTTCTGTGACAAAATACCTGAGATAATCACCTTAAAGGAGAAAACTAATACAGCAGACCAGAGTAAACTAAAACCCAAGTGTTTTCAGAGGTGAGGTCTGTAAGCAAGCAGATTAACATAGCAAGACCTCACAAAGGCTCAGGAATTTCTAGCACCATACCTTCACAAAAGTATGAGGTGAAAAAAGGTCTTTCAGAGTTCCAGAAGCAGTTATATACTCCTAGATTCCCCTTCCTGGCAAAATCAGAGAGACATTCGCTATTCCCTCTTTCTAGCCTGGAACCTGCAAAAATATTTCAGAAATACTGAATCAGGAGAACATGGATTCAGAGACAGCAGACACAGCTAAAGGCAAAGATGCCATAACTGAAGAGTAGTTTAAGCGAAAATCTACATGAGGGTTAATTTTATGTGTCAAATGGACTGGATCACATAATGTCCTTAGCTGGGTAAACACTACTTCTGAGCACGTCTGTGAGGGTGCCAAATAAAACAGACTGTTGGCATCCAGGTGGGTGGGGACATTCCAATCCATTCAAGGTCTGAATAGAACAAAAATAAGGAGGAAAGGAGGACTCACTTTTCTTTGCCAGATTTCTTGAGCTGGATCATCTTTTTCTGCCCTTAGTGATTCCGTCCTGGGAGAAGAGGAGTCTCCAAAGAAGGGTTCTAGGAGTTCAAGAAAGAAGGGGGTATCTACTCAGGAACAGTAGGGCTGCTAGCTTACTTAATGGAAAAGAATCTCACCACACACCAGTTAGAGGTATAGACAGAGATCTATTGAGGAAAATAGATACATATTTAAGGGAGAATGCAAGCCATCTCAAGAGTAAGAGATGCAATTTGGGGGTTCCTGGCTTTCTTTTCAAAGGAAACTTGGTGAAGAATGGTTATTGGAAGTCATGTTGGAATGATACCAGTCCAGTGATCTCAAGAGAGTTTCTGGTGATCTAGTCAATCTCAGGTTGATGTGATCTTCATTATTTGATCAATAGATAGTGCTGGAAAGTCCCGAAATTATGGACTCCTCAAGATATTGTATTTCAGCTGGGCATGGAGGTTCACACCTATAATTCCAGCAGCTCGGGAGGCTGAGGCAAGAGGATCACGAGTTCAGAGCTAGCAACTTAGCAAGGCCCTAAGCAACTTAGTGAGACTATTGCTAAATAAAATATTTAATAAAGGGCTGGGTTGTGGCTCAGTGATTGAGTGCCCTGGGTTTAATCACCAGTACCTCCGCCCCCCAAAAAATCATATCTCTCTTAATGTATTTATGGGGCAGGTGTATTATTAGCTTTTCATGAATGTAACCAAAATACTTGATAAGAACAACTTAGAGAAGAGAAATTTTACTTTGCCACACAATTTCTGAGGTTCAATTCATAGTCAATTTCATATCTCCAGGCCCAACGTGAGGTAGACTATCACGGTGAAGGGCATGGCAGCCAGGAAGAAAGGGGGGTATGGGGAAGGGGCCACAGGGAAGATGTACCCTTCCAGGGCCCACCCCTAGTGACCCACCTCCTTCAGCCAAACCCCACCAGCCTACCCCCAGTAAGTCCATTCAAACTAGGATGGACTGATTCAGGTTACAGCTCTCACAATCCAATCATTTCACTTTTGAATATTCCTATGTTAACACAGGAACTTTGATGACAGATAAACAGCCTATAGGCTCTGTTTCTCTGGGGAAACTTAATACTATGTATATAGTAAAATTATTAGGATTCTCAGCTTCCTTTCCCATGGAGCTTCAAGGAAGTCAGTATACTTTCTCAAAGCAAGTAATTAGAAGAGTAGTCTCTGGAAGAAAACAAACAGGCCCTTTCCCATCATCCATCTTGCCTAGCAGTTGACAAGTCTTTCCTAAGTCCACAAAGCACTGTTTTAGAGCAACACTCTTACATGTGAATTGACAGCAGGATCATCACACAAGTTGTGGAAAGCCTTTAGCATTAAGGAGAGGCCAAATATCAACAAACAGCCAATCAAAAGAAACTCAAAGAATCAAAGCCAATGCAGTTATGTAGAAAACATTTTAAAAACCCTGCAATTTATGTCTTTGTACATAAAAGGAGCCACATCCATGAAAAAAGCATGTGATGATATAAAAAGAACTCTCAAGTGTTAAAATATAATAAAATAGAGCAATTAGATACATTTGTCAAGTTAAGTCGAAAAAGTCACATAGAAAGAGGAAGAAATGAAGAGAGAAAATAGAACAGACAGAAAAGAAATATCAGTCAAGGTCTGACATCTGAATAACTGATTCCTTAAAAAAGAAAAGCTTCAAAGGTAGGGCAGGGCAAAGGCAATTATCAAATAATAGCATAAAAGTTCCTGGAACTAAAGAGCATGTGTTTCAAGGCTGCTAACAGCCAACCAAGTGTGAACTCAATGAGAAAAAATCTTTTATCAAGATATACACAGTTGGGCTGGGGCTGTAGCTCAGTGGTAGAGCGCTTGCCTAGCATGCGTGAGGCACTGGGTTCAATCCTCAGCACCACATATGAATCATAAATGAATAAAGATCTATCAACAACTAAAAAAATATTTTAAAAAAAAGATATACACAATTGTCCTAGAACACTGGGAATTAAGAGGAGATCCTAACACTTCTTGAGACAAAACATAGGGTATTTTAAGTATGGTAATGATGAAGCAGTGCCTCTTTAACTTTGAGGTGTGTAGGAATCAGATACTGAGTCAATAAATCTGGGGAAGGCCTGAGATTCCACACAACCTCCCTCAAGATGCTGATGCCGCATCACTTTGGCTAGCCGGGATTTAGAAGCCAAACTGTACTAGAAACACCTGGAGGGGGTAGGGAGAAGAGAAAAGGGGAGAGATTGAGTTACTTCTGGGAGATAATTGGGGATAAATTACTGTCAGGCAATTATAGCATAGTGGGGGAGGGAGAGGATAAAGGAGAGCAAAAGGTTAATCTTTTAAATAAACAGAAATGCAGAAAAAAATAAAGGGCTGAAGTGAGGCGGGGTCATGCATTCAACCTTGTCAACAGGAAACATCTCAGGTCCACCTTTACATTTTTTAAAATTTATTTTCTTATTTTTTACTTTGAGACGGTCTTGCCAAATTGCCAAGGCTAGCCTCGAACTTGCAAACCTCCCAAGTTCGCTGGGGTTACAAGCCAGGACCATGGGCCACTGCACCCTGCTTCAGATTCACCTCAACGGGACGAAAAACTCCGTAGTCTGGAGAATCCTGGAGAATCTCTGGAAGGTGATCTAGCGCGCGAGTGAACCCCGGCAAAGATCAGGCACTGGTTGTCGCCGCCAGGTGGGGGATTGGGCGGGGTCTCGGCCGGCTCCAGCTCTCTGGGGGCGGGGCATGGGCGGAGCCTTTGCTCTAAACTGGCACGCCCGGAGCAGAGCGGCGATACGGATTGGTGACTTTTGAACCCGGAAGCAGTCGGCAGCCTTCGGAAGCAGCCGGAACTCGAGGCTCCGCGGGAGGTGCTGCTGCAGAATGGTCGGCGGTGGCGGGAAACGCAGGCAGGCCGGGGCGGGGCAGCAGGTACTGCCTGAAAGGTTGTGCGGGCTCTGCGGGGAGATTTAGGTGAAGCCGGGACACCTGGGGGCAGCACATTTCATTCATCCAGTAATCACTGGGCCTGCTGTGTGCCTGGGAACAGCTGTCTGCTTTGGGCCCCTGCCCAGGGCCGCTGTTTCCCGCTCTGCAGGGAACTGGACCTGGGAAGTAGTGCCATTACGTCTGCTGCCCTACTTTTCTTGGCTCAGTTACTGGGGAAGCAGATTAAACCAACCAATGGCTCACTCATTCACCCAGCCACGTTAATTGGAAACCGGCGCAGTCCCAGGGGTGCCGCAGGTTCATAATGAGCCCAGCGACCCCTGCCATACGTAGAGACCCCAGCCTGGGAAGAACGGGGACAAGTAAATAAACGTTTTATGGTAACTTTTTTTGCTTGAGATTATGATGCTGGCGTGTAGAAAGTGCTGTGGAAACACTGGAGGATGATTTAACAAGTTCCAGGGGATTGCTAAAGAAGACTTAAGACAACTGGTGTTTGAAAATGGTTCTTCAAAGCAGAGAAGAAAACAAAGAGTTCCTTTGACGTAAAAGTGTAGGGAGGGAATTTGGGGGCACAAAGGAGCATTCTACCTGGCAGAAGCCTGGGAGATGGGAAAGTAAGCAGGACTGATCATAAAAGCATTACTGAGGTCAGACAGAAAATGTATGCATTCTCTTACACTCTTACACGGTTTCAAGAGTCGAATAAGCACTGCAGTAGTAACAAGAGAATTAGGAAAGAAGTGTCATTGTGATATCGAAAGTTTTACAAAAATTACTCTGGGCTCTCTTAAACTGGATAGGGTGTGACATTGTTTGAAAGCTTAACTGTTGAGAGAGTTATGGTTACAGGCATTCTTCCTGTTGAGGCATGCTTTCTAGGAACACCAGGATAAGAGTGAAGTCTGAAGAAGACAGCTGCCTAAAATTTTTAGTCATTAAGGATTTGGAGATGCTGAACTAGTGTGTGAGTTGAGGTAAAGCTAAAAAAATCTTTGAAACTGCAGTGAAGAGCTGCTTTGGCTTAATCAGAAATAAAATACCAAAGGTGAAGATGATCCTACAGTGACTATTAATAGCTAACAATAATAGTTAGCTGAGATTGTCCTGCTTATTTTTAAATATAATTTATTTCTTATAACAGTCCTGTGATACAGGTACTGTGTAGTCCTTTATCATTAAGAGAACATGGGGGGCTGGGATTGTAGCTCAGTGGTAGAGCGCCTGCCTCGCATGCGTGAGGCCCTGGGTTCGATCCTCAGCACCACATACAAAGCAATAAAATAAAGACATTGTGTCCATCAACAACTTAAAAAAAATATTTTAAAAAAAATTTAAAAAAAAAAAAAGAGAACATGGCACTGAGAAGTAACTTGCCCAAGGTGACAGCTGTAAATCAGTGGAGTCAAGTCAACCCAGACAAACCAACCATTATGTAAAATTGCCTTTTAGCAAGGTACATTAAGCTTTTCTAACACCTTAAGTTTGAACCAAAGACAGTTACAAAAACAAGAGGTGACCATCAGGACTTCTTATGTGTCTACTGTCTTTATTTGTAGTTGGAGAAGTAATAGGATGAGGTAGTTAATCTGTTCTAGAGCGAGGTTTAAACCTGAGGTTAAATCTCTGCTCTTCAATCTTCTAGTTAGGGACATAGGTAAAGTTACATAAACTCAGTGTCCTCCTCTGTAAAGTGTGGATGCTAGTATTAGCTCATAAGCTACTAGTGAAGATTAAATGAGATAATCTGTACAAAGTGCTTAGAATGGTGGTAAGACACAAGTACAAAATAAATATTCTTTGTTTTTTTAAGATAATTGATATTGTTGACTCATTTTTATCATATTTCAATATTTTTGTTCAATTTGATATTTTAATGACTTTGGATAGATACATTATAAGTCTGGCTGTAATAAACTTATTGGTCAATTTCTGATCCTCTTTTACCTTGTTTATTTAATAATATAACTATAAACCCACTTCCCAACCCAAGAACTGAAACACTTGACAGTAGCTCCACATCTACACGTGTTCCTCCTCTAGCTTTTCTGCCTAACTTCTTATAGTCCTTATTCAGTGTAGGTAGCATCCTGAACTTTGTTTTCCTTTGCCTTTGTTTTACAGTTTATCACCTGTGAGCACATACATAAACAATGTATTTTTAGTTTATGAACATCATAAAAAGGCTGTAAATTTTTTGGTACTGGGTTTGATCCAAGGGACTTAAAACTGCTAAGCAAGTGCAGTACCACTGAGCTATGACCCAATCCTTTTTATTTTTTACTTTGAGACAGTGTCTTACTAAATTGCCAGTCTTTCCTTAAGCTTGCAGTCCTCCTGCCTCAGTCTCCAGTAGCTGGGATTATAGGCATGCACCACACACCAGTCTGGATGACTTTTTTCTTCATTAAATTCTATGTTAAGATAGGTCTGTATTGCCATTTAACTCTATTTCCTTTTCACTAAGTATATCATTCCATTGTTTGAAAGCCTTATTAACTGACTATTCTCCTGTCAATAGGCATTTCATTTGTTCTGGATTTTTGTTCTTGGAACAGCACCATCCTGAACATTGTTTTGTTTAATTCATAAGCACATGTTATAGACTTTGAAATATAAAATAACTTTAGTAAACTTGAGCCTATGGGAAAGTGGAAGAATATAAATCTGTGAAACATCTAGGTCAGAATTCTCAACTGTAGCGCTGTTTACATTTATTGTCAGATAAATCTTTGTTGAGGGGATCTATCCTTTGCCTTGTAGAATTTGAGCAGCATCCATGACTTCTATCTCCTCAGATGCCACCCTGCCCCCTATTTTATGGCAATCCAGAAGTTCTCCAGACATTGTTAAATGTCCTTTGGGGGTGGGGGCAGGGGTGGGGGTGGCCACTATTTGGGAACCTCTGATTTGGGTAGGTAGAAAGAATAAAATGGAAGCCGGGCGCGGTGGCTCAAGCCTGTAATCCAGCACTTAGGGAGGCTGAGACATGAGAATTGTGAGTTCAAAGCCAGCCTCGGCAATGGCAAGGTGCTAAGCAACTCAGTGAGACCCTGTCTCTACATAAAACACAAAATAGGGCTGGGGAAGTGGCTCAGTGGTCGAGTGCCCCTGAGTTCAATCCCCAGTACCAAAAAAAAAGAAAGAAAGAATAAAATGGAAAGAACTTAATCCAAAAAAGAAAGGATCTAGGTTTCTGTAAGAAAAAACAGTTGCTGCTTAGAAAACTAAAGATAGGTATCCTTTAAGTATATTATCTGCAGAAATTTATCAGATAACCAATAGGCTTTGTAAAATCTTCTTACATTGCAGAGACACTAGAGAGAGGTTTTATAACCTACTTCTGGCATTAAAAGGCCCTTTCTGAAATAATTGGATTTGGGGCCCAGAGTTCAGTGCTCTTCTGCTAACTTTGTTAGGGACTATTGATGCTTAACCTTGTATCTAACCTTCCTTCTCTGGAATGTCAGAAGGGAGAAAGTTGTTCTAAACTGGAAGGCTTAGTAATGCTTGTAATAAATAACCCTGAGGCAATTCTGGTTGCACTTTGCTGAAGAAACAGCTTTTAAAGTGATTAATTCCCTTATATTTAGCTATTTAGTTATTTATAATAATTTGCTTTTGATATGATGACTTTTTTTTAAGTACTAGAGAATGAACCCAGGGCCCATGGCATTTGACCACTGAGCCACATCTTCAGCCCTTTTTTTATTTTTTGAGATAGTGAGGCCTCAAGCAACTTTGTGAGACCCTAAGTTGTTGAGGCTGGTCTTGAACTTGCTATCCTCCTGCCTCAGCCTCCTGTGTCACTGGGATTACAGGCATGTGCCACCATGCCCAGCAGTGATCAGTGGCTTTTTAAACAGAAGGCATGATGACATCTTCATAACCAAAAGAGGCAAAACCTGCCTTTATTGTTTCCATTATTTTAGAGAAACATACTTAAAGACTTGCTATGTGGATTCCTCATGACTGCTATATAAACTGTTCATTTTTCAAAGGAATTCCCAGGTCTTTACTCAGAAATCCCACTTAAAGAATGTTTAGCTATGTGTGGAGGTACACCTGTGACTCAGGAGGCTAAGGCAGGATCATAAGATCAAGCCTGAACAACTTTGCAAGATTGTTTCAAACAAACCAAAAAAAGAGATGAGGATATAGCTCAGTGGTAAAGCATCCTGGGTTCAATCCTCAGTACCAAAACAAAAACCAAAAAAAAAGTGTTTTAAAGCACATATACACACACAGAGAGATGGGTGAATAAGAATGAGCAATGGTGTTATACAAGGAAGATTGTTGAAATTGCTTTTGGAGAACTAAAGTTGTACATGCCTATTTTTAGTGTGAAAAGGCAGTTGATGTGAAGAAGAGTAAATCCTGTGAAGCTGATGTCTCAAGTGACCTTCGCAAAGAAGTAGAAAATCATTATAAGCTTTCTCTACCTGAAGATTTCTATCACTTCTGGAAGTTCTGTGAAGAACTTGATCCTGAAAAGCCAGCTGGTGAGTTGCTCTAGAAACGTTCTGCTTCTACAAATGAAAAAGATAATAGGAACTTGGACCAAGGATAAAAATAGTGCATTAAAAAAAAGAACATTTTCACTGTTGTTTCTAATAGATATATAAGTAAGTACCATAATACTATGCCACTGTCACCTATCATATAGCAAAGGCAATTTCATGACATTCTTTCATATGAGTGTGAAAGAAAACAAGCACTTGTCTTATGGACTAGGTGAACTCAGAATTATGTTCAGGGATATTTATTGAAATAAATATGAAACAGCTAAATGTCCATCAACTATATCTACTTAGTATACATTCATAGTTTAAAAGAATGAGGCAGATTTTTAAGAAATGATAAAATATTATGCCTAAAGTTTATTAAAGAAAAGTATATAAATGATGCTACCATTAGTATTTTTTTTAAAGGTCATGTCCCTATATAATTTTTATGTGCTTACTGTTACAAAGGCTATACAAAAGACTCATGCTAGTTGGCATTGGAGTGGCTTTTCACTATAAACTTCTGTACAGCTTAATTTTTAAATTAGTAAGTACTTTCATATACTATATGGGGAAATGTACATGCTCTGAAATTTTGGCAATATATCAGAACATTTAAACTATGTAGCATTTTCTCTTAAAAATGGTCATGGCAGTATGTAAACATTAGCACAGATGTCCACTGAAGCTTTTGTAGAACCGAAAAAAATTAGAAATAGTAAATACCATTTAGTAAGAGAATAGATGGATATATTACCATATTACAATGGCATATCATACCTGTAATAAAAGTCATAACATTGAACAGCCTATGAAAGTATTCAGAAAATTTAAATGGGGACAGAATGGAGGATAAAAAGCAGATTATATCATGACATGTTCTCATTTTTAAAATATTCATATCTGTTTACAGTAGGGGAAAGTGTGAAAAGTTATTACTATATACCAGACTGCTAACCTTGTTGTCTCTGGTGAGTCAGAGGGTGGTTTTGATTTTCTTGTTGCTTTAAAAATGAATACACGCTACCTCATGCTCCAGCTAAGCTGAACTTTCTCTCCACTCAAACTGTTTAGATGACTTAAATCACATTGTTACCTCTTCTAAGGATTTTCTTGCTCTTTTGCATCCCTGTCTCCTTCTGTAACTGGATCCTGCCTGGAGTGCTTACCTTCTCTTAGAGAATTAGCAAGGACCTATCTGAAGTTAAAAGTTGTACCTTTGCATAGACTTCATGACTTTGTGGTTTTATTTAGCACTGTACGTCTGTGGTCTGTGAATGGAGAAAGAGTGGAATCATGGAGGATTAGGGTTGGCCAAATAGATTAGGGAGTCAAGGGAATCTGAAGTGATAATTAACTGAGATAGAGAAAAAAAAGAAAGAAATGTATTTTACCATTCTTTTAAAAAAATTTTTTTTAGTTGCAGATAGTTGTTATTTTTAGTTGTTATTGTATTTATTCATTTTATGTGGTGCTGAGGATCGAACCCAGTGCCTTACACATGCAAGGCAAGCACTCCACCTCTGAGCTACAGCCCAGCCCCTGCTTTACCGTTCTCAATCCACATTTTTTTGCTCTCTGTTCTCTCCCTTAATCTATGTAGTTAAAGCTGACAACAATGTAGTAAGGAGCAAGGTGAGTGTTTCTGGCTCTGTTTTGCCTATAGTAATTCAAAAGTCTTACTTTGGTTGAAATAAGAACCAACAAGAATGCTCGAAATAGCAATCTAATTTGTTAGTAAATTTAAGAGGAAATTTAAAATCCTAAATGTTAACACCTGATTTCTTTTTCATGGAAATTTTTACAAGTAACATCTTCACATATGACTGAAGGTTTTTTGTTTTGTTTTGTTTTTTTACTTTAGTAGCTCTTTAAAGAAATAATTAGTTAGAAGTAGTTTACTAATAAAAGGGCAGTATTTCCTGTTTGCCTAAATAAACTTATTTTCTCTATAGATTCACTGTCCACAAGTCTTGGACTTCGATTAGTGGGTCCTTATGATATCCTGGCTGGAAAACATAAAATGAAGGAAAAATCAATAGGCTTGAATTATAATCTTCACTGGAGGTTTTATTATGATCCTCCTGAGTTCCAGACCATTATTATTGGTGATAATAAAACTCAGTACCACATGGGGTATTTCAGGTAAAGGATCTTTTTTTTTCTCCTCTAAAATATGACTAGTACTATCCTGCTAATGAGTATAAATAGATATTCACTGGCATTACCAGGTGAAAGAACTATTTTCCCATTGTTGGTAATGACATGAACTATCTGTTATTCTTGGTATTGTAACCATTTAAACCTACTGTAGGATAGTGACTCTTCAAGCTGAAACTCACTGATTTTTTTCCTTTGAGGTTATAAACCTTTTTTCCCTTCTGGGTTCAGAAAAGTTCCTTTAGCCAAAGATAGATAATTTAGAACATCTGCTTTCATGTAAATACGCCAGGTGCTTCCAGGGGCCACGGTCGCAGCTGGTAGTTTAGAGTGGGCTCTAGAGTTGAAAAGACTGGTCCTACTATTTATTATCTTGGTGAGTCATTAGTGACTATGGTTTTCTTTTTCTTTTTTTTTTAATTTTTTTATTTGTAGATGGACACAATATATTTTATTTATTTTTATGTGGTGCTGAGGATCAAACCCAGTGCCTCACACATGTGAGGCAAGTGCTCTACCACTGAGCTACAATCCCAGCCCAATGACTGGTTTTCTGGACTCCATTTCCTCTCCTGAAACAATGGGGATAATAATTATATGTACTTGATAGGAATATTAAGATTAAATGAATATTAAATAAAAGTAGCTTGAGGTGGAAAATACCTTGTCCACCTGTACCAGTGGAGATCCTTTAGAGATTAAATGTAAACTAATAGAGGAAAAGATAAAATGTGCCCAGGAAGAAGTATTGTACAGAAGAATGCTGATGAGGCTAGAAATTGGATTGTTTAGATTCTGTTTCTGAATTGACATTAACTTGCTAGGACCTATGACAAGTAACCTAACCTCTCTGTATTGATTTCCTCAGTTTTAAAATAAAGAATTTGATTATGTACATGAATAGGATTGTGTCATCTCTAATGTTTTATAATCTTCTATCCTGTTTTTTAGTTTTCCACCATTTTTCTTAACAACCTCTAAAATGGTGGTGATCAATGATTGTGTATATTTTGTGTATGATTTTCCCTACTTTTTTTTGACAGGCCTTATTCCTCCTTTCTTTGTGTTTGGGTGTGAAAGTAGGTACTAAAAATCTTAGTTTTAGTTTCTGTTGTATAAATAAGATTTGTCATAGATATTCCTAAGAAACTTGAACCTAAAATCTAGCAAACTTGTTTAGTTTTTACAGGTATAAATTGTTATCTGTGTACCTAAAATTCTAGTTGACTAATAATGTAAATTATGGGCAGCTGAATCTTTAATCTTTTCTTAAAACAGGGATTCTCCTGATGAACTGCCTGTATATGTTGGTACAAATGAAGCAAAGAAAAATTGTACAATTGTTCAAAATGGAGATAATGTGTTTGCTGCAGTCAAGTAAGAAAATATTCTATTTCAATTCTCCTATTTATAATTAAATGTCTGTTAGCACATTTATAGTCTGTTGCAAAGCAGAATTATGGTAACCCAAAAGTTGTAGATTACTAGAGAGCATATTCATGACTTTTGTAGATAATCTTGTACATACTACCTCAACAAAAATGTGCCTCTCCTATATCCAGTTATTTTATTTAATGAAAATATTGCTTAATCTTGGGCTGAGGGTATAGTTCAGTGGTAGAATATTTGCCTAGCATGCACAAGGCCCTGGGTTCAATCCCCAGCACCACACAGACAAAACAAACAATACCAATAACCATATATATAAAACAAAGCAGATTGTTGGAAAGGTTTGAAGCTGAGACAAAGTTTAATTAACTAGTATAAGGATAGTAATAATAATGTGGTAGAGAGCCTTGATGGCTACATAAGAACTTATTAGAAAGACTGGAAAGGAGAATGTTTTAGGCAAGGGAGCAGTATATTCCATACTTCCATATGAATGTAAGGAAATACATGGCACAGGGTACTTGAAGGCTCTATATGCCATGCCAGAGAGCTTGAGAAGGTCTGAAGATTAACTCACATAGACCTGATAAAATCAAATTTGCTTTATATAGTTAATATAAATATATTCTCTTGGTATACAGCTGATGATTATTGAAGATAAGATTTAGTTAACTGTGTTGCAATCAGGAGGCACTGCTTTGGGTGGTTTGGGTTTCTTTGGCACTTTAATCCACACCCTTAATGGCTCTCTGAACTGAGGAAAGTTGATTATCCTTTATGTCTCAGTTTCCTGATATGTAAAAAGGAGTGAAGAATACCACTAACTATAAATGTTCTAAGCCTGTTATAATACGCAACCCATGGCAGAGTTAGAATGGCACTGTAAACTCTTAAAAGTAAGTAGCAAATGGAAGTGTTTCTTCCTGGGGCCTGGCACTGGCTACAAAGGAAGAGAATCAACATGTGTGTTCAGGTACCACTCCAGCTCTTCCGTTTACTCTTTTTTTTTTTTTAATTTATGTTTTAGTTGTAGGTGGACACAATATCTTTATTTTTTTTTTTTAATGTGGTGCTAAGGATCAAACTCAGTGCCTCATGCATGCTAGGTGAGCGCTCTACCACTGAGCCACAACCCCAGCCCCCTTCCTTTTACTCTTGGTCTTCTACTCTGCTGATAAAAATCTTAACCTGCTTATGATAAATATAAAACTATTTCAGGCATTAACATATTGTATTATTTATAGTCTTTTAAAAACTGCTTTGGATTGTGCTTTTGTATAAGCTTTCCATCTATGTTTTCTAAATTTATCTTAACACAGATTTGAAGTGAACATTTGAATCTGTTGACCCTAAGTATTATAACAGTGTCCTCTGGCTTTTTAAAAATAAAAAATCCTTTTTGGTATCTACATACTACTTTGACTTCTTATGCCAGGCTTCTCCAAAGCAGCATGCTGTGTCTTAATATTCAAGCAATGCTTAAAACTTGACTTAATCTCAGCTTTTCAAGTAGCTCTTCTGTAATGTCTATAAGACATACTACAAACTTGAATCATATTTGCTATTCTGTGACTTGCAACTAACTTTTCCCTTGTTTGAGGAAAACTATTAGGAATTTTGAAAGAACTATTGGTAATGATTCTGAAGACTTTCTTGCATGGAATTTGGTGTTTTTATCTTAGCTTCTTTGTACTTAGTACAGTGATCAGCAATATAATGTGGGTTTTTACTTCTTTTCCAGATTATTTTTGATGAAAAAACTCAAAGAAGTAACAGATAAAAAGAAAGCTAGTCTGTTGAAAAACATAGATGAAAAACTCACAGAAGCAGCCAGAAAACTGGGGTACTCACTTGAACAGAGAACCCTGAAGATGAAACAGAGAGATAAGAAAGTATGATTTCAATCTGTTATCTCTGACTGCTGTGCTGTTTAGCAAGCTATTTTCCTCTTAGTTCCTCCCCACCTGCACCTTCTCTTTTTTTTGGTACCGGGGATTGAACTCAGGGGCACTCGACCACTAAGCCATATCCCCAGCCCTATTTTGTGTTTTATGTAGAGACAGGGTCTCACTGAGTTGCTTAGTGCCTTGCCGTTGCTGAGGCTGGCTTTGAACTCGCGATTCTCCTGTCTCAGCCTCCGCCTCCGTAAGTGCTGGGATTACAAGCGTGAGCCCCCACGCCCGGCTTTGCACCTTCTCTTCTTTACTCCTATCCTAAAATTATTGGATGCCATCCTTCAAGGACTCCCTGGGTGGCCTCCAGGGATCTCCAGGAGGATAGTACTGGGGCAGGAGTCATATAGCTCCTGTAGGTTGGTACACAGGCTAAGTACATAGGCTAAGTCACTTCACTTTACTACTCTTTTAATCTTATTATACCAGTTAATCATTTCTTTTAAAGTTAAACGGAAACATGTTTGTATGTATTAATATTTACTTAAATTTCTTTTTTAATGGCTAAGGTGTATTGATTATTGCCAGATTTTATTTTTGAAAGGGGCTAGTTTTGCAAAGATAGGCTTTAGAGTGACTTGGTTAAGGACCTCAAAGATGGTTCTGTTTTGAGAGATGGTGTATATTAAGGTTTGTTAATTTTATCCAGTTAACATGAATAAGCAGTCATTCCTCCTTCCTTATTCATCCCATCAACATTTACTTTTGCATCACCTAATGCCTGCAGTGTGAGGAAAATTTAAAGATGCAAGCATTTCTGGGTTTTGGATCCTTTTGGTTTTTTAATTGTAAATTTCAGGTAAGTTAACAGATAAGCTAGCAGAATTATGCTTTGCTGTAAGAAGATTCTTTGGGAGTTTCTTCTTATAACTTCTGGCGAGGAAAGACATTTGTCACTGGAATGAGGGCTTCCATTCTCCTTCAGCCTCTTACTGTTGTCTGCTGGAGCTGGTTCACCTGAACATTGCATTCTAAGTAAAATGAAGTACTTGCTATTGGTAAATAAACTAGTACTGGTAACAAGTGTGTACTTAGTTATTGAAAATCCACTTCCTTCTTTAAACTTGATTCAGTTGCAGCGTTAGTGATACTCTAACTCATTACAGTATGTTGTTTTTAATTACTTTAAGATTTTATGTTGCTCTTTCACCTTTCTGCTTATTGTATGAAATTTCTTTCACCTTTTTTTTTTTTTTGTATTGAGGATTGAACCCAGGGCTGCTCTACCACTGAGCTACATCCCAACCATTTTTATTTTTATTCTAAGACACAGTCTCACCAAGTTGCCCAGGCTGGCCTTGGACTTGCAATCCACCTGCCTCAGCCTCCCAAATGGCATGTACCACATTGCCCCGCTTCTTCCACCTTGTAAGAAGGGTAGCAATTCTGGCCTTGTTATTTTGTATTCCTAATTTATCTTGACTAAAAACAGTGTAGATTAAATAGTTGTTAGCAGATTCTTTTTCTATATTTTTTATTGATGCATTGTAATTGTACATAAAGGTGATATTCATTGTTATATATTTGTACAGGTACACAATATAGTTTGGCCAATATCATTTCCCAGTTTTTCCCCACATCCTCTCCTTCTTCATCCCCCTGGTCCCTATCCTCTACACCACTGATCTCCCTTTGATTTTCATGAGATGCCCCCCCACCCAGCTCTTTCCATTTTTCCTCTCTAGCCTCTGCATATGAGAGAAAACATAGAACCCTTTATTTTCTGAGTTTGGCTTATTTCACTTAACATAATGTTCTCAAGTTCCATTCATTTTTCTGTAGATGCAGTAATTTCATTCTTCTTCATGACTAAATAAAACACTATTGTGTATAAATACCACATTTTCTTTATCTGCTCATCCATTGATGGACATTCTGGCTGACCCCATAGTTTGGCTATTGTCAATTATGCGGCTATAAACATGGGTATGCTTGTGTTGCTATAGTATGCTAACTCTTTCTTTAGGATAAATACTGAGGACTGGTATGTATTAGCAGATTACTTAGTCAGAGCCTTGCTTTATTTTTCTGCCATCAACTATAATTTGTTTCAGAACAGGTTTCCTTATTTCTTCTCTGTAAACTATAAGTAAGACTGATTGGGATCTAAATTTCATGTTTATACTGGCCCACTTGCCCATGAGATTTCTTTTTAGTATTTATTTTTTATATAAACATAGTAAAAACATAACTACAAAGGAAAAAAAAAAAGAACTTGCAAGAAAACCATGATTTTATCCTCCACTGTTGGTCAATATGTTTTTATATACGTTTTTATTATATGTACATTTGTTTTTTAAATGAGATCTGTAATTCATATTTTTCCATTCCTGAAAAATGTAGTTCCACTCATATATGTTAATGACTTTGTCCTTAAGTATTAGAGTAATAGGAGAACCATTTTAGTATAATAGAGCACTATATAAATGCTTTAGAATGCAAAATCTTGATATGAGTTACCTCATTTGACCCCTACAACAAACCTGCAAACAGTAGGAATTATCCTGTTTTACAGATCAGCACACTGAGGTTCGTAGAGGCTTATGCTTTGTCCAAAGTACGAGCGATAGGTATAAACCTAAGTTCACACCTTCCATGTTTGGTATTCTTTCCATTCCAGCTTCTTAATGATTAACTGTATGACACCTTACCTTTTTTATGCTTAGATTTCTTCATTTTTTAAAAATGAACATTTGTTAAATAATGCTGTAAAATGAAGGCATCTCATTTCACCTCTGATCTGATGCCTTGGGATCTCACCTACCCTATACAGGATATTTATACAGGCTTATTCCTCAAAACATTAGGATTCTGATATTTGCCAGTAGTTGATACCTCTTTATGGGCAATTAGATCAGTTAATCATTTCTGAAAGTATGTATATACAATAATTTTAGTTGTATGTCATTCGGTCTGAGTGGGAAAATAAAGTCAGTACCACCATCATCTTTTTCTTTCCTTATCACTGTTTTATGACCTGCTTTTTACACTTACAAATACATTGTGAATATCACTCATGTTGCCAAATATAAGATCTGCCTCATAATTTTGAATGGCTGCTGAGTATGGTGTTTAGGTTGCTTGAAATTGTTCATGATTATAAACAACCCTGCAGTAGATATTCTTTTATATCTTTCTTTGCACACTTACATGATTATTTCCTTAGAAGTAAGTCCTACACATAGTACTGCCAGGTCCAAAGTAGTTTAGGGTAGTTGTATCTGGTTTTTCTTGGCTTGTTTCTGATTTTGTAGGTTTTTTCTTTTCTTTTTTTCAGTCCTTTTAGTTTTTTCTATGCTGATAGTTATGACACTTCATTGTTAATTAGCATTTCTTTAATTATAAAGGATGATAAGTATTTTTCACTTCTGTCAAGCAATTGTCTTTCTTTTGTGACCTGCCTAACTTTGCCCATTTTTCTATCAGGGTTAGAATTATTCTTCCTTGTGTTTTAATTTGAGTATTAGTCTTTTTCTTTAAGGTTCTTTTACAGTTTAGAGACACTAATTTTATTTTTTCGTGGTACCGGGGATTGAACCCAGGGGCTCTTAACCACTGAGTCACATCCCCAGCCCCTGTTATATTTTATTTAGAAACAGGGTCTCATTGAGTTGCTTAGGGCCTCACTAAGTTGCTGAGGCTGGCTTTGAACTCAGGATCCTCCTGCCTCAGCCTCCTGAGCCACTGGAATTACAGGTGTGTGCCACCATGTTCAACTACTAATTTTACTATTATATGTTTTGCAGTTATTTTCCATCAGTTAATTTGTCTAAATTTTTTTCTTGATTTTTTAAAATATAGTCAGTCAATTTTTTTCCTTCTCCAACGCAAAATTAGAAAAAATATTTGCCTCCCAATAGTTTACTTATAGGTTTGTTTTTATATTAATCCTAAAATCCAACTGTAATTTTTGGGAAGTACAAAGATAAAAGATACAAGGCTGTACCTTTGTTTTTTCCCAAATAGTAAGCACTTGTCTGAAAACTTCCTTTGCAAAATCTACCCATACTGGTGGCTTAATAAAAGACAATGACGGTTTTTTTTTGTTTTGTTTTGGTACTGGGGGTTGAACTCAGGGGTACTTTATCACTGAGCTACATCCGTGACATTGTTTGCCGTGACTTAATTTCATATTTATCTTTTTCTTTAATTTAGGTCGTGACAAAGACCTTTCACAGTGCAGGCTTGGTTGTTCCAGTAGATAAAAATGATGTTGGGTACAGAGAACTCCCTGAAACAGATGGTAATATATTTTATATGTAAACATGTACAAATGTGTTAATATATATGGAAGAAGGTTTTCCTTATATTTAGAAATAGGTAGTCATAAAGAGCAAACTCAGGTTTTATTCTCTCATGCCTGAATTAAAACTGGGTTCATAGAAAATTATTTAACCTCACTAAACCATGTCTTTTTCATGTGCAGAGTGAGATTAATGACATTCACTTCAGAGAGGTATTTGAGAAGAGTATATGAAGTGTTAGCATATAGTACTTGCTTCATAGTGCTGAACGTATGCTAATTATGTTTAAGAATTTAAAGAATTTTAAACTGTCCCTTAGATTACTTTTTCTGAGCTCTTTCAGAACCTTTGACATTAGTCAACTTGCAAAATAGTGATTTTTGAAATAGTATTTTTATAGTTCTTTGTAAACATTTTATAATCTGCATGTAAAACTATTTAGCTTTCATAAACCTAAGATCCTGAACTACTCATAAATAAGTAGAAAGGCACTTTGAAAATGAATTACTACCCAAAATCTAACTATTGCTGTTCAAAAAAAGAATTGAAATCACTTCTCAGCTCTTTTCCCCTCCACTAGCTTGTTATTGTGAGCATCCCTGTTGATATTCTTTCATTTATCATCCTGTTTCAGATAACATGCAACTTAACAGGAAGCAAAAATTAGCACCTCCCAAAGGTAGAGACAAGTATTCTTGCCCAGCACACATATTAGACCATCCATTTTTCATAACAAAACTAACATTGGTAATTCCAGTCTCTAGTGTTGGACCTAGGAGCTTGCATTTTTAACAGCTCTAGAGGGGCTATTCTCAGATTTTGAGATTGAGATGTTTTATATGACAGCTATTCATTTCTAACTATTTTTTCCTGTGCTATCACCACTTTACAGGAATTCATGGGGGAAAAGAATGTGGCTAAGTTGTCTAGTACAGTGGCTACTAGCCACTTGTGGCCACCAGCACTTCAAATGTGGCTGGTATGACTGAGAGACAGAATTTGTAATTTAGTTTAATTTTAATATAAATTTATAAATTGAACCAGCATTAAAAGATTTTATATTGAATATATGTTGAAATACTATTTTAGAAATACTATATTAAATGTCTTTAATTCCACGTTTTTCTTTAATGTGGATATTAGAGAAATATCAATTGTATAGTCTGTTTTGTATTTCCTTAGACAAGCTGATCTGTCCCATATCTCTTAATCAGTCTCTGTTGGGGAAGGAGTGTAGTACCTAGCTCCTGTTGTAGTCTCTTTCTTGTACCCTAAGTGACCTTTTCCTCTGCCTCTCTGCTTACTAGTTCACCCACAGCTTTAAAAAGCATCATTACCATCTCATTTAGGCAAAGTTGAGAGTGTTTGTTATACAGATAGCAGCCAAACTTTTGGGTTGTGGATTTAAATCATGGCACCCTGGAATAAAGCCTGTTATCTTACTAGTTGTGGTTCAAAGGTTTATGTTCAATATTAAGCCTACTATTGTATTAGGTTCTTTTGTGGCTTATTTTTGAACGAAAAGTAGTAGAGAGACATAAAACGAAGAATCTAATATCTTCTTGTCTTGCCAAGTGTTGCTTGCCAGGAGGTGTAATTGATTAGCAGTTTAATGTGTGACAGGGACTAGCAAGTCACAATTAAATGTTTTGTTAACCAGTATCCTCTTTGAAGCTTTTTGTATTATTTTAACCTGGCAAATAAGATACTCTTTAGGAACTAGATCTCATACTTGGTCTTTCTGACTATAGAGTTTATACTGTCACCCAAAGTGAGAATAGTTGCTTAGACAGTTATCTGAATCTTACTTAGACAAAACCACTATGGCTTAACTTAAGTATTCCAGTTGGTGATAGTGACAGGATACAACAGGAATGAAGTATTAGACCCCCCTAATCATTAAATTGTTTTGAGTAGTAACATTTAAGCCTTCATTTTTGAGTCATTTTAAGTATTCACATAGATAATAATGATTGGGCTTCAGGTAAGTGAATTTCTGTAGAATATTTTATTGATGGAAGAGCATGTTTTATCCTTATATTGATAGTAAGCTGAATATGTTCCTCTCTGTTCTTCAGTATTTTTCTAGCTCAGTAAGTTGCTTGCTCTTATCCAGCCCATGTGATTTGCCAGGGACAAAACCTGAAAAATATACCAGAAGATGATAAACCTTAGACTGTTTCTTAAAACAAATAGATCTTTACTTATATAACAACCCTCGTTGATTGCCTGGAGCACTGTGGTGAGATAGATTCTAAGGATCCTGATCAATTAGCTATATCTTATTAGTACAGGAAGGCACTATTTACTTTTCATTCTTAAGAAAGGAGGGTTTTGAAGGGAGCTCATGCTTTTCCTTGAAATTATTGGCACTGATTTTTCTGAAGAAAGAAAAAGATCATGAAGCTTATTTAAAATTATTTAACTTTAAAAAGATTTGAAACCAATAAATATCACTATCATTTTTAGCTAGATAGGAATAGAGGTGAGAAAGGTCATTCATCCAGCATGATACTAGGTATCAGAGGTGGGAAAGGGAACAAAACACATTTTCACCTCACATAACAGCATGTATTCTGCATGATCATCACAACTGAATCAAACAACATACACCAGGTTAAAAATTCTGGTATATCTGGGCTGGGGTTGCGGCTTAGTGGTAGGGTGCTCACCTTGCAGTGTGAAGCACTGGGTTTGATCCTCAGCACCATAGAAAGATAAAGATATTGTGTCCCTCTACAACTAAAAAAAAATATTTAAAAAAAAATTCTGGTTTATCTCCACCACTCTTCATAATCACCATGATTTTTAGCTAGTATTATCAGAATACTGTGCCTTATACGTATAACTTCAAATTACATGTCATTCTTAAGTACAGTTATTAATGTTTGAACCATATTTTTAAATATTTTTAGTTGTAGATGGACTCAATATCTTTATTTATTTATTTTTATGTGGTGCCAAAGATTGAACCCAGCACCTTACATGTGTTAGGCAAGTGCCCTACCACTGAGCCACAACCCCAGCCCCTTGAACCATTTCTTGTATCCCCTTGTTTAGAAGTGGGTTTTAATTTTAGTAATCTGTTCATTATTGGGTTATTCTCAAGGAAGTATAATTTGTCAAAAGTACTACCGTTTTACAAAAGGAAGTCTAATTAGATATTTAGTACATTGTTTCATTCGCATCTTGAGATCTGATGTATATTGGCATTCAGAAAATAATAAAATGTGAAGCCAAAATGGAAATGTGAGGCCACTGCTTTGTTCTTATTCTTTAAATTTTTATTAGAAATTTTCTTTTGTTGGGCTGGGATTGTAGCTCAGTGGTAGAGCGCTTGCCTCGCATGCATGAGGCACTGGGTTCGATCCTCAGCACCACATAAAAATAAATAAATAAAATAAAGATATTTGTGTCCATCTACAACTAAAAAAATATTTTTAAAAAAATTTCTTTTGTTACCTCAAGTTACACTTTCACCATGGCTATACTTCTCCCATTTGGTAAAGGTTTTAGTAAAGATTTAATTATGCAATGATTTCTTGTCTTTTACATAGTTGTCTCTTTGTTGGTTTTTATTCAAAAATCACTTTTAAAAATTGTTTTTAAAATAGGACAGGTCAAAAAAATAAAGAAACTATTTGGATTTTCTGTTTTCAATCTAATTCCTAACACAATGCATGGCCTGGTCTAGGGCTCCACAGCAAATGTTTTACATTTGTGGGCTACAGTCTGTGCTGCATATTCCTGTTTAGTTTTTTGTTTTGTTTTCCAACCACTTAAAAAGGCAAATTCAAACTAACTGCCTCTTTTGAGGGCAATTAGAACTAAGATGAAGCTGGGCATGTTGGTGAATGCCTATAATCCCAGTGGCCCAGGAGGCTGAGGTAGGAGGATGGCCCCTCAAAGTTAAAAATAAAAAGGGCTGGGGATGTAGCTCAGTGCTATAGCACCCCAGGGTACTGCCAAGAAAAAAAGAAAAATAGAGATGAGCCAGGGTTATTCAAAGTTTATAGATTCCTAGACTAGCTTACTGAAAACTCATCTAAACCTTACAACTTTACATAAAATCATGATTAAAAGTAACTCCATTGTGAAAGTCACACCTTACTAAGATAAGAAGTTCCTTCTGCTAAGCCATTTTTATGCTTGAATCCCAAGTAGAGAAACGATAAAATTTCCATTCTAAATGGAAGCATGGCAGATGACTAAAGTGGCATCAAGATGACAGTATGAAGTCACGTGAGGAAAAACCCCATCTACAGTCTTTTTACTTTTTAAAAATGTTTGATGTTTATAATTGTTTAGATTATCTCTTTATGTCATTGATTTCTTTCAGCTGACCTCAAGAGAATTTGCAAGACAATTGTTGAGGCTGCAAATGATGAGGAGAGACTGAAAGCATTTGCTCCCATTCAGGAAATGATGACTTTTGTGCAGTTTGCCAATGATGAGTGTGATTATGGCATGGGGCTAGAGCTGGGAATGGACCTCTTTTGCTATGGTTCACATGTGAGTAAAACTCCACCTCCCACCCACTGCCACACTCTCCTACATGCACATTTCTATCCCCAAGTTCCAGCAGAGGTAGGGTATGGATTCATCTTGTATTTCAAAATGAAGTTTTTAAAGTGATTTTTAAGCAGATGATCTAAAAGTATTTTTTTGAAATCTATTTTGTATTCTGGTGAAGGCAAATAACCGGGGTGATTTCTTTCAGGTTAACATTACCTATTAGACATATTTTAGGGGTGTGCTGTTTAGTTTGGTATGTGTGTTAGTGTGCATATGAGAGTATGTAGCATGTACTCACACCTTTCCTTTGTTTCCATGTCACGTCTGTTGAGGTGGGGTATCTGCTATCATACTTGCATTCTTAGGGTTTTTTTTTTTTTTTTTTTTTTTTTGGTGGTGGTACTGGGAATTGAACCTAGGGGTGCTCTACCACTGGGATATATCCCCAGCCCTTTTTACGTTTTATTTTGAGACAGTGTCTTCCTGAGCTGCCCAGATTGGCCTCAAACTTGCAATCCTCATGCCTCAGCTTCCAGAGTTTCTGGGATTATAGGATTGCTCCATGCTGTTACTATGCTGAACAATAAATATGATTTCAACATGCTTTTTAGGTTAAAATATAGGAAGTATCATTACTAGATACCAGTTATTTGCTAATTAAATAAAAAAATTATTTCACAGCCACATCAGTGCTTACTCAGCTATAATATTTATCTCAAGGTAAAAAAGAAAAAGAAAATAAGGTATAGTAGCTATCACATGCTTCTGGGACTAAACTAGATTTAAATCATATCTTCCTAGGCTGCATAATATTGGGCAGTTTTTTCCAACACCTTTGTATATGTTTACTTACATATTACATTTATGTGTCTATGTGTGCATACACACTGCACATAGGCCATTTAGTTCTCATTTAACCTACTTTGTAACCTAGTCAAAGACAGAAAGCATCTTGCCAGGGTTAACACAGGCAGTCTGGTTTCAAAGTCTAAGTCCATAATTCCTGAACCATAAAGTTCTTGTGAATCATCTGGAGATACTGTTAAAATGCAAACTGTTTCAGTAGGTCTGGGATGAGACCTGAGACTACACAGTTCTGGCACGCGATGATAATGCTACTGCTTTACAGACACTTGAGGAGCAAGACTACACCAATAGCTAACATTAGAATCATCTGAAGGACTAGTTCACAGAGATTGGTGCTCCCTATCCCTCCCCAAGTTTGACTGAGCTCTTGGGTGGGTCTTGAGAATTTGCATTTTACAAGTTAACAGGTAAAGTTGATGCCACAGGTCAGAAGTGTGTATCCTGAACACCCTGCTAAAACCATATTATAGTGCCTTTCTCTGCCTACCTCATGTGTGGTGGTTATCAGTAAAAGTCATCAAAATGTTTAACTGCCAGATTGACAGAGTCATTGACCAACCAGGATAGTACTTAATCTGCCAGAAAGGACCTAGTCATAAGTAGAACCATAAGATGTAACTCCACTATATAGTACACTTGTTGTGAGAACAATAATAGTCTTTTAGAGATACACAATTGCTTCTTGAGACAAAATACTAGTTACCTGTCCTAAAATTCACTGTTCACTAATTGATAGAGCAGCTAGTTGCTGATTTTGGAAGTAGGCTTTATTAAACAGTGTTTTTTCATTGTATTGTCTGCTCCTCTGTTTAATGTCTTATTCTTTTGTTTTTCAGTATTTTCACAAAGTAGCTGGACAGCTTTTACCTCTTGCATATAATCTGTTGAAGAGGAATCTGTTTGCAGAAATTATTGAAGATCATCTGGCAAACAGAAGTAAAGAGAACATAGACCAACTTGCAGGATGAATCAGTTTGCTTTGTTTGGTGTACAGTATTTTCAAATAGTATCAAACTTAGTTTTTGTTTTTAAGGAATACAGAAAATAAATCAGTGGAAAATAAAATTTTTTATAAGGCTCTTCTGGCATAGTTTTCTTTCACATGCAAATAAATGGCAGTCAGATTGATGACATTCTAATTACATTTTGGAAGACAACTAAAGTCATCTTCTGAATGTCAGGAAGTCACTGTCTAATGTCTCTGGATGACTAGGCTCTCCTCTTCTTACAAGAAATTCTTGAATGCTGACATTATGCTGAATTTTGTATTTTGGAACATTTTGGTTTTGGGTTAGAATGCTTAACGGTTAAAGTTTCATGCAGCCAAGCACGGTGGTGCACACTTATAATCCCAGGGGCTCCAGAGGCTGAGGCAGGAGGATCGCAAGTTCAAAGACAGCCTCAGCAATTTAGTGAGGCCCTAAGCAACTCAGCAAGATCCTGTCTCTAAATAAAATATGAAAAAGGGCTGGGAATGTGGCTCAGTGGTTAAGCACCTCTGGGTTCAATCCCCAGTACCAAAAAAAAAAAAATTTGTGCAGACAAAATCTGAGACTGAAACCTGAAACACTTTGGGTTTTAATTATTTTACAGAAAAGATACTCAACCTGTTGTTTATTGCATGGGCAACTAAGAATTTGTTTCTTCTGAGCCTCCTTGAGTTAATAACAGCGACACCTTCAAGGATTGGGTTTTGCGGTTCAAGAGGGTCACAAGTAAACTGACAAGGCAACTTCGGACATGGTAACTGTCCTCTGGAGCACCTAGCCTCAGGCCTCTAAAACAACATTTTAACAATATCTCCATGACTCATGTTCTCCCAACAAGTGGTCCAGGTATCCCACTGTATGAGACTGCAAGGTCTCTCTTAAAACCCAGACACCCTAGGCACTTAGGGGTAAGAAACAGGCTTTCTTTTCACTCTTTTGATGGCCAGGTCTTTCCCTCTGACAGTTGAAAACCGCCTGGCTAGGGCAACACCCTCGTAGAACCTGAAGGACAGGATTTCTAATACAAAATTTCTTACCAGGGCCTATTGGAGTAAAAATACCTCTTTCCCTTCCTCTACTATTATAGTTGCTTACAAAGGGCACTTCCCTACCTCTGCTCTATTCACTCTTTGCATAAGCTTTCGTGAATGGAACACTTTGACTCAATCTGGATTTAATAGAAAGTCACTACCCGACTCAAAGTTACTTAATGTGAACCTCTTGGAACTCAACAGTTCTATATGTAGGAGTTTCTACATATAATTTCAAACATGTATGTAGAATAATACAACCAAGGAAAAATGAAATTTATAAAATGATCTAGGAGATTATATATGACTTGGCACAAGGCCAAATTCAAACATTTACCTACTGGCTTAAATGTCATTCTCTCCAGACTACTATCATTAGTGCTGATCTACTTCCTTTAATACGCTGACCATTCAGTTCCTTGACTTACTCTTTCATTGATCTAGTAGACTAGGGTTTGACAAACACCTTGTCAGTACCAATAATGAAAACCTCCCTAATCTCAATTTCAAGCATTATACTATCTGAAATCTTTTCTCCTCTAGTACCCCAGCAACTTTTCAACCTGACCATACCCCATGATTCATTAACTAACCATCTTTCTTATTATACCAGTTCATTCTGCTTATTTCTCCACCAAGCCTTTAGGGTCAACTCCCTGTCATCCTATTACAATCACACCTACAGCCCTCAACTCCATTTGATTGATATATATATATATACATGTGTATGTTCATGTGTGTGGGTATCTGTTAGAATCCTATACCATATAAGGAACTGCCCACTCCTTACCTGAATCTGCTCAGAATGAAGGAGCTGGAGGAAAAAAAAAAACATGCCTGCTGGTTCTTATTTTAACCTCAAGGTGGCCATGCTGGATGCCTGTTGATCCTGCTACTTTCTCAACTTTGCTTGCGCTTCCAACACTTCAGTTAATTTCACTGAGAAAATAGGAACAATCAGAAAAACTTCAATAAAGTCTCAAGACCTATTATATTCTGCCTTCCTGCATTTCTGTGAATGTTGTTTCATGTTCTATGTGGCCAAGATCCTAGCCTCTTGTTTACTCAAGGACTTCTCTTTCTTCCAGATCATTACTTTTCCTCTCAAATGTTCCCATAATAATTAGCAACAAAAGAATCTAAATTATCTTGCATATTAAAATCTGATTTCTCTCAGGTTGTAAATTTCTCTCCATTTCTATCAGCAGCTGCAACAAAAAGTTATAACAAAACCTTTTATAGCATATACCTTTTCTGAAAACTTCACAGGCAGAATTGTAGCTGTCTTCGATTCCTCTCCTTCTAAGCTCTGTCAAACCCAATCCAGACAGGACATTGCTTGCCACCATCCCAGACTCTGCTTTAGTCTAAGTTATGAGCCATGTTCACAATGGTCAACTTTCAGCCCTCATTTACTTCCAACAGCAACGCCTGAGGGTTGATGACTTCTTGAAATGATTGTTCACTTGGTTTAGATTACCTTTCCTCTCATGGCGCCACTCCCCACCCTCCCTTACTGGTGCTCTTTGCTGGCTTTCATCTCACCATATCTACATGTAAATCCACATCAGTGTTCAGTCCTAAGACCTCTTCTCTGCCCTCACTTAAATCCTTATAATCTCATACTATCTCTGGAAGGTAATTCCCGTCTAGCTTTCAGGCTGGGCCTTTCTCCTGAATCTCATTCTCATATATACTAGTGCCTACTTGACCCCCACACTTGGAGGTGTAAAAGGCATTTCATATTTAACCTGGGTTATTCCAAGAGCCTTCTAATTGGTTTTCCTGCTTCCATCCCTGCCACCTTATAGTCTATTCCCAAGAAAACAGAATTTTGTCAGATTACATCACTTTTGCCTAAATGGCTTCCCATTTTATTTAGAATGAAAGTCAAATTCCTGTGCCCCCTACCTCCTCTTATCACCCCTTTCCCTCCTGCCCTACCCCAACCACAATGAGTGACCAAGTTGGTGTTTCTGGAACCTGGTAGGCATATTCTGCCTCAGAATGTTGGTATGTAGTATTTTCTCTTCTTGGAATACTTTTCTTATGGATGCTATCCCCTCACTTCCTTTTAGGTTTTTGCTCAAATGTTACCTCATCCTTGAGGCCCTTGCCTGATCACACTCTATAAAAGCGGGGTACATGCATGCCAACATGACACACTTTTTCTCCATTAGAAAAACTGTTAGGATGGAATTTTTGCCTGATTTTTATCCACCTATAATAATGTGTGGCACGTAGGAACCATTTTAAGTTGATGAACTAATAGTATTCATCACCATCTGACATACTATATATTTCTTTTCCTACTGGAATGTAAATTTCAAGAACATAGAATACTGCGTGGAACACATAAAGTTCAATAAGCAATGAACGATCACATAAGTGAATGTTAAAAGATCAATCCTGGACTCTTGGTGTTTTCCTTTGTACTAAAAAGTTTAATGTATTCAAAGACGACTGAAATTTCATTCAACTGTTTCTTACCACTCCCTTTTAAGACAGTTCTATTAGCAAATTTCCAAGGTAACTTTTTAAAAGCATATAAATCATTTTACCTGTTTTCATGCATATAGCATAATTTTTCTTAAATAGTGACATTTTTGAAAGTGAACTAAAATGAAACCTTTCTGCAGAACTGCAACTTTCATCCACAATTGGAGGAGCTATCCTATTGTTAGCAGCATGTGCTCCTGCTCTTCGGGCCAGCATCTGCCCTTCTCTAGCTCCTTGCTTACAAGGCACAGAAATGGCTTTGTAACCTGAGAGAAACGTTGAGGCTGCCTGTGCCAGGCACACTGGCCTACGTGGCATGGTGCAGCAGTACAGAGGGAGGACTGTCACAGGTGTAATTAAAGGCCAAACCACACATTGTCATAGAGATTTTAATAGATTTTCTGATTAACTCATCACAGTAATCATTTCTACTGTAATGATATGCAGCTTTACTACGCTAGTATAAATAAAAACAGATAAATACAGTTCTAGGCAACATCACAGATTAACAAACTAAGCATTCTTCATGAACCAAAACTGAAAACAATTATTAATTAAGAAGAGATGCTGACACCCTTGCCCATTCTCATCATACCTTCTCAAAAAGGGTACTCAAATAAGGCGCTACACTTACATTGGTCAATTAATTTGCCAATTAGCTAGGCACATGTATTCCATGGTCTCCACTATTTCATCGTTTGATTGAAAAGCAGACAAACCTTAATGAATCAAAAATAAAAATGGAACAGATAATACCAAAGAAAACCACTGAATGCATTAAAAGCATGGCACTTTTCCTGTATTTCAGCAGTAAGACACACCAGAGATAGAAATATACCAAAGAAAATTTATGCTTCAATATCCACCCTGAAATGTCAGTCTCTGAAGCAAGATGGGCAATGAAAGCAGGAGCTGAAATCAAAAAGGGAAATGTGGAAAATAAAATCTATATGCAGTCTAATGTACAACACTATCTGGGGGGAAAAAAACTGGTTTCTCCTTTGAAGGCTTGTAACTCACAACAAGCAACTAAGTCATCCATTAGCCATGCAGAGGAGTCCATACTCTCTAGCAGTGTCGTCCACTCTGCAAATACACTTGAGACCAGATGAAGACATACAGAACTATCATTCAGAAATGACTTCACTCTGGAGAGCTAAAAGAAATCTGAAGGGGCTATGAATAAAATTCGGAAGTCTGCCAAACGGAAGAAGTAATGAAGACAAAATACTAATTTTTGGCAGATAGCACAGCTAAGAATGTTTCATGGAATTCCTAAAATTTTGCTCAACTTTCAATCATCATTCTAATATGGCTTCATGATCTTATAAGTCTTCAAGATCGTACATATCTTAATGATCTTACAGATCTTATAGGTATATTATTAAGAACAAGGAAGTGAAGAATCACTTTCAAAATGTAAAATGGCTCATTGCCAGTTGTGTTTCAGAAAATGTCTGTCTGCAAAAATTCATTTGCCTATCAAAAATGCATAATCATGGGATATTTAGGCTAGTCCTTTGAGTAAACTGCCTTTGCCAATAGTGAATTAAGACCATGATTAAAACAGACATTTCCAAAAACAAAAATTCCAAGCATACTCCAGTACATTTTAACTCAGCCTGCAAAATTGTGCACTGTGGCTATTCTAACCATCATTGAACACTTCGAATATAGAAAAGGTTATGCTCAGATTCCAATTTTCATTGCTACCTTTGAAATTTTATTGTTTTTATTTTGGGGTTTGATTTTCTAAAAAAGGCTAATACTTTTGGTTTTAATCTACAAAGTAATTTTTAGTATTCTTAACTTTCCTGTTTGTGGGTCAAAATGAACAGGTCAGAAGACATAATCCAAGAGATGGCAGTGGAAGATCAGAAAAAGGTTTATGTATGCACTGGATCACAGAGAAGTAACCACAACCTCTTTTTAACCCTTGCTCCCATTGTAAACTTTGTTCATATATCCATATTTGTAAGTCTGAATTAGTCTATAAAAATCACATTAAAAAGGTAAAATTATTTAAGTGCGATATTAACTGATCTGTATTTTATAAATTTTAATCCATAAAAATATAAATAAGAATGGTAAATTTTTAAGAAAAGAAATATATATTTAGTGCAAGTTATGAATTACATTTCATCTTCAGTGTCAGCAGTGAGATATCTCAAGGAAAGAAAAGAATGACCTAATTTCAAGAAAAAAAAATTCCAGTGTTTTAACATGCAATTAATTCCAGATACAGCTAACAGAATACTTCCTCCTCTTTACTGTCAAAGCAGCAGCATTTTGTTTAATTATGCTGAACAGCACTTGTATATTATAGAAGTAGTTTTAGAAATAGAAAATTTGCATAAGACCAAGTCACATTATCCATAAAGTCTGAGAGGAAAAAAATAAAAGAAAACTGTTTATCTTTTAAAGTCAAGTTTCATTGTTTTTGATTCTGAACCACACAGCACACAAGCCAGGAGATTTTGTTCATGCTTCATTTGAGATTTTACTTGTCTGGCAGCCTTTGGTGTGGTGTGTGGGCACTGCTCCAAGCCTTTAGTGATGGTACAAACTACATGGTAATGGCACAAGAAACACTCCCTTCTTGTGATGAAACCTCAGTAAAATCACAGTACATCTCAATATGAGAAAGGACTGCTTCAAAAGGGTACACCAATTTAAAGAGGCTTTGTTACAGCTCGGGAGAGAGAGAGAAAGAAGAAATAAAAGGTCTTCTGGAATGTAGAAAGGTAATGCTTAGCTATACGATTCATGAATGAAACAGAATAGTTCTGATAAAAAAGGGCAAGACCTTGCAGTCTTACAGATGGCTCAATTCAAAGCAATCCCTCGAGGAACAGGGACCAATATCTCGTCTTTGCAACGCTGGAGTAACAGGCCAGGTGCTCCAGGGCTCTGGTGGTCTCGATGAGGCTACAGCCTGCACTATCACAGCACGTCCTCAGCTGAATGCATCCAGTGCAGAACAACAGGAGTTGCATGCTGCTCTCCAGGTAGACAGGGGAACCTCACTCCTCTCCTTCTCTCTCTCCTTTCCCTCCCCTGACAATTCCTCCTTTCCACCAGCTTTATTTGCAAACCATGTTGCAAGAGCTGGCTTTTATATTTCCTTTTTTTTTAAAGGAGAAAAAAAAGTGGACGACTCCCTCAGGTTAAAGAGTTGTGCTATTCAACAAATGAACTTCCTCTTCTGTTTCCTCTCTCTCCTCATCTACGGGATTCAGTTGAACATTATTGAAGCGGGGTCTTGGTTTGCCGTCTGGGCCATATGACGGAGGATATCTTTTTTTGTTATAATGCCAAGGAGGCGCCTGAAAGGGATAAACAGAAACGTGCTATTAAAATAAAAGAGAAAAAGAAAAAGAGAAGCTAAGTCTATACCTACATCCTTTTTGTTGACAGGAATAGAGCAAAGCAAGCAGCTTGATTTTGTGTTTTCAAAAGTATTTTACTGATAAAGATAATAAAATTATCCAGCAACCATCCTTTGATATACTAAGTATTATGGCCACTCATAGTATGAGGTCCTTTCCACTGAGACTCTGAGGACTGGATGCCTCTTTGAAGTAGAGCTATTCTGATTAATGTATGCCAACAAAAAAAGTAACAAAAAATGGGTGTAGGAAAGGGAAATGATACTGATCCCATTTGAGAAGGAAAATTCATTCCCATCACATCAAGAAAGCATTAAAAAGCCCAAATCCCCTCAATACTTCACTAATTGTTTAACTAAAATTAACCAGTTTTAAAGAAATAATTCAAGTATTGCCCAGTTGTACGCAGAAGCTTCATGAAAGCACATACAATTGAGATAAAATACATATAAAATGATGAACACAAAACTTAATTCCCAAACTTCAGAACCCCAAGAACAAATCTATAATACAACCCATGTTTCTAGTATACTTTAATGTTTTCCTTTTTTGATTTTTGGCCCCAATAAATAAGATAGAGTGCTTTTATGAAAGTCTTGGGTGTTAATGCTTACATTAAAAAATAAGTGAGAAATCAAGAAGCAGTCCTAACAGATTATTACAGGTAAAGCAGAAAGCAGAATGAATGAGTAGCTACTATATTATTCTGGTTAGTAGTTTTTTTTAAAAAGGATGCATGAAACACTTGTGAAATATTAGCATACAACAGAAATATATAATCAGTTGTGTACTAAAGCAAATGGGGATAGGTTTCACATACATATGACAATTGCAGGACAAAATAATTTCAGGCATTAATTGCTAAAGCCAGACAATTTTTGTTATATGGTAAGATAATTCAGAATTTATCTGTAGTCATGAAACCTCTAGGACATAAAGCCTGTTAAAAGAAATGCATTTGACCCCCAAAAGCTGCTTACAGCATTCTAGAGACATCATACAAAAAGGGGCACATACATAATCTACATACAATTCACTAGTGAAATGGCAGGACACACACTCTGGTATGCAGGGTACAGCAGAAAAAGAACTGATGTTATGATTGTAAATATATACACACTGTGCTACAGTTAGTGTGCCCATTTAAAAATCCATTTAACCATCAGCAATTCTAATTGCTAGGCTCAGTTAAAATGATTTAGGAGCTTAGATTTACCTCAAGACTACCAAAGACTAGGAAACATAAAAAAAAAGGGTTTGGGGGTGATAGGGCAGACATTTTTAACCAGTCGGGAGTCTTCTAAGACCAGTGAATCCCCTACAATCGACAGATTTGTCACATTTACTTTAAATATGTCCAATAATATTTCTTCATTCAACTACCAAACTATAGTCTTTAAATTGTAACTAATGATTTTGATGAGCAATACTAACTTTTGCTTACTTTCTATGAGTGCAATTTTACACATATCTAATATATCTTACAGACATCTGATAGATACAAATGTAATTGGCAGCATGGTAGGATTTTTTTGTTCAGCAGGTATCTGGGAGAGAACTGAACAGTTCACAAGTTTCATGCCTCCTGACTTCTAAGGTGTCTAGTGAGGAGATCTGACACATCTAATCACCAAGGGGTCCACGTGCTGCTTTAGTTGCTCGAGATGCTCTAAAATGTTCTTCTTTGTGATGATCCCCAAGACAATCCTGAAACAGATTATTATGCTAATAACTGTGTGAGAAATTAAATTAAAAGAGGTTCCAATCATAATGATAAAGAATGAGAGAAGAAAATAAAAACATGAACCATAAGAATGCTGCTTCTCATGAACTTTAGAAAAAGAAAAATGAAAATGATTTAAAATCCCCGGTTCCTTTTGCATGAATTCATGTCTTTCAAAAGTGACACAATACTGTTTTAAAATATTGGTGGCTTATTTTCCTTTCCAAATTAAAATCAAAATTATGTAAGCTCAGAATGAAGATGACCACAAAAAAAAAAAATGCTAAAGAAACAATGATACACAGCTATAAACTCTGAGATTTAGAGATTTTCAGTGTTCTCTCCTTAGAAAAACACATTTTTCTAACTTCTAAGATTCACAGCAGCCATCTTTGGATCTATTTCAGCAGGGAAGGAAGGCTTAGCTTTAATGCCTCTGAGGAGACTTAAGGAGACTTAAAATTAAGGCAATCTTTACTAAAAAATTAATGCTGACCAACAAAAAGTCTTCCTGATTTACAGGAACTGAATGCCACTTCTTAACCCAATAAAACACATTTACAAGTAAGGATCAAAATGACATTTACTTTATGCAATCTTTTCTAAAAATAGATTCTCAGTTAACCTGTCATTCTCACATCAAAGTGGTAGACATGAATTCTCAAATGAGGATACGTGACAACTAATTAGGCTGCTTTTAGTTATTAAAACAAAAATCTGGTTACTGCTTTTATAATGGAACATAATGAATTCAACTGGAATATGTGGCAATACAAATAGCAAAAGTTTAAAAAACCAAAACAAAAAACTTAAGACTTGAAATTCTGGAAGCCTACCCAAAATGCCCACCAGGGTGATTAGGCATTTCCTTGGTGATCTGGTTAAATCAACTTTTCTGTTAAACCATCTTTGAACATTCTATTCTGACTTCTTAAAGAACATCACCAGGGACCGTCAAAGCAGTCTGGTCTTAGGTTGCTTATAAAACAGTAACTTAAAATGGTGGCTGGTGTTGGGAAGCAGGGGGAGTAGAGAATTAGAAAGGCAGAAATAGGTTTTTCTGCTCATGTTTTCTCATTGTTTTATAAAAAATTATGTACTGATCCTTAACAATAACAATAAACTGAAAAATTCTCTGAGCATGGGAACAACTTGCCCCTCCCCAAAGCTCAGAAACTGCACTCTTTAAAATGAGCATTCAGTCACTAAGTAGATGTTGTTTGACTAAATGTTTGAGTTTTAAAAAAGAAAAAAAAAAAGTGTCAATTCATTCGATTTTATTGCTGAAGAAAATGTGAAAATGTGACAATCTTGGGTATTTAAATAGAATAACACCAGTTTAACTCTCATGCTTTTCTACCCAATTAAGTAGTTAATGGGTTAATTTCAGTTAATATCATTTACATTAGCAAATTCTTACAAACCACAAGGAACACAATAAAGAGAATTACAAATATATAAGGACCAAGTGGCAAAGTACATACAAAATAATGGCTATTTACAAAGAAATATCCCTAAAAGGGGAGGAATTCACATAGTTCCTCTCTTTAGTTAACAAAAGATTGATTGGAGACTAGCAAAGCCAGGTTTTGTGCTGCTGTATTAATTTTAGGAAGTAGAATGAAAATCAATGCAAAATGCTGTTTCTTTTTGTGCTAGCAAATAATGATATGAGTTAGTGGCATAAACTAGCATTTCCCAAAGTACGTTCTTCTGCTCACTTTGACCCACTAAATAATGATTGCATTTTCAAATAAATTTGGAAAACTATGTTTCCTATTATTCTCTATCTGGGAACCAAAGATATCAATATTTTTAAACTTCCTGGGAGTTTCACAATAAAGACACCTCAACTTTTTAAGCTTATATGGTCACAAAGTTTTTTGTTGTTGTCGTAACACCTACTAACATCCTGCTAGCTCCACCAAGACTAAAAGATTTTGAGAAATTCTGCTAAATTAAAATATTAAATGTGGGTCAGTCATCAATATCTCACTAGTATGTTTACAATTTACAGACACATTTCCCAACATTTTTTTATTCCTTTCCCCCTTGCATCAAAGGTCCCAGATTTGTTGTCTCTTCTCCCAAATAACTGTTTACCACTTCTAAGGTTCCAGTATCAACTTTCAATCATCAATAACAACCAAACTTCATGCTCTCCACTAAAAACCAGAAGACAAGATTTCTTTTCTGGGTTTAAGTAATTTAACTTTGAGAATAAAACACCCTACATTCTTACACAGTTTAAAGAAAATGAAGTCCCAAGAGCTACCTCTCCAAATGATTTCTTTTCTTTCCATGTATATAAATCTATTTTCTGTGAAAGACAGAAATAAGGAAAATATAACCAAGGCAACTAAATATATTCCCTTAGAAAAAGTCCCCCTATTTTTCATATAAAGAGGCAGCATCAGATAATTGTTTAATTATGTGCCTCTACTGACTTCACTGTTTTACACTTTCCTTGAAACATTTTCTCTTTCTAAATCTATGTTGCCAAAATCCTAGGAATTAATCAATAAGGTGAAATATGAAAATTGGCCATGTTGCAGCTTTGTGCTCATAGTTAATCATAACTTCAAGAACAACATTTATATTTGTTAGTATAGAAACTGACAAACTATGTCAGGTACAGAGAATAGCTAAAAAAAATAATTGCTTATAACAATTCAGCTTAGATTCCAATTGAGCCATTTAATTATTAAAAAGGGCCCAAGGCCAGGCGCAGTGGCACAAGCCTGTTATCCCAGCACTTAGGGAGGCTGAGACAGGAGAATCGCGAGTTCAAAGCCAGCCTCAGCAACAGTGAAGCACTAAGCAACTCAGTGAGACCCTGTCTCTACATAAAAACACAAAATGGGGCTGGGGATGTGGCTCAGTGGTCGAGTGCCCTGAGTTCAATCTCCAGTACCCCAAAAAAAAAAAAGGGCCCAAGGATCAGTAAAGCTCTATGAAAAGTTACCCATTTAATTAGTATCTATTAAGGTTTTAAATAATGAAGTTTGGTGCCATTATTTTTTTATTAAACAATTTAAGGAAAAATAGTAACTAATATTTTATTACATCTTTTCTCTTATCAGTATCAACATTTAAAAATTCTAAGCTCCCTGACCTTAAGACTTTTATTCCTTTAATGATTTATTTCACACTAAAATTATTTTAATTAGCACAGTGAAAAACATTAAGTGTAGATCTAATTCTCCAGCTTTCTACTTATATAGATATAAATAATATTATAATATTTCTATTCCTAACCCAATATGGTCTAGTGTATTGGCCAAGACAATGTTTTAGTAGTATAAGAAATCACAGAAAAAGAGGGTAAATTCCATTAGTAACTTATAGTATAAAATAGGAGCAAGAGACTGGGTTTTGTATTAAAACTCTCTTGAGCTCTAATTACTACATCTGTAAAGCAAGGATACCACGATCTACTTTGCAAAGTTAAATGTTAAAACATGAAGGTGTTCACTAAATAATTCACTTCTTGAATTGTTCTTGTTCTCTCCTTTCTCTAGATAGAGGTCACATGTTGTGCACATGCTTTGTACAAAATGTTAAAAAACAAACTTGCTGTGATTTTCTAAGTGTCTAATACAGTTTCAGCCAGCTTATATTAATCAGGGTTAGCCATTCAGTTCATACATAATCCTAGAATACTCTTTTCTTTTTGGAAATTTTTTTAGTTGCACATGACACAATACCTTTATTTTATTTATTTATTTTTATGTGGTGCTGAGGACTGAACCCAGTGCTTCATACAGGCAAGGCAAGAGCTCTACCACTGAGCCACAACCCCAGCCCTAGAATACCCTTTGTTTCCCCTTTCTAGTCTTTGTATTACCTGCTTTCAACTAAAACAATGTTCTTAGGACTTCTAACAAGGAGTAGAAACAAAGGAAATACGGAGGCCTAAAGAAAGAATGGGTGCAGACACAGATCACAGGCCCAGGGGAAGAGAGCAGTGATGACGAAGCAGGAGTGTCCGCTGAGCCACTCTGAGTGCAAAGGCCCCACAGCCCTTTACATCTGTCATGGACAAACACTGGCAGCTTATACATAAAAGGTAGAAAAATAAATCCCCAATGTATACATTTTAAATACATGAGTGTGTGTGTCATTAGCAGTTTATGCACAAGATTTGTGAATGGAAAATGTGGACAAGAAGCAACAGAGGATTTGTTAAAGGACATTTTTAGCTAATTTACAATTTTCATTTATGTTCTTTCTTTCATTACATGATAAATCAAATATTGGCTGAAAGAGTAAGTAGCAAATATCTAGAAAGTTATAGTTGTACTAAAAATCAATACACAAAAATGAAATACTCACAAAAAGAAAAGAGGTTTCTGCAGTACTCCACACAGGTTAGGCACACTATTCCTCCAGGAAAGGAAATGTTCTACACTCATGTTGGAGATGTTTCAGCATCTCTTTCCAATTATGAAGTACAGAATTCTTGACAAATATTACTTTATGTTTTAGCAAATTGCAGGCAGTTGAAGTCTTACTTTTTGAGAAGTGTGAAACTGAATTGACTGATCCTGTTTTTATAACCATACTAAGTCACATACTTTCCCATTTGGGAGCTGCTTCACTCTCTCCTCTAAAAGGATTCCACTCATGTGGATCATAAATTCTGATTAAGTAAACTGACTTCTGTGGTGCCGAACTTACCCATTGTGAGTTACAAGGCACTGCCTCAGACCCAGTTTTCGGAAGATATCCACCACAATTTCCATTGGGGTGTGGTCTGTCACAGTAAAAGGGCTCATGTCAAGGATACTTCGAAGTTTCAATGGCCGAGGACTTTCTGCTGGAAGAGATGGGGTGTGTTGTGCAAAACACACCCGAGAACTGCCAACGATGCCTTCTTGTTTTTTTCTGGCACTTTCTAAAAAAAAGAGAAGACCAAAAATTTTAAATTGATGGGTTTTGTTTTTTTACAAGCAACTTGTTTATTTGGAGATAAATAATAAATGTATTCTATGACTTAACTTTTTTGTGTCTTCTCCTTAACCAAGAAAAGAACCAACTGAAAAGTGATTCAGTAATTTCTTTTTTAATCAGAATCTATTAATGGCCAATAATCTTCATGTAACTAAGATATTTTTGGCATAATTATATCATAATACAATTTTCTTTACTAGAGATAAAGCTGTTTTTTAACCTTGGGAAACAAGAACACATATTTGGAATATGGAATTTTAAAACCTGTATACATTCTGAGAGCAGTTCATTATAGTGATCCATCATAAAAGTGTACTTATGCTGAATGTCACCTATTGTGTATTGGAGATAAGACCAATGAGTTTCTTCCTTCCTTTAACTCTGTTGTACTATCTACTCTTTTTAATCAGGTGGCTCGCTCTCTTTTCTGATGTTAAAGTGTAATTTTCCAGATGAATCATAAGTATTACAGATGGGTTGAAACTACAATTATGCTTGTAATGGATACAGACTAACTTTTTGGGATGTCTTATTAGTAAAGGTTCTGTTGATTTCTCTACTCATCTAGTGTGCTCTGCTTCGAGTTCTTCCATCCTGCCAGCTACTTCCACTTCCACCTTTGAAAGTGCTATACAAGAAATAGCAAATGCCCCTGCGTTTAATCCCCAGTACCAAAAAAAAAAAAGAAGAAAGAAAGAAAGAAAGAAATAGCAAAGATGGAGAAAATTGTAGAGACTACAGGAAACAGAAGGAAACTCCAAAATGTACAGAATATGCAAATAAAAGTCATTCAGATTCATGTTTCTATTTTAAAGTAGTATTATTCCAAACTGCACTTGTGTAAGTATGGTATTTGTTTTAGTGAAAACATTTTGAACATGAATTTTGCTGCAAAAATATTTAAGCCAAAATACCATTAGTCCTAGATTGAGAAGCTGATACTACCTACCATTATCATCATCAAAAGCATCATCATGGTATGGAAAAGAAAATGACATATATATAAAACCTAGTGTATGGATCTGTTTTTCCAGCAAAATATTTTAAACTTTATAAAAATAATGCTGGTAAATATTTAAGGTGTGTTCTAAAAGTCATCATGTGACTAACATTTCTGAGAGCATGTCTTGATAGCTCATATTTCTAAAGCACCTTTATTCCCTAAAACCAACATTATCTCATCCCAATATTTTTTCTCTCAAGACAGCGATAAGATTTAAAAAATAT
>CM053403.1:131986807-132125358 GCA_028644305.1 Xerus rutilus
GAGTTCAATCCCCAGTACCAAAAAAAAATAAATAAATAAATAAATTTATATTTGGTACACATAGGCATCTTTTATACTAGTGGAAGTAAGATAATATGAGTGGAAATGTCTGTCACTTGCTGGTACTAGAAGTTAACTGAATTATAACTGTTTAAAAGATAAGATCAGTATGTGATATGTGACAGTAAATGCCCATAAATACAACAAAGAAAAGGCAAATAGACTCCTCAAACTTAGAGACCTATAAATATAAAGGTGTGGCAAGCTCCAATACCACTGGTAAGGCACAGAGGCTCTGCTATCACAATGTTAAGGTAAAAGAAAAGCATCCTTCATTGAATATAGTACAGGCAGGTAAGAGATTAACAAGAAGGAAGAGATTTGATTCAGATCTCATTCTACTGAAACACAAGAAGGCAAGTCTCATCTCTCCCAGTAAGAATGCATTCCTAGGGCCTGGGACTGTGGCTCAGTGGCAGAGCGCTTGCCTCACATGCGTGAGGGACTGGGTTCGATCCTCAGCACCACATAAAAAAAAATAACAAAATAAAGATATTGTGTCCATTAAAAAAAAAAAAAAAAAAGAATGCATTCCTAAAGCTATCTCTAAAAAGTATTAAACTTTTCTGTGGCACTAAGGTTGTTGTTTTATAGTTTCCACCTAGGACTATAGTGTGCAACCATCCCATAGGAGAGCTTCAATGATCTGGTTTATTTCAAGCCTATGGTCTCTTTGAAGAAGGCCCCATTAAAAAAGACATAGAAAGGCTGGGATATAGCTCAGTGGTAGAGCACTTGCCTAGCCTACGTGAGGCCCTGAGTTAGAAGCCCAGTACAACACACACACACACACACAAAGTTCTAAGTTGAATGAGGCAATTTTACTCCTATTCTATAAACATCAGAACACATTAACTACTTTTAGAACTGGAGGCAGGTCATTTTTTAAAATAATCACTAAATTTTATGTTGATTTTCCTCAATAACTATAATATCTAACAAAATATTATTTCTGGACAGTGTCAGACATTCTTCTTGTACCACTGCTGGCAAATCACCATACTCACTTAACAAACATTTGCTTGATAGCATACACCAAACACAAAAAGATATTTTATATGCAAGAGTGTACCCTCATCACTACTTCTAACAAAAACATGGAAATCATTTAATGTTTATTAATATATAATACAGTTGAATAAACTGTAAAACATTTATGTAATGAAAAGCACTTCAGCAATTAAAAAGGAGATACAAGCAGTGAGATGAAGGACAAAAGCAAGGTGGCTAGAAGTATGCTATTCATCTAAAAAAGATAATAGAGGCACATAAGTGGATTTTTTTAAATGGAGGGATAAACCATAAAATTAAAAATGTAAAACATTATGTATAAGGGGAAGAAGATAATAAGTTAGAAAGACCCGAGAAAGAAACTAGACTTCTTTGACTATACTTGTTTTATATATTTAACTTTGGAATCATGAGAATATTTTATATAACTGGTGTGTTTTGTGTGTGTGTGTGTGTGTAGTGTGGCAAATTAAGTGTTTGTGATTTTGAGATTTTTGGGCATGCTTTAAATGAGGCACAGATTTAAGAACTAGAGATTAAGCCCTATGGTAATGATTTTAAATTAGAAGACTAGTAGAAACTTAGGAGGCTAGAAATAATGACCAACTCAGAAGAAAGCAGTAACCCCCGTTTTGCCCAGATTGTCTCTAAGTATCATCCTCCTTCAATGAGACTGAGCTCCTTGGAGAAATGGCTGACGTTAGGCTGCTGGAAATATGTAATATAAACTAACATCATCTTGTTTTCCCAGAATACATCAAGTCAGAGAACATAGACACTCATATAAATACACTCCCACTAGTCAAAAGCGGAACAACATGGCTAAGTGTGGTGGCATAGATTCGTAATTCCAGCAAATAGGGAGGCTGAGGTAGGAGGATCACAAGTTCAAGGCCAACCTCAGCAACTTAGTGAGGCTCTGAGCAACTAAGCCAGACCCTGTCTCAAAATAAACAATAAAAGGGGCTGGGATTGTAGCTCAGCGGTAGAGCGCTTGCCTCGCATGCGTGAGGCCCTGGGTTCGATCCTCAGCACCACATACAAAGCAATAAAATAAAAAGACATTAAAAAAAAAAAAAGCATTTCTTCTAAAAAAAAAATAAACAATAAAAAATGAGGATGTGGCTCAGCAATTAAGCAACCCAGGGTTCAATCCCCAGTACCCAAACCAAAAAGTATTAAAAAGTGGAACATGGACCTCAATGAAAAGAGTAACTGTGATAATTACACATGGAGTTACATGTGATAATTATATGAGTTCATGAAGATACAAAAACAAAAAACCAACAAGCAAACAAAAATCTCATTGGTCAATTTTCAGAATCCTAAGGAACCACATTATTTCAAACTCTCCCTTTGCTGTACAGTCTGTACATCAGAGAATCCAAATAGTTGATGAGGGGAAGGTTCTCTTTATAGAAGTTATTTAAGCTAATAAATTTTTTAAAAAGACAATTTGATTACTACTTTCTTGTAAAATATTGAAACAGTAATATCTGATCAGATAATGTCAACCAGCTTCAAAATAATCTAGAATAGGGGAGTTTCAAGTAAAATAAAAAGGTCAATGACAAAGAATTAAGTGCATACACACTGACATGGTTAGATTTTTTAAAATTTTAATGTTTTAAGAATGATAGTAAAAAAACATAAATGTGTTGAATTTCTCAGCTTTAAAAAAATTGATTATGTAAGAATGGATCAAAAAATTGCAAAATATTTGACTAAGAAATGATGATTAACTAGGACACATATCGGCTCCTTCATATATTACTATGTTATTTGAAATGTTTTCAAGGACTGTAGACTATTCACATATCGATATAGAGGAAAAAGAGTTTGTTTTGGTTTCTTTTAGTCTCCATTTTCCCTGAAAGTCTAAGAACATGGTGTCTTAGGAACACTATCAGGATGCCACACTTTAGAACACATTTAAACCCCAACCTCAATACTGTTAATAACTCTGAATATATACTTCACAGTACTTACCAAATAATTATATGACAGGATTTGACTTAGGCATAAAGGATTAAACAGAGGTTCTCAAAATGTGATCCACTAACACCCTAAAGGGTTCCTGAACCTTCTTAAGGGGTCTCCAAGATCAAAGCTATTTTCATAATAACAGCAAAATTTTATGTGCCTTTTTGATTTTTTTTTCCATGTTGACACTTTTACTGATAATGTAAAAAACAACTGCTGGTTCTTTATCATGAATCAGGCAGTGCCACTTGTCACTGGTATGCATCACATTTAATTGCCAAGCATCCCGTAAAAAATAAATGCCAATTTCACTTAAGAACTTATTAGGAAGTTACTATGTGTTATGTATTACATTCTGTGTGATAAAATAACTGCATAAAGCATTTCTGATACATACTGAATATGCTTTTCCAAGGAAAAGCATTTTTCAATAAAAAAACAAGTAGGCCAGGCATGGTGGTGCATACCTGTAATCCTACCAACTGAGGAGGCTGACGCAGGAGGACTGCAAGTTCAAGCCAGCCTCAGCAACTTAGTGAGGCCCTAAACAATTTAGCAAGACGCTGTTTCAAAATGAAAAATAAAAAATAAAAAAAAGGATTGAGGATGTAGCTTAGTGTTAAATGCCCATGGGAGTTCAATTCCAGGTAACAAACAAAAAGAATCAAGTAGTCCTATCATTTCATTTCCAATGATAAAATGTACATTTTAAAGCAAACATTAGAATTTAGAAAATTAGTATATACCACTGTGAGCATGATAGGGTACCAATATTAAACATTTTTCTTAAGAGAACCATAGTGATGTTATAAACATAATATTACAATACCAGTGACTTTTTGGTACAATATTATAGCATTGTATAATGAAAAGTGTCAACATTTGAAAGAGTTGCATAAGTCAATGTATCAATATTTTCCAAATAATCACTGGATGATGTTACAACATTGTATGTTCAAAATTCAAAGTTTAAAGTGAATCGATAGAAGACAAAGTTCACTAGTACAATTTCAGAGTACACAGTACAACTAACCTTTTAGAAACTAGTACTTGTCACTTTGCATAGTATCAAAGAATACCCATAATAATCTTTAAAAGCTTACTAAAATATGTGTAGCTTTTTCAACTACATTATCTGTGTGAGGTTGGATTTTATTTATATACTTCAATCAAAAGAACATATTGCAATGTCTGAATGCAGCCAGGTACGGTGGTGCACATCTGTAACCCCAGCTACTTGGAAGGCTAAAGCAGGAGGTTCTCAAGCTCAAGATCAGCCTTGGCAATTTAGCAAGACCCCACTCAAAATAAAAAAAAAGAACCGAGATTGTAGCTCAGTGGTAAAGTGCCCCTGGGTTTAATACCCAGTACTACAAATGATGATGATAATGATGATGATAATAATAATAGCAGCAATAATAATGATATAACAACATTTGAATACAAAGGCAGATATGAGAATCTGGTAGTCTTTTATTAAGCGAGTCAACATTGGAAGTTATAAAAATATAGTACCTCAGTAAATATCTTTTATTTTGGAAAATATAGTTATTTTTATATAATTTTATTTATGTTAACAAGTAATGGATTTTGTTACTATTATTTTTAAATGAATTAATGAATATTTTAAAAATTTCTCAGTTTTAGTATCTAATATGGTAAATATTAATATAACTAACATTTTAAAAAGTTCCTTGAGGGTCCTCAACACTCTAAAGTTTAAAGGGAATCTGAGACCAAAACATTTAAGAATCACTGGCTTAGAATACTGATGTCATGTAGTGTATATTTCCTCAGATAGTTCCTGAAGGTAAATACTGTCTAATCAATCTCAGAAGCTATAGTTTTCATAAACAACATAATTCCAATTTCGCATTTCATACACATGTATACATTTATGTGAAAGCTTATAACTAATTTGTATAAAGTTATTTTCATTTACCAGTAAATGTCAGACACCAAAATTAGAAAGAGGCTTTGGTAATTTGGAATTTTTTCCAAAAAAATTTTTTTCTTAGCTGGGCACGGTGGCGCAAGCCTGTAATCCCAGCACTTAGGGAGGCTGAGACAGGAGAATCGCGAGTTCAAAGCCAGCCTCAGCGATGAGGCGCTAAGCAACTCATTGAGACTCTGTCTCTACGTAAAACACAAAATAGGGCTGGGGATGTGGCTCAGTGGTCGAGTATCCCTGAGTTCAATCCCCAGTACCAAAAAAAAATTTTTTTTCTCTTTTTTTAAAAATACATATTTTGTATTACATTATATCAATAAGCTACAACTGCAAATAAAAACGATTTATACGCTGTACTGTAATTTTAAGTCAATTTCTTTTTGATTAGTGATTTATTATGACATACAAGAAGCCTTAATCAGGATCCAATTTGAGAAATATCTCAGACTTCAGTACTGGCAAAAGGAATCAAAGAAAACTGCAAAACCCCACAAAATGACTTCCCAGTTCATGTCTTTTTTCTTAATAAGTGTTTCACAAGTTTCTTCTTTTGCTTTAGCTTGCTGAATTGCTCAAAGCCAAAAATCATGCTGACTTCCAAATCTTAAATGTGGCTTGACAGACCCTCAACTCCTATGCTGTGCTTTCCACTTTCCTTCCTATTTTGTCTTCTAATTATATGCCTTTGGTTTTGAGCTACCTCAAATCCTGTCTGGAAAGACATGGGACATAAACAAACTGAAAAAAGTGCACACACACAGAAACAGAAAACAGAATTTATCAGATATGTTCTTAAGTTTATTTTAACATATAACATATATTCTGATGGCTGAAGATCACTGGCAGCAATGCATTATCAAATGATTTATTATGCACTGTTTTTAAAAACTGCTGTAAACACTTACCCGTCTGTGCCTTTCTCTGTCTTTACATTTCTCTCGCACCCAATCAATAGTATGGAAATCATCATATGTACCAACACCCGGAATCGGTTCATCCAAAAGATCCAGTAAGTGTGTAGAACTATTAATGCTGCCTCCATTTGTCATTGTATAATGAGTTCCTATAGAGCAGAAAAAGAAAAATGAGTATGTTTTTTAAGAGACAACAGTGAGTTTTATAACTTTCTTATCAATCAGTTCACAGGTAAGTCATACAGAAATAGTATCACTTCAAATAATTTCAATAAAGTAGAGAAAATGTTCAGAAAAATTACCCAAAACTTAGAAATAAGGCAAAAAGATTCATGTCCTTTCACAGCCATATCATAGTTATCAACCAGCAGCCTATCTAATAATCATCTGATACTCTAGAGAATTCTAGGTGTCTTAAGGGATAGACTATAAAGTTAGAAAATGACTTGCAGAAGACTGATGAATTGAAAATGATGGTTTTAATTTGGCAAAATCCAAATGGACTCTGTCCAATAGGAAAAATAACCCTTGGAGTTGTAGTTGTGTGTCTGTGCACACACATGAGTGCCCCTTGCAAGAAATTTCTTTCCTTCACTGACTATATCATTTAAGTCTCACACACCCTTCTCTGAATCACCTTTGTTGTTTCCTTCACTAACGGCAAATAAAACTATACTGAACATGTGTTCCCTATAGGTTTTATATGAGTATGATGAACATAAAGAAGGTTCTAGGACAGCCATTAAAAGGTAATCCAAGGAAAAGAAATATGCGTTAAGACATAATGTGTCGTAGTACAAGGCCTACATTGTGGGATGGATCTGCAACACTGCAATGAATAAATAAATAAGCGAGAGAGAGAAAGAGAAAAACAGATGGCTTTTAAATATGAAAATAAGTTCAATCTAACACATGAAAAGAAATCAAAATCAAATATGCTCTATCATTTTTCACCATGAGACTGGTAAAGATAAAAAGAAAGTATGTGAATGCACAGAATCAGCAAAGTTATAAAGAAGCCATCAGTAATTTAAATATAACTAGTCACAAGATTGGTGATTTAAGTAAAACTGTTATAAATCCTTTGGGAAGGGAAAAGCTACCCAAGTTTAATATATACAGATAACACCCAACTTAATATACACGGATAGCAAACACACTCCTAGAAACTTTTCCCACAGTTATACTCACAAAATCTTTAAATAAATCCATAAATTATGTACAGTATGGGTAGAACATTGTATTATGTACTATAAAAAGAAAGAATATATATACATTAATGCTAAAGGGATTATACTCTAATACAGGAGTCAGCCAAAGCTCTAGGAATAAATATGTTAGGTTCTAAAGTCCGCACAGTGCCAACTACTCAACTCCACAATGGAAGCACAAAAGAAATCAGAAATATGTCAATGAGTAGGTATGAATGTGTTCCAGTAATATTTTTTTGAAGGGTAAGCTGTGTCAACCCCCAGTCTAAAGTTTATACAGCACAAACCAAACTCAACTGCAGACATTTATTAATTTTTTATATATATAACACTCTTCTACATAGCATAGCAGATACAAAGATACTGGGTAAAAGCCCTTATTTCAAGGCACAATCCAATTTATGTTTTAAAGTTCCAATACTGAAGCACTCTAGAATGAATTTTAATCATATTAACTATATTTAATTTGTTATTAAAAATGAGGGACTATAGGGGCTGGGGCTGGGGCTCAGCGGTAGAGCGCTTGCCTCGCATGCGCGAGGCCCTGGGTTCGATCCTCAGCACCACATACAAAGCAATAAAATAAAGACATTGTGTCCATCCACAACTAAAAAAAAATATATATTTAAAAAAAAAAAATGAGGGACTATAGGTGGGATTAATTTAAGAAAATATCTTAAAGAATATGAATTTTAGGGGCTAGGACTGTGGCTCAGTGGCAGAGTGCTTGCCTCACACATGTAAAGCACTGGGTTCAATCCTCAGCACCACATAAAAATAAATAAATAAAATCAAAGTATTGTGTCCATCTACAACTAAAAAAAATTTTAAAAAAAGAATATGAATTTTAAATGGTAGTATGAAGTGACTAAGTTTTGGTTTCAGAATGAGAATTATAAATATACATTTCAGGTTAGATAACTTCTATTTTGCTTTCTGAAAAGAAGAAACAGATGATGTGAATATGGTCTATAAGAGATAAATATTACTGTTAGAAAAAAAAGTCTGGAGATAAAAACGGTAAGAAATATCATAATTCAAGAGTGAAAAATTATTGGATTTGACAGTGAAAGGAAAGATGGTTATGATCATTTGTAGAGTCAATTTGGAAGTGCCTATCAAAATACAAGATTCCTACTTCTAGGAATTGATTCAACAAGTGCACAAAGACTTAGCACTTCATTAAAAGTGAATACTGTACTAGTAAATGTAAATGTCTATTTGTTTTTATCTAACAGGGTTCTTTCTTATCTCCTTATTTAACACATTTGAATGTTTGCCTTGGGAAGGTGTAAGAGTTCTAAAAAAAGAGTATATTGATTTCAGTGTTTTGGCAGAAATACTCCAGGAATAAATAATTTATCATTCTTGGCTAAAGGCTTAAAGGCCCAATCACTGCATTGCAATGCCCATGTTCATCACATAAAACATATACTTAAGGGCTGGGGCTGTCGCTCAGTGGTAGAGCGCTTGCCTAGCATGCGTGAGGCACTGGGTTCGATCCTCAGCACCACATATAAATAATAAATGAATAAAATAAAGATCCATCAACTAAAAAAATATTTAAAAAAAAAAACATATACTTAAACCTACACTTAAGTTTCAAACTCTTCCCTACCCTTAACCCATCCTGATTTCATTCAATAATTCCCATTTTGTAAAAGCTACTTTAAAGGTGACAAATTTTCTTAAGAAAAAGTAATTGGAAAATAAATATAATAGTAAGACTCACATTGACAAATCTGAGAATCTGTTTTCCATATGATAATATTAAAACTGGTAACTTAAAAATATTTTTGGAATAAAGAATCAAGAGGCTCTTACAGTTTTCTGTTAGGATGTAAAGTACTTCTGCGGTATTCTGGTTAAAATATGCATAAACTCAATCTTATAAGGAAAAAATACATATACCTAAACTGAGGAAAATTCTACAAAATAAGTGACTTATAGTCTTCAAAAATGTCAAAGTTATGAAAGATAAAGAATAACTGAGGAACAGTTCTAGATTAAAGAAGACTAAAAGAGACATGACAACTCACTGTAACATGCGCTCCAGAATTAGATCCTGGGCCAGAGAGAAAATATCTTTTCTTTTAAACTAAAGAACATAGTGGTACAACTGAAATATTGGAAAAGGTCTATAGATAAAATACAGTACTATATTAATGTCAAGTCTCTGATTTTAAAAACTGTATGGTGGCTATCTATAATAGATTATCCTTCCTTGAGGAAATACACAAAACACATATTATCTTTGCATTTTACTCTTTACATGATTCTGAAAAAAATAATGTAGTGAAAAAATATATAGTTGTAGACGTACTATTATCTATAGAAAATGCCATATGCTACACATGGTAGCATATATAACACTGAAGAAAGAACAAGAGAGAATGAACAAATGTAGTAAAATGTTAACTTTTTGGGAATCCGGGTGAAGGGCATGTGAGAAACACTATTATTTTTCAGTCTTTGTAAGTCTAAAAATACTTTTCTTTTTTCAGTGTTGGGGATTGTACATGCTTGGCAAGCGCTCTACAACTGAACTATATTCCCAACCCTGAAATTACTTTTTTAAAAACTCTCTCACGAGACGTTTTGTAAATTTCAAATTTCCCCCACTGTTCTTCTTATTAAGGATGCACAGACTTCTGATCCTTTTACTCTTCCCTGCAAAAAAATAAAAAGCAAAACTTCTGCACTCCTCACTCCAACACACACCCACAATGCATGGCCATCTTATATACAAATGCTAAAATAAGCAACAGTTATTTTGGGTTTTTTTTTTGGGGGGGGCGGGTTGGTACTGGGAATAAAACTCAGGGGCACTCAACCACTGAGCCACATCCCCTGCTCTATTTTGTATTTTATTTAGAAAGAGGACCTCACTGAGTTGCTTAGCACCTCATTTTTGGTGAGGTTGGCTTTGAACTCGAGATCCTCCTGCCTCAGCCTCCCAAGCCTCTGGAAATAAGCAACAGTTTAAGATACAAATTATCCAACTTAATTTCTCAACTTCAATATGCATGAAGCATTATCTTTTAGGTAGTGCAATATGCACAAACTAAAATTCCTTTATATATAACATGCACCTTTCCTTCTTTCCTAAAATAATGTTCCAAGATTTGGTTAATTAGGAAATGATATGGCTTTTCTAAAACTAACATATGGAAGGGAGCTCTGGTAAGAGTCTTTGAGAGGATATACGGTTTTGAGATCACTGCTTCCCTGATGATGGCTTTCTTTGTCCTCAGTAAAAGCTCTTCTTACAGTTAAATTTTATTAACATAAACAACAGGATTTACACGGGATTACCCATTTTTTGATACATATATAACTCTCACTTACTTACCTGTGATGACAATAGTGGAGAATGTAGTAGAATACCTTTTGGAAATATGATTAAAGGTTCCTTAGCCCACAGTATTTCCTGTTCCTGTCCACTTTCCCCAACTAATTCAGTCCAAGACACCCATTATCATAGGTAAAGTTCAATGCAGACTATAGAAAACAAGATTTAATATTATCATTTCCACATTTCAAATCAAGACTTCTGAAACCCATACGAAAGACAAAAATCGTCAAAGCAAATGCTTTTGAGTTGTAGGAGATGGGTTTTTGGTTTTCAAAAGGCTTTAAAGTAAAAGGCTTAAAATTTCTGCAGTAAATCAGATGAAGAAACAGTTTTACCCAACTACATAAAGTTTGCTGAGAAAGGAAGGAGAGAAAATCGAGTAAACAAGAGAGATACAATCATTTAACTCATGATTGGCTTCAGTATTCTACATTTTCCATAAGTAAAATACATGAGACCATATTATATTGTTAGCCACCGTTGTTTATAAGTTGTTTTATTTTTTTCCACTCATACTTTTTTTTTTTTTGGTACGAGGGATTGAACCAAAGAGTGCTTTACCAGGGAGCTACATCCCCAGTCTTTTTTCTATTTAATTTTAAATTTTTGATCATCTCCTTAACTCACTGAGGCTAGCCTTGAACTTGTGATCCTCCCCTTTTATCCTCCTGAATTCCTAGGATTGCAGGTGTGCAACACGGTGCCAAGCTTTATTAAATGCACATCATTTTTGGTGATTTCAAATTATTATATTCAATTGTGACATACTATAATTTGCTAAATAAATATTCAGGATTAGTTTGTCATTACAAACAATACCTGAAATGTGTGTATTTGCTAAGTCACCCTCTTTTCCAATTCATTTTTAACATCTTAAGTCTTTTTGCTGTTGTTGTTCTTAATAGTTTTTACCAACCCCACTATCAGGTATTCAATATTAATAATTAGGTATATCTCCAAATAACCACAGTATCCAGTAATTATCCTCACATTAGGGTTATTATTTGTGCAATGGGCCCTTATTTTTCTTGCCTACCTGATTTCTCAACCTCTTTATGTAATAGAATTCAATTATTTCAAAGAAATTTCTGCCCCTCACTACTTGCAGTCTTTGTGAGGAGATGAATCAAGGTACCCTAGACAGCTAAGAAAAAGGCACATGATTCAAGTTAGATCAATCAAAACTCTAATTCCTCTATATATAAATCCCAAGATAGTGATATAAAGACAATTGGAGCTAATTAATTTTAACTATTTAACCTTCAAAAGGATACAAGCAGTTATTTATTCTATATCTATTTATTGTTCTATTAGGATTAACTACAACTGGCAATAAGCCTTTTAAGCAAAAAATGACCTTCACATTTTCATAAAAACCTCATTTCTGTAACTTATTATTTATGTGTGACTTTGGTCAAGTTACTTAATCTTTGTTAACTGAACCTCAATTTTCTTGTCTGTTAAATATAGCTAATACTAATAGCATCTTTTAGATTCATACACACTCAAAAACTTTAGCATGTTAGTTCCTGTTATTAGACATGATCCTGCTGTTTACTTTGCCTCTGGGATCAACATAATTTTGCGTTTTCCTAGTCACAGAATAAACCTAGAACCAAAATATGTAGGTCCTAATAGTTAAGTGCCCTAATAGAAGGGGACAATCTACCAAAATATATATTGCTCACTCCTTCCATTTATGTCCCCATCCTCCTACCTGATGCCTAAGTCTCTTTTAGGAATTATAACTTTGTTCTAAGCATTGATTTCTTCCTAAAGAAGTCTTAAAATGAAAACGATCAAGGAAAGATTAAAGCTATTATCACTCTGTGAGAAAAAAAAAAGGATATAGGATAGTTCAAGTTACCTAAATCCAATATCTTAGACTATAAGAAAGTCTGATTTGGGGCAAATATACTTCTAAACTTAAGGAAAAAAAAAATCAGGCTGGGCGTGGTGGTGTACGCCTGTAATCCCAGCACTTTGGGAGGCTGAGACAGGAGAATCATGAGTTCAAAGCCAGTCTCAGCAACGGCAAGGTGCTCAGAAACTCAGTGAGACCCTGTCTCTACATAAAACACAAAATAGGGCTGGGGATGTGGCTCAGTGGTCAAATCCCCCTGAGTTTAATCCCCGGTACCAAGAAAAAAATCAAAAAATTTTCTCGAGCCGGGCGCGGTGGCGCACACCTGTAATCCCAGCACTTAGGGAGGCTGAGACAGGAGAATCACGAATTCAAAGCCAGCCTCAGCAATGGCGAGGGGCTAAGCAACTCAGTGAGACCATGCCTCTACATAAAACACAAAATAGGGCTAGGGAAGTGGCTCAGTGGTCGAGTGCCCCTGAGTTCAATCTCCAGTCCCAAAAAAAAAAAAAAAAAAAATTTTTCTCGAGAGCTGACTTCAGATGCCAGCAACTGCCATCCTACTATCTAATTTCACTACTTACTAACTGAAAAACATGAACAAAAAAGGCTGGAAAAAAGATCACTTTTCCTTCTGAGTGGCCTAGTAGAGAAATTCCATGACTTTAATGTACTTTGAGGTTGGAAAGATCTAGAATCAAATTCCAGTTCTGTAAGCCAGTATCAATTACTTATCAACATCTTTGACATACTTTAATTTTGTCATCTACTTCTGTAGTGTGCAGACTATATATATATAAGGTAAAATATTTAATATCATAATTGACAGATAATAGGAAATCAAACACAAGCTATTATTTCTGCTCAAATACTTTGATATTTAAAATTTCATCAAGCTGCATTATATTACTCATGATATTAATCTTAACTGAAAATTTGATAATATGACAGAAAAAATTCTCATGAATTTGGACAACAATTCTTCAGCTTTACATTAAGCAAAAATCCCATACATTTCTGATAATTTAATTCATTATGTCACATGGACACAGAAACAAATCCCTAAAATGTATCATCAATGATCAAGTTTTCCATAAATAGTGGACATTTTTATAGTTCAAATATTAAAAACACTACAATACTGTAGCAGTAGGAAAAATTATCTAATGAATGAACTATAACTGGCTTGTAATTTACCTGTCAAAAAAATTGCACCAAAGGCTGTGACTTATTTTTCCACAAATGGAACTTGATAAAATTCAAGAATACCTATAACACAATCCATTATTTACTAACATTTGTAACCTAAACAAAAGGATGAAAATTCTAAAAAAAGTTCAAATTATTCATTATTCTTTGTAACAATAATTTGCTAATGTGGAAACAACAAATGATGCTGGGACAATAGACTATACACATGCTAAAGAATGAAAGTGGAACCCTTCCTGTCACATATACATAAAAAATAACTCCAAATGGATGCTAGATCTAAATGTAAGAGCCAAAACTATAAACCCTTAAAAGAAAATACAAGAGCAGATGTTTATGACCTTGAGTTAGGTAACTGTCTCAGATATATCACCAAACTACAAATGACAGCCAAGTATAGAGTTGTATACTTGTAACCCCAACTACTCAAGAGGCACGGTGGGGGAGGAATGTAAATTTGAGACCAGCCTAGCCAACTTAGATCCTGTCTCAAAATTTTAAAAAGGCTGAAGACACTCAGTAGTAGAGTGTCTGCCTAGCATACATGAGGCCCTCAGTTCACTACCCAGTACCAAAAGAGAAAAAAATTAATTTTTTGGTCCTGGGTGAAATCCTCGGTACCACCAAAACAAACAAAAATAAACCTATAAATGATGAAGGAAAAGATAAATTAAACTGCATCAGAATTAAAATAATCATTCCCATGCAGAGGCTGACATTGTTAACTAGCTTGTGTCTAAAAATAACAATAAAAACAACTAGAATTGAGTACTAGTAATTACATACAATAGTTCATTTAATACAACATGCAAGATAGGTATTATTATCTCTATTTTTCTATTTGAAAAACAGAATATTAGGAAATAAGCTCAAGATCACCCTACTAATAAGTAGTGAACAGGGATTCGAACTTAGTTTGATTCCATAGTCATTAGCACTATCCAATAGTGCCTAAAAAAATTATTTTAGAGTGGTTCACTTGTATATTTTAAGATATGTGTATACCCTTCCCTCTCAGTAGGTTATGAACTATTAGGTACTGTCCTCTCTCAAAACACATGTGCAGATGCACTTAGCCTCTGGATGAGTGATACAGCTCTAGCCTTTACCATCACTATTCCTCCTTGGCCTTTGGTTCCAGGTTCCAGCCCACTTTTTCCTATAGGACTTAAATGTTGCAGTTAAGAAATGTTGCAATAAGCCTGTAATCCCAGCACTTTGGGAGGCTGAGACAGGAGAATCATGAATTCAAAGCCAGCCTCAGCAAGGGCAAGGTGTTCAGCAACTCAGTGAGATCCTGTCTCTACACAAAAAACACAAAACAGGGCTGGGGATGTGGCTCACTGGTTGAGTACCCCGGAGTTCAACCTCAGGTACCAAAACAAACAAACAAAAATGTTGCAATAATAGTCATGGTGGTACTTTGTTCCCAGTATTCACATCCCCATGCCTCAGCAGAAGTCTTTGACAGTAACACATCCCTTTTTACCATCAGGTTTTCCAGATGCATCATAGGCCACAAGAAGGCTTTACCCCAGGCAGAGCTAACTATCCTTCCAGGTGAATATTAAGAAACTGGTTCTCCAACTTTAAACAGATATGTACCTAAGTAAAACCAAAGGTTATTAATGAATGTTTACTCTTACATATAATGATATTTCATTTTCTATTTTCTTTTTTTAAATACCAGTTACAAAGTCAATTTTGTGCCTAACATGTTAACCTATACTTTAATGAATGCTAAACTAGAGAAAAACAAGCATTAATTGAAATTATCTCTTTTTCACACACACAAAAAAAGGTGCTGCATCTTATACTGAGTTCAGTAGTAAAGTTCACAGTCACACCAACAGCAGCCTAAGATTCTTCTCAAAAGGGGGACACTCAGCCAGTCTTCCTTGAAAAGGTAGGCACACAGCCACTTAGTAAGAGGCTACTTACTACTTTGAGGTCCAAAGATGTGAGAATAGTAAGACTTGCCATTTAAGCTCATAATACAGATTATTACTGTATCAGACACACATAAGACATACACCTTAAAAAAATATGGAAGGCTGGGTATGATGGCACACGCCTGTAATCCCAGTGGCTCAGGAGGCTGAGGCAGGAGGATTGTGAGTTCAAAGCCAGCCTCAGCAAAAGCTAGGCACTAAGCTTCTCAGTGAGACCTTGTCTCTAAATAAAATATAACATAGTGCTAGGGATGTGGCTCAGTAGTCAAGTGCCCCTGAGTTCAATCCCTGGGACCCCACCATATATAAACATATATATATGAAAGGCAGAAATCCAACATTCTATATATTCCTTGACAATGGAATTATTTCTGTATTAGCAGAAAGTATAGTCTTTCCTCCCTACCTGCCCTCCTACTTCATATATATATGAAATGTGTTTTTTTCCTCTCCCTCTGTAACTTTACTGATAAGAAATGGTTGCCCTGGTAAAGGAGGGGAAAGTTGTGTTTTAAATTGATAGTAGAAGCTCTAGAAAGTTATTGATGATAGAATAGTAGACTCTCAAATCAATGACTAAAAATGTAATGGTAAAGCATGTTGTCCTGCACTTAGTAGGTGGTCAATTAAATGTTGGATGGATAAATAAAGAGTATGCTCTTAAAAATCTGTACAGTAATTCACAGTCATACATAACTAAACTACAAAGACTTGGAGGTTAATACTAAACCTCAATAAAGCCTACCAAAGATAAACAACTAGTCAGTAGCAATGCTGAGCTCATTACCCAATTCAATTCACTACTTTCTTCTCTGTTTTGCCACCACCTCAAACTAAAAAGTAACATTCTTAGGTAGAGTGAATATTAAGGACATATGTACACTTGGAAGCAAATTCCAGGTTTATGTATTATCTCTACATATTAGGTGACCTGAATATTACATGATAAAAAAACTGTATGAATCTACCAAAGAAATTAAAGTAGATCTATTTTTTTACCTAATTAAAGTGGCAAAGGACTACAAAAACTACAAATTAAACATATTAATTATAGAAAACAAGAATAAAAGTGCAATTTAGCTACTAATCTGTACAGGTACACAGTAGAGTTCTTAACGCTGAGAAAACAGCCAAAATTATAAATGTAATCAATATGGCAAGAAATCTCACATTTTTTCTTTGTTTGTTTATTTTAGTACTGGGGATTAAATCCAGGGACACTTTACCAATGAGCTACATCCCAAGTCTTTATTTTTTGAGACGGGGTCTTGATAAGTTACTGAGACTGGCCTGAAACTTGTGATCCTCCAACCTCCACCTCCTCAGTCACTGGGATTCCAGTGATTTTTTGAAATCACGTCCAGCAGCATTTTCAAATCTTAATATAAAAAAGTAATTCTAATGTATGACAAGTCATGGGATGATATAAAATTAATCACAGTAAAGTGTCAGTTATTTTTAGAAAATAGAGCTAGAGGTAAGCAACATGGTCAAGATTCTATTGAAGATTTAAAATTCAAATACTGTGGCAAAATAAAATTTAAGACTATTCTAAAACGATAGTATAAAACAAAGTGTTTCTAACCCCAAATATTCTTTTATTTTATAGACATGTAGATGAATTAATTTTTAAGAAGTTTAATTTTCCGGTTGTATAAAAACTTAGGGGTAATAAAAAAGCAACAACACTTGAATCCTAAAATCATTTTACAAGCCTAAACAATGTCCCTTTCGCAAGAAGCATTTCTTTTGGGGATTTCAAAATGCACAAAAAATGCTAACTACTGACAATTTCAGGAGGGAAAAAAAGAACAAATTCATCTATTATAGGAAAAAAGGTTTTATTTAATACATGTACTTTCTTTACTACTCCTTCTACTGACTCAACGAAAAAGCAAGTATATTAGTTTTGATACAACGAAACCAATCAGGTACCAACATATTAGGCATTCACTCTTGTCATAGCATTTACTCGTTCTGTTTTCTCTGCCAAGATAAATCCTATCAAATTCTCTGTGTACTTGAAGACGGCCTACTAACACTTGTTAAAAGTGACTTATCTCTTCCCCTACTAAGTCCCACAGAAAATGCTGTCTATATTAATCACTAGAAATGTATTAACTTCCTTGGGGGTTTGTTTCTTTATTTTCAACTTAGGAAGCCTTTTTATGTCCTTAACCAGCCTTACCAGACAGGTCATTACAAATATATACAGTGAGCAGCATATATCCTTATGATTAGTGGATGAGCCAAATATCTGCATCAAATCCTGACTTTTTCTTAACATTTCTTTACCTCAGTCATACCTGGAAAATAGAGACCATAACAGTACCTACTTCACAAAGTTGTGATAAGGATTAAAATTATTCGAGACATGTAAAGCACATGGAACAGCATATGGCAAGCAGTAATTCTGTAAGCATTAGAGCTATCATTAATATTGCTATCATTACCATCATCATTCTCCACAGCAACTGGTCATTCTTTATATATACACACAAGAGTTTCAGAAATACTATGAATAAAAAATATTCAAATAATTTTTAAAGGCTTTGTATGGGCCTGGGAGTTTATCTCAGTAGTAGAGTACTTGCCTAGCATGTGTAAGGCCAAGTTCAACTCTCAGGACCACTCAAAAAAAACACAACTCTTCATGGAGTAAATGAAGGCTCAAGGGCCAAAAAATCCATTATAAAGACTTGGTAAAAGAAAGGAATTCAATCCCCAAAACTACTTTAAACTTAATGAACAAAAGAAAGTCAGAGTACTAAATAAAACTAACAACAGTCCAAACAAATCAAGTTTTTGTTTGGTTGGTCCCCTGATAAAAAAAAGAAGAGAAAATTTATAAGATAACTTGATTGCTTCTGTATAGGAAATTTACATCCAAAGATGGCTATTTCTAAAATGTAATGTTAATTTCTAATCCATCAATAGCAATCCTATTTTGAAACTATGTATACATCTAGCTTATATATATTATTCATTTAAATATAAGTTTCATTATTTACCATCTCACCTTGAAAACTGGTACAGGTTGGGCATAGTGGCACGAACCTATAATCCCCGTGACTTGGGAGGCTGAGGCAGGAGGATCACAAGTTCAAGGTCAGCCTCAGCAACTTGATGAGGCCCTAAGCAATTTAGTGAGACCCTGTCTCAAAAAATAAAAAGAGTTGGGGATGAAGCTCAGTGGCAAAGCATCCCTGGGCTCAATTCCCAATACAAAATAAAAAAGCCAAGAAAGGAAAAAAGTGGCACAGTACTCATTTACCCAGTAAAGGTAATCCCTAGCTTTAGCATGCAGGTTTTTAGAAAACAGATCCATGTTTAATTTATTGATATCCTTTGCAAATTTATACTTTGATTATCTGTTTCTTCACTATCAGCCTGAAGATCTATTTTTAATCAATGCAATTTTGTTCTCACAGGCAAGCAGATTCATTTTCTTTCTTTTAAATATTTTTAGTTGTAGATGGACATGCCTTTATTTTGTTTATTTAGTTTTTTTATGTGGTGCTGGGGACTGAACCCAGTACCTCATGTGTGCTAGGCAAGCGCTCTACCACTGAGGCACAACCTCAGCCCTTGATTCATTTTCTTGATTCATGTTAGCTGCCAATATCTATATCACCAGTTCCTTTGTGTTGACCCATGGCTACAATCGGTCATATATTATAGACAACAACCTCTTACCCATAGAAACTAGGATACTATAGTATGCTTTAGGTAATACAGTACGTACAAACAAACCTAATAACTGACTGATCTGTTCCACAAGTACATGTTGTTTCCCCTCCACAAAAAAAAATTAGCTTATATTTTTATTTCTACAAATAGAAATAAAAAAACTTTTATTATGGCAATGCTTGTATTATGACCATGCTTTCTCTCACATACGTTTCAACTTATTTTTCATTATTTATATATTTTACAGAATCTATTAGTAATTTCTATTAATGACTATTAGGGTTCACACAGGGTATTTAAATTTCTCAAGCCCAAGCCTTCTAGTTTATCAACATTAACAACCGGATGTTGTAACAGCACAGAGAAAACTTGCCTGTCTGCTTTTATAGTTGAATTACTGATTAGCAAATAATGTGACATTTAAACAGTCATTATTCATTCACCTTGCTTCCTGTTTAAAGAAATTCTTAACAGAAATGGGAACAGATCATGGGAATATAGGGTAAAGAAAAACGTATCATCCCACATTATGAATTACAACAGAAAAAAGTATCTCCAGGTGGTGAGATTAGCAGAAATTATTTTCTTCTTTATACTTGCAGATATTTCCTCAAGTGTTTGAACATATTTACATATATATTGAAATTTTATAAAGGCAACTTTGTAAGAGAAAGCACAATACATGTAAAGTGATCTCTACAGAATTTTTCTCAAAATATAAAAAAGCAATGTTTTATTAACTACAGAATTCTACAGGATAAATAATGCTGCAACTCTCTTCAGAGCCTAAAATAGTGTCTAGCACTCACAATGCAACCAATAAATATTTGTAGAAAATATCATAAATTTTAAATTCGAGTAGAATTTAAAACTGTTATAAAGATACAAAGTATATTTTAAATAAAACAGTCTAATCTAGACAAGAAAATCATGACTTCCTATTTCTTCATAAATAAAAGTTTGGGTTAAACCATGAAGTAAGTTTATAATGTCATGCAGTAATTCAAACTAATAGATCTCATAAATGAAGTCATCTAGGTAGAGATTTTTTCTTCTAGAACAACAAATGTCAACCAATTTTTAGAATGATCAATTTAAGAAAAATGAATAAGAGAGCAATTTAATTAACATGCAATTAGTTTTAAGGAGATGGTGGCAGTGCCTGCCAAAAGATTTACACAATCACCGGGTGCTTTTCTATTTTACACAGATGCTGTTAAAATTGAAAAAAATAGCAATGAAGTAAACATGGACCTGTTTAGTAACTCCCTGATGTGTTTTTTCCAGATGTGCAAAAATCACTCTATAAATGTGTTTAATTTGTATCAAATTTTATAAGGTAACTGTGGAAGAAAATGTAGTATATGTAAGTTACCTAAATACATATTAAATAAAATGTTAATATAAAAATTTGTTCACCTTTATTGCCATTTTTAAATGTTCTAAAATATAACTAAGAGCTTTTACTATAATTTTACTTTGTGGTAAATCTACATGGTAATTGGCAGCCGCTGAAATTTAGTAGTACACACTTTATTTCTCTGTGTAAATTAAAGGAAACATAAGTTTTCTGAAGGAAGAAAAGCATTACTTTTAGATGGCAACCAACACGACTTTAGCTGTAAAAGCAGCTTAATTCATTTTCATAGTTAAATAGAGGATTCTCACTCAGAAGATGGAGTCCGAGCCCAGTGTGATCTGAAGCAGTACTAATCTGCACAGAGAAAACAATCGGGGACGACAACAGAACCATTCGGGAGGCTGCATTTTCCCCTTACTAACAACCCTGGGCAACTAAACAACATACTGCAGTATTTAAAGGACAAACGAGAGAACCTGTTTAAACGAGAGAACCGCCCAGCCGCATGCAAAACATACCAACAGAGGATTCACAGCAAGGGGATGTTACCTCTTTTATGTAATTCCCTCAGGGGAATATTGTCTCCTCCCCCGTCATAAGGCAAATAGGGATCAGAAGAAGCATCCATGATTAGAATTTTTAAAAAGAAGAAAAAAAAAAGAAAGAAAAAGAAAGCTTGCTAGCTTAAAAAGACAGTGGCATTTTTCCCACCCCTGCTGCAGCAGGGAAGGGAGATGCCATATTTGATGAGGGTTTAGAACTGTAGTTCGACTGGCTGAAGCAACTGGGTTCTTCCACAGTGGATGATGTCATCAAAGGGAAATTATTGCAGCCTGGTTGCTAGTGGCTACAATCTAGCAAGGCTTAGAGGCGGAACAGCCTTCTTAATCAGGTCCTGCTACGTGTGATGATGACTAAGCGCCAAGTATAACAAAAAAAACTGGTCTGAGAATTTGAAAGCACTCACAATATAGCTTCAACAGCACCAGTCGCAACTGTAGTAAGACAATATGGAGATTCTTTTTCATTCATTTTAAGATAAACATACGGGGAACAAAATAATACAGACATAAAAAGATTATAAATGAAGACAATGATCCTTTTCATTTCTAGTGTAAATGGGAACGACACTGCAATAATGCTACATGCTTTTATAATATAAATGTACTAATTTTATTCACTAATGTCGAAAGAGTCATAACCATAAAAAACAAAAACATACCAAAGTTTTCTCAAGACACTTGGTTTTAAGTGTATTCTTAATTGTCTAAAATGTACCACAGTCTTCTACTTAAGATTTAAAAAACTGAATAACTGCAAATTGAGTGTTTTATCTCATCTACTAATCCCCTCCAGCAGCCTCTGGTTTCCTTCAAGGAACTAACCGGTAAGACATTCTAGCTTTGGAGGAGAAAGGAGAAACTTCTTATCAACATACTAAGTAACTTAACTACTGTATGTGGAAAGTATGTCAAAAAAAAAAAAAAAAAAAAAAGACTCACCAAGCAGATTTTCCTCTCTCCTACCTACGTATTTTTTCCCTATCTCACAGTTTGTGCTTTTTGAAAGCCTTTTAGTAGAATGTGTTTCAAAATTACGTACTCCAATTGCCTCTCTGCTAGAAATTTTTATAACATTCACAAAATAAGTAAGAAACAGTTTTATATAAAACTATTCCAAACAAAATTTCAAATAAAAGTGATGCTCCTTTGCAATCACAGTTCAAAAAGTTATAGCTACCCTCTAAGGTGATTCCTTTAAAATGGAATATTCTCCTTCTGAAATGCCTATGTTATATAGTGACACTAAATTAAAAGGATTGTCCATTAGAGAGAATTTCATAGAACTCAGGAGGTTTCTGAAAATTTTGTTTTCTTTTGTATTCAATGAGATAGCTTCTAAGGTCCATTCCAACTCAACATGAACTTCATGAAAATTGCAGGTGAGGGAAGGAAAGACAGATTTCAGAAAGCAGTGAAAAGTTCTATCCAACTTGTCTAGTACATTTTAGTTATTTGGGGTCTTTTTAAAACTTTTCTTTCAATTTTATAAATTAAACAGGTTTCTATATTTCAAAAAGTATGAACCTCAGATAAATAGAACTTCTTGAAAAACCCCACTAGGGATTTGGGAGATACAATTCCAGGAAAGGAATATAAATACAATTATTGCCACAGGAATACTCCATTTAGTCCTGATGCTAGCTATTAACATTTATGATAGGAAAGAAAATGGTAGAATCCCCTGTGTTTTTCAAATTTTCTTGGAAACAGTTTTTTATTTTGTTTGGACAAGAAAAGCTTTGACAGAGTTAATTTTACTAAATTACCTCAATATAAATTTGGTCTTTTGTGGTTGTTTGGTGTGTTCTATTACCATACGATTTTTCTAAAAACATACATTGTATGACATCTGTAAATGATTTAGTTTTTATGACATTATTTACATTCTTACATGACTTTATATAAAATGAAAAACATACCTACAAGTTTTCGTGGTATTGGTAGGTACTATCCAAACTTGTTTTTCCTGATCTACAACTTGGTCATAAAGAACGAAAATGACAGCTCATACTAATTTAAAGGAGAATATCCTCCCTATAAAAACTATTGACAATGACACATAAGTACAAGTTTTGCAAATATATTTAATTTTAAAGATAAAAAATTTTGTGTACATGCAATACAGATAATTTTACCTGTATTTGTATAGAGTTAATTTTTTAATGAGACAAGCTGTTATGAGGAATGAGGAAAAAGTAGGGAAGTGGGGTTGCATTTGGTGTTTAAATAATTCCACATCACTCTAATTTTGTAAAACAAACATATTACTTTCTAACACTAAGTGCGAAATTTTTAAAAATTTCATGAGTTAGCAAATCTCTCATGTGTATGGAGTCCATAGATACCACTTCCTCTCAGAGTAAAAGAATCATGACTTAGGTTAATATGCTTTCCACTCATGCTTTAGAAAAGTACAAAGTACACTGGAAGGTGTGGCAAAGAGGACTTTGATACAGACTAGATATTACCAGGACAACAGAATTACAATAAAGTGAAGCTAAAGAAGGAAAGCAGAAGACAAATCCATGAATTTGTGTGCATAGCTTGGGGGAAATGCTCAGGGTTAACATCTGAAGAATCAAAAACATTGAAGTGGTAGCACATGTAGGACTTAAAAATTCAGAAGGAAAGGATATTTCTATCTTCAAAAGAACCCTAGATTCTAACCTCAACTAGACATGGGATTCTGCATAAACCACAAACTCTCCAGGATGTGTTACCATTATCTAAAAAGGAAGGGGTGAGGATAGATGAAAAGAACATCATAATGCTTTAAGCCCTTTATGATTCTGAAGATTCAAGAAATCTGTCACTTAGTTTTTTTTTAAACATTTTTTTTAGTTGTAGATGGACACAATATCTTTATTTATTTTTATGTGGTGCTGAGGATGGAACCTAGTGCCTCACGCATGCAAGGCAAGAGCTCTACCACTGAGCTACAATTCCAGACCCTCTATTACTTAGTTTTAAGAGATACCTATATTTAAAAACATTTTTTCCTTTTTCCCTTTAGATCTAACTATTTGCAGAAAATACAGGGACAGAGTAACATGTTAAACAACAGCCCAGGAATGCAATCAGCAAAACTCAAAATAGGAAACAAATAAATAATGAGAGAAAAGGGAAGAGAATTTACGAAGTTTAGAAACAAAACAAAACAAAAAGACTGAAAGATATATCAATTTTAATGTTTAATTTTTAGTCCAAAAATTAGAGAGATGTGAAACATTTGATTTTAAGGAACCATACTTATTTTAGATAACAGTTTTTAAAAGAACCTTGATCTTTTTTTTTTTTTTTTTTTTTTTTTTTGGTACTGGGGATTGAACTCAGGGCCACTGGACCACTGAGCCACATCCCCAGCCCTATTTTGTGTTTTATGTAGAGATAGGGTCTCACTGAGTTGCTTAGTGCCTTGCTTTGCTGAGGCTGGCTTTGAACTCGCGATTCTCCTGTCTCAGCCTCCCTAAGTGCTGGGATTACAGGCTTGCGCCACCGCGCCCCGCTAAGAACCTTGATCTTTTAGAAGCACATAATGAAATATGTATGTGTATATATCCACCTATATGAAATATTTCAGGCTTATTTAAAAATAAGGATAGAATAGAGATGAAATGTAACTGGCATGAATTGTTATTTAAGCTAAGTAGAGAGTAACACTACTCATCTCTACACTTTAAGATTTTCTACAATGAAAATATTTAAATGGTTTTATAAATTAAATAAAAGCCACTTGTATGAGATAAATATTAATTTAAAAAATTATATACTTCACTCCTAAAACTAAAATCATTACTGGAAGCAGCAGGTGAAAAACCACAGCTCACAATGGTTAGTGGGTGCTGCAGATTTACATCTGCACACATAACGTGGCATTATACTTTAACCTGCATTGTCAAGTCCTCTTACCTATGAAACAGCATCCAAAACCAAAAAGTTGGTGGGGGAAGACAAAGCAAAGCCTTCAAGGAGGAAAATCAATTCAAGCTACACACACAGCTATAAAGTTATTATAGCATGAAAGAAAGAACAGTTGAGAATTCTAACAATAGAAAAACCAGAAAATAAATTTTAAAAAAACAGTTTTAGGAACTGGAGGTATAGGTTGGTGGTAGAGCATATGCACAAGGACCTGGGTTCAGTTCTAGTATCAAAAAGGAAAAAGATTTACAATATTCCTACCTCATAAACATAAAAGATTTTAATTCTTCACATTGCTGTCTGGTTACCCAAATAACAAATCAGAGGATTAAAAACATGAAGTTTTCTTTCACAAACATCACAAAAAAAATCACTTTTTCAAAATCAGAACCAAAAAAAATAGTTTTTTACACCTAAACAATTCGTTTTCAAGGAATTTTTCAAATATACTCACACATGAACTCAAGGTGGTTCATTAAGCAGAAGATGGAAGAATTCTAATTTTTAGAAATATTTAAACCCACATACCAATATTTACATTAAGTGTAAATGAAATAAATGCTCCAATTAAAAGATAAATACTGTGTAACTGGAGTTTTAAAACCCAACTATGGGATTTTAAGTGTCTAACTAAAACACGGATGCTAAAAGGAAAAGAATTTCTAAAAAGTATAGCATGCAAACACTAATTCAAAGAAAATCAGGGAGTAATATCAAAGTAAACATTAAGGAAAGTGTAACTGGAAATAAAAAAAGTCATTTAAAAAATAAAAGTGGTCCAATTCACCAAGAAGATATAACTTATTAACATGAGATCAAAGTATATAAAGCAAAACTGACAAAATGACCAGTGTTAGTAGGCAAATCTATAAATACAGTGAAAATTCTCAACACATCATTAGCAAATACCTATTTGTGAAACAAGAAGAAAAATCAGAAAGGATAAACAGATGATTTTGAAAGACCGTAACAAACTTTACCCAATAGACATTAGAGAACAACATAACCAAACCATCATACACATTCTCTTTCTCTCATAGCAGATAGAGAACATTTATAAAAATTGACTTTTTCCTGAGCCACCATGCAAGCTGAAAAAAAATTTCAAGCTATTGAAATTCTACAATGTATATTCTCTGACCACAATGTAATAATAATCAATTAAAAACTTAACTAGCCTGCTGCAGTGGCCCACTTCTTGTAATTAATTCCAGCTACTTAGGAGGCCAAGGAAGGAGGATTTCAAGTTCAAGTAACTTGAGTAACTTAGTGAAACCATGTATTAAAAATAAAATAGGGGCTGGGGCTGGGCTCAGTGATAGAGCGCTTGCCTCGCATGTGTGAGTCACTGGGTTCGATCCTCAGCACCACATAAAAAATAAATAAATAAAATAAAGATATTGCATCCATCTACAACTAAAAAAAAATTTTAAATAAAATAAAATAGAATTTTTAAAAGAGCTGAGGATACAGGTTAGTGGCAGACCACTTGCCTAGCATGCTCAAGGCCCTGGCTTTAATCCATACAAATAACCACAAACTCTTCCTAAGTTTGGAAATTATGACCTACACTTCTAAGTTATCTATAGGTCAAAGTATATCTTGTTATACAAATTAGAAATGGTTTTCAATTAGTGATAATCATAATGAAGGTTTATGCCAAAAGATAAAACAGTATCTAGAGTGCAACTTTTGGCTTTAATGTATTTACCTGAAAAGGCAGCTTAAAACTAAGAAGCTATCCCACTTCTTGGTCTCTATCCAAAGGACTTAAAAACAGCATACATACTACAGTGACGCAGCCACTTCAATGTTTATAGCAGCTCAATTCACAATAGCTAAACTGTGGAACCAACCCAGATGCCCTTCAATAGATGAATGGATAAAGAAACTGTGGTATATATACACAATGGAATATTACTCAGCATTAAAAGAGAATAAAATTATGGCATTTGCAGGTAAATGGATAGAGCTGGAGAATATTATGCTAGGTGAAGTAAGCCAATCCCAAAAAACCAAATGTCGAATGCTCTCTCTGATAAGTCGATGTTGATCCATAATGAGGGAGGGGACACAGGAAGAATGGAGGAACTCTGGTCAAAGGGGAAGGAGGAGGGAAGGGCATGGGGGCAGGAAAGACAGTAGAATGAGATGGACATCATAGCCCTAGCTTCATGTATGACTGCATATATGATGTGATTCTACATCACGTACAACAAGAGAAAGGAAAAGTTGTGCTCCATCTGTGTACAATGAATCAAAATGCATTCTGCTATCATGTATACTTAAGTAGAATAAATAAAAAGAAGTTAGAAAAAAATTCATCAAAATAAACCCAAAGAAAGTAGAACAAAATATGATCAGAAATTAATGAAACAAAACAGAAGTATATAATAGAAAAAGAATAAAGGGGGGCTGGGATTGTAGTTCAGTGGTACAGAGCTTGCTTCGCATGCGTGAGGCACTGGGTTCGATCCTCAGCGCCACATAAAAATAAATAAAGATACTGTGTTCATCTACAACTAAAGAACATTTTTTTAAAAAGAATAAAGGCACAACTGATTTATTAGAAAGACTAATGAATGATAAATCTATAGTGACAGATTAATAAGAGGCAGAGAGATGGGAAGGAAAAGAAAGAAAAGGGAAAGTAGAGGTGGTAGAGGAAGAAGGGAGAAAAGGGGAATTAGATCAGCAGTAGCAGAAGACACAAATAATGATTATTGGGACAAAAAAATAAAAATAAACTAATAGTACAGAATAGGGAGTATAGAAATAGATCATCCTATATTTGGGTCCTTCATATAGATCAGAGGTAATACTGTACAAGACTGGGAAAAAATGGGTTTCTTAGTAATTGATAAAAGGATAACTGGTTATATCTAAAAAAAAAAAAAAGAATTAAGTACACCCTCACACACACACACACACACACACACACTACATACACATTCAGATGATTATTGACCTAAATGTACAATGCAAATAAAGCTCTTACAAAATAATGCAGGAAAATATCTTCATAACTTTAGGGTATGAATAGTATAGTTTTCTTAATTAAAAAGGAGGGGGGCACCTGAAATCCCTGCAGTTTGGGAGGCTGAGGCAGAAGGATCACAAGTTCAAGGACAGCCTCAGCAATTTAGCAAGACTCTATATCAAAATGGAAAAAAAATTAGAAGAATGACTTGGGAGGCAGTTCAGTGATAAAGCCTCCCCAGGTACTAAAAGGCAAAAACAAAAAAATCAAAAAAAACAAAAACCACAAAGCAAGAGATTAATACGTAGGACCACATTACAATTAAGAACGTCTGTTCATAATATGTCCATTAGCAGAGTAAGGTGCAACTCACAACATAGATCATTTACAGCACCATTACTCAATAAAAAGTCTGTGTTTATAAAACAAAAAAACTACAGATCTTTACAGAAGATACACACTTCAACAGAAAATGGGGAAATGTCCTCTTAGAGATATCAAAGAGGATTTCCAAATAGCCAGTAAGTAAGAAAAGATGTTCAATCTCTTTGGCTACCAAAAACATGCAAATTAAAACCACAGTCAGAATCCATGACAAAATTAAATGTCTGATAATATTCAGTGGCTGGTGAATGTGGAACAACACTTTCATACATTCTTAGTCTAAGTGTACACTGGAATGACTATGGAAAATAATCTATGACCCAATTTTAGTTCTTGTCCAGGAAAAAATGAAATTTTTTGCACCTACACAAGAGGATACATGCATAATTTACAAAGTAGCATTGTTTGCAACCACCAAAAAAATGTTAAGAACTTGAAGATATATCAAAAATCAAATGAATGGGTAAACTGTAGTATATTCATTTAAAAATGATATAATCTAGAACAAAATCATAGATGGCAATACCTGCAACAAGGATGATTCTTGAAAACCACATTGCATAAAAGCAATAAACAAAGGCATATACATCAAATTATTCCATATATTTAAGCTTCAAAACCCGGTAATATTAAATTACATTTTTAAATGCACAGATGATCAAATCATACAGTAAAGCAATAAAGTGATTAGACAAAGAGGAAACTACCGTTAGAGGAAAAAGAAGGTATCAATCAAGGAGGCACATGAAGGAAGCTTTTGGAATATGGCTATGCTTTATTACCTGGGAGGGCTGCAAAGATGCTTGTTTTATAATAACTTGTTAAATTGTAAAAGTTATGTTTTATGGATTTTCTGATGTGTGCTATGTCACAATTCAAGTCTTTTGAGTTAGAAACTTCTCCCTCTCCATTTTTTGTTTTCTTCTTACCTTACCCCTCTAGTTTGATTTTTTTTTAGTACCGAGGATTGAACTCAGGGGTACTTGACCACTGAGTCACATCTCCAGACAGGGTCTCACTGAGTTGCTTAGCGCCTTGCCATTGCTGAGGCTGGTTTTGAACTCACGATTCTCCTGTCTCAGCCTCCCAACGCACTGGGATTATAGGCATGTGGCACTGCGCCCAGCTGCTTAATCTTAATCTAAGTCTCAATCAGTCGCAGGTAACAAGTTTCACTGAGGATCTATACTGACTTTAAATTACTTCTAAACACTGCTTCTAAGAAATTTCCTCTAAGTGGTAACTCTTTCAAGGACAATTCTTAGGTACTGTCCTATGTAACAGTGCACATGCACACACACAAAAAAGTTAATTCATTACATCATGACATTCAAGGGAGACAGGCACAGTGAACAAAACACATACACACCACAAACACACACAAATCTTTATTTACTTAGTTTTAGTTAGCCTTCTTTGGACCTTTTAGTTTTTTTAAAATTTTTTCCAGAGTAATAGCAATAACTACAGATGATATTTGAGATACAAATCATCAGGTTCTGCATAGTCTTAATAAAAATTAAGCTCACTTCTTTCCAATGACTTCAGATGACACTCACAGTACTTGATTAGCTTTCCATGCAATCTTTGGCTGATTTTATGAAGGCACCAATGTATCAATATTAAGTCTCAATATCTTTTTCCTAGTGCACAACACTAGGAAACCACAACACTTCATAAGCCCAGTATAGAACTTTCCCTAAATGTATTACCTTACTCATATAAGCACACAACTCTGGGCAGTCCCCTACTTCCACATATATTAAGCAGGTTAAGTAGGCTGCTCTCCGAAGCAATATGGAGATGCAGGTGCAGGAAATGTTCATAAGGTAGGTGGCAATAGAATGTGAAGGGTATCAAATGTATGAAGAACATGGTCTAGCTTAGAATCTAAGTATCAGATGAACTTTGGAATTATTTCTAAAAATAACCCTGAGTAGACCATTTGAAATAGTTTTGACCTTTTCCCAACAGCCATTAAATGGTAGCAGTGGTGTTTTGTTAACTTCATTTTAAGAATTTCTAAAATACTCTTTACCAAAAATTCACAATGTATTGATTTCATACTTTCTAAAAGGCTTAAGAGTTTAGGTTGTCAAATTTGAGTTTAGAATCTGACATGTTGCCAAATATCTCATTCATTAGAACAACCAAAGTTATTGGTAGATGCCAGAAAAAACAATACAACTAAAATCAGCTTGTCATCTACTGGAGACAAAACACACAAACATAATCTTTGAAACACTGGAGCAAAACCAAATTATTCTAAATCAGAATCCCTTTCTTGGATTTCTGAGCTAAACCACAACTTTATACTATCAGAATTTTTGCTTATAAATCCACATACAAGCATACTATGTTTACTAAAAAGCCACTCTTGGATTATTTTAGTAGTGTTTTAAACTGCAATAATTATCAGAGTTTCCTTATTTGTAGAAAGCAATTAACTCCAATAGTCTTAGCAACATTTAAACTTTTTATCTTCAGCAATAATTCTACCATCAATTTTCAAAACATTGTACATCATTGTCTCTCTTCATAATTATTACATTTACCTCCATAGTCTCAGTGATTCCCCATTACTCTCAGGGAAAAAAAAGTGCTAAAACTTTAATTTACATGATCTGGACCTTGTTTAACTACCTCTTCAGCCTCAATCCTTTCCTTTCTAGTTTCCATTCTCTGCAATCCAGCCACCGTTCTCTCAAGCTTCAAGTTCATTCCTACTCAAGTGCCTTCTCACAAGCTGCTCCCTGTGCCTGCTGACTGGGGTCTGCAGATCCAGGTCCCAGTGCCTCCACTCCGCTGCTTCCCTCATTTGCACGTCTGAATTGTACTCATTTTTCAGTTCTCACCTTAAATATCATATCTTAGGTTCCCCCACTTACTTGTTCTCACATTAAGTATTTTACCATATCACAATTATAATCGTGAGGTTTTCTGTGTGATTATTTATTCATTTTAATGGTTTTCTCTCATTACACTGTAAGCTCCCTAAGACAGACCCACATCATTCTTCACTGCTCTCTCCCAAGCACTTATCTTATTGTCCGGCCCATAAAGTAACCTAATAATTATTTGTTGACTGGAATATGCATAGAATTAAGTCTAAAAAAAACCTAGTTACCCCTGCATGGTAGGATTATCTTCTACATTATATTTTTCTTTATCACCAATATTTCCTACAAGCAGCACATTTTGCTCTTATTATATAAGTTAACTCCATCTTAAAAAATGAACTTCAGATTTTCAAAAGTTGCACAAGTAGTACAGAAAGATCCTGAATACCTCACTAACTTTCCCCAGTTATTAACATCTTATATTTCCATGGCACCTTTGTCAAAATTAAAACACTAACAGTGGAATATTATTATTATGTAAACCTTAGACTTTATCTGGATATCAGCAGCTTTTCTCTTAATGTTCCTTGTCTTCCAGGATCCAATCCAGGATGCCACCTTGTACTTAGCTATCATATCTTCCTGAATTCCTTGGTCTCTGACATTTTTACAGGTTGCATTCTTTCTGGAAGCCTCAGGAAAAATGGTTTCCTTGCTTTTTCCAGCTACTAGAGGCTCGACTCACTGTATCTTCCTGTTATCACTTTAATCACTTGCTTCTTTCACCATGTCTACCACTCATACTGCTCCCCCTGCCTCTCTTTCTAAAGGCCTTTGTGATTACATTAGTTCTACCCATGCAATCCATGTAATCTCCCCATCTCAAAACTGATTTAATCACAAGGAAGTGCTTTTTATCATGTTTAGTAACATATTTAGAGGTGCCAGGAATTAGGGTGTGGGAGGAGTCATTACTCAGCCAACCACAACATTCTTTGTCTTTTTCATGACCTTTGCAATTACCATACAAAAGCAATAGTGGCTAGAACAGCTGTCATCTTAGCACAACTCAAAGCAGTGGCACCAGAATGTACTATAAGTCATTGTATTTTTCACCATCGTGTACTTGCCCAAAAAAAAGCAAAAGTCAATTTTTCTTCCCAATGACCTTGGTAAAATTGTAAACAATATTCATTTTATTAAATAATAACTCTTTTTTTAAAGAATTTTTTTTTGCTAGTTGTTGATGGACCTTTATTTTATTTATTTATATGTGGTGCTGAGAATCGAACTCAGTGCCTCACACATGCTAAGCGAGTGCTCTACCACTGAGCTACAATCTCAGCCCATTAAATCATAACTCTTAAGGATACTATCTTTTTAATAGTCTATGTGACAAAATGGAAAGAATACATATAGCACTTCTGTTCATACTGTTGTACAATGTTCCATGTTAAAGAAAAGCACTTGTGTGAATGTTTGAATTGTGAGCTGAACTTTTTTCTGGGAACCAGTTTTTGTTTGTTCTGTGTGTAATTTTGCTTTGTTTGAGACAAGGTTTTGCTATGTTACCCAGGCTGGCCTCAAATTTGAAATCCTCCTGCCTCGGCCTCCTAAACAGCTGGAATTACAGGTGTTTGTCACATAGAGTTTACCATTTTCATTGAAAGAATGCTAACTATAGCTGTTTAGACCTAGACATCTGGCAGACATTTTCCCAGCACATATAAAATGAGCCTGTTTCTTCAAGTAAAACAACTGACTGTATTTGTTGTCAATAACAAAATTCAAGCTTTCAAGCAAAAATTAAATTTTAGAAATTTACATTCACCCTGTAAGTCAAACATCTTCCCAATAGTTAAATGTAGGAGCACTCCCCATACCTTCAACCCCTCCCTTCCCTCTTTTCCCATTCAATGCTGATAAACCTCGTGCCCAGCAGAGCGTGCCTCATTGGTTGTAACCTCTTGGTCTGAGGACCCTATAGAAGCTTCTGTACTTCCTGGAATAAATGGGTTCTGCATCTCGCTCTGGCAGAGCAGGTCTTACCTACCCGGGAAGTCTGGGTGGAGTGACTCTGCGGACCGTCATCCCAAAACCTCGTCCCGTGAGACTCCATTTTGTCTTCCCCGAAGACCCCTTTCCGTCTCTCGGGACCCCAACTCATCCAGCAGACCCACAAGGCACGACTTAAAACAATGGTTAAAGACTTTTCTGATGGGATTAGTAGTGAAAGTAAAAAACGTGACTTCTTGATGTTTTGAAATGAAATACGTGAACACTAACAACATCTGCATAGATCAGTCATTGCAGGTTGACTTGTGTTCCCCCAAAATTAATATCTTAAAGTCCTAGCCCCCATCCCTCAGGAGGTGACTGTACTTGGGGATAAGGTCCAAATGATCTCTATAAAGAGGTAATTAAGGTAAATAAGATCATTATAGTGGGTACAATCCAATATAATTAGCCTCTTTAGAAGAAAAGATTAGGATACAGATATACACAGAGGAAAAACCATGTGAAGACAGAGAGTAGATGGCTATCTATAAACAAAATAAAGGCCTCAGAAGAAAACCACGTCTGCCAACTCCAGAAATGAGAGAAAATAAATATGTGGTTTAAATGAGAGAAATATGTGGTTTAAAGTTACTCAGTCTGTGGTACTTCGTTATATAAGCCTTAGAGAAACTAATATATCAGTGAATCAATTTTCCAAATGACTAATGCATATTACAAAGTCATGCATGGGTAATATATTCATTAAAAGTGCAAAACGAGCCAATGGTTTTAATTTAACAGAACACAAAATGCTCATTAATAGGGTTTCCACATTGCAATTAACCTTTAAGAAATTTTCACTTGTCAAGTTCTGGTCTCATTTCAAAGAAGAATATCCACAACAATCAGAAAAAACAAATTATTTCTTCCAACTTTATATTTACAAAAGGTTGGGTTTTATTATCTTTTTATTGTAATTTCAACCAAAACATTACAAGAGATTTAAAGAACATATGAGGCTCTAGCTATCTTCTATCAAACCAGATATTAGAGATTACCACCACCACCACCTTGTACTAGTAATGGAACCCAGGGCCCCATGAAGGCTAGACAGGCACTCTACCACTGAGCTACTCCCCAGTTCTGGACACACTTCGTAAAAGGTAAAACAGTGCCATTCTTCCCACTAAGTTTATTTTGGAAAATGTTTTTATTAAAACCTTATTAATGTTAAAATGCAATTAGTTTATTATTGCTTTTCATAGGAGTTTGCTTATTATGTTTGTTTGTTGAAGGATTTGCTGGAGCCCCACGCAGGCTAGGCAAGAACTTTCACTGAGTTATATCCCCAGCCCTATTGTTATTTTTTAATGAATTAAACGTTTTAAAATTCTTCTGTTTTAGTTTCTAATATGGTACACATTGATCATTACAACCTACACTTTTAAAAAAGCTGTTAGGGGACCTCAATAGTAGAAATGGACTTTGGGAATAAAAAGCTAGGGAACTGCTGCCTAAAAGAAGAAACGTTCCTCAAAGCCTCTTATTTTGTGAATAACATGGGGGAATACTTAGCTATGTTTTACTTTTTTAAATGTTTGTAATACAGATTTATAGTCATCTGATATTTGACAAAGGTGCCGAAAATATATGTGGGGAAAAAGACAGCCTTTTTAACAAACGGTGCTGGGAAAATTGGATATCCATATGTAAAGGAAAGAAACTAGATCCCTATCTCTCCTCCTGCACAAAACTCAAAATGAGGGCCTGGGGTTGTAGCTCACTGGTAAAGTGCTTACCTAGCACATGTGAGGTACTGGGCTCAATCATCAGCACCACATACAAATAAATAAAGGTACAGTGTCCACCTACAACTAAAAGTATATTTTAAAAAACTCAAAATGGATCAAAGATTTAGGATTTAGATTTAGGACTAAAATGACTCACTCCAATTATATATATATGTTATATATTCCAATTATATATGTTATATATAATTATACATATATAAAATTATATATAAAATTATATATATATATATCAAGCCTAATTTTTCAGGTTTTTCACAAGCTTTAATTTTTAACTGATAATGATGAATAGTCATTATTAAGGATAATTTCTATTTTTTAAAAGTGTTCCCTAGATTATGTATTATTCACTCTCAGTGGGCTGATTCCAGTTTTTGAGATTAGTAAGTACACATCTTATAGAATTTTTTAAGCAAGACCTATGCAACAACTACCTACTAAAGTCAGCACAGTCCAAAGCAGTTTCTAACAACCTAAATCCTAATCTAGATGTCATGTCTGAGTTTTAAAGCTACATCTTTTTCATGAATAGTATTGGAAGTGCTACTGACATCTCACTTGAATGTTAACACAAAGGAAATTATTTATATTGAGGAGGATAGAGTCCTAACATATCAAAAAGGGAAGTAACACAGAAGGATGTTAACAGTTACTGGGTCCCTAATATTAGCCAGTCACTCTGTTAAGGATTCTATATACATCATTTATACATTTAGATATCTACACACACTCAATTCTCAGAGCAATCACTTAAAGAATATTACTATTTTTTATAAAGACAAAAGCAGAGGCAAAAAGAGGCAAATGACCTACTAAAGGTTACAGAGCTAGCAATTAGAGGAGCCAGGATATAAATTCATGTCTTCAACTTGAAAACCACTAAACATTATAGACTTTCCTTCAGCACATATACTAAAAACACTAATAGTACTTTTTAATAATTATTTTGGGGGAGGGGATGGTATCCTTTACAGATTCCATCAAGAAAGAATATTTAATACCCAATCATTTATCCTATTGTCCATTTCCATACTCAGATACTAAATACAAACAGAAATGATATTTTTTCTGTGAACATTTTTCTGAGATCATGATGGCAAATCTAATCTCTGGTCCCCACTACTTATACAACATTCCCCTTCCCGCTGCTGTTAATAGGACCACATTAGCTATGATGAAAGAATATTCATTATTTCACTAACATATACGTATTCCTATTGCTGAGCCTTCCTGTATTATCTTCCACTGTACAATAATCTTCCCAATTCTAAAGGGTTATCAAATTAAAATCCTTTTTATTTATTTATTTAGAGATGTAATTTTTGGAATCTGAATCACCTTATTTAAAATTTACATAATTACTATCAACTGCTATTCCATATCTTTTACCTTCAACTATACTAACTTTGAGAACAGAATCTGTATAGAAAATACCCAGGGGTTGTCTACCTACAGTCATACCAACTTCTTCCTTGCTAATAGAACTTTGATTTTGATTGGTTGTTAACAGGTCTAACTCCAGTAATGTCCTAGCCAACCAGTAATCTCATTTTCCTGCACCAGCAACCCATCTGAGCTTGAGAATGTGACCCAATTCTGGGCAGTACTATAAGAGGAAATGTACTTACCCCTTTCTGCTTGGCACTATTCTACTGAAGTCTATGAACAGAGACTTGAACACTTAATGAGAGTATGAAGGATAGAAAGAGCTAGATCCTTCTATTCTTTTGGTTTTTCTGAATTAATTTTCTGTCTCATTAAAGTGCTATTTAAAGATAGAAAAAATGAGTACAAATTATGAATACACATGTATTTTTCTAGTTTATAACCCTGTCATTAAAAATTGCTTCTTAGAAATTCAGGAAAAAAATCCATGAAGAAAGCAAATAACTAATAAAACACATCAATGATGAGGATAGTAAATAGTTAATAATAGCAAAATACTACCTTCATTTTTGTTTAAATCAAAGAACATCCAAGGCAGCCAGACTTGAGGTGTCAAGATTCTGAATAGTGAAACAAAAAGAAGCAAACTCAACTTGTCTCAACCATTTTGTCTTGAGCCATTTCCTGATTCATAAACAGAATAACTGAGAAGCCCAGAAGAAAGTGAAGGTTGGGAGTCTTTCAGGGTCTTAATGGGTCAAGGAGACAAATTTTAAGGAAATGTGGAATTGAATGGGCCAATATCCAGTGGGAGGAGATAAAAGTTATGCAGCTTTTCTCCTAAAAATAAATCATGATTCCGAAACTTTATGGGCAAGAGTCAAAAAGCAGTGGTTAAGAGATTTAAAAAATAAGCAGAGCTGTTAGCTGTCTCAAAATGCCAGAGAGGCAAAAAGTGAGTGTCAGCACCCACCGAAGAAGAGTTTTAGCAAACACGCTAGGTTTTCTATTAAACTTCTCAAAGACTATTTCCTAAAAGTAAATAGTTCAAAAATAGGGTAACTTTCAGAAAGTCTGAAACCATGTTGCAAATTCTTCTAATCCTAAATGAATCTTATACTACCTGTCTGCCTTAGGAAAACAAAAACACTCCAAGGAAGATATTATTATCTAGATTCCACATATTTTTAATATTCAGCACTCAGTTAACAATTACAAAGGCTACCAGGAGTTTGGGGGGGGAAAAAAATCAAACAACAAAGGAAAAAAAAAGCAACAGAAACAGACCCACAGGTGATCCAGATATCAAAATTCTCAGACATGGATTTTAAGAGAGATTATTATGCTCAAAAAAGCAGATAATATGGGGATTTCTCCCAGAATATTAAAATCTATAAAAATAATCAAAAAGAAATTCAACTGAAAAATAACTGAAGTTGAAAAATCAGTAGTAAATAATGAAATACTATTAACACACAATTTTAAAAACTGCTGTCAATTATTGGTAAAGATGTGAACTTTTAACACACCACTGGTAGAAATGTACATGCTACAGTCACTCTGGAAGTATCTTTGAAAATATCTGATAATGCTGAGATAAAAATACTCCGTAGCCGGGTGCGGTGGCTCAAGCCTGTAATCCCAGCACTTAGGGAGGCTGAGACAGGAGAATCGCAAGTTCAAAGCCAGCCTCAGCAATGGCGAGGCACTAAGCAACTCAGTGAGACCCTGTCTCTGTATAAAACACAGAATAGGGCTGGAGATGTGGCTCAGTGGTCGAGTGCCCCTGAGTTCAATCCCCAGTACCAAAAAAAAAAAAAAAATACTCCATGATCTATGCATTCCATTTTGAGTATAAATCACACAGAACTATGTACATAATGTGCAGTAAAACATATGTACATGAAAACATACAGCAGTACTATTAGTAATAGCCAAAATCTGCAAAGAAAAAAATTAAATAATTCAGCAGTAGAACAACTGAATAAACTGCAGTATATTTACACAATGGGGTATCACATGGCAATGAAAATAAATTACTACTATATGCAACAACATAGATGATTTCAAAACACAAGTAAAAGAAACCAGACACAAAAGAGTACATATGATTCTATTTATACAAAGTTTAATATTATCTCTTTTGTTTTCTTATTACATATAACACCTAGCCAATACAAGCATACAATATATATTGAATGAATGGACTTATAGGAAACCCTTGGGGGTCAGGGACTCTGCAACTTCAACAACAACTCTTTGTTTCTTTGCAGTGCTGGAGACTGAACCCAGCGCCTTATGTATGATAGGCCAGTGCTCAACCCCTGAGCTACACCTCTCAGCCCCTCTATTTATGTAAAATTTAAATACCTACAAAGCTAATCTAAACAAATCAAAATAATAATTATTTTGATTTTTTGAAATTTAAAAGGGATCAAAATAGCATCCTGGGAGTATTGGTAAAAGGTTTTTTTCCTTGATTAAAGGATAGATTCGTGAGTTATGTTCACTTTACAGATACACCTATGACTTAATGATTGCATACCTCTTTGCATTACATTATATTTAAATTTAAAAATTTACCCAAACATGGGGTTTTGTTTTGAAGTGAATAAAATGTTTTGGGACTAGATAGTGGTGGTAGTTGTACAACATAATGAAGGTGCTGAATGCCACTAAAAAGTATACTTTGAAATGGTTGTTAATGTTATGTGTATTCACCTCAATTTTCAAAAGTTATCCAAAAAATCAATTGATAAAACAGTGTATGTATTTTATTGATAGATGCACGAACATAAATATAGAGTAACAATGTTGAACTTACCAACTGCTGTGTCACCATCTAACAAATTATCATCTTCAGAAGTTTGAAAGTCCATAATAACACCTGCTCCATCTAAGAGCTCCTCATCACTACTTGCACTTGTTATACTGTTGTAGCTGTTTCTATAGTAGCCTCTATGGAACAGCTGCTCAGACTCCATTTAGCTGTCTGATTATCTAGAAAAAAAAAAAAGAGTGAAATAGTTTTTCAATTCTTCCAATATATAATACAAATACCTAGTTTAAAAAAAAAGATACTTGTATTAAAAATATTAAGTTCATTCACTATAACAATGTTTTTATTGTTCTTACTCTCTGTTCTAAAAATAATATTGCTGCTACATGGTTTAATTTTAAAAATATATTTGAGCTGGGCATAGTGGCACATTCCTGTAATCCCAGCACTTTGGGAGGTTCAGACAGAATCACGAGTTCAAAGCCAGCCTCAGCAATAGCGAGGCACTAAGCAACTCAGTGAGACTCTGTCTCTATATAAAACACAAAATAGGGCTGGGGATGTGGCTCAATGGTCAAGTACACCTGAGTTCAATGCCCAGTACCAAAAAAAAAAAAATATATATATATATATATATATATGCATATATATATTTGTATAAGTGCTCAACATCATAAAAAATTTCAACATAACTGTACTGACATTAGTCATTGACTTGAAAAGTACATATGTGGTACTTGAAAGACAATCATAAAAGCAGTCAAACCAGTAAGGTTTGTAAAACAAGACTGGTTAGTTAGGTCATAGTAAGTGTATAAAGATGAAAGATAACAAATGAAAGTAAATATACTCCAATTCTAGCACTAAATTCTAGCAGTGAATTCTAGTCCTAAAGACTTAAGTTTGGGCTGAGGTTGTGGCTCAGTAGTAAGTAGAGCACTTATCTAGCACGCATGAGGCACTGGGTTTGATCCTCAGCACCACATAAGAAAACTAAATAAACAAAATAAAGATATTGTGTCCATCTACAGCTAAAAATATTTTTTTAAAAAAGACAAGTTTGTTTTAAGGCAACCTCATTTTCAGTACGTTTTCCTTCTGTTCATGGAAAAAAAATTACCTCAAAGAGATTTAATAATAAAGCATTTATATTACAAAGTATAGTTCTTTTAGAAAAATATCACTAATAATGCCCATCTTTTAAAGAGATTTAAAATATAAAGTCCCTACCTTATAGATCATTTTAAAGAAGGTGACATTTTGAGAGCTACTTGGGATCTTCAGAGTATGCCTCAAGTCACAGCATTAAAAAATTAATTTCCTAATACCTGTGAGTCATGGAGAGTCTAGACCCCTCTTCATAACAAGAGCATTCAACTTAGTGCCATATAAACTAATGAATGGCACAATATAAGGGCAATAAATGTTAATCTCTTTATTCACTCAATCAGTGAATCCAAAAGAAATGTATTTAGTTCTCAATAAACAAATCTCTGAAACTGTATTAAACTTGTCTAGGAGGAATAACCAAAAACTAGCACATAGCCAGGTGTGGTGGCACAAGCCTGTAATCCCAGCACTTAGGGAGGCTGAGACAGGAGAATCGCGAGTGCAAAGCCAGCCCCAGCAAGGGCAAGGCGCCAAGCAACTCAGTGAGACCTTGTCTCTATATAAAACACAAAATTGGGCTGGGGATGTGGCTCAGTTGTAGAGTGCCCCTGAGTTCAATCTCTAGTACCAAACAAAAACAAAAACAAAAACAAAAAACTAGCACATAATTTAAAAAGAAAAACTTAAATATTTGCTGCTTTGCAACTTAATGTCTTACAGCTACTTCTACCAAAGATGGCCTATTATACTGAGATTGTTAGAATGTATTAATCAAAGCAAGTTTTACAGTTAAAAATTAAGATAGGAAAATAACTGCTCATGCTAAGAATTTTGTAGTTCCTTCAAGACAACCAAATTAAACATGGTGACTCCTGTGAAATAACCAAAAGACTTTTAAAAAAAAACATACTTCAAGAATCATTTTAATTTTGATGTATCAAAGCAAGTATGCTAAGATTTTGCAAAGAATACAGAAATTCTATTCTTCACTTCTTTACATGACAGAGGAAAGAGGCTTTTTAATAACATACTTCAGTGAATACTAGAGGCTCCATGGCACCAGGAAATCTCTTTAAAATAAACAAATTTTTCTTTGTAGTGGGACTTCAATCAGAAAGTTCCAACATACTCCTCCATATCATCCCTAAAAGTCCCTTAAAAACTATTAATAATTGGAAACTTCACTTTTAAACTTAAAAAAATATATTTTCATAACACCTTTGAGGCATTCAAGACTCCAGACCTTTCTTTATAAAAAGAGAATTCAATTCAGTTCCAAATAAACTAATTAAACTCAGGCCTGAATAGAAAACTATTTCTATAAAATTAATAAATCAAAAAAATTTTTCCTCTTATTAACCCAGAAACCTATAGAAAGAACTGTACTGTCTGATGCAGCAAGCATAAGCCACACCTTGCTACTGAGCCCTTAAAACATGGCTAGTTCAAACAGAGATGAACTCTATGTGTAAAATACCTTCCAGATTTCAAAGACAAAATTAAAAATGTCATGTATCTTATTAATAATTTTATATTTGATTACAGATTAAAATAATGTCTTAGACATATTGGGTTAATAAAATATACATATATACACATATGTATGTGTGTATGTGTGTGTGTGTGTATATATATATATATATTTTTTTTTTTTTTTTTTTTTTGGTACCAGAGATTAAACTCAGGGGTACTCGACCACTGAGTCACATCCCCAGCCCTATTTTGTTTTATTTAGAGACAGGATCTCAACTGAGTTACTTAGCACCTTGCCATTGCTGAGTCTGGCTTTGAACTCGCGATTCTCTTGTCTCAGCCTCCCAAAGTGCTGGGATTATAGGTGTGCGCCACAGAACTGGGCATAAAATATATTATTAAGCTTAATATATTATTAACTTTCTTCCTTTTTTAAGTGGCTATTAAAAATTTTTAAATTATGCATGTAGTTCACGCTAGCAGCACAAATATTTTTACTGAACAATACTTATATAAAATATTCAAATTTCTAGGACAGCATAAAGGAAATATAAGAAAATCTGAATACCACCATTAAATCTTTTTAGGTTCTAACCCAGTTTCCAGATATAATCACAAAAGGCTATATAAATGATAACAAAGCAGTTGAAATTTTGCATATTAAAAAATGGAAAACAATAATGCAAAGTCACTTTCTCTTTTTTAATTGTAAAAAATATAGTTAAGCCAGGCGCGGTGGCGCACACCTGTAATCCCAACACTTTGGTAGGCTGAGACAGGAGAATCACGAATCCAAAGCCAGACTCAGCAAGGGCGAGGGGCAAAGCAACTCAGTGAGACCCTGTCTCTAAATAAAACACAAAATAGGGCTAGGATGTGGCTCAGTGGTCCAGTACTCCTGAGTTCAATCTCCAGTACCAAATAAATAAATATTTAAAATAAAATTGACAACATTGTACTAGATACATAGTAGCTTGCAAACATATTTTTGGTTATATGAAGGTTAGTAAAAATCTGTGAAAAATCCCCAGGGATTAATCCAGGTTTACTATAATAATTCTGTAATGATTTATATACATTACCCCGATCTAATTTAATTTCCACACTGCAGTTAGCAGTTTTTTTGTTGTTGTTTTTTCAAACATAAGTCTGTTCAGTATTCTGTCCCCACCACATGGATTTAAATCTTTTCATTTTCTACCACCCTTAGGAGATCAAGTCCTTAACAGCAAAGTCCTATGCTACCTGGCCAGTGCTCAGTTCCGCAGCCTTTTTTTTTTTTTTTTTAATAATACTGGGGATAGAATCTAGGGCCTCACACATGTTAGACCAGTACTCTACCACTGCACTACTTCTCAAATTTTTTTTTTTTTTTTTTTTGGCCAGGCTGGCCTCTAACATGCTATTCTCCTGCCTCAGCCTCTTGAGCAGCGGGGATTACAAACTTGTACCACCCACTCCCAGCTTCATGTTGTAGTGTATGTCTTACAGTACTCTAGACTCATTGATCTTTCAATCTCAGTCCTACCATGATCTTTCCTGCCTCCTGCCCAAATGCGTTTGATACATCCTTACCTGGAACATACCCTCTCCTCTTCATCTAATTAACTCTCCTACTCATTCTTCAGATCTCACATCAAGTATCCCTTTATTTAAAAACCAAGCTTACTATCCGAGCACTGTCCTAAGCACTTTACAAATCATTCAATATTTATATTAAATATTTAAATATTTACATTTAATCTTTATATTAAATATAACCACAACTCTAAAGCTTAGGTGCTATTATTATCCCCACATAAAAGATGAAGAAATAGAAAAACAAAAAAGTTTAACACTTGTACAAAGTCATGAAGCTACTATAAAAGAGCTTCTCTGACCTACTTACTACCTGGATCAAATCTTCCCTGACTAGGTCAAATTTTCTCATAAGTAGTTCTTAGAGCTCTCCTTTATAGCACTTAACTACGGTTGTATTATTTTACTCATTTATGTGACTATCTTACTAATTATGTCTGTTTCCCTTCCCATGTGTCATGAGATCTGGCACTCTGTCAATTTTTGCTCAATTTTGCATATTCAATAGTTAGCACCGTACCTGGCACATATTTGGTATTATTCAATTTCTATAATGAAATAATCTTCAATGGAGGAGGTACAAAATGAAAAACCATGTCTTTAGAACAAAACACAGAAGGCAGTCTTTGGGGATAGGGATAGGCAAAGATTTCTTTGACTTGACACCTAAAGCAAAGGCCATAGAGGAAAAAATGATAAAGTGAGTTAAATACTTTTGTTCTGTGTTAGACCCTTTTAAAGGATGGAAAGATGGTGTACAGAATAAAAGGAAATATTTGCAAACAACCTCTGACAAATAACAAATATCTGTTATTTTTACACTCCAGTCTGCAATCCATTGTATTCATTTTAATTTTTATATAAGGTGTGAGACATAGTTTGAAGGTTTGGGGGTTTTGTTGCTGTTTGCACATGGATGTCCAATTGCTTCAGTACCATCTGTTGAAAAATCATCCCTCCACTGAACTGTTTTGTGCCTTTGTCAAAAATTAGTTGGTTTGGGCTGAGAATGTAGTTCAGTGGCAGAGCACTTTCTAGCACATGTGAAGCCCTGGGTTCAATTCCTAGCATCAAAAAATAAAATAAAATTGATGAGGTTGTAGCTCAGTGGTAGAGTGCTTGCCTAGCATATGTGAGGCATTGGGTTTGATCGTCAGCACCACATAAAAATAAATAAACAAAACAAAGGTATTGTGTCCATCTACAACTAAAAAAAAATTTTTTAAATAGCTAAGCATATTTTTGTGAGTTTCAGAGTTCTCTACTGGCTCACTAATCTATGTATCTATAGGTATACTCATATCACACAGTCTTGATTACAGAAAGTATGTAAATCCTAAAACTGGGTACATTGATTTCTAACTTTTTTGCCTTTCCATATAAATTTTAGAATAGTCTTGTATATATCAAACAAAAAAATTTCATTGAGTTAATTTATATATGTGTGTGTGTATACACACATATATATAGCATTAATGAATAACAAATACATAATGAATGATACATCTCTGATGGTTGTACAAAAACTCAAATTCAACAAGACCTAAACTAAATAAATATTTGCCCTAAATCTGCATGTCCTCCTACTTTCCCTCTCTTAGTTTGCAGGATCACCATTTATCTAGTAAGCTAAAGCTAGTTTACAGAATCATTTATTAATTTTTTCCAACAACACGTTACTGAGCACCTAGTACATCCAGGAGTGAAATCAGGTGCTGCAGTAATCAATAAAATATAGTTCCTGTTCCCAAGTCAGTGGGAAGTCAGATAACTACCCTAAGGTATGACAAGCATCTTCACAGAAAAGGTATCTGATAACACTGAGAAGTAAGCATGCTAGCTGGTAAAGAGTCTGTGAATACTTAACTAGGAAAATGTTTTATGCAGTGTATTGAAAGACTAGGATGGGTTAGCTATAAGGTGAAAAGTCAACACAGGTCAAAAAAATTATGTACAACAACACAGAAGCATAATAATGAAATCAGTATGGGTTAAATTAAGGTAAGAGACTGGAGAGTAACTAGAGATAGATGCCAGATCATGAAGGGAGGGGCTCATAATTTATGCTAAGAAATCTTCATACTCATCTACACACATGGGAAACCATTACAAGTTTTAAAAAAGAGAAACCGCATGATCAGATGTGAATTTTATCAAGTCAATACTAGCAGCAGTGTGGAAGACAAATTAGAAGGGCAAAAGATTGGTGGACTAAAGGTAGAGGAGTCAGATGAGAACAAACCTTTGATAATTCCAAAGATGAGATAGGACATAACTGAACTAAGCTAGCAATATGGAGAAGCAGAGAAAGTTTTAATAAATATTTTAAGAGGACTTGGTAAATAATAAAACATATGAAATGGTAATGAAGAAGAAATCTAAGATATTGACTAAGTTTCTGACTTGAGTAATTTTAAAACAGGTGACATAAACAAATTGACTACAGTGTTCTATCTAACTTTAGTATTATACATCCAACCTTCATTTTCTGCTTAAAGTCAGATTAAATGAAGGGCATGGTTACCTTCAGTACAACGATCTAACCCCCAAACTGCAAATACTAAGTAGAATACCACCTGAATTTGCGTGGTGGGAGAAGCAGCAATAGGAAGATCCTGGAAATAGGTGTCTGAGGGGGCCCAAAACCTGAGATAATCACAGTACTTTTGTGGCTCCCCACAAACTTCTGTCTCTCCCATAAAGTAAAACGGGAAGAGCTGAGGATCTTGGCTAAGTACCAAAGGTGTGCCTGTCAACCGTCTGAACAGTAAGCTAAACAGAAAAGTAGGTCACAATCTGGGTAAAAAATTAATGAAAATCCTCAATGTCAGCAACTAGAAAGATGGAACAAAAGTCTCAAGAGCAGTGATGGCAGGAAGGTGAAACCTTGATAAAGCCATTTGTATATAACCAATGTTCTCATTTTAAATTTTTAAAAAGTTTGTATCAGGCACTGGTCACACATTAAAGTGTGAAAACGTATGAATTTCAAAATAATCATTTATTGGCTAAAGTTTATAGAATAGTTATCAAAGTAGCAGAAATTGCAACAAACTAAAACACAATTTTCTCATCTTAATAACTGTATTTTTATATAGGCCTTACAACTACCAGCACACTTCCGCATAAATTACATTATATACTGTCCTTGAGTGGGATGTTTTATTTTCCTACACATTAGTATACATTCCAATAATAAAAAACAGCATGTGATAGATGTCACAGAAGACATAAGAATTATTATCAAACTCAGAAAACCAAATTTCACTGTGATTAATAATAAGAAACCTTTATTGGAAGAGACACACCTGAATCAGACCTTTAAAAGTAAGAGGAATTTTATGGGGCAGAGATGGGAGAAATTATCTGAAGCAAAATGAATGGCATGAGTCAAGTTATGGAGAAAGCAACAAAAACACTTGTAAATGAATGAGTAGGTTTACAGACTACTAGTCCTATAAAAAGTGTCCCTACTCCCACCTAAAATTGTAATGGCTAAAAGCATAAGAGAAGTTCTAAAGCCAGATACAAGCACACTCCTGTAATTCCAGCCACCCAAGAGGCTGTGGCAGGAAGACTGCAGGTTCAAAGCCACTATGGGCAATTTTGTCAGGCCCTGTTTCAAAAAAAAAAAAGGCCAGGGATGTAGCTCAGTGGTACAGTGCCTGTGTAGGATGTGTGAGGCCCTATGTTTAATCCCTAGTAACACCAAAAAGGTATTCCTTACAATATACTTTGGGAATGGAATGGTGGTCTCATACACAAGGTTCATGTAGGGATGGAAAAAGAAAAAAAAGCTAGAAAAAGAAATCAAAGCCTCAGTATGAACAAACTAGAATGCCAGATTAAATGGAGGTGGAAGAGCTGAACAAAGGAATGATCCAAAACTGGCTTCTCTGAAGAATAAAATGGCATTTGTGTAAGGAGGGTACCAGCAAGAGGAGACTGAAGGCAAGCACACCACTTAGGATGTTCTGGAACCATTCTGCTAAGAGATAATAAATGAACTGGAAGTGAACCTCAGAGGTAGAACACCTGCCCAACACACAGGAGCCCTTCCCTGGGTTTGATCTCCACAATCATAAAAATCCATCATCAAGAATCTAAAGTCACAATGAAAACAGAAAAGAACATATATTCATGTGTCACAAAGAAGAAAAATCAAAAAATCTGGACTTATGGGAACAAGGGAAAGGTAAGCATAGTGACTCACAAGTTTACGTTTCTTCCTATATTTTTAATGAAAAGACTACATCCTTCTAGAAATTGAGAAGTTAATTGTAGTTGGAGAAAAGTAAAAAAATTGTTGGAGAAAAAAGCAGAAGGAAAAGTTGGGAAACATGTTGAATATGTGATGATCCCAAGATATCTGGATAGAAATATCTATTTAGTAGGCGGGTGGATCCACCAAATTCCCACTGGGAATTTGTGCCATATTTTTTTTCTCATCTGATTTCATACTTAGGAAGAGATCTTTTCTTTTCTCCTTTACCTAACCAAGTAATTACAAAACAAAATGAGAAAGTAGTATATTAAAATTAGGCAGAGCTAGTTATTAACTAATATTAATTACTTATACACAGAACAATCATACCTTTATTTTAAAATCACTGGAAAATAAAAATTAGATGTAAAATACACATATGTTGAACATCCTAGATAACTAATTTGAGATGTGTAAGACTGATGAGACATTAAAGATAGTATTTATATAATAAAAGAAGGCTAAAGGAGGGTAGACAGGGAAAGTAGAGAAGTTGTTCAAAGGATACCAAGTTTCAGTTAGACAGGAGGAGAAACTTCTAGTGATCTATTGGACAGCAAATTGACTATGGTTACAAATAATGTATTATATATCTCAAAATTGCTATTTCAAGTGTTCTCAGGGCCACATCCAAAGACATAAATGACAAGCAAAAGAGCTTATAGATATGTTAATTTAATCTTTCTACAATTGCATAGATTTATCAAAACATCACATTATACTCAGTGAATACATACACAGTTGTACAGTGTGAGTGGTGAAATCATACTGCTGGGCTTCAGTTTCAATTCTGACACTTACTACTATGGGACCTTGGGCAAGTTAATTAAATCCTTGGGGGCTCAGTTTCCAACATCTGTAAAATGGGGATAGTGAAAAGCACCAACACCATTCATGGCTTTGGTGTGAGAATTGAGATAACCCACAAAAACACTTAGAAAATAGCCTGAACTATAGATTGTGCTCAATTATTAATACTTATTATATTGTACTATATTATATATTTGAGAAGCCTGCTGACAAGTCTGACTACAAACTAAGCTGGAGGTTCTACAAAGCAGTGATAGTTGCCAAACCCCACAGGATACTGCTTTGATATATGACCCACCACAGAGATCAAATCTGGCTTCCTGAGTGGTCTGAAAATTATTCCCAACATGTCACAACAGGAAATGGAAAGCCTATCACCAACATGACCTGGACAATTGCCAATTTTCTAACATAAACCCAAAACCTCAACAAATCTGTTTCCTTGAACTGTATGTATCCAAAATGAAGTTAAATATTTACATTCTTAATGAGTTCTGTGTGACTGACAACACGTGTTAAAGCACAATTTTCAAGTAAAGATATAAATACTATACATTCATAGTGACCTCTTAATTTGACCTGTAGTTCAAGGAAACAATCAATCTTTTAGGTAGGAAATGAGGAGGAAGAGGTAGAAGAAGAATGCAATCTCTGATAGATTCTGCCAACAGTAACCATCTCTAGTAACTAGAGGTCATGTAAATATATTCAATTTGAGAAAATATATATAGATCACACACATGGATTTTAAGCCATACTACAGTAGTAGCAGCAGTAGCCCCTTTTAAGTTGAAAGGCAAGAATACACGCAATCATTTAAACTCCCATACTCTTGAACTAAACAAATACTCTTATATTGTAGTGACTTACAAAGGCATGTAGAACTGACAAATTATTTCCATACTGACTTCATCAAGAAAATAAACTCCTAAATTAACTTTTTATGGATAAAAGGAAAAGCATTTCTGGAGTTAACAATTATATAAGCCACAATGATGCTGCAGGAACTGAATTGCATGACTCAAAAAAGTTTGTAGAACTGAACTTTTTGAATCTCATATATGTGTATATATATGGTCACTATCAATTTAGTTATAAACAGGAATTTTTTCAAAGGAAACAAATGTCAGCCTTTAATATGTATCGTGTGTATGTAATTATCTTATATGTGCTCCACAGTTTTAAAATGCCATACAAATAAAGAATACCACAGAACCACATGGTATTTGCTTCTGTGGTCCAACAAGTTCAACATCAAAACACAAATATATATAAGTTCTTATATACACAAGTAAATCTGAAATAGAAAAACTGAATATAGTTAAATTTGGGCAAATTTAGCGAAAGTAACATCCACCAAGTTCAAAATTAATCTTTTCCTATTTCATACTTCCATTCTATTCAGGTCCTTCGATGGTTCCTGAAGAAAAAAGGTGAAATTTCAAATAATGAATGAGGGTATATACATAATCAGGATGAGTTTAACATTACGTAGGTACATCTGTTGTAAAATAAATCAACATGAGAGCCCTAGCCTCACAGTTGACCAAAAATCCGTGAACATGACAGCTAACGAATCTTCGCTGGTACAGTTCAACTCACCTCGCAGCTCAGAGGCATAGCAAAATCGGTGGCTGTGTTTTGGGCTGCTTTTGGATTCTGCATCTGTTTAAAACCTAAAACCTAGCTACCCTGGGAGTTTCACCTGCAGAAACTCTGACACAACGAAAGCTATCGCGATTAAAAAGATACCTGGTGTTTTCTACTGAAGAGATTACGTAAATTTTGCCAGGTGGGACTTTTTTTTTTTTTGTCCTCCTCCAAACACAGGAGCAGCATTAAGTTAAATCCTCTTGTTTTGCAGGGCCCTAGAATCAACCTGCTTCTGTCCAAAATTAAAAATAAAAACCTCCAACCACACTCTCCTCTTAAAAAACTAACATTGAACCCATGCTCCAATTCACGCGTAAAATAGGATAGCTTTCAAGCCACCACACCCTCCTTCCTTATTATCCAGCCCGATTCCAGGCCGCGGGCGAACTAGGACTCTGAGAAAGGGGATGCGGGTTCCGGACCGGACCGGCCCTGACCCACTGAAGGAGAAGAGAAACAGCAGGAGTCCGGAGCCCGACAGGTACGTCCCCAGCGTCGACGCGTGACGTCACCGCGTTGACGTGAACGGCCGTTCAGCGTCCGGCCACCCCTGCACATCTTCCTCCGGCCACTCGGGGAGCCTCGTTGGCGCCTATTGGGCGATGTGGGAACAGTGGGCGGGCTGGGGATGGGTGGCGAGGAGGAGGAGCAGCAGGCAAACAGGCTGCGCCCTGGGCCGCGCTGGCTGCAAGGCTCTGGCTTGGTGATTCCTCACGTCACTCACGCATTCTTGCTTGCCCCTTCGGTGACCTCGGGAAAGGGCAGGAGGAGGCCTCCGGGGTAGGGAGGGGAGACATTTCGGAAGGCTGCCCGCGCGGTTCGCTCTAGCTTCTTTGCGAAGCTCGCATTCCACTCCGCGGGAGACCACAGTGCCCGGGAGCAGCACACGGGACACCTCCGATCCCCGAACGCAGCAGTGAAAAGCCGAAGTAGCCGTCAACGAGCTGTAGTTCTCGAACAGATCCAGAGACGTGGTCCTTGGAATTTAGACCAGTACCAAATGTTTGTGCCTATAGGTCGCGGACAGAGTAATGCACCTGTGTCATCTCGCTTTATACGTCGTCGCCGGTTATGCACCCACCATACATTGGAAGAAAACGGATAACCCAGATTTAGCAATCACGCACTTTCAAAACTCACGCTTGAAAATTATTTTGGTGAAATATATAATCTAATGCTCCTATCGTGTCACAGAATTCAGTATGCCTGCTCCTCGTGCTCAAGGAGCTGTATTCCGATGCAGGGCAAGGAGATGCACGGGAAGAATGCCTTGGCCACAGCTGTAGCTTGCCAGTTAGCTTGGTTAGCAGGTACAGGCTTTGCACTTCTTGAGCAGTATGTGTACCACCACTGGGTGGCAAAATTAAGACCTGTGAATATTGAGTGGCTTATGTATAATTAATGTGTTATGAATACATATAGTACTTAATACTAACTGCCCGTTGTACCTTATTAATATTAGATATGTCAATCTTTACAAATTTTCTATATTGACATATATATGCTCTATCCAATTTGTATCATAGGTTAGCAGCTTGTCTGTGTTTGACAAGTGAGTTTTTTCCATCCTTTAGTGCCCATGGTGATAGTGAGGGTGTTCATAAGTAGTCAAGCTGCTTATGACTGCTTTCATGACTTCTATTAAGGTAGAATTTGTGGAACTATTATACTGTGGAAACATACTTTTCTTTCACTTTAGACATTGTTAGGTAAATTTCCTAGCTTTTTAGAAAATGTGGGAAATCAAGCAAAAATTTTTCTAAACAGTGAAATTTTTCACATTTGCAGATGTTTTTTCTTTTCTCATTATAAATAGTCTAATTTTGGAAAGAAGCACCTAGATTTTGATTATAGTAGACAGTACTTGGTCAGTCATCTGCTTTCTATAAAGATGAAAAAAATTCTTTTACAGTAGTGTTAGTTCCTTCCGGTGGATTATTCCAAGTTCACTTTCATGTGGACAAAAACAAGTCCACTTGTATATTTGTTTTGCTGTAACACTATTTGTATTATGCACACTTTATTCAACTCTGAGAACTTATTTTAATATTTACAGTTTCTGGTGTATAGAATCATCACACCAGAAGTTCCCCTTCTTTATTTTCCATCAGAACCTTTTAGAGAGTTTCAAAAAAATATCTTTGCTTAGGCCCCATTCCCAAAAATTCTGGTGTTTTTTTTTTTTTTCTCTTTTGGTTTTAGCACTGGGAATTGAACCAAGGAACATTCTACCACTGAGCTACATATCCAGCACTTTGCCCTTTTTATTTTTTATTTTGAGACAGTCTCACTAAATTGCTGCCACTGGCCTTGACTTAACAATCCTCCTGCCACAGCCTCTTGAGTTCCTAGGATTATAGGTGTGCACCACAGCGCCCAACTTTAATATATATGTGTATATATATTAAATATATATATATTTTAGTTATCGGTGAACCTTTATTTTTATTTATTTATTTTTATGTGGTGCTGAGAATCGAACCCAGTACCTCACCCATGCTAGGCAAGCGCTCTACCACTGAACCACAACCCCAGCCCTTAATATATACTTTTATAAGCCCTCAGTATACAGGAAGTATTTGAAGACATAGCAAAATAAGTTATCCTAATAAGGTCAGTCTCTTCTACTTTAAGTCAGGAGTTTTTTGTTGTTATTGTTAGTACTGACCTTAAGCAGTAATAAGAAAAACTCTACCAATATTCAAATTAGCTTTATGCTTCCCCTACTGCCCACAGAAGCACACTCCCCTAACCAACCAAATCCTTAAGACCTTAAGGAAGAGAAAAAGAAGAAAAAGATTTAACTCACAGTTAAGTAAGGGTTTAGCAATTTCACCCAGGTCTAGGATAGCCTATTCAGTAGTCTTGCTGGTAACCTGGCAGATAAAAAGAGAAATGAATGGTGGACATAACCAGTGAGTGGAAGTGAGTTAAACCTTATCCTCTTGTCAGTAATTCTGCTCTGGGCATGGTGGGTTGGATATTTTAGAACAGGCAGAAGTCCAAAAGAACACTGGAAATCATCTCAGTGATTCCTCCATTTTTATTTCTAGGACCCAGTCAAGCGTCTCTGAACTTCCTTCAAGTAAAAAAACAGGAGATGGGGTTATTTCCTGTAATAAAATATTTTTTTAAAGTTCCACAGAAAAACAAGCAAAGCTATATAGACCTGCCTCATATATTTGTGAATTGTTTCAGAACAAGAACTTTTATGGCTTATGTTTCATACACATTGGAAAAAGGGAATGGAAAGCATACTGATAGGAGCCAAATGAGATGGCATGTGCCTGTAATCCTGGAGGCTGAGGCAGGAAGATCACTTAAGTCTAGGAGTTTGGGGCTATCTGGGCAACGTAGACCTTGTTAAAATAAAAACACACACAAAAAGACTCTATCAATGAAATAGTAGCAAAGTTCTAATCTAGATTTGCCTGCTGATTCTACCAGCCTCAAGGAAATAGTTGAAAATGACCTTTTCTTATCCTTTGTCTTTTTCCCAAAGATAATATCAAGGTATTGAATAGCTTTGCATTCCTGTTTATATTGGACGCCTTTGAAATGGCAAACAGTTTTCCAGTTTCATGTGATTCTTTCCTATGAAATCCTGCTTTGGCCTCAGCTGGAGGCTCACACATTCAAAACGTTCTCACAAAGTGACTCCATTCTCATGTTGCACAGCTAAAGATTCAGCATTTCATTTTATTCTTCCTAGAAATATACTATGATTACCCTCTCCAGATAGCTGACTCTCCTCACTGTGAGCCCTCCCAAGTGACCCAATCCAGAAAGCAAGAAACTCAAAAACCAACTAATGTTTTTTGTTTGTTTTGGTGTTCCAGGCTCCTGCTTTAACACAATTGGCATATTATTTTATTTGTAACAAGCACCAGTTAACTATTCCCTCTAGAAACCTTAAGTAAACTAATAATTTCTTAAGCAAACCCTCTCTTCATTGTGCTAAAACTATTGCCAGCCAGCCTATGTGTCAGTTTTTCACAGAGTCTGACTAAGATCAGAAACTGAGGTCTTGAGGGCAGAAACCCTTTCAAGATCAGTGACTGGGTGAGTCCACTATACAACCACCACCTGCAGCTGAGTTCAAAGCCAGAGGAGGTTATATGAAAATGTTCAAAGAACATAGAGCTGTCTAGGCTAAGTGCAGTCACCTGCCAGCTTCTACTCTTTCCTCAGAAATACCACCTTGCTTCCCCCATCACAGCCAAGCACCGCAGCACTGCTTGCCTGAGGAAAGGGGTCCTGGATTGGTGACCCACCCAGAAGCACCCCACTGCTGACTTGGGAACCAATGAGTGTCTACAACCTCAGCTGAACCACATGGTTAACACCTTCAAGCTAGGTTTGGACACCAGCACCTCATGCTCTTGTTCATAGGTCCCTCACATCAACCACTCTCTTCCTTAATGAAGTGCTCTGCACAGTCTTGGGTCAGCTTCAGGTACAGTCTGGGCTAATAAGGCCAATGATCCAGACACAGACAAAATTGACTGGCCTTTTCCTGGGAATGGCCGCCATCAGGTTGCCAATCATTGAAAGAGGTGATGGAGATGATCTCAGGCCCCACAGTCAGGGATCCCTCAGAGCTGTTTCATAATACTTACCATTGAGTCTGTTCCAAGTATTGTGGTTGTCCCAGGGCCCGATGGAATGTAGGGCCAGCGTCAATGTAGCCAGATGCTACGCTAGGAATGAATATGTGGTTGTTGGCGTCACAAAGTTCTTCGCAGCTTTACAGTTCTGATGGGAGGAGCCAAAGGAGAAACCGCCAGAAGCAAAATAAGTGCACATGCCATGGAATCCTGCACCAAGGATGTGTTGGGTATGGCCCTCCTCCACCGGCAGCACTGTGAAGACTTCATCGAGGGTGTGTTGCGGGTCCAGTGGGGGACTTCAGATATGAGTCGCAGATATTAAAGAGTGGGAGGCTCTTGCCCATGTTCTTATAGCAGTAAAATGCATGAGAATCACATTTGGATGTTGCATGATGGGCCATGTCCAAAAGAACAAGTACAAGGTCATCTGAGGGTTCTCGGGTTATTGTCAGAGTTGCCAGGTGGGTAGCAGAAGAGAACCAAGGCAAAAACGGCAGCCTCCTTTAGTTGGGTCTTGTGCTCCAGTAGTACATGGGGCGGGGATCCAGGAGCTGTAGGGTCCCAGCCCTGGGTAGAAACTGGAGCCTAAGCCGTTGGGTGCGGGGGCGGGGAGAAGGGAGTAGCTGATGAGGTTCTTGGGGTCCTCGAGTGGCACCATAATGTGGTGCTAGTAAATGTGGTGGCCCCTCACACCTCGGGCTCCTGTACCAGGAGTAGTAGAAGTTGCCCAGGTCCCAGTAGATGCTCAGACCCTGTTCCAGGTCTCCGTGGGGACTTGCCCTTGCAAGCTGCTGGGGTCCAAGGCACAGGGCAGCGGGTGTTGGGCACTGGGGTTCATCCCAAGGTTGCCCAAAGGGCACCCGCTCCCGTCCTGGGCCAAGAAGCCGGGCCCAGAACCCAGAGCCTAATATTTTATCTTTGCATATTGAGTGTGGCCTAGCAGATTAAGATACAGAAATTCATCAAGTGGCTACAGTTTAAGTCTAAGGTATTTAGTAAATGGTTAGTTTAAACTGCATTAGATTAGAGTGGATTTTCAGGAAGCTAGCTTAAAGCTAAAAAATTCTTCTGGAAGAAGATGGAGCAATAAATGAAGAGACACTGATTTTTTTTTCTTGGACTTGAATATTGGGTGTATGTAAGAGATCTGAATTTTAGAGACTGCTTTTCTTCATATTTAAAGATTTATTTTTTTTTATTTAAATCCTTCTTGCCTCCAATCACAAATGTTTGCTTCTTTGTCAGAACAATTCACTCAAACACATCTACCTACAAAAATTCGTGTTTTTTTAAATAAAATTATCATTTATATAGTGGCTTCTCAAAGAGAAAACATTCAGTGTAATTCTACTGCCAACATTTTGCTCTAATTTGTTATTATCTAACTTGTTTCAACTTACTACCTTCTTTCTGGAAATAATAAATAATAATACCCTTGCCTTCAATGTTTGTCCCCAGTGCCTAGCATAGGACTCAATTCATTATGAATACATGACAGAATTTATTTCTAATAGAAAACTCTTTAAGTGCTGCTAGTCCCTTTCCCCTTGACATATTATACTACCACTATTAATAAAGATTAAGAGAATTTTCTTTTTTTTTCCTACCAGAAAAGAAGCACATAAATATAACTTAAGACTGTCTTTAGTATCTGGAGTCCATTATAATTATCATAATTTTTTAAAATATTTTTTTAGTTGTGGACGGACATAATGTCTTTATTTTATTGCTTTTTGTATGTGGTGCTGAGGATAGAACCCAGGGCCTCACGCATGCGAGGCAAGCGCTCTACCGCTGAGCTACAATCCCAGCCCCTAATTATCATAATTTTTAAAAAGTTAGTTTTTGTTAGCATTTCCTTGAGTTAAATATTATTAAAGTATTTCTTGATTAAAACAAACATCATTTTTTTCAAATGACAAAAAGTAGGAGATTGCTATGGTTGACTGTGATTTGTCCCCATCAAAGTTCATGTTGGAATTTTTCCCCAATATAATAATTGTATTGCGAGGTGGCAGAGCCTTTAAGAGGTGTTTGGGTCATGAGAGACTAGATTAACCACTTCCAAGGCAGGTTGTTAAAAAGCAAAGCCATTTTTCATGTTTTGTCTCTTCTGCACATACCCATTTACCTTCCTGCTTTTCTGCCATGTTTATGATACCACATGAAGCCCTCACCAGATGCTTCTGCCTAATCTTGGACTTCCAGCCTCCAGAACCATGAGTTAAATAAACTTCTTTCCTGTATAAATTATCCAGTCTCAGGTGTTCTATTAAAGCAATAGAAAAGTACTAAGGCAGAGACCAATAAGTATATGGAAGAGAAATCTAGAAATAGATACAAATACAAATATTATATTGAATATATGATAAATGTTACACTGCAAATCAGTAGAAAATACATGATATTTATCAATTGATTCTGGTATAACTAGCTTTCCCCCAAAGGATACAAAGCTTGTTTCCCTATATTAATTACAAGAAAAATGAATTTCAAATGTATCAAAGATATTAAAGCAAAAGAAATTTTAGTTTATTTGGATAACCATAGGGCAAATGAGTATCTTGTTGCCAAAATGAGAAACCTGGATGACAAGATTGACCACATAGAAATTTACAAATTTCTGTATGTCCAACAATACCATAAAATCAAACACTAAAGACTTACAGAAAACATTTGTTCCACAATATGACAAATAGTATCCATATTTTAGCTCCTGCAAATTGATTAAAAAAAAGGCTCAGCGGTAGAGCGCTTGCCTCGCGTGCGTGAAGCCCTGGGTTCGATCCTCAGCACCACATACAAAGCAATAAAATAAAGACATTTAAAAAAAAAAAAAAAAGATAACCTATTAGATAATAGAAAAGGCATAAGGATTTGAAATGTAATCACAGGGAGAAGTTCAAAATTTTTGCAAAATTAAGCCAGGCATGGTGACACATGCCTATAATCCCAGCAATTCAAGAGGCTGAGGTGGGAGAATCACAAGTTCAAGGCCAACCACGCCAACTTTGTAAGATCCTGCCTCAAATTTTTAAAAAAGGGTTGGTTGTATAGCTCAGGGGTAAAGCATGCCTTGGTTCAATCCCCAGTATAGGAAGGTAGGAAGGAAGGAAGGATGAGAGGGAGGGAGGGAGGGAGGGAAGAGAACAAACTGTAAAATTAAGAGAGAAACAACCAGTGCTTGTGGAAATAGGCACTTTTTTCTATAAAGTTATTGGACGTACAAATTTATTAAACTTGTGAATAATAACCCAGTGTGTGGTAGAATATTTCCAAATATGGCTGCCACTAATATTTTTGACCTTTTAAATTTTGCCTGGCTGTGAGTCTTATTTTTACCAAAAATGTGTCAAAAGTAATGCCATACTTCTTCCTGACCTAGCTTTCAAAAAGATGAGCTGCTCTATGTTCTCCTAATTTGAACTAGCTGCTATGTAAGATGTATGACTGCATAGAGAGTACAATGTTGTATGCAATCCCAGCTAGCCATGTGGAAGGATTATGGAGGAACATCAAAGCTCTAGACATGTGAGTGAAACTTCTTGAACCATCCTGTCCAGCATAGTTGCTAGCTGAATGGAGGTAAGTCAGTTGAAGCCATGTGGAACAAATGAATTGCCCAGCAGAACCCTACCTGATTTCCTGCTCACAAAATTGTGAGAAATAATCAATTGTTGTTTTAGGCCATCACATTTTAGTGTAGTTTCTTACACAACAATATATATCCAATACACAAGAGTATTTATTGAAATGGAAAAATGCATACTTTTTGACAGTTAACCCACTTTTAGAAATATCTGCCTTAGAAATAACAATACTGGGGCTGGGGTTGTAGCTCAGTGGTAGAGAGCTTGTCCCTCACGTGTGAGGCACTGGGTTCAATCCTCAGCACCACATAAAAATAAAGTAAGAGGGGCTGGGATTGTAGCTCAGCAGTAGAGTGCTTGCCTCGCATGCGTGAGGCCCTGGGTTCGATCCTCAGCACCACATACAAAGCAATAAAATAAAGACATTGTGTCCATCTACAACTAAAAAAAAAAATTAAAAAAAAATAAAGTAAGAGTATTGTGTCCATCTACAACTAAAAAAAAAAAAAAAGAAAGAGAAAGAAATAATACCATTGGAAACAGTCTCTATTTACCCAGTAGAGTGTGGTTGAATAGATTTCAGTAAATCCATATTATGGGCTATTAATATCATTAACAAGAATTAGGTAATCTCTGAAGAGATGTTCTTGATACACTGTTAAAAATGCAAGTTGTAAAATAATATGTATACTATAAATGTATTTTAAAGAATTAAGACTAAAATGCATAAATACATGCTTATTTATGTTCTTATGAACTTAGAGAAAAACATAGATGATATTTGTAAAACTGTTAATATTGATTTCATGGAGTAGTGTGCACAGAGGTGAGCTCTGAATATGGAGATTGCAAGTTTTATTTTTATTTTTGTATACTTTTGTAGTTGGATTGTTATTAGGAATAAAAGCTGCTTTTGTTTGAAAGAAAAATCCAATAAAATTTTAAAGAAAAGAAAAGAAACCCCAAACCATTTTTGTTGTAAAAAGTAAAAAACATTGCCCATCAGCTTAGGAGGCTGAGGCAGGAGGATCACAAGTTCACAGCCAGCCTCAGCACACAAAGCAAAGCACTAAGCAACTCATTGAGAACCTGTCTCTAAATAAAATACAAAATAGGTCTGGGGGATGTGGCTCAGTGGTCAAGTGGCCCTGAGTTCAATCCCTGCTCCCCCACCCCCCCCACCCCAGAAAACATTAAACTACATAAAGGTATGTAAATCAGAAGGGGAAATCATCAGGTAACTCTCTTAACCCTGGTAAAACAACCTGCTTTATTTACTCAACAACATATCAAGAATTTATTTCTATGTTAATAAAAATAGATCCTGCTCACTCTTTGAAATGGCTTAGGCTACTTCATTGTTTGAATATATTATTACTTATTCAATAAATTATTTAATAGACATTTACTTTTCTAATTTTTCCTGGTTATAAACACTAATAGTTATCCTTGCATGTGTATCTTGGCATTTTGGTTCTAAAAGTGAAATTGCCAAGTTCAAGGATAACTGTATTACTAGCGTGTTTTCTAGAAAGATTGTAGCAGTTTATATTCTCATCATCAGTTTGTGACAGAAGCCTAAAGAATTATCTAAGAAACCATCTGACTACCCACTCCTTCTGTAAGCACCAAAAAAGAATCTGCTTAGATTAGCAATTGGCAATGTTTTCAAGTCATTTCACTGCACAGAGGGATGTGGGTTGAACTGAAATTATTGTTCATTCAGACACCAAAATTCCAAACGACTAGCCACGAGTGGGAGGGGCCACGAAGATTAGCCTAGAAAAGGAAAGAATAAGGAAAATAAGTCTTTTGTAGCTGCATGGAGAAAATAAGTCTTCCTCGCTGCAGTTGGAAAGAGAAACCAAGGCAGAATTTCTCCAGTGTGCCAGTTTGGGTGACCAGTAGTGCCATCTTCTGGCAAAGAAGCCAAAAACATTCAATTTGCAGGCTAGGAATAAAGTATTACTTTTAAGCACCACCATCTAAAGACTGCCAAGAGAACTCAGAGAAGTTGTCGTCTCTGGTGTGAGTGAGGGGATGGGAAACAAAGAGATGGATTTCTTTGAAACAAAGATTTAAACGTTTGACCTAGGTCTCTGACAGTCTGTGGTCTCTCCACTGTGGCCACACACAGTACGGGGGCGGGGAGGAGGCGGCAATTAAGATAATAACAAGACCCTATCATCTTCAAGTTCGAATTATCCAAGGTGAGGCAGCCTAGGAGGCTGCTGGATTACTGAATTGGACTACTCAGGAAAACATTACATTTGATTTCAGGGGAATCCGTTCCCAAGTATTTTCGCAAGTTCTGCAGAGAAGTACTTAATACATTACACTGCCAAACCCTTCAACATACATGATGTAAAGGCATAGAAACCCAATTATACCTTTGTACCTTTTTTTTTTTAATTTCAAGGCTTAAAAATACTTCCTTGCTTTAATCAGACAAAATATATTTCGAAAAAAACTTGGTTTTTTTGTTTTTGTTTTTTTTAAACAAATTACTTTTAAAATGTGACATCTTTGCCGGGCGCGGTGGCGCAAGCCTGTAATCTTGAGTCGCTGGGGAGGCTGAGGCAGGAGGATCTCAAGTTCAAAGCCAGCCTCAGCAATTTAGCTAGCTCTTGTCTCAAAAATGAGTGAGGAGGGGCCGGGGATAAGTGTCAGTGGTTGAGCACCTCTGGGTTCAATTCCCGGTACAAAAAAAAAGCGACAGCCCTAAGTAGGAAGCTCTTAAGATTAAAAAAAAAAAAAAAAAAGTAAAAATCCCTTTTTGTGTGTACTATATGCGGGAAAAAAAATAGCAAAATGCTTTATTCCAAATTAGCTCCTACTAATGAACTCTCTCCCTCATTTCTGCCCTGACCTTCCTTTTCACGATCAGCCACGACCTCGACCCCCTTTCCACACCACGTCTCGCTGCAGTTCCCCCGGCTCCCGCCCCCCCCCCCCCCGGTCCAGTCCTGCGCCGCCCCTCCCTGAGCGCGTCTGCTCTTCCGCGCCATCTCAGCTGCGCGCCGGCTCCCGCGCGCTGACGTCACACGCCAGCGCCGGTGACGCGCCGGCCGCTCCCCCTTTTTCTGCACTTGCTCCAGGGTGTGAGGCGACAGGGTGCACTATCTTTACTGTGGAGTCCCAAGCTGTTATCCTCATATCCCGGAATCTAGAGCCACTGTACTAAGGCAGGAGGAAGTGGCAGTCAGGTAGCTTCCCAGTCCCAAATGCTACCTGCCCCCTACCCCTCTTTGGCCACTAGCAACGACCTCTGTGAAGCTGGACGGGCGGTAACGGAGGCACTCCCCCTGCTGCCACTCGCCGTCTCCAAGGGGGTCAGAAACCAGTTTGTTTATTTCTTCTGGGTAGTGTGGACTGGTCTCAACCGGATTGTGCGAAGAGGGACGGAGTGAAGCCTGAGGTCTCAACCCAAGGCGGGTGTCAGGTGTGGGGGTCTCAGTGCCTCCCTTCAATCTGGGTTGTGAGCTGCTGCTGGTTAGACAGATTGATTTCTCTTTCAAGATGTCATTTTTAAAATACAGGATGGTGCCTCTGCCTCATTAAGTCCCGTAGGAAGACTACCACAACTGGACCGATGCTTTTGATCATCACCGTTATTCCTGCTAAATTCCTGTGACGTTGAGGTGAGTTGCACTTGGGGAAAGCAATGCTGTGCAAAACGGTAAAATCATACTGGATACGAGGAGATCTATATTGCTTATGGAGAGATTGCATGGATACTCACCTTAAATGTGTGCAGGGATAATACCTTCATATCATTAAAATGGTAATTCTCTGAAGGAGCTGTGTGTACTTCAAAACGGTCCTTAGACATTTTTGAAAAGATAGAATGACAGTGGAATTAAAATAATAATAGAAATGTTAGTATGGAAAAACAGTCATTTAAATTGCTTATGTTAGATATCTCCAGTCTTAAATTACCTACATTTTAATTAGAAGGAAGGAATAGTAGTTAACTGGTTATCCCATAAACTTATGTTATTTCCATGATTTGACACAGTTTCTGTATGTAAAGTATTAAAGTTCTACTACTTTAAGAGTTAATCATAACTTTTGTGTGCGTTCAGGGGCCTTGTACATACTAGACCTTGTACAGGTGCTGAGGCCTTGTACATACTAGACAAGTGCTCTATCACTGAGCTCTAGCCCTAGCCCCTGTAGGGGTTATGACTCTTTTTTATGACTGTTTTTAAATTTTATTTTCTCATGTAAGTTCTCCAAGAAGAATAATTTTTTTATTGCCTGGGTGAATTACATCAGAAATATTTATGAAGGATTAAAAGTAGTTTCCAACCTAAGCTAATAATGGCCTTTTCTTATGATGCAGCAGTATTGTAGAGATGATGGAGAGGAGCCAAACATGAAGAGAAGTAGTTCTTTGTTTCTGGTTTATTTGTCTGGTCTTAGAGGATCTACAGATTTAGTTCATTTAAAATTGTCTGTTGTTCTAAGTGAAAAGTAAGGAGCCTATTTTGTGGGAAAACAGGTTTTGACACAATAAAATTCACCATCAGAAATTTGGTAATGTTTATGGAACTTGACCACAGTTGTTCTTTTGAGGTCATGTTAATAATACATTGACATTGTATTCCAAGTGAATTTTACTCTTGTCTAATCTTCTGCCTTCTAATCTGTCATGAACATGACACCTTTTCACGAATATAAAAGCTTTATTTACATGTTGATAGTTTCCACTACAGGCCCTCTTGAGTGTTAGCTCAATAGATAGTAAGAGAAAAAACCAAACAAGTATTTAGAAAAAAAAGTCCAGTAGTATTCCCGTTTTTGCTTTCTGCTTTTTTGAGTAATGAGAAATAAGGGAGGGACTTTTCCTCCCTGAGAAGATAAATTGACCCTCTCCCACAACCTCAAATTGGTATTTATTGTTTGGGGAATGTATGTATGGATTGTAGTTGCAGACAGTATCAAAAGACTTTATGAAGTCTGTTGCTGTTCCATTACTAATGTTTCCCTTCAGGACAACTTGTAAAACAGCTGATGAGGACTTAATACATATGTGTGTGTATGTATGTATACATATGTGTGTTCTGTTTCATCATTCTTTTTTCTCTCTGTTCTTTGGCTGAATATTTTCTATTGGTCCTTTTTCCAATATACATGTATAAATATATGTAAATATTTACCTTTACTACATAAATAATAGTACAGTAGCCCTTTCTTATCCAGTTTCAGTTACCTGTAATCAACTATGGTCTGAAAATATTAAATGAGAAATTCCAGAAGTGAACAGTTCATAAATTTTAAATTACATGCCATTCTGAGTAACATGAAGAAATCTCAAGCAGTCCTGCCCAGGACATGAATCATCCCTTTGTGCAGCATATTCACACACCATGTCTACTACCTGCCTGTCACTTGGTAGCCTTATGGGTTATTAGATTGACTGTCAGTGCTTTCATTCTGGTAATCCTTATTTTACTCAGTGATCCCCAAAGAGCAACAGTAGTGATGCTGGCAATATGGATATGCCAAACAGAAACTATAAAGTGTTTCTTTAAGTGAAAATATAATAGTACAATATAATATTTTGAGTGGGAGACTATGCAACTTTGATTACAGTACATTGTTAAATCTATTACTGTGCCTAATTTCTAAATTAAACTTTATCATAGATATATATGTAGAGGGAAAACAGTATATATAACATTATCTGTGGTTTCAGGCATCACTGGGGGTCTTAAAACATGTCCTCTGTGGATAAGGGAAGGGTATTATATACCACATTTATTATTTTGATCTTTTTAAAAAATTTAATAATTAGAAGTTAATCCACATTAATGTAAATGCTGCTTCTTTGTTTATGGTTCTTTAAATTTTGCTATTAGAATTTGAAACAGGATAACTTTGTAAATGTATCATTTTCAGTACTTTTGGAAGTGTTTATAGTGTGAATTCCTAGAAATGCAATCATTGTATCAAAGTGTCTGTACATTTACAGTTTGGGGAGATATTACCAAATCATTTTCTTTAGTGGGTGGACCAGTTTATACTACCACCATATTGTACTTCCATATTGTTTCCCTCCAAAATAGTACAACAATAAATTTTTTGAATTTTGCCAATCTGATGGGTGAAAAATGCTCTCTTGAATTTTTTATATTGTAAAATATACATAAGATAAAAATTATCTCTTCTACTTTCAAATTTGATTACTCTTTACAGAAGACTTCATACCTTCATACATTTTTTTTGAAACAAGTTCATGTTAAATTGCCTAGGCTGGCCTGGAACTTCCAGTTCCCCTGCCTCAACTTCCCAAGTCTCTGGGGTACAGGAATTACGTAAGCCAAAATGCTTGGCTACCTTTGTGCATGTTACTATAATTTATATACAGTTTATATTCTTTTTATTATTATTATTTTTTTGGCGTGGTACTGGGGATTGAATTTAGGAGGACTCTACTACTGAGATAAATCCCCAGTCCTTTTTATATTATTATTTTGAGACAGGGTCTTGCTAAATTGTCTATTCTCTCCTTGAATTTCAATCCTCCTGCCTGCCTCAGCCTTGTGAGTTGCTGGGATTACAGTTATGTGTCCTTGTGCCTAGCTTTGTTGTTAACTTTTTCAGTGGTGAGGATTGAAGTCAGGATCTTGTGCACGCAAGACAAGGTGCTGAACTACATACATTCCCAACACCACTTTATTGTTATCTTTTAATTTCATATCCTTTATTCACTGTTCTGTTGGAATTTTTTTGCCTGTGAATATATAGCTTTTTATTTATTAAAAAGTGATCCTTTGGTAATGTGAGCTAAAATGTGAATTTTTTGTCATTCATATTTGACTTACACTAATTTATACTAGTAGTCATTAATCCATTAAGACTTTCTGCTTTTATAGTGTACTTACATTACCTATTTGATGGTTTAAAAAAATCATTCTCTTGTGTTTTATTTTATTATTATGGTTTTATATTTTCTATTTTAGTATTTAAGACCTAGAATTTAGATTGGTGTGAGAAAATGTATTTTATCTTTTCCCTCCCATATGGCTATTTGTGTGTTTTCTTTGAACTATTTCAAAATTTACATTTTTCCTACTGATTTGAAATGTCATGATCATTCACCAAGTTTTTAAAATTTTTTGATTTCTGGGATTTTTATGATTTGCTTGCTTTATTTCATAATTATTGTAACCTTGTAATAGGTTTTGATATAGAATAGAACAAATTTCCTTTCATTGCTTTACTTTTTCAATATTTCTCTGGCTGGTCTTATGTCTTTTTTAATATAAACTTTAAAATCAGTTTGTTCAGTCACCCTCAACCCCAAAGCTTATGTTTTTATTAGAATAGCATTAAATTTAGAGATTAAGAACTAAAATTTTCATATTTCTTTTTTCCTTCTCTGTATGTTTTGTTTCATCATTCTTGTTTCTCTCTGTTCTTTGGTTGAATATTTTCTATTTGTCCTTTTTTCCATATTACTAATACTGTCTTCTACTGTGTCCTAACTGCTATAAAAATCCATGAATGAATTTTTAATTTTAGGTAATCTTCTATTTTAGTTCTAGAATGTCTACTTAATTTGTGAAAATAAATTTTAATTCTTTGTTGAAATTCTCCATCTTTAAAAAAATTCTTTTGTTTATCTTTTCCTTTTATTTTCTTGGACATATTAAACATGGTTGTTTTAAAGTCCTTATTGACAACTTCATGGTTCAGTCATTTGTGAGTCTCTTGTTTTTTGTTTTATCTTAAACATGCCTTGTGTTATCTAAACAAGTTTAGATTGGTTGCTTGATGTTGTGTATGAAAAGTCATAGAGGTTCTGGAACATGTATCCTACAAAAATGGTTAGTTTCATCTCAGAAAGCTAATAGAGTATCATTGAATAACCTCAGTCCTATCAATGGTTGCACTGAGGTTTTGTTAAGACTAGTTTGTCTCAATCTTTTTGTGTGTATGCACAGCTTAGAAATGTGATGACAGAAGTGGAATTTACTTGCAAGTTTTCGATTCCTATTCTTTTTTCCTTTCTAGGATTTTGGAAGCTCTGAAAACTGATTCATCTCTCTCCTCAGCCCAGGAAGACTGCTTCTTTATACTTGAGTTCTGTTTTACTATGGCATAATTTGGAAGATGTCTTTAGGGGAAGAAAAGGGTAGGGTGAATGTAGAACTTATTAATATGTTGCCACCTCTCAATAATTATCCATTATCACACATTTTCTTAGGTTTTAAATTGGTTTTTGGAGGTGGGATGGTCTGAAACTTATACCCTCATGGTCAGAGTCTGGTCTCACCATTTATTCTTTGGACTTTCACTTAATCTCCCAGATAATAGATAGTCTTTCCATTCTCAGCTGTGCCTAGGGTTCCCAATCTGGAGATATCTGCAGTTTTCTACCAAGGTGGAAAACGTGTATTTCTCTGACTGGGAGAGACGAAGGAAGCACATTGTAAGTGTGTGGCTGCTGCTTAGCTTTTCAACCAATGCTATTTTAATCTTAGTATTAACCTGACGTTCAGGTGCACCTGGTTATTGAGCTATTTGTGGAGAGAATTGACTTGTTTTGACTTATTTCCTTCTGCTGACTTAATATACAGCTTCCTCTTGGCTCCTAAGTCAGTTGCTACTGCCTTGTGTTTGTTTGCTAGTTTCCAGATTTGTTTTACTGTTGCCATTTTGAGATTCTGTCCTGCCTTTTTGACCCCTTTAAAGTCATCTTAGGTGTAGGGAAGAAGTAGTATGTTCAACCTGATATATTTAGTGGTAAGTTGTAGGTTTTCTTTTTTATGTTTTTATCCCTATTTCTTTTTTTCAATTTCTAATTTTTCATTTTTTCTAATTAGTTATACATGATGCATTTTGATTAATTGTACACAAATGGAGCACAACTTTTCATTTCTCTGGTTGTACACAATGTAGAGTCACCCACCACATGTGCAGTCATACTGTCTTTCCTGCCCCCATGCCTTCTCCCCTCTCTCCCTCCCTTTGTCCAATCAGAGTTCCTCCATTCTCCCCCCCTCCCTCATTATGAATCAGCATCCACTTATCAGAGAGAACATTAGGCCTTTGGGTTTTTGGGATTAGCTTACTTTGCTTAGCATGATATCCTCTAACTCCATCCATTTACCTGCAAATGCCATAATTTTATTCTCTTTTAATGCTGAGTAACATTCCATCATGTATATGTACCAAAATTTCTTTATCCATTGATGTGTTGAAGGGCATCTGGGTTGGTTCCACAGTTTAGCTATTGTGAATTGAGATGCTATGAATATTGATGTGGCTGTGTTGGTATAGTAGGCTGTTTTTAAGTCCTTTGGGTATAGACTGAGGAGTGGGATAGCTGGGTCAAATGGTGGTTCCATTCCGAGTTTTCTAAGGAATCTCCATACTGCTTTCCATAAACCCATGTAAATACGGTTATCTCATACTAGACAAAGGCGCCAAACACATACTTTGGCAAAAAGATAGCTTCTTCAACAAATGGTGCTGTGAGAACTGGATATCCATATGCAGCAAAATGAAATTAAACCACTCTCTCTTGCCATGCTCAAAGTTCAACTCAAAGTGGATCAAGGACCTAGGAATTAGACCAGAGACCCTATAACTAATAGAAGAAAAAAATAGGTCCAAGTCCTCATCATGTTGGAATAGGTCCTGACTTCTTTAACTAGACTCCTAAAGTGCAAGAAATAAAATCAAGAATGTATAGTTCAGATGGATTCAAACTAAAAAACTTTTTCTCAGCAAAGGAAACAATAATGTGAGGAGAGTCCCCAGAGTGGGAGAATATCTTTACTACATGCACCTCAGATAGAGCACTAATCTCCAGGATATATAAAGAACTCAAAAAACTTAACACCAAAAAAAAAAAAAAGAAAAAGAAATAACCAATAAATGGGCTAAGGAACTGAACACTTCTCAGAAGAAGATATATAATCGATCAACAAATATATGAAAAATGTTCAACCTCTCTAGTAATTAGAGAAATGCAAATCAAAACTAAGATTTTATCTCATTCCAGTCAGAATGGCAATTATCAAGAATAAAAGCAATAATAAGTGTTGGTGATGATGTGGAGAAAAAGGTACACTCATACATTGCTGGTGGCACCGCAAATTGGTGCAACCACTATGGAAAGCAGTATGGAGATTCCTTAGAAGTTGTAGTTTTTATAAACCGTAAGTTGTGGTTTTATGTAAGCATAGAAAAGATGAACATTTATTTAGAATTTACTTTATTACACTAATGAAATAAGAACAGAATTCTATGTTCCATCAGTTACATGTTACAATGTAGACAGTGCATTTTGTTGGAAAAATTTTTTAGGATTATAATTCAGTTGAGAAGTCTTACCACAAAGAAGTAAATAGCTCAATTAAACATGTTATGAGACATCGGAAGTAACCTATTTTTTCATGGTTTTCATTTTATTTCCTCTTATATATGTTAACTGCAGAAATGGAAAGCTTGTCAGTTATTCTGGAACTCATCTGCCACAAGTGTTTTATTATTTGGACAGGTGTTTGTGCTTGACATTATTTTGATGGCAAGTAGAGTCATCTTTTATCAATACCAGAGGCAGTAGGTTCTCTTCTGCTTTATAGAATTAATTATAACCAAGATGTCCAGTAATGTGGTTGGCAGTAGAATGCAATGCTAGGGACTCTTGGAGCTTCCATGTTGTTCATGTGATCCCTAGAAAGGAATTGGCAGCTAAACTTTAAGAAAGGCCAAATTGACTAATTTTGGTTTTCCTTTCTTGGCAAATAGTCACTGAATAGTGATGGTTATAAAATAATCTTGTTATATGATTAGTATGTGTTATAATTTATTTTATGAAATTTAGTTTTCCAAGATGAGTGTATCTTGATATCTTTATTTTCCTAAGTAGCGTAGTAATGTAACATTGAACTTTCCTGTCCTGGAGAAATCGTAACCCATGAAGCCTCACGTTTTCAATTTCATGACTATTTCAGTGAAATTGATGTAGGTGTACTAAAATAGGTTGGAAGTCTTAATCTATAGCTTATATAATTTATTATCACTAATAATGTTTATTATCACTTGTCATTCTCCTGTTCCCTCAAAAGAATAGAACTCTAAAAGCCTATTTATTTCAAAGTTAACGTAAATGGTATATTTTTTTGCTCAGTGTAAGTTTTTTAGGTGTTACATAAATGGGACAATGCAGCATAACTGTTCAAATTTTGGATGGTTCCCAGATAGCCATTATATTATGCTGGTTGATAAAACTTGAATTTAATATGTTTGGAATGACTTTTCCTTTTTAACTCACTGATGATGCTGATGTCTATGGTGATGTTTTGTTTCTTGTTTCTCTTAAAGATGCTGAAGACATTCTTGTTTCCTGTAGATATTTGAAATGGAGTATGGCTATGTTTTCTAAGATAGAAGGACTCCTGCAAAATTTCATAAAGCATAATTATCCTGTAAATTTTTACCACGGCTGGGTTCTAGCCTTTGTTTTTATAGGCCCAGAATATGAATTTTGTTATTTATTGAGATTGAATCTTTCTTTTTTTAGAAGCAAAATAAAATTAAACAAATTTAGTATTGATGGATGAAATGACAACATCAATTTGTTAATTTACAATGAGAAAGAAATATGATAAACTGTCACAGAAATTTTAAAATAGTTTCCCAAAAAGCTCATTTTCTCCTAGAAGGGAATCATACACTGGAAACTTGTTTGCGATGAATGGAAATAGAAGAGAGCAAGTTGAGTAAATGAAATGTTTAGTAGGAGTTTCAGATTAACATAGTGAATTCATGTATATCCACATTAAAGGTAATCTTGCCAGTAGGCTATGCTGATTATTGCTTTTATGACTCCCTGTCTCTACACCTCTCTCTCTCTCTCTCTCTCTCTCTCTCTCTCTCTCTCTCTCTCTCTCACACACACACACACACACACACACACACACACACACACACACCACTTTTTATTTTTAAGCTTTTACTATCTAGTGTATTGTACTGGGGTTTTTCCTGAAATGACTACTCTCTTGAAATTACTGTTGCTGAAGCTACTGATGACCTTAATTACCTTGGTATGGTAAGGGACTATGTATGATATAGGAAGCAGAGATATAAAGAAAAATTTAATACATTTGTTTACATCAAAATAAGCTTTCATATTTAGATAAAGTGGAAAGATAAATAAGATATAAGGGGGAAGTCATTTGTGACATATACGAGCTTGATTACATTAGGAGTTTTTGCAAATTAACAAAAAGAATACTATCTTAGTAGAAAATGGACAAAGAAAATAGATGAATAGTTTCAAAAGAGGATAAATACAAATACTCAATAATGTGGAAGAATTTTTCAAATTTGCCAGTTAAGCATTGTTTCAGTCAAATAAAAATTCAACACTATTTTCCTCATCAAACAGGAATAACAATAAGTTGTGACATAGTGTTTGCCATGTGCCAGGCACTGTGCTCAGTACATGACTTACATTAATTAATCCTCCTGGTGGTTCTGTAAGTATATACTATGGTTATCTGCATTTTACAGACGAACATGTAAAGATAGTTCAGTTGTCTTAGGCCGTCTAGTATGTGATAAGGCCAGAATTTAAACACAAGCGCTCTTCAGTGCTCTTTAACTACTGTCCTTTATTGCTTCTCACAGATTTCAATACTTAATAGCCAGTATTAATGAGGGTACATAAGAATAGGTGTTTTTATATACTGCAAATTGGAATATAAATTGGTAGACATTTCTTTATGACACTGTGTTTGAAAGTTTTCATATGTATATATTCTTTGAAATCATAATTTGTCCTAAAGAAATCCTTATAAATACACTAAAGTATATGTACATAAATTTTATCTGAAGTTGTTTCATAATAGCAAAGAAATAACTGGTAGATAATATCTTATTAAGCTTGCGTTCTTATTGGATATAATAAAATATTGCTACTAATTCATGCATGTAGGAAAAAGTTTGCTGTTCTCTGCACATATTTTAAATACGTAAAACATTTGAAATTCCCACGCATTCTTATAAAATTGAAATGTCACTGTCTGGCATTTTGTTCTAACTAGGTTGCAAGAGTAAAACAAATACAATTTTTTCACTTTCAGTAAAAATGTTAGCCTTTTTTTTAAGTTACGAAATTCCTAAGGAATTAGAATTTGAATTAAACATTATAATTGTTATAGAAGACTTGCTTTATCTCTTTTAACTTTTTTTTCTTCTTTTTAAATATCTAGCATACTCATAAAAATGCCTTAGAAAAAGAACCATGGAGAAGTATGCTAGAGTGCAAAAGATTGGAGAAGGTTCATTTGGAAAAGCCATTCTTGTTGAATCTACAGAGGATGGCAGGCAATATGTTATCAAGGAAATTAACATCTCAAGAGTAAGTATAGGGGCTGGGGTTGTTGCTCAGTGGTAGAGCACTTGCCTAGAATGTGTGAGGCACTGGGTTCGAGTCTCAGCACCACATATCAATAAATAAAATAAAGGTCCATTGACAACTAAAAAATATTTAAAAAAAATAGTGAGTGTATTTTTAGTTTGATTACACAAGTAATGATTTGGTTACATAGAGCTCGTTAGAGGTCTTGAAAAAAAAAAAGAAATGTATATCCTAAAGTGAAAGGCTGCTATAATCCCAAAGAGCACAGTACTGTATATCTTTTCAGATCTTCATGTCCTTGTGTTTTTGTGTTTAGAAAAATATACTTATTGTTCTGTAACTTAATCTAGCTTAAACATCTTAAAATATTTTTACATATAGATTCAACTCATTCTTTTTATTTTAAAAAATTTATTATTTTTATTATTTTGGTACCAAGGGCACTTAGCCACTGAGCTGCATCCCCAGCTCTTTTTATATTTTTACTTTGAGACAGGGTCTAGTTAAGTTGCTTAGGACTTTGATAAGTTGCTGAGGCTGGCTTTGAACTCGCGATCCTCCTGCTTCAGCTTCCCAAGCCACTGGGATTACAGGTGTATGCCATCATGCTTGGCAGCTCATTGTTTTTAACTTCTTGCTATGTTTTGTTGATTGGATTATATTAGTGCCATTATTTTTTGAATTAGCTCTCTTACTAATGATTTGATTTACTATTTTCTTTTTTTCTCCATCTTAAGATGTCCAGTAAAGAAAGGGAAGAATCAAGGAGAGAAGTTGCTGTCTTGGCAAACATGAAGCATCCAAATATTGTCCAATATAGAGAATCATTTGAAGGTCAGAAAAATTTTGCAAGACAATTCAAAATAAGTCCTAAGCCATGGATAATTTTGGATATTTTCCTTGTGAGGAATCATTTTGTGAATGTATTCTCAGGCACCTCCCCCACCAAAGTATCTTTTTTGCTTCAGCACATATGCGTATAAATATCAGTTTAATTCTAAGATAATACTGACACCATGCCATCTCCCTGGTAGTTTAATTTTGGCTGCTTGTTATTAGTGGTTGCTTAAAAAGAAGCAGTGTAGTAAGTACAAGAATTTGGAAAAGCAAAAACAATAATTAACTTTGTTTTTTAAAATGGTACTAAGGATTGAATCCAGGTGTAGATGAGGCTAGGCAAGTGCCCTATGACTGAGTGATGTCCACATCCCTAACTAACATAATTTTAAATTAAACTGCCTTTAAATACTGCAAACACTACCACTGAGAAAATGTTCTCATAATTACAAAGTACCTTTTGTATTAGTATGTTACACTGTCCCTCATTATAGCATTGAAATATATTGAAAGATTTCTCAAGTTCTTAAAATGTAATAGCTATAATAGCTGTTTTGGAACTATGTGCTATTATATTTGATAATGTAGGAAGATAAGGCAAAGCTTCAAAGGCAATTCAAGGTGATTTATTAAAGTCCTACTCAAATATCACTCCCATTATTATCATAAATCCCTATAAATTACAAAAGAAAGATAAAAGTATAGGGTAATTTAAATGACTATTTTAAGGTCATATCACATACCAGTTTCAAAGTCTGAATTATAACTAAAGTAACTTTGTTCCTGGATAAACTTAATACCTACTAAATGAAAACATACTTTAAAAAATATTGTTAAATTAATACATTATATACTGTTAACTTTTATGATGACAGTAGATTGAAGATTTTTATCTTATGTGAAAGAGTAAAATGTTAGTCATTTTTTCTTCTCAGACCTTGAATTTCTCTTATTTATCTTTCCCACTATCTGTCTTTTAATTTTTTTCTTTTAGCACCACAATTTTATTTATTTTTTTTGGCACCAGCTCTTTTTATATTTTTGCTTTGAGACAGGGTCTAGTTAAGTTGCTTAGGACTTTGATAAGTTGCTGAGGGTTGGATCCAAGGGCACTTAACCACTGAGCCACATCCCTAGGCCTTTTTACTTTTAAATTTGTGATAGGATCTCACTAACTTGCTTAGAGCCTTTTTAGTTGCTGAGGCTGGCTCTGAACTTGCAATCTTACTGTCTCAGCCTCCCAAGTTGCTGAGATTACCTGTGTGAGCCACAGCACCCGGCTTAGTGCCACAATTTTAATCAAGTTAAAAGATATTGAATTTTAATCAAGTTAAAAGATATTGAAAGATATTTTATATTTATATTGGCACTACAGATAGAAACATCTGAATGATTGAAAAGGGATGGCACATTCTTTAAGGTTTTATTATTACTATTAAGTTTAAAGGAATACATGTTCATGAAAAACATTCAAAAAGTATAGATATGCATGACTAGAAGTTAAGTATTCTGTTTCTGTAACTCCATCCTCATTCCCACTCTCTAGGGATAAGCACTATTAACAATTCATTGTTTATTCTTTATTTTCTATGCCTGTGCAAAATATATTGTACTAGGAAAAATGAAGTGCCTTATTTTTTCCTCTACAATCAATACAGAAAACTTCTATGACCTCAAAAAATTCCAAAGATTAATCCAATTCAACATTGAGGGCTCAATCCCCAAGATTGTCTCCACTTTGGCCCAATTATAAGTCCAGACCTTCTGACAAATGAAGGTCTGCCCCCCCCCACCTCAACCCTCAGGTTCATTGAATTTGCTAAAGTGGCTCACAGAGTGCAGGGAAACAGTATATTTGCCAGATTACTATAAAGGATATTTTAAGGGATACAAATAAGCAGCCAGATAAAGAGATATATAGGACAAGGTCTGAAAATATCCTGAGCTGGAATTGGGGTGCATTACTCTCCTGGCACATGGATGAGTTCTTGTTCATCTTCCTGCAAGCCTTCATATGTTTAGCTATCCAGAAGCTCTCAGAACCTTGTCCTTTGGAATTTTTTAGAGACTCTATTACATATCCATGATGAAGCATGGACAACTGTATTGAAATGTGGTAGAGCAAAAAGGATGTAATAGACTGAGAGAAGGGACATCCAGCAAGGTATGTCTGTTGAGATTATTGTTGGCCTGTCTGTGCAGCATTCTTTCCTGGTCATGGGTAGGGACCCTTCTGCAGTGGTTTTTTTTGGTGGTGGTGGGGGGGGTGTTTGTTTTCTTGTTTGTTTTGCAGTACTGGGGATTGAACCCAGGGCACTTTACCACTGAGCTACACCCTCAGTCATTTTTATTTTGACACATGATCTTGCTAAATTGCTGAGGGTCTTGCTTAATTGATGATGCTCGTCTTGAACTTGATCCTCCTGCCTTAGCCTCTGGAGTTGCTGGGATTACAGGTTTGTGCCACTGTGCCTGGAGCAAATAAAAGTGTTATCAGAATTTTTTTTTTTTTTTTTTTGGTACTGGAGGTTGAACTCAGGGGTACTCAGCCACTGAGGCACATCCCCGGCCCTATTTTGTGTTTTATGTAGAGACAGGGTCTCACTGAGTTGCTTAGCACCTCACTGTTGCTGAGGCTGGCTTTGAACTCGCGATTCTCCTGTCTCAGCCTCCCTAAGTGCTGGGATTACAGGCTTGCGCCATCGCGCCCAGTTTATCAGAGAATTTTTTAATGGCTGGTTCCAAGATAGCAAACAGGATTAGAGTATATTTTTAGTTTCCATGACCCATCTTGGGAAGAGAAATTTTGGTTTCTGTTACCTGCCTTAGAGAGAGAAAAGAGCAGGTCAAAGAACGGAAGAGTCACAAAGAAAGTGACAGACTTTGCTAAAGCATCCCAACATTATTGTAATTACTTGGAAAATAAAGACTTTGTGCATAATGAGCCAGTAACCACGGATGAGCCCTGCCACACACACACAGCATACATAGAAAATTACACATGTTCATTTAGTTTTAATAGTTTTTAAGTGAGTGAGATCTTGTACATGTATTTCTGCTTTTTGTTGTTATTTTGTTTTTCTGGTGATGGGGATCAGACACAAGCCCTGTGCATGCTAGATAAGCACCCTACCACAAAGCTAAAGCCCCAGACCTATTTCTGCATCTTTTTAACTGCAGTGTATTCCATCATATGCATTGTATGGCTCTATCACAGTTTGTTTAGCTAGTTTTCTGTTACAGACACTAAGGTGGTTTTTAGTTTTTCACTGTTACAGATAATGTTGCACTGAACATGCTTGTACAGGTGTCTTTGTGTACTACAGTGATGTTTCTGTACGAGTGGAATTGTTAAGCTAAAGAGTTCCTATGCCTCACAAACTCACCAACCCTGACTTATAAGTTCATTCTAAAAGTTATATGGTATAATTTTTATCTGCACATTCTATATATGTGGTCAAGCCCATGTTTTTGCTTTACCAAATCATCTTCTCATTTTATTCCATATAGCCCTTTGGACTTTTAATTTCTCTCAGAGCTTTAGAGACAAAGTTCTCAAAGCTAATTAAAAGCTAATCACTAGTCCCGGGAGTGATTTATTTAAAATCCCAATATTATGCACGTGGGAATTAGTGTATGAGAAAAATTATAGTAACATTAAAAATTGCTCTTTTTTCAGTTAAGTGCAGATCATGTGTAGTGGAAAAATGGATAGGTGAATCCGTAAAAGGCATTGATTTGAAGATAAACTGGAATAGTTTGGATAAAATTGTTTCATAAAACTTGAAAGTAGGTAGAAGACTATTTCTCTGTATGTGTATGTATAATTTAAAATATAAATATGTAATAGATTTTAATATTAACTATTATAGGCATTTGACTATTTCATCTGATTCTCTTACGTTTATAAATGCATATACATAAAAGTTTTGATCTTATGATTGGGAAAATGGGGAATTGCCCTATACAACCAAATACTTGAGTGTATGTTTGTATATGGTATAGTTTTTTATTTTTCTGCTTCCATTATTCATTTTCTGTTTTTGGTTGTCTTTCACAGTCATCTTCTAATTGCTTTCACTGTTACCACTGTCTTATGTTTCCTTCCAAAAATAGTCTAAGCATCAATAAGCACATATAAATGATACCATACTGTATGTAATTTTTGCTTTTTGTTTCTTATGCAACGTAAATAGTAACTTCATATAATATATGCATATATATGAAATACTGAGTTGCACATTTTTTGTTTTGTTTTTCTCATTATAATTTCTTATGTATATTTGTATGATCTTTCCATATCAGTCAGAAATAGCTATGTGCATTCTTAGGTAGCTTAATGAAGTACATTCTAAATTTTTTGTTGTTGTTGTTCCAGGGATTGAACTTAACTACCAAGCCACATCCCCAGCACATTTTATTTATTTATTTATTTATTTATTTATTTATTTATTTATTTATTTATTTTTTAAATGTTTATTTTTTAGTTGTAGGTGACAGAATATCTTTATTTTATTTTTATGTGGTGCTGAGGATCGAACCCAGTGCCTTATGCGTGCTAGGCGAGCATGCTACCACTGCGCCATAATCCCAGCCCCTTATATTTTATTTTGAGACAGGGTCTTGCTAAGTTGTTGAGGGCCTCATTAAGTGTTGAGGCTGGCTTTGAACTCACGATCCTTCTGCCTCAACCTCCTAAACTGCTGGGATTACAACCATGTTCCACCATGCCCAGTTACAAATTCTCAGTTCTAATGGCATATTTTAAGCAATATAGCAAAAGAGGATATGAGAACCAGGACACACCACCACAAAAGTGTAAAATAAGTATTACTAGGAGTAAGGCCAGATAGTAAGGAAATGAGAAGTGGAAAATTCTTCTTTGAATTATGATAGTTTCACTAGTAAGTAGTGGTTCAATAAATATTAGAAGTGGTATTGGCCACATAGAAGTTCAAAGAATGATTAAAAGTGTTTTTCTAAGCTGGGCATGGTAGCACACACCTGTAATCCCAGTGGTTCAGGAGACTGAGACAGAAGGATCGTGAATTTAAAGCCAGCCTCAGCAAAAAGCAAGGCACTAAGCAACTCAGGAGACCCTGTTTCTTAATAAAATACAAAAGAGGGCTGTGGATGTGGCTTAATGTTCAGGTGTCCCTGAGTTTCAATCCCTGGTATCAAAAAAAAAAAAAATATTTCTAGTCCCTTCCACCCATGGAAGAGGCATGCAAGTCTCTTTGTGGATCAGGATCTAAAGGTGATAGGTCAGTGCCCCTTCTTCATGTTCCTTCACAACTTATACACATTTTTTAAAAAGAGTAGAATATAAGAAAGTTCCTCAGATTTTTTTAAAAAATATTTTTTTAGTTGTAGATGAACACAATAACTTTATTTATTTTATGTGGTGCTGAGGATCGAACCCAGTGCCTCACACATGTGAGGCAAGAGCTCAACCACTGAGCCACAACCCCAGCCTGCTCCTGAGATTTTATTGCAATATATTATCACATTTATTTTATGAGTAAGTAATTCAAGTGGATAAAACAAAACTGAAAATTAATGATCATTTGGAAACTAAGATAACTCATCTGACAAATAGGTTGAAAAGTATGATTTTGCATATATCATTTAAGAATCTTATTTTATTCATTATTGAATGTAGGCAAATATCTCCACATTTTATCTGTATTCTAGAGATGTTAAGGTCAATGTGAACACCTTTCTTCAATGGGATAGTGTATTCTAGATTTTTTTAAAAAACATGATTCAATGTATATAACTTGTTATTGCACCATCTTTGTAACAGGTATACTTGGAACTCACGCCTTTTGAGGGTGGTTCTACACTTTTTGCTTAGTGGCTGCTTTTTAGTAAACTTAAGTACTTCTGAGGTAGTTCAGCCATTGATATACATTGTAAAAAATGGAATATAATGTTTATATTTTGTAGAAAATGGCTCTCTCTACATAGTGATGGATTACTGTGAAGGAGGAGATCTGTTCAAGCGGATAAATGCTCAGAAAGGCATTTTGTTTCAAGAGGATCAGGTAAGTTAGCATGTAGGACATTGATTCCTACCCCATTTTTGAAAAAGTAGCTTAAAGTTTGGTTATTTATGTGTGTTATCTATTTCTAACTATAAATGCTAATTGTATTAACTAGGGCAGTCTAGTATATCCAATAACTTTGGCACATTTCTGTCTATTTAGCTCCCACTTTGGGATAGTTATGTATCTCATTTTTAGTCTGTAACAATATATTTTTTTTAATATTTATTTTTTAGTTGTAAGGTGGACACAATATCTTTATTTTATTTTTTATTTTTTTATGTGGTGCTGAGGATCGAACCCAGTGCCCCCCGTGTGCCAGGCGAGCACGCTACCACTGCGCCATAACCCCAGCCCTGTAACAATATATTTTTATATGTTAGTTTGTTATATCCTATGTGTGTTATGTATATTTACATGTATCCTATGTGTGTATGTATATTTGTATAATTTTTTTTCTTCTTTGTTTTAACTGGGCATTGAACCCAGGGCCTTGTGCTTGCTGAGCAAGCACTGTACCACTGAGCTACATCCCCATCCCTTTTTATTTTTTATTTTGAGACATGGTCTTGCTGAGCCATCCAAGCTGGCCTCAAACTTGTGATCCTCTTAACTCAACTTCCTGCATAGCTGGGATTAAAAGCATGTGTTCCCACACCTGGCTATATGTATGTATAACTTAATTATTCCTTTTAAGTATTTAGTTTTTCAAGATCCCAACAAATATGGTTTACTGCTGCCAGGTCAAATCTTTCTAAAAATTAGCTCTGCTAGATAACTCTAGCTGTGGAAGCCTTGCATTGGCAACTGTTAAATCTAATCTCTCTTTTTATTTCCAAGATGAATAAAGTCTGACCGTGCCCTACCTAAGCAGCTTTATTTTTTTATATATTATTCCCTAAAGCACCTCCTCTTTTGTTTAATTTAGGAGATATTTATTGAGCATGTACTTTCTGTTAGCCACTAGGCTGTGTGTTTATATATCTATCTGTCTTCCTTTTATAGTTGTTCTGATTGCTTATTTTATTTTGGCAATGTCTTTTCCCCAATTATCTGTTATTAATAAGCTGCCTTTATTTTTTTCAGGCTTACTTCAAGTCCCAGCTTCTTTAAATGTTTTCCAACTATCTTCTGTGGTCTTTTCCTTCTCTAAATTCCTGTTCATCTCTCAATATCACCCCTTCTTAATTTTAATTGTGTGCCTTTGCATTGCTTGTGCTGATTTTTATTTATCCCTAATTACTATAAAAAGGTGTCATGACATTCTAGCATAAATTTGATTTTACTGTCAGATAAATATTCTTGGTACATAATGATGTGTGTGTACACATACATGTGTTTGTATCTTGTCATCTTAGAATTTTTGTGAGATCTAACTACTTGCTGGACATTGAACTAGAAAAAAATAGAGGTCAGAGGCCAGATGTGTTAGTCTGTTAGGATAGCATAGGTCTGAGATTTGGATGTTTTGTCCATTTCTAGAAGGAAAGTAGGGAACAGGAAGACCTGTGAAACAAGGTGGTTTTCAACTATTCTCTTTAGTAATACTTCCTTATTTGCATTTAACTGGACAAAAATTTGTCAAATTAAGAAGTAACCTAAATCTGTGACTTTTAGTTAGTAGTAAATAATGGAATAAATTAAGTATATTTCCTTGGATAATTATTGGATGACCTTTGTCCACATAGATTTTAAAAGATTGTGCCCCTATTTTTACCTTATTTCCAAGTTTTGGGTAAATTTTCTAATAGTCTCCCTCTTTAGGATCATAAATAAATTTCTACTATATATGTATGCATGTATATATTCATGTTTATATGTGTGTATGTATATATACATTAATGTGTATATATATCCTTTTTTTTCTTTTTTGTGGTACCCAGGGCCTCTCATGTTATACAAGTGAAGTGCTATACTACTGAGCTACATCTCCAGCCCCTCAAATATATATTCTTGATCAAAAGAAAAATTTGTCTTCTTTAGGATTTGCCCTAATATAGTGTTTATAAAGTATATAAACTTTGAATTTGCTCTTAAAACTTAAAGTATCAGGCGCAAGCCTGTAATCCCAGCAGTTAGGGAGGCTGAGACAGGAGAATCCCGAGTTCAAAGCCAGCCTCAGCAATGGCGAGGCGCTAAGCAACTCAGTGAGACCCTGTCTCTACATAAAACACAAAATAGGGCTGGGGATGTGGCTCAGTGGTCGAGTGCCCCTGAGTTCAATCTCCAGTACCAAAAAAAAAAAAAAAATACTGAAAGTATCAAATAGTAATTAAGGCCACAGAATTGATTTTTGTCTAGAAATTTTCATAAGGAATCTTGGATTGGATTTTTTAAAACTATTGTTTGTTCCCAGGCTGGAGAACAAAACGGTAATTCTCCACCAGATTTTAACTGCATATCTATAAATTTGAACAAATAAAGTTTGTTGCATTTTATTTAATTCTCTACAAATCTACTTCCCTGATGTAAACCGTGTTTGCTGGTTATAAAATATAAATATTTACATTTTATAAAATATAAATTATTATAAAATATAAATTATTTACTATTATAAAATACAAATTATTTACATTTTTTACTCAAATTTCTTTCCACATTTATTTTGAGTTAAGAGATGATTCAGTAGTATCTCATTTAAGATTTAGTATGTGTTCTTGTGCATTCTGTAAGTCAGTTTGCTTGAATATCTACTTAATGTTAGTGTCTATAAAATAAAAAGAGATTATAGCCTAAAATTGTTTTTAGAAATTTAGTTTTCCTTAACCCCATATGTTCCTGAATCCTTTTAATGGTCAAGGGAAGATATTGTGAAATGTAAATTTTAAAAGATATGACAGATCTGATTTTTCTCCCTAGATTTTGGACTGGTTTGTACAGATATGTTTGGCTCTGAAACATGTACATGATAGAAAAATTCTTCATCGAGACATAAAATCACAGGTATGTTTATTCTGTCACTAGTAACTTCTGAATGGATAAGGACATGGAACATGTATTGAGCCTGATTTTGAGCCCTGTTCAGTGTGCATTGTATTATCTGTCTTTCTTTACTGTTACCTTTCAGTCTGGTCCTAGAAATCCTCCTCTGGGGTTAATAATCCTCTGTTAGATCGCCTGCTTACTTTTCATATCTTCCTATTTCTTGATTTCCTCTCTCCTCATGGTGGAATACATATCAAAAATGAATGTGTGGAAAGCAGAATTTTTGAGATTTTGCATGTCTGAAGATTACATTTTTCCATTTTTTCTCAATAATATATATAAACTTCCAGTTAAGGGACTGGGCATGATGGTGGCACACTCCTATAATCCCAGCAACTCAGGGGGCTGAACCAAGAGGATTGCTAGCTCAAGGCCAGCCTCAGCATTTTATTAAGACCCTATTTCAAAAAATAAAAAGGATTTGATGTGTGGCTTTGTGGTAGAACCAAAACAACAACAACAAAACAACAACAAAAAAATTCCAGGTAGGGAATTGTTTTCCTTATTTGGTTTCGACTTTTTCTTTTATTAGTCAGGAATTTAAAGCCATTATAGTTTCTTATCCTCATTTCTTTTATCTGAAAGATTTTAGGATCTTCTGTTTGTTCTTACTGTTATAAAACTTCACAGTGTTGTGCATTGGTGAGGCTCAGTTTTCTTTCATTAATACTGTGCTTTTTTTATTTTTATTTTTATTTTGGTACTGGGGATTGAACCCAAGGATGCTAAGCCACTGAGCCACCACTATACCAGCAATGCTGTACATTTTTAAAAAAATTTTGTTTTAGTTGTTGATGGACCTTTATTTCATTTATTTATTTGTATGTGGTGCTGAGAATAGAACCCAGTGCCTCACACATGCTAGGCAAGTGCTCTACCAGTGAGCCACAACCCCAGCTGTACATTTTTGAAACAAGAATGTTTCCTCTGGAAAATGTTCAGCTAGCTGGGTATGCTGGAGCATGCCTGTAATCCCAGCAGCTCTGGAGGCTGAGGCAGGAAGATCTCAAGTTCAAAGCCAGCCTCAGCAAAAGCAAGGCACTAAGCATCTCAGTGAGACCCTGTCTCTAAATAAAATACAAAATAGGACTGAGAATGTGGCTCAGTGGTCAAGTGCCCCTGAGTTCAATCCCCAGTACCACATTAAAAAAAAATGTTCAGCCATATTGTACAAATATTGATTTCTGCCACTACTTTCATAGTCTTCTGAATTTTCTTTTAGACATACTTAGAGCTTCTTAATCTATAACTTCAAGTATTTTTTTGTTCTCTCATATCTTTCTGTGTTAAATTTTAGGCAAATTTGTCAAACTAGGTGAATTTCTGTTCCCTAATTAACAGAATTCCTTTTTCTTTATTTCTCTTTCTCCCTCCCCCCTTTTTTTGGAGTCGGAATCAGTGCTGGGAATCCAACCCAGGCCCTTGAGCATGCTAGTCAAGTGCTCAACTACTTAGCTACATTCCTAGCCCCCAAACTCCTTTCTAATTTTTGAAAACTAATTCTTATCCCATCTGTTTACTCTTTCATTATAATGCCTATTTTTTTCTGCTTGCTTTTTGTTTCCGTATGTCTTATTTTTTTAATGTTATTGTATTTTTTATACCTTTATTTTATTTGTTTATATTTATGTGGTGCTGAGGATTGAACCCAGTGCTTCACGCATGCTAGGCAAGCACTCTGCCACTGAGCTACAGCGCCATCCCTTATTCTTTTTTTTTTTTGGTACTGGAGATTGAACTCAGGGGCACTCGACCACTGAGCCACATCTCCAGCCCTGTTTTGTGTTTTATGTAGAGACAGGGTCTCACTGAGTTGCTTAGTGCCTTGCTTTGCTGAGGCTGGCTTTGAACTTGCGATTCTCCTGTCTCAGCCTCCCTAAGTGCTGCGATTACAGGCTTGCGCCACCGTGCCCGGCTCCCTTATTCTTTTTTAATAGATATTCGTCTCTTCATTTATCTCTTTGCAATTTTCTAAGCATATTTAAAGTTTTTGTTGGACGGTTTTTTAAAAATTATTCTGTTTGGAGTGAATTCTTTCGCTAATGATTTTCTTGGATCTTTCTCTTTGCGTTAGAGTTCTTCATGTCTATTGGATTTCCCCCTCATACTCTTTCATGGAAAATGTTTATTTTTTCTTTTTCTCACTCATCTTTGCATAGAGGTTTCATGATTGTCTTACTTGGGCACTCTTAGTTTCCAGAAGAGAAAGCATAGAGGAGGTTGAATTTCTTGTGTCAAAGCCAGGTATCTGTCTTCTTAAATCCTTGGGCCTACAGATTATTGTAAAGCCTAATAATACCAGGTGGAAAGAAGGGGAACTACAGTGAGAACTCCACACTCCATCTTTAAAATCTCACTGTCTTCTGCCCCTTGATCCCATTTTGCTTAACTTGCTCCATCCCAATCAACTCCACTGTCATCTTGGCTTTGAGCATATGCTTGATGGAAGTCTCTTGACTACATATGAAATTTAATTTCTGGCCATGCATGATGGCACACACCTGTAATCCCAGAGGCTTGGGAGGCTGAGGCAGGAAGATCACAAGTTCAAAGCCAGCTTCAGCAAAAGCAAGGCACCAAGCAACTCAATGAGACCCTGTCTCTAAATAAAATACAAAATAGGGCTAGGAATGTAGCTCAGTGGCTGAGTGACCCTGAGTTTAATCCCCTCAAAAAAGAAAAAATTTAATTTCATTTACCAAGCTCCTGACTTACATTATTTCATACTACATTAGAGTTCTGTATTTATGAATGCAAAATAGTTGGGTAAATTATTGGAAACTCTTAAGGATGACTTTTTACATTTAGACTAGTTTGAATTTTTTTTTAATTTTTTTTAGTTGTAGATGAACATAATATCTTTATTTTATTTATTTATTTTAATGTGGCGCTGAGGATCGAACCTGGTGCCTCACGCATGCGAGGCAAGTGCTCTACCACTGAGCCACAATCCCAGCCCAAGACTAGTTTGAAGTTTTAGGCAAGTTTTTTTGGAGTAGGGTGTTTCCAGGGTATATATATTTTACATACCATAAAATTCACCCATTTAAAGTGTACAGTTTAATGATTTTTAATATATTCATAGAGTTTTGAAACAATCACTACTCTCTAATTCCCAAACATTTTTATCACTCCATAGAGAAAGTATACCAGTTAGTAGTTACAGCTCATTTCTTTTCCATCTAGACCCTGACAACCATGAATCTATTTTCTGTCTCTATGGGTTTGTATTCTGGACATTTTATGTAAGTGGAACTTGTATAATATTTGCCTTTGCCTATTTTAAATAGAATTGTTTTTGTCTTTTTTTTAATCTTTATTTTATTTATTTTTATGTGGTGCTGAGGATCAAACCCAGTGCCTCACATGTGCGAGGCAAATGCTCTGCCACTGAGCCACAACCGCAGCCCCTTTTTGTCTTTTTGTTGCTGACTTTTTAAGGGTTCTTTTTAGATATGCAATGTGTAAGTACATTTCTTCCATTCTGTGGGTTGTCAGTTCACTTTCTTGATGGTGTCCTTTGATGCACAAGAGGTTTTAGTTTTGATGAAATCCAATTTATTACTTTTTCTTTGTTTGCTTGTGGTTTTATTGTCATGTACAAAACCATTGCCTATCCCAAGGAAAATTTACTCCTATATTTTTCTCTGGGAGTTTTATATTTTTTTGTTCTTATATGTCTAGAGTCCACTTAGAGTTAGTTTTGTGTGTGGTATAAGGTAGGGGACTACATTTATTCTTTTACATGTTAACATCCAGTTAGTCAAGCATTTTTTTACTGGCTTAAATTTTATGAAAAACATTGTTGACTCAGACAATGAACTGGACTGTAACAATATTTGGGTGTTTTTTTTCTTTCTTTTACAGAACATATTTCTAACCAAAGATGGGACAGTACAACTTGGAGATTTTGGAATTGCTAGAGTTCTCAATAGGTAACAGAGCAATTTTAAACTTTATTTTGATATAATATCTTCAGTGAAACTTTAATGATTATGTATATATAGAAATGTATTATGTCTTTTAATATCTTAAGTTTTTCCAATAATTTTTGTTGTTTGTTGTTTTAGTACTGTAGAGCTGGCTCGAACTTGCATAGGAACCCCATACTATCTGTCACCTGAAATCTGTGAAAACAAACCTTATAATAATAAAAGGTATTTAAAAATGATATGCTGTCTTTCCTTATAAATCTTTGTTATACTCTATTTGTTAACCTTGAGATTTATTCTAAAATCAATAACATACATATGTAAATATATATAGATATATATAAAATACATGAGGGAAGTTGTATAAAAACTGTTATCTTGCTGAAGGAACAATAGGTAGAGTCATTCTATTATTTAAGTTATAATTGGGAATAGAATGCTCTCAAAAGTCAATTCTTATTGAATTATAGCTAGTATTTGTTGAACACATTCTATGTCAGGTATTGTTTTGAATGTTTTCTTTATAAAGAAACCAAGTTATGAGAGATAGACTGAATTCTTTGAAATTACTCAGCCAGTATCAAAATTATCTGGTGCCCAAGCCCATATCCATAATCACTGAACTGAACTATGACTAATAGTTCGTATAATATGTGGATGGGAAGAGCAGCCCTGCCATTGAATTTTAGTCACTCTTTATTTTCTTTCTCTCTTTCTAATTGAAAAATCCCAACCAAGAAATGTTAGTTGGCTTTCATAGATTTCTTTTAGATTTAATTTTAGTAAATTAATATTTTTCATGTTAATTAAAAGTGTTTTGTTTTTGTAGTATTTTTTAAAAATCATGACATTTTGCAAACAATTGAATAAAGCTATTTGACTTTTGCAAAATAAAAATAACTCATAGAATGTACACAAAGTTTTTTGATATTCTTTTAAATGTTTAATTCTTTAATGAAACTTCAAAATGATTGTTTTGACAACCAAAAAATGATTGTTTTGACTGCTGCTCTTGTCATTTAGTGATAGTTGAAATTTTCAGTTTTAAAGGAAATGCTTTATGCAGTATATCTTTTTTTAAAAAAAAATTTTAGTTATAGATGGACGCAATACCATTATTTTACTTATTTTTTTAATGTAGTGCTGAGGATCTAACCCAATACCTCACATGTGCTAGGCAAGTGCTCTACCTGTGAGCTACACCCTCAGCCCTGTAGTCTATCTTTTTCCAAAACATTTTCTTGCTGCTTATGTTTCTTTTAAATGAAAAAAAAAGTTAAATATCCTACTAAGAAGAAATTTCCCTTTTTTTTTTCTTCTCTAGTGACATTTGGGCTCTAGGCTGTGTCCTCTATGAGATGTGTACACTTAAACATGCAGTAAGTACAAGTTTCTGAAGTATTTTTAAATTGTGTCATCTTTCAGATAACCCTCATGTACTAAAGATTTTTCTCTGTCAGTTTTTAAATTTGTCATGTTTTCTGAAATATGAATCTAAATTGATTTACCCTTAGTATATATGAATGTTATATATTTGCTGTTATAATATACATTTCATACTTTTTTGTTATTTCTTATGATAGAAATATATTTTATTCTCAGTGTTAAATTTGTTTATTATAAATTTGACATTTTACCTTAAATTTTTTATTAGTTTCATTTTAGCAAGTTCTCTCAAAGCACTCAAATTATTTGATTTAAAATCACTTAAATGATTTAAGAACTTCATTCAACATATTCATCAAGAGTTTCATCCATTTAAATACTCCTTAATTAAGAATATTTATAATTATTGTATCTTTTTTTAAAGTAGCACAAAACACACCAAAAAGGGAGAGTACTCTTCATAAATAGATTTAATATTAATCACTTTTCATTTCAAAATCATTTTTAACATGTTTCTCCCACTGATTAAACAATAATGTTTTTTCACTACCAAAAATTTAAGAAAATAATAAAAATATAAACAATATTGGGAGTTTTTTCCTCCCTAAAAGTTTGGTTATACTACTTATACAGTTTGAGAGTCTATTTTTATTATTTGGTATCTATTTTTCTTTGTTATTCTTTCTAATGGCTGTGTGCACTTGAACTATATTGGCTTAGATTTTATTTTTCTTAAGGGGGAAAAAAAAAGCAGAAGCTGCCAAAGTGATAGGAAATAGTGTTTTATAAGATGTTTGTTTAAAGGAATTGATTAGCTTTTCTATGATACCATCATTTTAGGTTTAACCATTAAATGTTTGTGTGTTTAAATCTTTCATTAATACTATTTACTCTTAAGTGGACATCTGGGACTAAGTAATTCACCAATCTATCTTAATGAAGAGTTTGTCAGTTGAGAGATAAAGTTCATTGGTATAAAGGAAGAATCCTTTATCCTTCCTTTAGAGGATCATATCTTTTATGCATTTAGGATTCCTTTTTAGGTGTGCAGATATTTCTACAAAATTGAACTTACTTAAATTTTTATAAACTGAGTGAATGACATTTAAAATGGACTGGGAGAGCTTAGCACTTAATGAACTCTCTTATTGATATAATTGGTATAATTGCTGATGTTTAATTTATGGCACATTTAACTCAATGTGTATTTTAACATATCAGGAGTGTACAGATGTTCCGTTATTTTAGCATAGGTATCAAAAGTGTAATTTTTCAGGCTGGAGTTGTGGCTCAGTGGTAGCACGCTTGCCTTATACATTGAGGCACTGGGTTCAATCCTCAGCACCACATAAAATAAAATAATTAAAGATATTGTGTCCATCTACAACTAAAAAAATATTTTAAACAAAAGTGTAATTTTTCTTTTGTTTTTCAAAATGAAATCTTTAGATTTTATACTGCCCTACCTCTGTTTTCTTTATACCTCAGTTTATAATGTATTTAATCCTAAAACATATATTACTCTTTATTTATTTTTTGGAGGTACTGGGATTGAAACTCAGGGGCACTCAATCACTGAGCCACATCCTCAGCCATTTTTTGTATTTTATTTAGAGACAGTGTCTCACTGAGTTGCTTAGCGCCTTGCTTTTGCTGAGGCTGGCTTTGAATTCGATATCCTCCTGCCTCAGCCTCCTGAGCTGCTGGGATTATAGGCATGCACCTCTGTGCCCGTCTTATATGTTACTCTAACATAGCTTGTATTCTACACTGGAATGTTTACCATATTGCTGATTCTACAGCTTGGGGAGGATCACACACAAAACTAATAGTAATAGACACTGCCTAATAGGAAAGTAATTCCCAGTTGTATTTGCCCAAATACTACTTTTATATTTAATTTCTGTTCTAGATATTACAACAAAAGCGAGGAAGGTTTTAAATGAAGACCACAAGATTGTTGCCCCCCCTCTTTGTGGGTTTTTGTTAATAATGTTGTATTTTTTATATCTTTTTTTTATTTATGTACTTTTATGTGGTGCCAAGGATCAAGCCCAGTGCCTCACACTTGCCAGGCAGGTGCTCTAGCACTGAGTCACAACCATGGCCCCTCCTTACGGTTTTTGACTCTAATTTTCCTACTCCAAAGGCATAATTTTTAATCATCTTGATTACTGTCATGCTTTATAAAATCTTTCATTAATAACTATCTCATTTCTTAGCATTTTAAGTAAAAATTGCTCTTATAGTAAATTATCACATTTGATTTTTGAAAATTAATATCTTGTTTGAAATAAATTTATAGATACGCAGGAAAACAAGTACTGATTAAAGTATTTTAAAAGGGTTTCATTTATGTTCTGTTAATAGGAAAAAACTACTTCTCCTTGCTGATATTCCCAGTTTCAGTTTCTGTATGTTTCATATATGTTGATTTTTTTGTGGATTTTTAGTTTGAAGCTGGCAATATGAAAAACCTGGTACTGAAGATAATATCTGGATCTTTTCCACCTGTGTCTTTGCATTATTCCTATGATCTCCGCAGTTTACTCTCTCAGTTATTTAAAAGAAATCCTAGGGATAGACCATCAGTCAACTCCATATTGGAGAAAGGTTTTATAGCCAAGCGCATTGAAAAGTTTCTCTCACCTCAGGTATGTTTTTTTAAAATTTTATAATTAAAGTTAAACAGTAGGGTTGTGGTATTTAATAAGAATCTGCCCTCTGTTTTTGTGGAAAGCATATCAGAACCTTGGGGAATGGGATGCCTTTTCAAACTATATTGGCATCACTTTCTTTTTTCCATCTTACCTAACTCCATATCTTTCTATTTGCTTTCCCAGTTGTGCATCATTTCTCTGTTCCTAACTATAAAATTATTAAACCTTTCTTTCCTTCACCGTTCTTACCTATAAATAGTGGGATTATAAATATATCTATATTGTAAGATTGTTATGAGAATTAAAGATAGTACACATAAACTGCTCAATGTCTAGCACATAAGTGGTCAAAATATTCAATATATATTAGATGCCATCAACATCAGTATGTTATACTATATAAATATATTATCAACATGATTTTATATGGTTAAGATTATATTTTATTTGACAAAAAAATGATTGGAAATGATTGTTCTGTGGGCATTTTTATGTATATATACTAGATTATTGACTCATGACCTTTCCTCTAGTATTCAAATATATAAATATTCGTTGAGTTGAACTGAATTTTAATGTGACCAGTTTTATAAATCAATCTATATCATGAGTTACTCATGAAAATGTGATCACTTGAAATTGGAATTATTTTATTTTTCTTGTTCAGTGTAACCTTTGTTAATTTTAAAATAATCAACATTAAGCACTTTTGTAAATTTGTAGCAAAATCATAATTATATTACTTTATATCCTTCTGGCTCAGCAGAACATTCCTGCGAACAAATACTTCTTAGAAAACAGAGATGTGGATTTCACTATTAATACTAAAAGAATGCATTAGTAAGCAAGAAAGCCAATTAACATTTGGAAGTTAAAGTTTACTTGTATAGAACATAGCAATAACCTCTGAAATGTGGGCGTCTTATAAGAGTTCTTTGTTATAAATAACATTTATAGGGACAATTTTATGATGTAGTGTATTGTTTTGTTTGTTTATCTACTAGAGAAGAAACAATGACTTCATTTAATCTTGCTAAAAGTTTCTGTGCCCTGTTCAAGCAATTAGGACACTCAGTCCAAGGCCAAAACACTGGAATTCAATGAACTAGCAATGAAAGGGAAAATTTTAAAGCCTGAAATGTACAAAACTTATGGGAGGAATGGGAAGATTATGATTATTAACAAATGGAATTTTTGATGCTACATGTTTAATATATACATTGACTCTCCTCATTGCTATTTAAGCACCTCTTAGATTTCATTTTTCATGAAAACTTATATCTTTTGTTCTTCAGGTTTATTTTCCACTATATTTTACTTGTTCAATGTTCAGGAGGGAAAGTTTGTGACTTTTTATTTCTTTTTTGGTACTGGTGATTGAACCCAGACATACTCTACCACTGAGCTGCATCCCCAGCCCTTTTAATTTTTTATTTTGAGACAGGATCTTGCTAAATTGCTGAGGATGGGCTTGAACTTGTAGTGTTCCTTCCTCAGCCTCCTGAATAGCTGGAATTATAGGCATATGCCACTGTGCCCAGTGTGTGGTACTTTTTTTAAGGCTATAACTTTGACACAATTTATGATTTTACTATAACATTTGAACTATTGTTTCCAGTATTTTTATAATGGTCTCTACAGTTTTAATTTTTTAATACCTAAACTTTATCAATGCCATAAGCTAAGGTTACTAGGGCCTAGTTCTCAATCTTGTACATCCTGGCACTTCTTCCTGGATGTGACTTGACAAATCATGGATATAAGCTCTAATTCATTAATATTATAGGTGTTGTCCAGTAGAACAATCTGTGAAGATAAAACAGTTCCATATCGGTATTTTCAAACATTACAACCGCTAATCATGTGCAGTTGTTGAACATGTGAAATGTGGCTGGTGTGATTGAAAGGCTGAGTTTTAAATTAGACTTATTTTAAATTTTAATTCAAATAGATACACATGAATAGTAGGTATTATATCGGACAGCACAGCATAAGGATTCCAGAATCTTCTTGGATTCTATGTATTCTCAATTCACAGAAGCTTGTAAGCAAGAAACAAGATTCATGTTCAACATGAAAAAATTAATCAATTTTGGAGCAAGGTGGAGATGGTAATACATCCATTTTCTTCCATAAAGGAAAAAAAATGCAGATGTTCAGAAGAGAAAACTTTCACATACTTGGCTCTGAAATACACATGAACCAGGCTTTGACTTACATTTATCCTTTACTGCACTGGTTCTCAAAGTTTAGCACACATCATAATCCCCTGGAGGGATTTTCCAGGTTCATCTATCACAACCTCTATTGTAGTAATTCTAGGGTAAAGCTTGAGGATTTGCATAACTAACTAGTCCAGATAATACTGATACTGTTAGTTGGAAACCTATGGGTGATCTTTAATGGGAAAGAAAACTATCTCAGGTCATGGTTTTCTGCCAATTGCAGTGTCTGGTCCATTGTTACTATAGGAATATTCTTTCCACTAGGCCTTACTTCTCTTGGAAAGAGAAAATTCATTTGTCTTTCCTGTCTCCACCCAGTTTTAAAAAAAAAGTTTATGAAGTTAAATCTTTGTTGGTTTCATAGTTTTAAACATTTAAGAAAAATGGAGTAGGGAGATAAAATTCCTTTCAGAAGATATAAATGATTTTTGCTTCTGAAAATGTTTGCAAATACTGAGGAACAGTATTTGTTTAAAGTAATGCCAAAAAGAGACATTTATTAAATTATATAAGGATATCCAATAGTATGTTTACAGTTTTGAGTGTGAACTCATTGGATATACTGAGATGATTCTGAGTGAATTTCTTTAGATAAGACATGATTCTTGAAGCATTTTGAAGTAAATCATGGACATGGTTGCATATAGAATATAGAGATTATTCCAGATAGGTGATTTTTTTTTTAAAACCGGGGATTGGACTCAGGGGTACTCGACCACTGAGCCACTATCCAGCCCTATTTTGTGTGTTATTTAGAGACAGGGTCTCACTGAGTTGCTTAGCACCCTGCTTGTTGCTGAGGCTAGCTTTGAACTCTGGATTCTCCTGTCTCAGCCTCCCAAAGTGCTGGGATTACAGGTGGGTGCCACCATGCCTAGCCAGATAGGTAGTTTTGTTTAAGCATTTACATATGAAACAAGCAAGTAGTAAATGGGAGTCTAGGTTGTACATTAGATTAGTTTGAGAAGAAACTTTGTTTGAAGAAGTAATAAAACAAATTGGTAAGATTAAGAGGGAGTTAGCTTGAGAATTTGCTGAATGGATTATTTGGTTTTAATTTGAACAGCTTATTTGGCAGCATATTATGACTGAAAAAGGAAAAACTGTATTGTGATTAATGGGTAGGTCTTTTGATTTTGGAAATTTAATTTATTTTTAACCTTTTTTTCCCTTTCTTAATCTAAGCTTATTGCGGAAGAATTTTGTCTAAAAACATTTTCAAAGTTTGGAGCACAGCCTATAACAGGTAAATGGGCTTTTTATCTGTTTGTGACAATCAAGCCTAATTTTATTAGAAATATATGTAGGCATATAGATGGAAAGAAAGAATAAATTGGGATGATTGGTAGACTAAATTTAATCTAGAGGAAATATTCCTTAAAATTGCTTACAATATATGGCAATATACAATACTTTTTGACAGATTAACTTAAAAATTGTTTCTTACTCATCTTATTTAAATGAAACCTAGCTTGAAATTTTATGTCTTTATCAAATGCTTAGCAAAGAACATTTTTATAGAATATTATAGACTGTCCAGTATAGGCATAAATCTTTATATAAATTATTTGAAAATTTATATAAAATTTTCTTAAATTATATGAAGTCAAGCACTTTATTAAGCATAGGTTTTCTTTTACGTGTGACTACTGGCAGTAAAATATTTGTAGAATTGCACATGTGGTTATTAACTATATGTATCTATATAAATGCATGGTAGTACATAAACATACACACAAATACTCACACATCTATGTGAAAAGGAAACTTATTTTTTCCTACATAGAATCAATTCATAATAGATTTCTAAAATCATTGAAAGTTATATAGGATGTGAGGAATAAATTTTTGAGTTTGGATAGATTAATACAAATAAATACTATATCATAACATGAGTTCTTATAGAATGGAAATGGTATGGCAGTTTCTTCCCAGCCGTATTTTTTTTTCAATGTGCTGCTGGGAATACATGGCCTCATTGCATGCTAGGCAAGTGTCCTGCCCCTGACCTGTATCCCCAACTCCATTTAGTGACTTTTAATGACCCTTGGACTCATCCTCTCATTGTATAGTGTGTAGGTCCCTAAGAAATAATTCACTCTGCACAGAATTTCACAAGAGACTAAGAATAACAGAATCAGCATGATCTCTCCTAGCAGTTGAGCTTCATAAGTCAAATCTTAATCAAACATCTCATTGTCACAAAAGCCAGAAAACCTCAACATCAGTCAAGACATCCTTTCCATGTGGATAAATCTGTGTAGGAATTTGAAAGAGAAAGTCATTTGTTTTAAGAGCAATTGAATGAAGGAAATGTTCAGTAGTATGGGGCTAAAAGAAGGTGGTGTTGATAATTATTTTATAAATATACTTATAAATATTTTTATGGGCTCCAGCCCCTTACATTGTTTCTTACTAGAGGCAGCCTTAACACTAAACCTGAGAAGTTCTCAAAAATCAGATAAGTATTTCTCCCCTTCTCTGGAACATGGATGGGAACTGTTCATTATCTGTCTCTTGGGAATCCTCATTTTTATGCATTTGTGCCTGCAGTCCCTTTTCTGGCATACACATTTCTGTGGTTGTTTTAGTACAATTAGCCAAGTTACAATATTGTGACTTTATATATCTGTGTTCTAATTCGGTCATAGGTTGAATCTCTAATTGATCATGTGGTTGAATTTCTCATACTAGTTTCGGGGTCAGGATGTGTGTAAATGTGTATTTAGAAAACCTTACCCCATCACACTGTGTAACACATCATCAATATAAATTATTTCTGAGTCTCTAATATACCAACCAAATTGCTAATATTTTTTATTTTAAAAGTTTACTAAATTATATGGATATGTATTCATTATTGAAATGTTAAAGAGAAAAAATACACCAATTTTAACACACAGTTATATTTGATATATTTTTCTGTGATGACATATTTATAATGACTTTGAGTTGGGGTTATATTATAAACAAAGTTTATTTTAATTCACATTGTTATGATGAACCTTTTTAAATGCAATTAAATTTTCTTTGAAGAACTGAGTTTAATAGTAGTATTTCATTGTAAACTACTAGTTCAATTTTTTTCTCCTTTTACCTCCTAAAAGGAAGAATACTTGTTGGAAAAGATTGATTTAAATCGATTTAATGTGATTTAGCAAATGACAAAATCCTGAGCTAGAGAGTGGGCTTGAAGAGAAAGAAAGCAAGCTCTAACTCAGGGAGTGAGGGAGTTTGAGCACAGAGGTACCTTGGCAGATGTGGAAATTAGAAGAGGAAAGAGGGTTTGGGTAAGGGTGATGTAGCGTGTACTCTTTGACTTTATTTAATATCCTTGAGAGATGTGAATAATAGAATTTCCTTTTAATTTCTTCAGTTTATTTTTCTTGAACTTATGTTCTTCGACTGAACTTCATCTTGGCTTCAGTAAGGATTAAACATATTATATATTGCAAGGTTTATCCTCCTGCATAAATTTTTATGTTTCTCTGATTATTTCTTTAAAGTCAGTTTATAAATAGTGATTGTTGTATAGATTGCCCTCCAGAAAGTTTGACTAATTTATTTTTCTACCAACAATGTATAAAGATACCAATTTTGTGGTGCCTTAAGCAAATGAATGTTTTAAGATGTTTGTTCTTTAGTAAGTCTATAGATGTAAACACCATTCAGACCATATATGGGGGGGGGAATTGCTCATAGTGATGGAATTAATGTTTACCAGTTGCTCTTGAATTTTATGCTTTGATTTTTTTAATATAATTTTCTTTTATTCTTTTTTTTTTTTTTTTGAGGTACTGAGTGTTGGACACAAGGCACTCTACCTACTGAGCTACATCCCTAGCCTTTTTTATCATATTTTTTTTATTTTGAGACAAAGTTTCATGAAGTTGCCTAGGCTAGTTTTGAATTTCAGTTCCTCTGCCTCGGTAGCTGAGTAGCTGGAAACAGGAATGCACTACTTTGTGTGGCTTTAAAGTAATTTCTAAAACAAATTTTTTAAAAATTTGTTTTGAGCAGTTTTATTGATGTATAATTCACATACCATACACTTTACCCATTTAGAATCTGCAATTCATTTTTTTTTTAATGTACTCACAGGTGTGTACAATCCCCCACAGTCAATTTTAGAATAGTTCTTTTTTTATATGAGAAATTTCATCATCTTAGGGGAGTTTGGTCTTTGCTTCTTTCCAAAAGTGGATTTAATGTAAAATAGTTGAGTCATTAATGTATGCTCAGGAATAAAAAAGGTATTTTATAGAAAGTTCTAAATGCTATAATTGAGAAAATGGAAAAGTACAATCTTGAAGAACTTTAGTTAAAAATTTAATATAAAAAATACTGGAAAAATTCTTTATGTCTTTTATGTAGCTAAAAGACCAGCTTCAGGACAAAGCTTGGTTTCTGTTATGCCTGCTCAGAAAATCACAAAGCCTGCTGCTAAATATGGAGTACCTTTAACATATAAGAAACATGGAGATAAAAAATTACTTGAAAAGAAACCACTTCAAAAATATAAACAGGTATGATCATGTTACAAACTCTGATTAGTAACAAATCAGTTTGATCTTACAGTAGCTTAATTGAGTTATCTTGATATTGTTTGGATTGTTTTTATTAAGTTACCAAGGAACATTACTATTCTCCACTTTCCTAGTCTTGTAAAACTAAGGAGTCTTACAGAAGTCATACAGAAACTTTTAGTAGATAATTAAGTAACTAGTGGTACAGTAAAAATAAAGTGACATTTTAATGTAATCACTTTTGAATGACTTAAGTAGAACCATTTGGCTTGTATTTGAAAGAAGTAAATACCTATGATACACTTGATAAATACCTGGGGAAATTTTGTGAATGATAACTCAAATTAAATCATAGAGTTGGAAGGAATGCAGTCATTTAGTCTGTCATTTTTCAGATGAAAACATTTAAGTTACATACCCAAGAACACAGTGTCAGTTATAGAAAATTTGACATATTTCAAGTCATTATTGCATGCTGTGATATATGGGACCTGTTTTGGACCACATATACATACACACATATATGGATATATGTGTATAAACATGCATACCTACTCAGGTATATATATACCTAAGATAAACTTCATAGTCAGAATGATCCATCACTTTGGTTAAAATCTATCACAAAATAATTCCAAATGATTACTGTAAATCAGTCTTCAGATAAGTTATAAAAGTTAGCATGGAGTCAGGAGACAAAAATTACACAATGATTTGAACAGGGAGAATAAAAATATTTCTTAATTATTTTTAGAGAAGTAACTTTTAAAGGGATAAAGAGAACTAAAGAATATATTATGGGGATAGCAGATACTATTCCTAATTCTGAGGCTCAGAATACCCAAAGAAGAAACAAATTTTTAAAGATTCCCCAGCCATATCCTTATGGCCTTATTGGGTCAGTTATGGCTGTAGCTTACTATATGCTGGAGTTCACTGAGGTGCCACAGCCTGGGACTGGCAAACAAGAAACTGTTCACCATAAAACTGATGAAACTCCCCGAGAAACGGCCTAGTATATTGATAAAATGTACTTACTTGGAAGCCACCTGGGGAGCTGTTGAACTCACCAAAAGGCCTATTGGGGTGTGGGTGGAATTTTCCTTATGCTGCCGAGCTTTCCGGGAAGCAAGCTAAAATGCCAGCTAGGGCACCAGTGGAACTCTGTAGGAAGCTGTCTTTGGGGTTGGTGCTGAAACTCACAGGGAAGCTTTTAGGAGTATGGGCCAAACTCTTTTGGAAGCTGCCTGCAGGAGTGGTGCCACTCACTGTCCACATGCTATGGTAACACAAAGAAAGGAAGCACACTAATCAGGAGAAGTTCTTTCCTTCTGCAGTGTCCCTCCCTCATCATCTGCTGATAAAGCTTCCTATTGTGTCAGCAAGCAGAGAAGAAGTGTTTACCATCTCCGGCTCCAATAGCACAAGCAGACAATGAAAAGGGACAGTATAACTGGTCCACTAGCATTATCTTATTTATTTATTTATTGACATTATATTCACTCAGTCAGTATGGACCATTTCCCTTGTCTCTCTCTTTACTTTAATCACCATAAGAAACTTTCTCTTATTTCCAGGCTTTCTCTAATTTCCTAGTCTCTCAAGTCCCATAAGACCGTGATTATACCCTAATCTGCTCACCTCCAAATCTTCTGCATAGTTTTCTAAATTCTTCCACAAAGCCCTCTTATAATTTATCAGCAAAACCTCTTGTACACTAAACTTCTGAAGATTATCTTCACCTTTTTTGCTCTTGAATACTCTCTTCTCTAGTTCTCTTACATAGTGACTGTTTTCTCTTTAATGCTTTAGTACCACTGGGTCTTTAGGTAGGATGAAAGTGCTTTTTTTCTTCTTGTTAAATATTCCCTGCTCCCTAGCTTAACCCCACCCCTAGCTTTGTTGCTTTTGCTGCCATACATTAATCACCTGTTGCCCCTGTATGTTAGGGTCATCTGCACACACACTCATTTTTTGAAGAGTTTAACCCCAACTGACTGACTGCTACTCTTTCCAATATTGTCATATTTCTAGATGATTTCATTGTCCAAAAAAATGATACCATAGTACATGGCTTTTTATTTTCTCATTCTCATTTAGTTATTTGTCTCCTACCTTAAAACTTTCACCTATAGTCATGCCATTGAACTTGTCATATTTTATCAATAAAAGCAGCTTTTCCTCAGTCTCATTTATAAGCATCTTCTTTTTTTAAAGTTTTTTTTTTTAAAAAACTTTCAGTTGTAGATGGACACAAATACCTTTATTTTATTTATTTATATGGTGCTGAGGATCGAACCCTGTGCCCCATGCATGTGGGGCAAGCGCTCCACCACTGAGCCACAACCCCAGCTGTTATGAAATAGCTCTTGCAAAGATATAAGTGACATTCTTTTTATTTATTTATTTATTTATATTTATTTATTTATTCTAATTAAGTATACATGACAGCAAAATGCATTTTGATTCATTGCACACAAATGGAGCACAATTTTTCATTTCTATTTGTACACAATGTAGAGTTGCACTGTATGTGCAGTCATACATGTACCTAGGGCAATGATGTCCATCTCATTCCACCATCTTTCCTGCCCCCATGTCCTCTCCCTTCCCCTCCCTCCCCTTCGACCAAAGTTCCTCCATTCTTCCTATACCCACCCCATTATGGATCAGCATCCACTTTTCAGAGAGAACAGTGACATTCATATTATTGATCTGTTTCACTTTTCTTCTTTCTTGATTTGTTTTTGATTCACTTGGTTATTTCCTCCTCTAAACATTTTCTTCACAAGTCCAGACTATTACATTCTTCTGATTTTCCTCCTGTCTCATTTACTGGTTCTACTTAGCCTCCTTTATAAGTTCCTCCTCACCTCCTTGACAACAAGTGCTAAAGTAAAGGACTCATTCTTTGGATGTCTTCCTCCTTATTACCCTGACTCACTCTCTAGTTGCTGACAAATGTCTAGATGCTGACAAATTTTTTTCAGCTTGGATTTCTTTCCTGAACTCCAGACCCAAACCATCTTAATATTACTAGTTGGAGTTCTACAATCCCTAGGAACGTATGTACAACTGACCTGAGTCCATTTTGTCCCCAAATTGATCTCGCTTAATTTAGTAAGTAGAAACTCCATCTTTCTTTTTGTTCTTATCAAAAGCTTTTGTAGTCATTATTGACTACTCCTTCAGTATCACATCCTACCAACTACTACTTCTTGTTTCTACTACCAATTAGTCGTTGCTGCCCTCATTTTTCATAATTGCAATACTGATCTCCTGACTAGTATCATTGCTTTTAAACTTGCCTCTTTCATCCCATTCCAACCTGAGCAGCCTCACTGTTCTTTTACAACAAAGGTCAGATTGTTGTACTTTCCTGCTTAAAACACTCCTTTTCATCTCACTCAAAATAAAAGCCTGAGTTCTTAGGATGGCCTACAAAACCTGTTGGCAACCTCATTACTGCCCCAAGCCTCATTTTTCACCTCTTCCTTTGTAGTCCCCTGCCAGCCACACTAAACCTTGTTGTCTTCAAACATGCCAACTACTTGTATTTGTGCATCCTTACCTTCAGGTCTGTGCTAAAAGCCTGCTTTCTGAATATAGCCTTTCTTGATTACACTGTATCAAATAATAGCCATTCCTCCACCTACACTTCTGATCTATTTTATTTTTCTCTATGTCATCACTATTTAACACAGATATTTACTTGTTTATTGCCATTGTTCTCCATTACATTGTATAAACCCCAAATGGGTGAAAATTTTTTTTGTTCACTAACAGATTGTGTCTGGTCAGTATTTCCTGGCAAGTAGTAAACACTCAATAAATATTTACTGAATGTGTGACAGAATAAATGAGTGATAACGTAGACATCAAGTTACTCCTAAACATTAGTTCTTTAGAAATGATCAAGTTTAAAAAATATTTGGTATTGTTTTTAGCAAATTGATAACTATAGAAACCTGGATAGAAAATGATAATTTTTTTTGAGCATACTGGAGTTGTATTCCATAAGGACAATCATATGAGAAAAGACAGTATTATTTAATAAATATTTTCTTTAGTTAAAAAAGCAAGTAGTTTTTTAAAATCAATAGTTCTGAAAACACTCATACTAAAAATTAGTGTAATTGCTTTAACTTCCTGTTGTAACATAATATTCAAATCTGAGGATTCTTTGAATCAGACTTATTGAAATTTTAAAAAGTGTAAGGTATGTTCATACAGAAAATATTAAATGGCAAAGTACTGCTTTATTTAGCAAATGAATGTCATACTCATGTTGGGTGTTGAAGACCTCTCAGGATTCAATTCTGCATTCATTGTACCAATGTTCCATGAACTCCTAAATTCTTAGTCTTTGCTAAATTGAACTTCTCACTAGTTACTGACTATACTCTGTATGCACTTTTTCCCTTTTTATTTTGTTCATTCTTTAGCCCCTCCTTTTTAAATGTTCTTTTCTTTGCCACTTCTGTGTAGACACAGGTCACATTGATACTATACTATTTTGTAAGTCATGGTGAGTAAAATGGGGAACATAACTACTTCTACCCTCAAATATTGTAGTTCAAATAAGAAGACAAAGCCTTGAAGGAAGGTAAAAGGAGCAAGTAGTGGGAATAAATAAATTAGCAATAAATTAGCAAATAGAATATTGACACCATGGCCTAGGGAACTGCCACATTGACAGTGGTGGCATTGATGTTCAGTTTTCCACTGACCCACAGGAAGTAGTAACATTCCAAATGCTTTTTTCCCCATGACTCTTTCTTCTTTATTTACTAATTTTCACTTTTTCCTGACTCTGCAAAAAGTTGGAAAATAGTCTCTTCCATATCTGAAATCCTTCATCACCTTATACGTACCTTTTTTAAAAAATATTTTTCAGTTGTCAGTGGGCCTTTATTTTATTTATTTATATGCAGTGCTGAGAATTGAACCCAGTGCCTCACACATGCTAGGTAAGCACTCTACCACTGAGCCACAACCTCAGCCCCCGTATATGTATCTTTTAAATATTATTTTTATTAGAATGTCAGTTCTCTGAAATTAGGAACCATTTTATACATCTTTGCACAAAGTGGCCAGTAAGTTTTTGTATTTTACATAAATGAATAGATAAATGATAGAAAAAATGAATTCCAATCAACAAAATAATATATTTTACATTTTAACAGCACTAAATAGAGCAAAAGACCAAATGAAAGCCGTGCTTTTCGGCATACGTAGAAAGCCAGTGTCTTCAAGATTTTATTTTAATGCTTTAAGGTAACTACCTCAGTGAGAGGTAACAAAGAGAAAGTTGTAGAACTTTTAAACCTGATTCTTACATACATGTCCATTTCTTAAAATAGAGATTGATTTCTATTAAAGTTACTTGGTTCTTTGAAATAAATAGTATAACCATGATCTGTAACTTTTCTATAAATGTGCTGTAGTTTTAGTACACTTTGGTAGCATATGTAATTAAAGACAAAATAAACACATTCTTGGTATCCAAGCAGTGCACTTATTTTAACTTAATTTTGTTGTAGAGCCTTTTGATTTTTCTTCAAATATACTTTGCTTATATTTTTAATACAGCTCTGTTTATAGAAAATTTTGTGTTCCAGTGTTTTTACTTAATATTGTATGTGCTTTCTGTAAAATTTTATTTGTGGTTTTCTGTGATTGTGTTATGTATTGATGATTTGAAATCATTTAGATTGGTTGCACTCTTACAAATGTCCTTTTAAAAAAAAAATCAGGTCCTGGATCCTAATTTCCTTGGAATATATTCTTCTAAATAGAGTTCAGTGAAATATGAGTTCAAAGTAAATTTATTTCATGGTTAATTTTTGAGATATTTATTTATTGTGTATAGTTTTTACAAATGTAATCCATCTTAACATTTGAAATATACTCATGTATAATCTGCCCTATCAGGAAATAAAGATACCATTGGTGAAGGGGGTGTGGAATGCAGGTATATTTACCTGATGTCATTACATCAAAGAAGAATACACACTTGTAGAAATAGAGTTGTCTTATCTTTTTTTTTTTTGGCACTAGAGATTGAACTCAGGGGCACTCGACCACTGAGCCACATCCCCAGCCCTATTTTGTGTTTTTATGTAGAGACAGGTTCTCACTGAGTTGCTTAGTGCCTCGCCGTTGCTGAGGCTGGCTTTGAACTCGAGATTCTCCTATCTCAGCCTCCCTAGGTGCTGGGATTACAGGCTTGGGCCACCACGCCTGGCTGAGTTGTCTTATCTTGAGATGGCCATGTATTAGTCTGAGAGAACTGAGATTAGAATCTTAGTGAGCTGAACTAATGATATAACAGAAGCTTATATAATTGTTTTTATTTTCACTTATAGAATCAAATAATGTTAGTTTTCTTTAATATTTGCCTCATTTTCAATTAATATTTATGCATTATACAAGAACAGCATGCTGTGGAACTTTGAGATTCCTATTCCTAATGTTCTGCATAGTTGATGCCATCTATCAAATATTCTGAATGACAGACAAGTGATTCAGATGATAGTTATAAATGTTTTGGGCTTCAGGAAAAGTCATTGCTCTCAAGCTTTTTAAGGCAGATAAACATTATTTTCTTAACCTTGACCATTGAAAACTAAATAATATTTGTACTTGGAATATTGTATAGCTTATGTTAAGAACACTTAAAACTAAATTTCTTTGCACAATAATGTGAATGTACTTAATGCCACAGAATTGAATGCTTAAAAATGGTTAGAATGGTAAGTTTTGTTATATATTTTACCACAATGAAAAAACAAAAAAAAATTAAGGAAAATAACCAAAAAATAAGAAAACATGATAATTAAATGTGTGAAAGAAAATTTAAATATCCTAACAATGAAAAGAATTAAACATGGTTAGAGGAGAGTCACCAAATTTCTAAAGTATTTTTAAAATGATTCTTAAGTTATTTTTCCTTGATTGTTAAAGGATTTGTATTTGTTTAGAAGACTTATTTTTCCCCAGCAATTACAGAGTATCTTTTAGATTCAGATTTACAGTGACTTGCTGGAATTTTTAAATTTTAAGGTTGCAAGTGAGAAATTTATAAGGAAAACCATAACCACTTAATCAAAAGATGTAAACTCATGTATATTGTATTACTCAGCATGTCATTGAAATATTTGAATATCAGAACACTTTCTTTGCTTTAGTTCCTGTAATCAGAAAGTTTTTTAAAAAGCTGCTAAAACAAGAGTGATTGTTAAGCCACCAGAGGGAGCTCCATGAACACATTTTAGTACTTTTGTTCTGATTTTTTAAGTGTAGATGTTTTATGTTATTATAGTTTTTTTCTACAGTTTAGAAATAGTGTTCTGAAAATAACTACATGATCTCAGAGGAACAGTGTGGTATTTTTATTTTCACAAATATTTGAATGTTTTATATGTAAAAAAAGGTGAACATGTCTACCTTCACATAACTTACTCACGAGTATATAGGTATCTTAAGCCTTTTGTTCTAGTCCCACACTAGTATAAAAGCTAGTCATTTATACCAAGTTGCTGTATTACTCACATTCATACTTTTTTAATTATTTGGCATTGGGGTTCACAAATATACTGGTGCTAGATTGGCTACATAAGTTAACCTTTACAACTTGTCAAAATATATAATATAGAACTCTGTGTCCAAAGATTATGACTCAGCCACTCTTAGAAATCATGTATTTATTTTGTTTTTTGTTGATTTTGATTGTGTGTGTGTGTTTGTGTTCATGAACATGTGCATTCCTAGTACAGGGAATTAAACCCAGGGGCAGTCTACCACTGAGGTACATCCTTAACCCATTTTATTTTATTTATTTTATAACAGAGTCTTGCTAAGTCACCCAAGTGACTTTTAATCCTTTGAACTTTCATTCCTCTTGCATCAGCCTCCCAAGTTGTTGGATTACACACATGCACCAGTGTATCCAGCAGATGTGTATTTTTTAAAAATAAGTTTATTGAGATGTAATTCACATACTGTATAATTCACCCACTAACAATTTGCAATTAAATGATTTGTGGCATATTCCCAGATTTGAATAGTCATTTCCCCAACTTTAGGGGAAATGACTATCCAAATAGTCATTTGGATACTCATCTCCCTGCAAAGAAATCCTCCTTCCATTTGCAGTCACATCCCACCTGACTCCTGCTACAACCGTGGACAATCACTAATCTATTTTCTATCTCCTATATCCACTAATTTAAATTCTGTATACATAAAACATGCCTGAAAATGTTAATTGCATGTTTGTGATATTATGAAGAATATTATTTACAATTTTTATTTCTTAAAAATAGTGTCCCCAGAGGTTTCTCATAACTACTTTAAAACTGAGGGTTGCTATCCACTAATTGTGGCAAAATCATTTTAGTGAATAAAGTGTAGGGACTTTTAAAAACTTTGTGTGTGTATGAGTGCATGCATACCTTCACTAGGTTCAGGTGGGAACATATTTCTTACTGTGGGTTGCTTTTAGAAAAAAATTTGAAAGCCACTATTCTTTAAATCTTTCAGCATTCATTTAGTCTTTACAACTTTAGTGTCTTTTTCTGGGGTTAAGAGTTAAGATACATGGTTAGTTTAAGAGGAAGTTGAATTGAAATAACTAGCCAAAATTGGAGGTTAGGAGTTAGGAACGAGTAATACAGTGAGGGGGTGTGGTGTGGTGTGGTGGTTCTGGCAACCCACTGCTTGGATTATTTTGTCAGGCAGTCATGAGAGTAGAATCAGGTTTGAAATTTAGTACCATTTATCTCATTATAGCTTTGAGGTAAAATACTGTAAAATAGATTCCTTTATTATGGTCATTTAGTGAAAATGCCAAAGCATATTAGAATCATCATTTTCTTTTTTATAAGTTTATCACCAAACTAGATGGTGTTATATATTTTATTATTTTCTTATAAATTATACTGGACTCATTAAGTAATATATTCATTGAAGCAAAATAGTTTCATTTCATAAAATGAAAATATAGTCAACCTTTGTTATGTCTTGTGAGGATTGGTTTCAAGACCCCCTGCCAATACTCATATCCATAGATGTTCAAATCCTTCTTGAATATAAAATGACATAGTGTTAGCATACAACATCTATACATCCCTTCGTGTATTTTAAGTCTTTCTAGATTACTCATAATTCCTAATACAATGCAAGTACTAATGTAAATAGTTGTTATATACTGTATTGTTTAGGGAATAATGACAAGAAAAAACAATCTGGACATGTTCAGTATAGATACATTTAAAAAATATTTTGGATCTGTGGTTGGCTAAATGTGCAGATATGGAACCCACAGATGTGGAGCATGCATTATATGCAGTTTATATTATTTATCATGCTTCACTTTTGAACAGAAACTTTAAATATCTTTTTGAATTTTTTTCACTACAAGCATACTTTAGTTCCTTTGTAGGATTTTGTTTTGTTTTTTGGTACAAGGAATTGAACTCAGGCTTGCATTACCACTGAGCCACATCCCCACATCCCCACATCTATTTTTTATTTTGAGACAGGCTCTCGCTAAGTTGCTAAGGGCCTCACTAAGTTGTGGAGGTTGTCTTTGAATTTGTGATCCTCCTGTATTAGCCTCCCAAGCTGCTAGGATTACAGATGTGCATCACTATACCTGGCTCTATTTATTTTTTATATATCATTATATATTATTATATATATTTATATATTATTAATTTTGTAATGTATGGGTGTCATTTTTATTTTATAATATAGTCTGAATTTGCTTTTCAGAATTTTAGTGCCTACCTATGTTGGTCATTCTACAAAATTTAGAAAACTCAAGCAATGAATAGTATTTAAAAGTATTTTTTCATAACGTTGACTTTTGCTAAAATATAGATGCTCTTGCAATAGAGTTATTACTGCATGATTTAATCGAATGAATTGTTTGAATAATAATGTAAATGACCATGAAGAATTTTTTATATGAAGTAATTTTTAAAAGTAGCATCTACTTTCCTTTGTACTGAAACCCAACACAGATAAAAATTTTACAAAGTATTCTAATAAAATAGCATTTCTTTGTAGCTGAGAAATGTAAGACTGGTGTATGATAGATAAATTTGTCTGTAAATAATTTTTATCTTATTTGGTATATAAAATTGTAAGAATTATTTTTTGAATTGTTGGAGAAATGGATCATGCATTAATCTAATGACTTAATCTTGATTACAAAATTGAGTAGTTAACAATAAAAAGAAAAGAAAATCATAGGACTATTATGCTTATGAGCACACATGAAGAAATCCTAAAAAAGAATTAAAAATGACAACTAAAATCAAGCAAATTATCCAGAGAATAATGATTTTTAGATAGTATTTATTTCAGAAATACAAGGATGGATCAACGGTAGGAAACTTGATTATTAGAATTTTACTGCATTAGCAGATTAGAAGAGAAAACCTTATAAAAATCACCTCAGTGCAATCTAAAATTTCAGTAAATTTACCACTAATCTTTATTTTTAAAGCTTCTTTGATTCAAAAGATAGAAGAAAAAGCTCTTAAGCTAATACAGTGTTAAACACACACACACACAATAATCTACCAAAGACATTATATATAATGATGAAAAATTAGAAACATTAAAGTCAGGAATAAGACACAGGTGTTTATTATCATTGGCATCATTAAATGTTTTGCCAGAGATCCCAGTCAATGAAATCAAAAGGAAAAATTAGAAACATAAATATTGGAAAAGAGAAAACAGACATTACTTACAGATAACATGATTACCATCTAGAAATTTAAATGAAACAGCAGAAAACTATATTAATAAATTCAGTAAAGTGGTCAGATAGAAGATCAACATTCAAAAATTAATAATTGGCTAGAAAATGAAATGGAAAGAAACAGTAACCTCATTCCATACTTCAGAATAGACTTATAAGAAAGGTACAAGATAATTGTGAAAGAAAAAAAAATCTGTATCAGTATATTCTATGTCAATGAAGAAAACAAATGTGGTACAAACAACAGATGGCAAATATTGAAAACAGTGTTGATCAAAAGAAACGAGCTGAAAGGATATGTAGTATATGATTCCATTTTTATAAAACAAAAAACTAAACTATTTTTTAGTCAGGGTTAAAATAATAAGGAAAACCAAGAGAATGGTAATAAAAGAAGTTGCAATGGCAGCTACCTCAGTAGGAAAGGTAGAGGGTTTGGAAGGGCACTTGGAAGACTTCTGAGTTTTGACAGTATTCTATTTCTTATCTTGGGTGGTGATTACATGGATATTTCCTTTGTATTAACTAAATCTCTGTATGTCTTTTATCTGCTTTTTTTATGGGAGATTTTATGTCACAGTTAAAAAAGAGGAAGGGAAAAGAGAAGATGGATAAGTGAACAGAATAGAAAATTCCAGAAACTGATATGTGTGTGTGGTTATCGTATGATAAATTAGGCCTTCCAAACCAATGGAGAAAAAGATTTCTCAATAAAGTAGTTGAGATCATTGGATTTTTGAAGGAAAGAAAAATAGATTCCTACTCATTCCATGATCAAAAATGTATTTCAGATAAAGATCTAAATATAAAAAAAGGAACTATTAAAATTTAAAATGTCTTTCTTAGCAAGATAGAATAAGGCAGATACCATAAAGAGAAAGATTAGTAGATTTAACTGTATTTAAATTATTAACTTCTGTGCAGTAAAAGAATAGTCATTAAAATAAAGAAATGGGAAAAATATTTTAAAACATCTATAATGGACAGTCTCACTTTCTATAATATAGAAAGAGCTGCTAAAGTTGTACAGCCCCAAAATTAAGTGAATAATTCATACATAAAAGAAGAAATGAACATATTTAATATCCTGGAAAATATTCTAAGCCTTTTCAAGAAGCAGAATTTCAAGATAGTCTGAAAATTTAATTATTTGTGAGAATGTGAAGAAATGGGAGGAGGTAAAAATTGGTAAAGCCTTTTGGGAGGGCAGTATTTTTCAACATTGAAATGTTTTTTTATCCTGTATTTCCATTTCTTAAAACACTGCCCTCTAAAAGACTTAACATGAAGCTGTACATACAAAGAAGTTCCTTTTGACATATAAAGAAGGCAAATTTCAGAACCGGCCCAATGACTATTGCTTAAAGGAATGGTTAAATAAATTAGAGCCCCATATAGAATATTGTTAGTTTCCTTACCAAGGCACATTTTTTTTCCAATCTAATAACACATTTTTATTATATTTATGTAAAAATTATAAAAAGCTAAAATTCTGTATATGTGTATAGCTATATAGGTATTTAAGTTCATAAAAATGAAAGGATACTCATGAAAATATTAACAACAGTTACCTCTGGAATAGGGAGTGGGCTATAAATTTTTATTCTTATTTGAATTTTATTAGTAAACATACTATTGTATAGTTTTTTAATTTTTTTAAATTTTTTTTGGTGGTGCTAGGGATTTAACCCAGGGCTTTGTGCATGTGAGACAAGCACTCTACCAACTGAGCTATATCCCCAGCCTGACTGTTGTGTAATTTTCAAAGAAAACTTTTCTCTCTTCATTATTGGGATTTTAAATAATGTTTTATCATTATGTTAGAAAACTTACAATTAATATCCATATGTGAGGACAAAACTAGTTGACAAATGGGGAAGAACACTTTCACAGTATCTTTAAATCTAACATCTTTGTTTAGCAGAAAGCATTTCCAATACAACAGTGGTGTTTCTTTTTTATAAAGATAATTTTTGAAAAAGTTATGTCAGTATTGACATTGCCTGTTTCTTATTTTAAATTTCCATAAGTTGGGAATTTTTAAATGCATGTCTTAAAGTCTTAATCTAATTTATAGTTTTACTTTTTGTCCAGGCCCATCAAATTCCAGTGAAGAAAGTGAATCCTGGAGAAGAAAGGAGGAAAATGTTTGAGGTATAAAGACATCTGTCTGCTTATTTTAAAGCTTTGCCAAAGTAATTATTAAAAAAAGAAACAAAATCTTACATTATAAAACCTCCAAACCTTTCCTCCTTATTCTTTCAAACAACATAAACATTTTTTTTTTTTAAATCTCCTTGGGCTTACCTCTGCCATTGGCATAATAACTTTCCTTAAGAAAATAGAAAAGTAGAAAGAATTATCAGTAAAAATTATTATTCTTTTAATTTAAGGAACCAGCAAGAAAGAGAAAGTTGGAATTTATTGAAAAAGAGAAGAAGCAAAAGGATCAGGTAGTTTTTTTTCTTATTTTTGTTCCTTTGCCAACTTGTAGATGAGAATAATTTTGAGTTCTAAGAAGTATGTCTTTAAATTGTTACAGATTAGTTTAATGAAGCCTGAACAAATGAAAAGACAAGAAAAGGAAAGGGTAAGGGGGTAATTTCATTTTTCCATGGTATATTTCTTCCTCTCTCCCTCATATTTTTTTAAAAAGTGCACTGAGCATGTACATATATGTAATAACAAATCCTACCATCACATATAATTATAATGTACCAATAAAAATATGAGAAAAAATGCACTGATTTCCATTTTATTGCTAAATATATTTCAGGTATTTATGTTAAATACTTGAAATGGTGTTTTGTTTGTTTCTTTCCCCCAAAAGTTGGAGAGAATAAATAGGGCCAGGGAACAAGGATGGAAAAATGTGCTAAGTGCTGGTGGAAGCGGTGAAGTAAAGGTAGGTATTTAATACCAATTTAGTTATACTACTGTTATTATTTTCTCCAGTGTCACCTTTCTCTTTAAGATGTGTATTACTTGTTGCTCTTTTTTTTGGTGCACAGTTAATTTAGTTTATATTTAGGAGTCTTCAACATTTATTATTATTTCTTAGCTTTTCTGCATTTATTTGATATGAAACTGATGCTAACTAATATGTGACACTAAAAATTCCTTTTAAAAGTTTCATTTGACGACTGTGATACTCTGTTCCTGTCAGAGGAATCACAAATACAAATCAAACGCAAAATGTAAGTTTGTTACTGTTTTTCATGTAGCCTTAGAAATTAAGTTCTCAGAAAACCCTTCTTAAATATGGCCCCTGCCAGTTTCCAGATTCATCTCCATCTATATTCCTTGCATACACTTAACGCTGTATTATGTGGAGTTTCTTTGTGTGCAGCTTGCTGAATATCTTGTCTTTGCCCTTGTGTCTCCCTCCCCACCTCTTTTGAGATAGGCCTCACTAAGTTGTTGAGGCTGGCTTTGAACTTGTGATCCTCCTGCCTCAGCTTTCTTTTTTTTTTTTTTTTTAATATTTATTTTTTAGTTGTAGATGGACAGAATATCTCTATTTTTATTATTTTTATGTGGTGCTGAGGAACGAACCCAGTGCCTCACGCATGCTAGACGAGCACGCTACCACTGCGCCATAACCCCAGCCCCTGCCTCAGCTTTCTTAGTTGCTAGGATTAAAGGTGTGTGTTACCATGCCTAGCTTGTGTTTCTCTTTATTAGATGGCACCCCCTGTCTTCCTCAAGCTTATGCCTGCCCCTCTTCATTACTTAGACAACCAGAATACTTGATTTGTTCAAAGATTTCCTTTGGATAAATACAGACATATAATATTGGGCAAGTTACTTAACTTTTCTGAGCTTCAGTTTCTTACCTCTCCCCTACCTTATACCCCTACCCCCGAGCTTGGCTAGCAAGGGCTCAGACAATAATTTCCTTTTCCTAGCTCAGTCTGAGCCTTGTACTTTCTCTTTTGCTCACAGATCATCCCATCCCATCTATCTACCTATGATAGTCCAAATTCTAAGATGGTCATCAAAATTCCAAACCCATAGTGTACACGCTTGTATTCCCTTTCTTTGAACTATGGGTGGAATCTGTAGCAGCTCCTTTGATTAGATTTTGTAACATGGGAAACGGTTATGGGATAATTGGCCCCATTGTTCTATTAGTGTCTAAGACTCTTTCACAGCAGACTGGGTAGGAAAGGTCTAGAGAGATACTTTTGTGAGTTTGGAAGAGAGCAAATATTGGTGTGGCAAGAAAGTGTAGGTGGCCTCTAGATGCTGATAGTGGTCTCTGACCGATAACTAGAAAGAAAATGGTATCCGTAGTCATAGGGCCACAAAGAAATGAATCTGCCAAGAACCAGTGAGCTTGGAAAAGATCTGAGCCTCAGATGGAAATTGTAACCCTGGCTGACATTTTGGTTTCTGCCTGATGAGATCCGAGCTGGGTACCCAGCTAAATGTAGCTACACTCCTGAGCCAGGGAAAATGTGAGATAATAAATGGATATTGTTTAAGCTGGTAAGTTTGTAATACTTTGTTGTTACACAGCAGTAGAAAGTGAATGGACTGTTATTCCTCTGTATTATTTTAATTTCTATCATCGAATCAGCATATCTCTAAACTGTAAAGTCACTTGAGCCATGCCCATTAATCTTGGTATTTAGGTGTACAGTATATATTTATCAAATTGAATTGACTACCATTCTTGTTTCTTTCCCCCCAAAATTATGATTTAAATAAAAGTTTACTTTGTTTTATCCACACATATGGTGCTAAATTACATGTTTTCTTGTCTCTTGAGATGCAGTTTTTCATATAATATATCAATATTTCAAGAATAGTCATCTGTTCCAATTCTGTATTAATGTAGATTTATACAGTGTTTTCAGTAATTCATTGTTGTCTAATTAAATAGAACTTACTACTTCCTGAATGATAGGGAATAACACACATAATTTGGGCCATTCTAAAATCAGCTCTCCCTTTGTCTTACCTGGTTGGAAAATGAAAACCAAAGTGTGGGGCTTTGTGTTATATCCATGATAAGTGGTGAGATGTTTGTGATTTTTCTCCTCCTCATATCTCTCCTTTGTTTTTTCCCCCCTGTAACGTCTAAAGCCATATTTAATCCTAAAAATTCAGTTTTATCAATCTTGTTTGATAACTAATTAAACGTTTTTCAATAGACATTTTGTGCGTAATAGATTTTTTGCTTCACTTTATATACTTTTGTAATGCCATCCTTGAGAGTTAATAAAGCAGTTTATTTTCCATAATTTAAACAAAGTCTATATGTTAGAATTTCATTTTGAGACAGGGTCTTACTAAGTTGCCTCACCTGGCCTTGAACTTGGAATCCTCCTGCCTTAGCTTCCCAAGTAGCTGAAATTACGGACAGGTGCCACTACGACCAACTAGTTATTACACACTTCTAAATAAGCATTGATATTCACAGTGTAAATATTTGACTGCCTTTATTTGGTATTTACAAAGTCTAGTACTTATTTGCATTACTGTTTTTATTATTTTTCTTATGAATGTGTTTTTAGAAAAACTGTGATATAATCCACATGTTTATTTTTAATTATGTAGTGATCGTAATATGTAAGAGGTTTAAGATATATTATCGTGGGGCATGGTAGCACATACCTGTAATCCCAGTGGCTCAGGAGGTTGAGACAGGAGATGGTGAGTTCAAAGCTAGCCTCAGCAACTGGCTAAGTGCTCAGTAACTCAGTGAGCCCTGTCTCTAAATAAAATATAAAATAGAGCTGAAGATGTGGCTCCATGGTTGAGTGCCCCTGAGTTCAATCTCTAGTACCCCCAAAAAAAAGTGTGTGTGTGTGTGTGTGTGTGTGTGTGTGTGTGTATGTCTATGTATGTGTATGTGTATTATCATACTATTCAGCATTAAAAAATGTTGTGTTTATACATACAACAACATGGGTCCATCTCAAAAATATACCAAGTTAAGGAAGCCAGACAAAAGAATATACATTATATGATTATGTTTATACGAAGTTATAGAAAAGACAAATCTTGTCCGTAGTGGCACAAAGTGAGTCATTGGTTTCTGGCAGTAAGAGATCATTGACTGCAAAGGAATATGAGGGAACTTTCTGGGATAATTGTCACTGTTGCAGTGGTTACATGTGTGTTTCCATTTATCAAAATTCTTCAATCTGTGCTTAAAATTGATGAATTTTATTGTGTATAAATCATGCCTTAATAAAGGTTATTTTTTTTTTTTTTAAAGATTTTTTTTTAAATATCTTTATTTAACTTATTTATTTTTTTTATGTGGTGCTGAGGATCGAACCCAGTGCCTCACACATGCAAGGCAAGCGCTCTGCCACTGAGCCACAACCCCAGCCCCAATAAAGGTTATTTTTAAAAGATCACATTGCTTTAGTATTCTAGTGTAATATTTTCAATTTTATTTTGAGTATAAATCTTGAGAGATGTTTACCTGCTTTTGCTTTTGCTAATGAGACACAGTAAAACACTCAAAGCCAGGATATTAGTAGAGAACTATAAAAGTAGTCAATTTCATGGGAAATATGACCACCTTTTTACAGAATCATTCTTCTGATTCTTGACTTGAAATGTATATTTTGAAGATGTATATGAGGACCTCCTTGATGGAGTTTTCCAGCCTATTTATCTTTCCTATTTCTAGTAGCTTCCATTTTTTTTTGTTATTTAAACATCTTTATCTACATATCTTAAAATGATTTTTAAAAATTCATGCTTTTTCATAAAATTGTGTGCTTATTGTGCCAAGATGTTAAAACAAATTTCCTCTTACTGGGTAACATACACTAAATTTTCTTTTATTTGATTCTAAAATTGTTCTTTGTATCTTTTCTTCCTCAGACTTCTTATATAAAATGTTATTACCAGGAAAAGCTTTTTCTCCTTAATTCTTTGTGTTCTGGCTTCTGTTCTCTCACACACTCACTCTCTCTCTCTCTCTCTCTCTCTCTCTCTCTCTCTCTCTCTCTCTCTCTCTCACACACACACACACACACACACACACACACACACACACACACTGGTTTTTTAAAGATTACACTCAACTTTAATCATAACTATCTTATTTGCAGTGCTATTGACCTGTGTGTTTAAGATCATCGATTTCTTCTTTTCAATGAAATTCTTCCACCGTAACCTCTGTAGCATTGTTTTCTTTACTTTTAACTCTTACCTATTTCTAATGTTTCTATTTTCTGACTATGGTGTTTCCATATGGGTGAATTTTTATGTTTCTTTGGCTGAGTCCTTATAGCTTTACCTTTATCCTTTGTTGTTCCTGCAGAGAATCCACAAGTCCATTCAGCATTTACTTTTTGATTGATTCCCTTTTTTACCTCTGGTCTTCCTGGCTTGGAGTCAGTGCAGTAGCCCTTTAGTTTCTCTACTTAGTTCTCTTTCTTATTTCTGTTTATAATTCATAATATTGACTTAAACTTTTTTAGAGAATGTTTTAGAGTATACTACTACTGCTAGAAAGTTTGGAAATGATCTTTTTTTCTTTTTTTGTAGTTGTAGACGGACAGAATGCCTTTATTTTATTTGTTTTTTTTTATATGGTGCTAAGGATCCAACCCAGTGCCTCACACATGCTAGGCAAGTGCTCTGCCATTGAGCCACAGCCCCAGCCCTGTTGTTGTTTTTATATGAATGCATATACCCAGGGCCAATAGCACTTAGCCTCTACCAGCCAACCTTTTGTAGTCAAGCTTAGTGTTCCCTGTATTCCTTCTAATTATGTTTGTCCCCATACCTCCTTCTTCCCCATATTTCTGGCATCCAAATATGTACATCTGTTGCTTATTTTTGCTATAATACCTAGCTTTCTATCTGATCTCTCTCTTATATTGCTATCACAAGGCCAAGTTAGGTAATATCTTTCTTCAGGATTATTTTTTTTCTTTTAATTAGGGATTTTGTTTTTGATCATTATTTTTTCATTTTGTGAATTTGCTTAGTATTTACTACTTTTTTGGGGGGTACTGGAGATTGAACTTGGGATACTCGACCACTGAACCACATCCCCAGTCCTATTTTGTGTTTTATGTAGAGACAGGGTCTCTCTGAGTTGCTTAGCGCCTCGCCCTTGCTGAGGCTGGCTTTGAACTCATGATTCTCCTGTCTCAGCCTCTCTAAGTGCTGGGATTACAGGCTTACGCCATTGCACCCAGCTAGTATTTACTACATTGAAATTTTTCTATTATCATTCATTTACCAAAAGATTAAAATGTTTCTCCAGTTTTGTGTTTTCTTTCCCAACTTGTTTGAAAACTATTTATGGATAGATAGGACATTTGGCTCTTTTATCTATACATGGAATATGTTTCAGTAATGTTCATACATTGACCTTTACTGGGTGAATAGGTTTGAAGCGTAAAAGCCATATACAAATTTTTTGTTAAATGTCATTTTAAGTGTTGTGTAAACATGCTCTGCTTTACTTATAATGGCCTTATATATTTAAACTTCATAGAACAGAATCACATGAAGTGTATACTCTAAACTTATTTAAAAACTTGCCAATTAAGACCAGATTTTTCTGTATTTAAAAGAATGTAGTAACATTTTAATGTTTTTATTTGTCACATTAATTTATGCTTCATTGTTAGTGAACAAAAATTCTACTTTTCTTTTTTTAAAATTTTAAAAAATTTTTGAAATTTGTTCTAATTAGTTATGCATGACAGTAGAATGCATTTTGACACATTGTACACAATTTCCCCCTCTGGCTGTACATGGTGCAGAGTTACACTGATAGAAAATTCTACTTTTCTATTAATTATTATAGCATAATAAGAGAACATCTTGCTTTTGGCCATGTTAATTTATTTGCTCAAATTTTAGGTAATTGCTTTTTTAAAGTTAAGCGTTGAAATTTAGTTTTTATTTTGAGGATGGTATAGGCCTTTGGGGCCTGTAGATAAACTGAGAACTCTTTGTTTAATCCCTAGGCTCCTTTTTTTGGCAGTGGAGGGGCTGTACCTCCATCATCTTGTTCTTCTCGAGGACAGTATGAACATTACCATGCCATTTTTGATCAAATGCAGCAACAAAGGGCACAAGATCGTGAAGTGAAATGGAAAGGAGAAATACGTAGTCGAGGACGTCCAGAAAGGTATGACTGTGTTCTGCAGAAATTGCTTATGCTTCACTTCAGAGAAAGCAATGAAAGTCACTGTGCATATTTATCTACAGAGGAATTCCACCTGGAGTTCGTCCAGGATTTCCTAATGGGGCTGCAGGTCATCACCATTTCCCTGATGCTGATGCTATTAGAAAAACTTTGAAAAGATTGAAGGCCGTGTCTAAACAAGCCAATGCAAACAGGTTGGACTGTGATGATCCATGAATTCATCCTTGTGTGTAATTTTTGTCTCCTGTCACATATAACGTAGTACCCTCACTTGTAGATGTGTTCTCCATTGTTTACATGGAATATTTTTTACTTCTTGGATGCAGTGATTTTCTTAGGTATGAAATTGGTCCATGATTATATTATGACAAACATGTAGTTTTTCATTTCAGCCTGATTTTTGTGGCTTATTTATGTTTAGACTGAGCATACTATTTAAAGGAATATATGATAACTTTCAGCTAACATATGGTTATAATAATTTCATCCACTTGTTTTAAGTAAATCAGAATATAAATTTAAATGTAATCATACTTTATGCAAAACCCAAAGCATATTTTTTTTGTCTTTTGCATATCACTGAGAAGTTAGCTTTTCTCTTTGTTATCTTAGCATGTTCTTCTTCATCCATGTCTGATTTGTGATTCTTTTCACCAGATTTTTCCTATCCTTCTATTGAGTTAATTAAATATGGTAACTAACATAGCTGTAATCCACACAGTTCTTTTTCTTAAATATGCACATGTGTTTTCTTAGGTAGTCTCATTTCATTTATAAAGCATTGTGATGAGTTGTAGAAGAACAGGTAACATTTTGTGAAATTTTAGTTATCTTCTTGTTGAAATCTTACGGTGTTCCTCCTCTTATAAAGATGATTAAAGTGTACTTGAGCTCATCTAAAAACTAAATGAAAAAGAAAAAATGAAAAAAACTAAATGTATTTGAGCATAATAAATAATTGAGTAAGTGCCAAATAACATGAATACATTATATATTATATATGGAAGCCTGAATTGTGATACTGATTATAGATTCTTTGCATTTTTAGAAAGGAAGGCTGCAGTCTCACATATGTGCTTATTTTTGCTGAATGATGAAGCAAATTTTTTGTGAGGTGTTTATTTTCCTGTATTGTTGATCTTTCTATTATATATACATTCTTAATTAATAAACTTTATTTTTAGAGAAATTTTAGGTTTGAAGCAAAATTGAGTGGAAAATACAGAGTTTCCATATACCCCTTCTCTACACATGCACAACTTCCTTGTCAACATCCTAGCCAGAGTGAAAACATTTGTTACCATTGATAAGCCCACATTGACCCTTTACCACCCAAAGTTCGTTATTTATGTTAGGGCTCACTCTTGGTGTTGCACTGTGGGTTTTGACAAAAGTGTAAATTCCAAGTGCTCACCATTGTGATATTATGTTCAAAAATGTTACTACTCTCAAAATCCTCTGTGCTCTACCTATTTTTACATCCCTCTCTCTCTCCTAACCTCGGCAATCTTGTGATTATTTTACTGTCCCTATAATTTTACTTTTTCTAGAATGTTATCTAGTTGGAATCATACAGTATGCAGCCTTTTCAGATTGGCTTCTCTCATTTAGTAATACTCATTTAAGATACCTCCATATCTTTTCATAACAATAGCTCATTTCTTACCAGCACTGAATGATACTCCATTGCATGGGTGCACAGTTATCCATTAACCTGCTGAAGAATATCTTCGTTGCTTACAAGTTATTGCAATTATGAATAAATCTGTTACAAATATTTGTATGCAAGTTTTTGTGTGGACATAAATTCTCAAATCATTTGGGTAAATACATCAAGGATCAGATTGCTGGACCCTCTGTTAAGAGTACATTTAGTTTTATAAGAAAGAACCAAAGTTCTTCCAAAGTGGCTGTCCCATTTTGCTTTCCCACCAGCAATGAATGAAAGTTTCTTTTGCTCCATGTCTTCTCCAGCATTTGGTGTTGTTCCTCTTTTGGATTTTGGCCATTTTAATTGGTATGTTGTGGTATCTCAGTGGTGTTTTAATTATAATTCCCTAATGACGTATGATGTTGAACATCTTTTCACATTCTTCTTGCCATCTGTATCTTTTCTAGTGAGTTTTCTTTTAAGGTCTTTTGTCCATTTTTTTAATTGGGTTGTTCATTTTGTTGTTGAGTTTTAAGAGTTCTTCGTGTATTTTGGATAACAGTTCTTTATCAGATCTCTTCCTCCTCCTCCTTTCCCTCCTTTTGTAGTGCTGGGGATTCAACTCAGGGCCTTCGGCATGCTAGGCAAGCACTCTACCACTGAGATACATCCTCACCCCAGGTAATGTCTCTTGCAGATATTTTCTTTCAGTCTGTGGCTTATGTTCTTATTCCTTGATATTATCTTTCACAAAGCAGACATTTGTAGTTTTAATGAAGTCCCTCTTACCATTTTTTTAATAGGTGATGCCTTTGGCTTTGTATCTAAGAAGTTATCAACATAGTCAGGTTCATCTAGGTTTTCTCCTATGTTATCTTCTAGGAATTTTATACTTTTATCTTTTACATGTAAGTCTATAATTCATTTTGAGTTTAATTTTTATGAAGGACCTAAGGTCTGAGTCTTGATTCATTTTTTTTCCTTGTGGATGTTTATTTGGTCTATATTTGACTGTACTCCCTTGTCAAAGATCAGCTGACTATATGGAATTATTTCTGAGTTCTCTACTCTGTTCCCTGATATATTTGTTATTCTTTTGCCAATACCACACTGTATTGATTATGATAGTGTGTTAGTCCACTTTTCATTGCTGTGAACAAAATAACCAATGAGAACAACTTGGGGAGAAAAAGTTTATTTTGGCTTATGGTTTCATAAATTTAGTCCATGGTCAGCTGACTCCATTCTTCTTGGCAGGGCAGGGGGGACTAAGTGAGGGAGGAAGAAGGGGCCCGCAGGGAAGACAGATCCTTCCAGGTCATGCCCCCTACCTCCTCCAGCTATGCTCCACCTGCCAATAGTTACCACCCAGTTTATTCCATTTAAATTAGGATGGAATGATAAGGTCACAGCTCTTACAATCCAATTGTTTCACCTCTGAATATTCCTGCATTGACACAGGAGCTTTGAGGGGATACTTTATATCCAAATCATAACAAGTAACTTTATAGTAAATCTTAAAGTCAGGTAGTTTTAATCCTCCAACTCTTTTTCTCTTTCAATATTGAGTTGGCTATTCTAGGTTTTTCTATATATATAAACTTTAGATCAATTTATCAATGTCTATAAAATCACATGCTGTGATTTTGATGTAGGTTGTGTTGAATCTATAGACCAATTTGGGAGGAATTGACATTTTGACAGTGAGTCTGTTCTTCTGTTGTACCGTACTGTCTATTTAATTCTTCTTTGATATCTTTCATTAGACTGCTGTAGTTTTCCTCATTTTTCTGTATGTATTTTCTCAAACTTACAAAGTACATATTTAATTTTGGGGGGTGCTGGTGTAAATGGTAATATGTTTTTAATTTCAGATTCCACTTGTTCATTGATGATTTGTAGGAAAACAGTTGACTTTTGCATATTAGTGTTGTATCCTGCAACCTTGCTACAATTACGTATTAATTTCAGGAGGGCATTTTTTGTCAGTTCTTTTGGATTTTCCACATAGACAGTCATGTCATCTGTGAACAAAGCCAGTTTTATTTCTTCCTTCCTAATCTCTCATCTTTGTTGTATTCCTGATCTTACCAGGAAAGTTTCATCTTTCTCACTCTTTTTTTTTTTAATTTTTTTTTAGTTACAGATGGACACAATATCTTTATTTTATTTATTTTTTATGTGGTGCTGAGGATCGAACCCAGTGCCCCACACATGTGAAGCAAGTACTCTGCCACTGAGCCACAATCCCAGCCCCCTATGTTTCTCACTTTTAAGTATGATGTTAGATTTTGATTTTTTATGAAGTTGTAGAAATCCCCCCTTGTGGAGTTTTTGAGTTTTTTCTTTTTGTCAAATGCATGTGGGAGTTTGTAAAAAATTTTTGCATCTATTGATATGCTCATATGGCTTTTCTTTAATGTGTCAGTGTGATGGATTGTATGTATTGAACTATTCTGGTATAAATTTCACTTGATGTATAGTTATTTTTATACGTTGTTGTATTTGATTTGTTAATATATTATGAAGGATTTTCATACCTATATTCATGAGAGAGATTGGTATGTAATTTTCTTCTTATGTCTTTGGTTTTAGTAGTAGAGTAATACCTCATGGAATGAGTTAGGAAGTATTTCATGAACTCTGTCTTTTGAAAGAGTTATGAAAAATTGGTATAATTTCTTAAAAATTTAATAAAATTCAGCATTGTACCATTTGGGCTGGTGTGTTTTATAAAGTTATTAACTTTTGAATCAGTTTCTTTAATGGCTATGGGCCTATTCAGGTTGTCTGTTTCTTATTGGGTAGATTGTTTTTTGCAAATTGGTTCTTCATGGAACTAGTTTCATCTAGATTAATCAAATTTGGAAGCATAGTTAATGATATTTTTTATTCTTTTAGTGTATGTGAAACTATAATGATGTCACTTTTTCATTTAGATATTAATAATTTATGTCCTTTTTTTATTCTTAGCCCTGGTAGAGACTTATTGATTTGATTTTTAAAATAAACAATTTTTGGTTTTATTGATTTTTTTTCTATTGACTTTCTGTTTCCAATTTTATTGATTTGCTCTAATTTTTATTACTTCTTTTCTTCTACTTACTTTGTATTTAATTTGCTCTTCCTAAAGAGGAAGGTAAGAAAATTGAATTTAGATCTGTCTTTTCTAATATATGCACTCAGTACTAAAAATTTCCCAATAAGTCCTGCTTTTGTTGCATCCTGCAAGTTTTAATTAGTTGTGTTTTTATTTTCGCTTAATTCAAATTATTTTAAAATTTCTTGGGGCTGGAGTTGTAGCTCAATGGTAGAGTACTCACCTAGTATGTGTGAGGCACTGGGTTTGATCCTCAATACCACCTAAAAAATAAATAAATAAAATAAAGGTAGTGTGGCCACCTATAACTAAAAAAATTTTTTTTAAATTTCTCTTGGGATTTCCTCTTTGACCCCAGTGTTATTCAGAAGTGTGTTGTTTAATCTCCACATATTTTGGATTTTCCCATTTCTGATACTTATGTCCAGTAATTCCATTAGGTCTAAGAACAGATGTGTTAAGTCTGTTTTTTTTAAGTTTGCTAAGCTTTGTTTTAAGACTTATTCAACAGAATACGTCTATTCTGTTGTTGAAATACTCTATTGATGTATATTGAGTTCAATTATGCCCTACTAATATTTTTGCTTACTAGATCTGTTCATTCAACAGAAGGGTATTAATGTCTCTAATAGTGAATTCTTCTTTTTCTCCTTGCAGTTTTATCAGTTTTTGCCTCACATATTTTGATGCTTTGTTGTTAAGTGTGTACACACGCTATATTTTCTTGGAAAATCAACTGTTCATGCAATATCCCTCTGTGTTGGTCAGTTTAATACTGTGACCAAAATACCTGAAAAGAACACATAGAAGAGGAAAGTTTATTGTGGGCTTATGGTTTTAGAGGTTCAGTCCATGGTCAGCATCTCCATTGTTGAGGATCTGAGGAGAGGCAAAAAACATCATGGCAGAAGGGCATGGTGGAGGAAAGCTTCTCAGTTCATGACAGCCAGGAAGCAAAGAGAGAGCAGGAGAGCCAGCGACAAAATACCTAATAGAAATAAACCTGTTGGAAGAGGCTTTGAAACCATGAGTTCTGCGTCCCCTCTCTTGGCGCTTTTTTTAGATAGCATTACCCAAAGGGTTTGTCTGGCATCCTTCATCACTCTCACCATCACTTTTACCATTACCACTATCATCATCCTAAGATAGTTTTTTAATTAATATGTTAATAATGATTAGATTTCAACAAAACCTTTATCTTCACCAGCAAACCATTCTGTTTCATTAGGGTGGCTGTAACAGTTTTTTGTTTTTTTTTTTAATTTGTTGGTTTTACCTTTTAATATTGAGAAGTCAATTTTTTTTTATTTGTGGAATATATATTCTAATAGGTTAAGTTAGGAAAAAATGATTTCATACATTAGCAATCTGAAACATATCAAAAAGAGTTGCTCCTTCCTGAAAACTTGTAAATATTGTTTTCTTTGTTAAGTGCAAGAATGTTCATATATTTCTGTTTTTAAAATGTCAGCAACTGACTACTTTGTTGTTATTCTTAGAATTAGTAACTAAATGTTCATTTAGGTTGATCATACCTAATCTGAAAATCCAAAATCTGAAATGCCCCCAAATCTGAAACTTTTTAAGTGCTGACATGATGCTACAAGTGTAAAACTCAAAACCTGACATCATGTGACAAGTCACAGGCACACTAAAAATATTGTATGCAATTATCTTCAGACTGTGTATAAAGGATATATGAAACAAATCTATTTGTGTTTAGACATGGATCTATTCCCAGACATCTCATTATGTATATGCACATATTCCAAAATTTGAAAAGATCCAAAATCTGAAACATTTCTCTTATCAGACATTTCAGATAAGGAATATCAACCTGCACCTCTTTTTTCTCTCCCTTTTGCCTAAGGAAAAAGAAAACCCAAAGGAAAGGCATAAGTGACTTTTTGTTTTTTCTGTTTGACAAAGTGATATAGGATAGTAGTAGAAAAATTGGAATGTGTAGAGAAGATATTAGGAAACAAGCAAGAGTGTCATTCCTGATCTCTATAGAGAAAACACTTAAGGACTTTTGTCTAGTATACTTGCATTCTTTTTTCCATGTTTCTCCACCATAGTGGAAATCAAATCACATGTTACTTTGTATTTTTTAAAATTTAAGATTCATGTTACCATACGTATTTCTCTTATTAAAAATTGTTTTCAAAGTATTAGTGTCTGTATAAGATCCCAGTTTCTGAATGTACTGTAAATTTTCTAACAAATCCCCTGGTATAACAAGTTGAAGATATTTCACTTTGTAAAATATTTTTCTGTCACATTTATTTCTTCAATTTTCATTACTTCTGTGTAATAGAATCTTAGAAGTGGATTAAAGGATTAGGTCGAGTATGTTCTTGATAAAGATTCTAGAAAGAAATGCTATACATGTGCCTATTTTTACTCAATCTAATCATTTATGATAGTGTCCATTTTTTTGCCCTCTGACTAGTACTAGTAACTTCTTAGGAACTGATGTTTTTTGAAAGTATCAAATTTAAATGCAAAGTAGTACAGAAAATGAAATTTTCTTTGCAATCTGACTTGTTACACAGGATAGTGACAAACTGTATGCCTATTAAGAATAGTGAATAGTGATGATGGGAATGATGATAATAGTAAAAAGCAGCAACTTTTTAATGAGGCACCTATGGCAGGACCTGTTCTACATAATTTATATATATAGTCAATACTGATTATTCATGGATTCCATGTTTGTGAATTTGCTTGCTTGTTAGAATTTCTTCGTAACTCTAAAAATCAGTGCTTGCACAACTTTCATATCACGTATGGGCACATGCAGAACTTCAAGAACTTTGAGTGGCCCAATTCTCATGTTCCCAGTTAAGGTTTAACTAAGAAGGTGTACTCAGCCTTCTTGTTTCAGCTCTCATACTATAAACAACTGTCCTTTTTGTCATCTATTTAATGCCACAAGTAGAAAAATTGGATGCCTTGTCACACAGAAGAAGAATTAGACTTCTTTATATTTTTGCAAGTTAGAAAACTATGACTAAACAAGAAGTAGATTTCAGTCCATCATGAAGGCTGTTCAGCACCTTTGTGGAATTTGATGTCTTCAAACTAGAAATATTAATCAGAGGTTTAAATGACAGTGTGTTCAGGATATTTTGATGGTAGTATGGGAACACTTTCAGTACAAAGCTGTACTAGTTGATAACTAAGGTTTTTGCCTATCTGAATATTATGAGTCTTTGGTCTTTGACCTTTTTTTTTTTTTTTTCCTGCAATCTTGCAAATTTGCCCAGGCCGGCTTTAAATTCCTTGGTGAAAGCAGTCTTCGTCTCTCAGTCTTCCAAATATCTGTGGTAACAGGTGCATGCCACAACATCCAACATCTCTTCTACTTTTTGTGGCCATTTCTCCACACTGTCATAATTGGTTCCTATTGTAATTTTTATGTCATTGTCATTCCTAGTCAGTTCTTTGCCTTGATTCAAGCTCAATCAGCAAACTGAAATCTACAGTCATTTAGGACTCTTTGAATTTTCTTCCCTCACAATTTTGGATCCCCTAAATTTCTTCTTTATGTTGTTATTTACTTTCTTTTTCCTTTCTTATCAGTAACTGTCTATTGCAGCTTTGTTTTTATCCATGCTTTAATGATCTCTTTTATTAGCTTTTTAACATTAAGACCTCAAACCATGTAAGACTACTTTGTAATAAGTTTTTGAGTGCCTCTTAACATTTGGTTTTTATGGCACTTATACTTTTCCAAATCTGCTTGTCTTGGAATTGAAATTGCTTTTTGTCTTGAAATTGCTTATTTCATTTGAGTAAAGCTGACTATTACATTCCATCTGATAGATACTGTTATTTCCTTATACAGAAGAGGAAGCTTAATGAATAAATCCTCTGCACCATTTTGTCTTTTCCATTAACCCTATACCACCCAGATTTTCTGCTATAACCATATTTACTCATTCTCCCCCTCAATTTATGTTACCTAGACTGTTGCCTATTTTTATGTTGTTTTTCACGTCTTAAAATGTTCACTTATAATCATCCTTCAAAAGTTTTACATTTCCCTTATCAGTAAAAATTTGAACCATGAATATAAGGTATGACGTTTACAGCCACAGCTTGCTACTTCTTCATGAATTTACAATGAGAGAAGGAAAAGAATCTTTTTCCTTCTTTTTTCAGGGCAAAAAAAAAAGATGTTTGTCTTATATCCCTTTTCATGTTTATAACATTTTAAGCCCATTTTAATGTCTTTGTGTTTTACTATCCAAATTCCTAATTTCTTAATTATATATTTGTTTTATGTAATGTTTATATTATCATTCTTTTATAAATTTGGATCAATGTTTTGCTGATATTAAAAGCTATAATTTTGGAACTGAAAGGATATAGTCTAATTTTTGTAAAAGAGCATTTGCATATGAATTCTTAATAGTTTTTAATGAAGAAAATGACTGTTACTAAATAAATTGACACTTTTTATCTTCATGAGCCTAGCACATATATAATTTGTGCCCACAGCACAGTTTTACTACTTTAGAGGATAGAGAGAATATGTAAGAATATGAGCTGCGAGTTCTTTCTGGTGTTTATAAAGCGGTAATCAGTAATACATATGAAAAGGACACTTTATAAGTTTTTTAAACATAAATAGTCACAGAATTGTTTAAACCCTGGTTCATTTTCATTTGTTGAATCAGCCACACTTCCCAGAACTCTCTTTTATTTGTCTTATATCTTCAAAGACTAATAAAATATGGCAAATAGTTGACACTTAATAAATATTTGTTAAAAAATGGAAGTTAAAAAGAAATAATTTTACATTTGTATTTGAAAGAAGCCAGTAATATAAACCTGTTTATTTAAACTAGCTTAGGAAATTACTGTTCAGTGAAACAACACTTACAAATCATATAAATACATAAATCAGGTAGTACTATATATACATAAATGATGTGAAAATTTGCAAATCAAAACCATTACATGGATGACCAGGTTCTTGGTAAAATAATTTTGTGCAATTGCTTTATTAACATATGCTGATTAGAATTTCAGACTGACAAAATCTGTACACAGACAATATCTTAGAATGGGCAAGCAAACATGTTTTGTTTCTTTAAAGGTTAAAGAAGGAAATTATTGCAGTTAAGATACATAGTAGAGATATCAGCTATTTTATCTAATTGTATACAGTGATCTAAGGTTCCAGGACCACCAAAAAGAGGCTTATTAGTAATCATACAACTTCAGATGATGTGTCTGAATGTGACACCTAATAGTTTATCTGCACTCTTCAGGTTCAGGCTTATATAAATGAGGCTGTGGCAAAGCAGAATACAACCTTGCCTGGATATGTGCAGAGATGTTGCATTCAGCCCAGATGTGCCTTATTAATCTCAGAGTATACAGTGTATAATATGACTGCTTGAGGACAGCACATGTACATTTTAGAGGCATGAACAAATTTCTCATTATTCTCAACTTACTTGGGTTGTGATGGCTTTGGTGAAATTCATTTCTGATTTTATTGATGTGGAACTAGATTAACTATACAGACACATCTGAGAGTTGTAGTAATAGGATCTTAAAACCAGCTATAGAGGTTTATCCTAGAAAATTCCTATAATGGAAATTTCACAAGAGTCTATTAAGTACCACATAAAGTAAATGAACCTTGTACCACTATCATTCATAGCTATGTTGGTATATTTTAAGTTTTTACAACTTAATTCCATACTTTAAAAATTTTGTTTCATTTAGAAGTTGTTGCCAAAAACAATGTTAAAGAAATTATTACTCAATGCATGAAAATCACAGGTGTTTAAATATTACAGAAAAGGCATGATTTCATCTATCTTTCAGACCATACTCCCAAAAAGAGACTGTAGGAAGCTTATGTGCTATACTTCAGAATCCAGGTAGAACCACAGCCAGTAATTTACTCACCTTTCTTCCTCATCTCCAAAATTAATAACAGTTGATGCTGTGCTATGAATTCTCAGATGACTGGCCTCATTTTTGTGTCTCCCATACTTCACATCGTAACTGGTATCATGTAGTCAGTATTCAATAAATGTTTGTCATTGATACTTTTTAAATATATTTCACCTTTTATTTTTAATTTTCAATGTTAAATTTGCATACATACCACTGTATATCATATGAGATTCATCCTGACTTTCTCATATTTACATAATATATTTTCATATGACTTTTGCTTGACTAATCGCTCTGTAGGATTTTATAAATTCATGTATGTTTTCCCACATATTTTCAGAAGTACATTCTTAGGAATATTCCTATATCTCCATATATATGTTAATTCTCTAAACCTAACCCTAAGTCAGTACAAATTGGATACAATATTGGACCTAATTTTGAATCAGTTACTACATTTTCTTAAATCCAGGTATCATATTATGTCATTGATATTTTTAAGTTTAATGTGTTTGTGTTCTCTCAGTTGTCCAAGGAAGACAGATGTAGAAATAAACTAGAGAAGACTGAAACAAATGAATATACTGTTAATTTTTCCCTAATGTATCTATTTTGCTTTTTAATACTTAGTATATTCAGGAAATTCATACATAACTTTTGCTAAATATTTGAAAACTCACACTTAAACTATTTTTTTTTGAAATTGCTACTATAGTGTTTTCATTTGACTTCAATACTGATTAAAGAAAATTCTTATGTTTGACATTTCTAAAATAGACTTGGAAACTTGAAGAGTCTTCTATAATATAGTCTAAAACAACATATGTGTGTAAGAAGAATAGAAGAATGTAAAAGAAACCTTGTTAGGCTTGGTATGTAGCTCAGTGGTAGATTGCTTGCCTAGCATATACAAGGATCTGGGTTCAATCCTCAGTACCTGAAGAAAGAAAAAAGAAAGAAATCTTGTCAAGATTTGGAATGACATCTGTAGCTTTTACTTTTATTCAAAATAGTAAAGAATATGTTGAGATAAGAGCTACCAATACACATACAGTGATTTCTTCATTACAGAGAATGTTTGTTTTGCATTAATCTTTTCATATTCTCCAATGAAATAAAAAGGTATTTAAAGTAAGTATAAATTGTAGTGATTCAAAATATTTATTGTTCATAATTGTTGACTTTGTAATTTGTCCAAATTAGGCAAAAAGGGCAGCTAGATATAGAAAGAGCTAAGCAAGTGGAAGAATTTCTACAGCGAAAACGGGAAGCTATGCAGAATAAAGCCCGAGCTGAAGGACATATGGTATGATGATTTTTTTTTTGAAATTTCAAACTTATTAATATTCAAAGTAAAGTTCTGGAATAATGTAAGGATAAATAAAAATTATAATCAAGCAATCTATGCATAATAGGAAAGATAATGAAAAGTAATTTGCAGAGTATAAGTTCTGATATATCTTATTTTAACCTGTCTTATAAAATATTTTTTAAATGAAGAGTGGCATTCTATTGTTACTTTGTTTTCTTTTCTTTAAAAAGAGTGGAAGTGGTTATAACAACCCAGAAATTTCTATTAGAGAAATAAGTTCCTAATTGCTGGATTTTCCCCCCAATATGTATTTAGTTTTAAATACTTTTTAGTAGCAAAGAATTGTTAGAAGAACAATAGGAAATAAATATTTGGGAATATTTGGGTAAATATATGTTTAACTATGTATTTACTCAAAAGCAAATTAGAAACAAAATCATATTAAAGCCTTCAATTATGCCAGCTAATTAAATTAAGTCATTTTCCAAGAAAATATTGAGTTTTTGAATAATCATTTCAGTAGTTGCACCTATTAGTAGTTTTGACTTGTAGAAGTGGGTAAGTGCCTTTTTACCTTTTTTTTTTTTTCATAAAACAACCAATGATTGTTTCCTTTTTTTTCCCCCCAGTTCTTATTTCTATCAACTCAGCACCCCAAGAAGCATTACACTCATATGGGAAATAGGCCAATTAGTTGATAATACATTTTGATTATACTTATTACATATCTGTTAAAATAAGTTTATATTTGGTAACTTTGTAAATTTATTAGTATAGTTATTCAATCTAAAATTTTTTCTTTGAAATCATGTCCTAAGAAGATAGTTAAATTTTTAATGGTTACCCTCTATATTTTTAAGACAAATACTTCAGTTTGTTTTCCTAATATCTGGAATTCATCTGTATTTGTATCCTTCCTCTAGATAGTAGGAGAGAATCTCCTGCCTTTTTCATTTCTATCTCCTGGTTAATAACATCTGGACTTTTGATTACAGACTTTTTAAAAAATATTTTAAAATAATTATTAGACTTATCAAGATTTAATCATTTCTTTCATCAACAATTTGTTATCTCCTACTGTTCTCCTACTTCATGATTTATGTCTAAAAATATTCTGCCTTTGTTTTTGACAAGTGTTTTTTCTGGGTATAGTTTTATAGGTTGGAAGTTTTTTTTGTTTAAGTACCTTAAATGTATCCCTCTACTTACCTACTTAACAGGGCATGTCCTGTTTCTGACGAAAAGTCTGTTGTCATTTTTATCTTTCTTCTGTATGTAATATGCCCTTTGACTATTTTGAAATTTTTCTCTCTAGCAGTAGAGGCAATTTGATTATGATGTAGTTTGTGTCGTTCTATTTATGTTTATTTTGTATTTCAGTTCGTTGAGCTTCTCAGATCTTTCGGTTTAATTTTTTCATCAAATGGCCAGGCACTGTGGCACATACCTATAATCCCAGTGAGAAGGAAGGCTGAGGCAGGAAAATTGCAAGTGTTAGTCCAGACTGGGCAATTTAGTGAGACCCTGTCTCAAAATTTTAAAAAATTTTAAAAGGGCTGGGGATATAGCTTGGCATTGATCCCAGGGTGCTCTGCCACCAAGCTATATCCTCAGCCCTTAAAAAAAAAAAGGGGGGGGGAGGGAGAGAGAGGGGGAAAGAAAAGAGTGAGAGAGGGATAGGACTTTGAAATCATGTCCTAGGAAGATAGTTAAATTTTTAATGGAAAAAAAAAAGGGAGGGAGGGAGAGAGGGGGAAAGAAAAGAGTGAGGGGAGGGATCGGACTGTGGGGGTGGGAAGGATGGTAGAATGAGACAGACATTATTACCCTATACACATGTATGATTGCATTACTGAAGTGACTGCATCATGTACAGCCAGAGGAATGAGAAGTTATGCTCCATTTATGTACAATATGTCAAAATGCATTCTACTGTAAATAAATTTTTAAAAAAGAAAAAAAATGTTTTCATCAAATGAAAATTTCTTCAAAAATTTTTTACTTTTTGGATGATGAGATGCAGGGATTGTAGCTCCGTGGTAGAGCTCTTGCCTATCATGAGGCTCTGGGTTCGATCCTCAGCACCACATAAAAATAAATAAAACAAAAAATATTGTGTCCATCTGCAGCTAAAAATATTTTTTTAATTTTTCAGTTTTTCTCTTTCCTTCTTCCTCTACAACTTCAGTACACATTAGACTGCTAGTTGTTCTCCCAATTGTTCACTGATCCTTTTCCTTTATTTTTTTAATCTTTTTTCTCTGTCATTTTGAATTATCTCCATTACTATGTGTTTAAGTACATTAGTCTTTTCTTCTGCTTTGTGTATCATGCTGTTAATCTCATCCAGGTATTGTTTATTTTTCATATTAAACACTGCAAGGTTTTGGGGGGAGGGGCATAGGGGTTGTTTTGTTTTGTTTTGTTTTCAGAGTGCTGAGTTTTGAACCCAGCACTTTGAACATGCTCTGCCACTGAGTTACAACTCCAGCCCAGATGCTGTAATTTTTATGTATTAAAGATGATTTGGGGGCTGGGGTTCTGACTCAGTGGTAGAGTGTTTGCCTCGCATGTGCAAGGCACTGGGGTTCGATCCTCAGCACCACATAAAATAAATAAATAAAATAAAGGTATTGTGTTCATCTACAACTAAAAAAAACAATTCATTTGGGTTGTACTTTCCATGTCATTCTTTATGATGGTTATGCTTTTCTCTATGAACATATGTAGCATAATTATAATAGCTTTTTAAATGTTTTTATCTACTAATTCTGTCATCTTTGTTATTTCTGAGCCTCTATTGGTTGATTGTTTTTCTCTCCTCATTAGAATATTTTTCTACTTCCTAACATGGCTAGTAAGTTGTGATACAATGCCAAGCATTGTGTTTTGTTTTTTTGTTTTTTGATTTTTGTTTTTAGTTTTGTACTCTTTAAATACTTGGGGTCTTGATTCTGGGACATAGTTAAGTTACTTGGAAATTATTTGAATCTTTCAAGACTTGCTTTTAATCTCTTGCTAGGCAGTACAAAATAGTTTTTAGTGTAAGTCTAATTTGTCCCTACTGCTATTGCAGTACTCTTTTGAGTGTCCAGTCCTTTAATAGTTTTGAAGGTCTTTGCACTCTGGGTATTGGGAACATGAAAAGTTCACAGATACGATTGAGTCTTAGGTGCTATTAACAATATGCTATTCGTCATTCACCAGGAGACTCCAGCAATCCTCTTCCTATCTTCAGCATTCTCTGTGCAGCTCTCTTTTCTTTGCTATTCTGACCTGCAAATTCCAATGATCCTTAACCTCCAAGCTTAGAAAACTGTTTCCTCAATTCAGAGAGATCACTCCCTGTACTGCAGCCTAGAAATTCTTGCCAGGCATGAAGTTGGACTGTTGTTGGGTTCAACTCCCTTGCCCACCTTTCCCTTTTCTCAAGGATCACTGTCCTATGCTGCCTTTTGCCCAGTGTTTGAAAATTGTCATTTCATATATTTTGTGCAGGCTTTTATTTATTTAAGGTAGGTGGGATCTGGTCTCTGTTATTCTACCATGCCTGCAAGCAAGTCTTGAATGAAAATTTGGTTGGATAAAGGAGTCTAAGTTTGAGTCTAAGTTTGATAGATAATCTATCATTACAAATACCTTGATAGATTATTTTCTGGGCCCCTGTCAATAGCACTTTGAAGATTCTCCTTTATCATCTTAGTTTCATTATTGCTAATGAGACATGATGATCTGGATCATAATTTGTTTTTAATATTTCTTTTCCTCTGATAACTCTTTTTTTTATATATTTATTTTTAGTTGTAGGTGAATAATGAATATCTTTATTTCATTTTATTTTATTTTATGTGGTGCTGAGGATCGAACCCAGTGCCTCATGCGTGCTAGGCGAGCACGCTACCACTGCGCCATAACTCCAGCCCTCCTCTGATAACTCTTAGGACTATTTTTCTATCCTTGATATTCTGAACTTTACTTGAACATTGCTTAATTTTTTTTCATTGAGTTCACTCTAGTTCTCACTTGCTACTTCTAGCATGAATACTTACCTTCAGTTCTGGGGATGTTTCTCATTTATCATTTCTTCAAATATTGCCTCTTCTTTTTTTTCCTCAAGAAAGAAAGATTTTAACCTATGTCTCTGCTATCCTTTTTTTTTTCATCTTTTCTTTTTCTCTCTTTTTACTGTTTTGGAAGGATTCCTAGGCCTGAGACCCCAGCTAACTGATATATTCTTTAGCTTTGTTTACCTGAATATTTAACCCATCTAATGAGTTTTTTTGTTTCATAAATGTGTGTTTTCATGCTAATGATTTCTAATTAATTTTCTCCTAAAATCCTTGTTTGTGCTTTCATTCCCTAATATTATAGTATTAGTTGCATTAGCTTTGACTTCTTTGGGTTTTATTAGTTACTTCATATTGTTGACACTCTTCAGATGTTTATTGTTCTTGATAGTGTGTTCCTGTTTGGAAATGTCAGTTTGTTCCAGTGTGCTACGGCTTTGACCTGTCCTCTATAGTCTTCAGTGAGAGTAGAGAATTGTGTGGGGCATATAGATATTCTATCATTACAAATACTTTGATAGATTATTTTCTGGACTCAAAAGACTCTTGTTCTTCCTAGATTTCACCAGTCACCCAGACCATCAGTCTGTTCTTGCACTTCAAGCTCTCTCTTACTGCTCCTATCTCAAGTTAACTGGCACTGCTTCCTGACTTATGGAGGAGGGTAGTGTCCTAGAGTTAACACTCTTAATATACACTGTTGCTACTGTTAGATCTTCTCATACTCTTACCTTCCAACATGTCATGAAGCATGCTTTGTGCTGCTCACGTCTTTTGTTGTAGCAGTCTTCTTGATATGCTTTTGCTTGTGTAAGTTTCACACTTTAAACTGATTTTGTGCATTTCGCTTGTCTCTGGATTCCTTTCCATCTTGGTATAACCAGGAGTTTTGCTTTAGATGTACTTACTTAAAAAAAAAAGGCAACAACCCAGCACCATAAAAGCAAAAGCAAAAACAAAAAATACCCAGTTATTTTATTCTAGAATTTGCAAGAAGGGAAGTTGAACTGTTCACTGTGTCATCTTGCAATCAGTAATTAGTATATTTCAGGCTAGGGGTATAACTTGGTTGCAGAACACTTGCCTAGCATGCAAGAATTCCTAGTTTCAGTCCCCAGAACTACATAATAGAAAATAAAAGAAGGAAATGTTTCTCCCTTGCCTGGGCAAAATGCTGCAGTACAAACTGAAGGGTGCCTGCTGGTGTATTCCTGGTTAGCTAGTAATTACTTTCTTTCTCTCTCTCTTTCTCTCTCTCTGAACTGCATCTACACACTCCTTTAATGCTACAGCAGTTGCTTTATTTCATTTTATTATTGTGTCCTCATTTTAGAAGTGCATTTTGGTAATGATTTTTATATATCAAAATCCATTCTGGGGTTAGGGTTGTGGCTCAGTGGTAGAGCACTTGCCTGGCATGTGTGAGGCACTGAGTTCGATTCTCAGCACCACATATAAATAAATAAAGGTCCATAAACAACTAAAAAAATATTTTTTAAAAAATATATTCTTTTAAACTACATTGAATTTCTTCATTCCCTTGATGACTAAATCTATACATAAACCTTTGCCTTAGAAAGATGTGGCTAAAAGGGAAGAATCTATGCTTTTTCATGTACTTGGGTATCATATTACCTATTTTACTGACTTACTAATGTAACAAAACAATTTGTTAAGCACTTTGGGAGTATTAGAGATATAAAACTTAATAAATAGTATTAGGAATATAAAGCTTAATATAAAGCTTACTCTAGCTTGTCTCTAGAGTAATTTATGGTCTAATGTTGCACAAGAATATACACACTATCACATTAATCAGGGTTTTCCAGAAAAACAGAACCAAATAGATGATATATTTATGTAAAAGGTAATTTATTAGATTGGCTGCCATAATCACAAGAGGCTAAACATTTCCCAGTTGCCTTGGGAGAGCTAGAGAAATGGAAGTGGGTCTATGCAGGAAGCCAGAAGCCTTTGAACAAGAGAGGTTGATAATGCAGTCCCCAATCTGAAGCCAAAACCCTGAGAGTACCCTGGAGAGTTACTGGTGTGAGTCCAAAGCCTCCATGACCCCCTAACTTAGCATCCTGTATTCCTGAAAAACCATATGTTTGACACAGTCTCTGGGACTGTGGCTATAGCAACCTCTGATTGCCTGGGCAGCTCAGCATGGTGAAAAAACTTCCTAAGCCCTGCCATGCAAGCAGGGTGCTCACATTGCCTCTTCTCAAAGGAATTTTTTATTTTACACCCTTGAATCTGAGATGGATGTGGTCTTGCCAATTCGTGAGGTGCCTCCAAACCATCTTTTCTATTTCTGAGTACTTAGCATTTCTTTAGTGGCTGTAATCTCTTTAACAACCATACCTTCCTTAGATCCAGTTTTGCTTGCACTTTTCTGGCCATACTCTAAGTTTTTCAAATCTTTCTGCTTTGCTTTCTGTTCTTTATTATCACAGTAAACTTGTATATAAGCTACCAGCAATAATATGTACATTATACCCCCTGAATACTGTGCTGCCTTGAAATTTTCTCCACCAGATTAATTAGTCCATCACCTTTAAATTCAGCCTTACAGAAAGTCTCCGAGGTTATAACAGAGTTCTCCTCTGAAGGAACCTCAGTCTTTATTGTCTACAGTCCTATCAGCATGCTCATTCTTTTGAGCTCCCACTAGAATCATGTTAGTAACAGCAAAGATTCCACATCTCAGTACAAACTTCTTTTTAGTCAGCTTTTTAATCACTGTGACCAAAAAATCTGACAAGCAATGTAGAGGGGGTTAAGTTTATTTTAGCTCGTGATTAGCTCTGGACTCAAAATGAGCAGAGGGGTATGGTGGAGGAAAGCAGCTCAGGACATGGCAGTCAGGAAACAGAAAGAGCGAGCCATGTTTTCTCTTTTATCCTTATTCTGCTTATTAGGTTCATCCAGTAAATGTTTTATTTTGGTAATCATATTTTTTCATTTATTGTATTTCCATTTTTTTTATTTCTATTTCTTTGCTTATAATACCTTATTTAACCTTTTTCCAAGAGTGTTCTTGATTGTTTTGTTCAAGCACTCTTATAATAGTGTCTTTGACATTTTTGTTAGATAATTGTATCATCTGGGTCATCTAATCAATCTCTTTATCATCTATTCCCATGTAAGTTAAGATTTTTGTGTTTCTTCACATGCTGATTAATTTTGAGTTTATCCTGAACATTTAGAATATTACATTATTAGAGCTCTGGACTTTGCTTAAATTTTATAGATATTGTTGATTATATTTACTTTAGCAGACAGTCAAACTATCAGGCTCAGGCTACAAGTTTCTGTTTTTCTTCTGTGGGCTGTGGCTCCAGTTACACTTCTTCTCTTGAAGTCTAGTACTACTTTTCAGATCTGTCCCCATGTGTGTGCTACCCAGTGTGATCAATTTGAGATCTACCTAGAAATCTGTTAGCCTAGTGCTTAAAGTCTAATATGCCCAATAGGATTAGATCCATTCACACACAGATTATATATGAGTCTAGGATTTTAGAAATAGGATATGTAGTTATTTTCCTGGGCTCCTTCCTGTCTTTTCTCTCTTTGATGGTTTCCCATTTCCTGGGGCTCCACTTTTCACTCTCCTAGTTTTAAAACTCCCGGTCTACAATTCCATCACCTTTGGAAGCAAGCAGCAGGAGGATAGAGACAGAAGCCATGAGTTTGGGCCCTGCCCTTTTCGAGCATCATATTACAAAAGACAAAGATGCTCTTCCTCAGAATTTGGGTTCCTATGATCTTCTGTTGCAGCAGCCCTCGCAACAGTGAGATTTCCTGGGTGCTAGGGCACAAGAGAAAGAGAATAAAGGAAAGGAGAGAGAAAAAATGGACTTTTCCACCCTTCTTCCTCAGTTTTAGGCATTTCCTTTCTCATTCCTTAAGCCAGAACTAAAGAGTTTCTATTGTATCTCTGCCATCTCCAGAGTACTCAGTTTTAAGTTGTCAGCCAAATTCAGTTCAGAGTATGGGATAGCATCAATTATAGAAAGTGAGGTACTCACTGCGTGTTGAGTGGTACCTTAGTTCTACTGTTCTCTAATGTAACCACTGTTTACTTTCCAGAGTTCTCAAAAGTGCTGTCCAGGTTTTAGAGTTGTACTCAGTGGGAAAGTTGGCATGTGCTTATTCTATATTACCTAGAACTGGAATTTTCTCACACCTCTTTATTAACATTTTCAAAACTAAATTCATTTCATTGTCTTCAGACTCACTGTCCTTCTTGTATTGCCTGTCTCACTGTGGAGCATCACCATCAAAGATGGTTTGATTTTGAGGTGCAGCTAGTTTGAGTTCCAGTAGGAAATTCAACCCACCTTTTATTATTACCTTCTGTCAGTATTCAATCCAGCTTATATATATACATATATAATCCATGATCACATCCCCTGTTTTCTTAGATCCTTTTAATGCATCTTTTACTGTGGCTGCAAAAATGATCTTCTAAAAATTAAACACATTACTCATCTATTTAAAGCTATTCAGTGATTCTTTACTGCTTAAACTATAAATTAAAAACTCTTAAGGTTAGCACAAAGCTTCATTCTTAGGTTCTATAACCTCTTTTGATTTTCTTCTCTTTTACCTTTTTATCCCTCAAACTTGATTAATACCTATTTGCAGTCCATGTTTCTTGTTCTTTGCAGTTGACAGTGCCTGAAATTCCCTTGCTCTTCTTGGAGAGAGTTTGTGGCACTTTTGTGTTGCTTTGTTGGCTTGAGAATGAATGCACAAGATTTGGGACAGAGAGGCAACAAAGTAAATATACTTTTAGTGCTATTGAATTTCTGATGCAATGGAGGAGATGACAGTTTCCTGTAGAAATAATTATTAATATGTAGAGTGTGCTCTGTAGTTTTAAAAATGTCTTTTTTGTTTCATTTATCTTCATAGCACCTTCATAATATAGTTGTTATGTTATCACCATAAGAAAAGAATTGATCTTATAAGTGTGTACAGCCCATCTGTGTTGTACAGGCATTAAGTCTTGAGGATACAACAGTAAGACATAATCCTTTCTTAGAGTGTATTGGCTCTTAGTTGGGAAGGAGAAGAGTATGGAGAGTTTCGGAATCTACTTGGAAAACAAAATCGGAATTTTGTAGAAATAGTCCCTTAGTGTGGTATAGTATTCTTCAACCCTATGTCATGTCTACAAGACCCTCCTTAATTATTGATACTAGAAAGAAATCAGTTACAATAAATTCAGCTAAAATATGGTTCTACATTTTGTAGAAAGTGTTGGGGTGTTTAATTACGATTTTACCTTGAAAATGCAGTTTAATTATTTTATCTTCATCAGAATTTGGTTTATGTTTGTTTTAATTCTGAAAACTAGTAATCTGGAGAAGATTTTAATTTTTCTGATAGCATTATATAATAAGTTCTATCTATATTTTATCAAATTAAAGATGAGGGCTAGGAATGTTGCTCGATGGAAGAGCACTTGCCTAGCGTGTGTGAGACTCTGGGTTCAATCTCCAGCACCATTAAAAAAAAAGTTAAAGAGGAGATAGATGTAAGGCACATTATATTTTACAAAAGAAATTTTTATACAAAGAAAAAATTGATAATTTAGCTGATATGGTGCTTTTTATCACTCAATATTTTTATTGTATACTTGATAAAATGTCTTTTTTAGATTTTTTTATTATATCATTGTGCATCTGTAAAAATGAAACTATTAAGCCAATCAATAAATGTATTCATTCCTAAATATGGTTCACACTCATAATTTGATTTTTCAGTCTTTTTTTTTTCATAGAATTGTTGGTTTTATTTTATTTTATTTTAGAGGATAACATTTTATTTCTCTGGTTCTAAGTGATATAGAATCACAACATACATGCAGTAATACATAAAGTTAGGGCTATGATGACCATCATATTCCACCACCTTTACTGTCCCCAGGCTCCCTCCCCCCTTACACCCCTGTGAACTGAGTTCCACCATTGTTCCCATGACCTTCCCCACATTATGGATCAGCATCCACTTATCAGTGAGTACATTCAGCATTTGGTTTTCTGAGATTGGCTTACTTCACTTAGCATGATATTCTCCAATTCCATCCATTTACCTGCAAATGCCATAATTTTATACTCTCTTATTGCTGAGTAATATTCCATTGAGTATATATACCACAGTTTCTTTATCCAGTCATCTATAGAAGGGCATCTAGGTTGGTTCCACAGTTTAGCTATTGTGAATTGAGCTGCTATGAACATTGAAGTGGCTGCAGCACTGTAGTACGCTGTTTTTAAG